>CM077148.1:76939494-77539494 GCA_039583875.1 Platanthera guangdongensis
GGGTGAACGCCACGTCGTCGATTCTCCGTCGCAAATCCAGGCACGGTAAGTCCCGCATTTTTTTTCAGTAATCGTTATGTAGGATGAGCTCATTTAGGGTGGGGGAGAAGATCTCCTCGCGCATTTTTCCAGGCCGATCTCCTCACTCATTTAGGGTGGGGAATGAGCAAATCCAGGCCGATTTCTAATTTTGCTCATTTAGGGTGGGGGAGAAGAGAAGTGGTTGCAAGTTCTCTGTGTTTACTATAGAGCCATGAAATGGTTCATTACTTTAGGAATTTATGAAATTTTTGGGTGGATCAATCATTATGTAGGTTGCAAGTGAAATAATGTTCATATTCAGAATGTGCTTAATGTGCTTAATGCATCCAGTTTCCCACTTATTTACTCAAAGGTTGTTATCTAAATTTCATTTGTTTAAGAAAGCCATGTGCAGATGTGCTTAGTCTACTTAACACAAATTTGTCCCATTTAATTTGACTGTGTTCATTCTTCAGTGGTTCCATGACAATGAAGACCTTTACTATTCCTTTTTTTCTAGTGCATCGTGGTGTTATAGTTGTTCATTATGCTTTACGAAGCTCATTTTGATAATACTAAGTGTGTTTGTATGGTTTTGTGTATCATGCTTGCTGTGAGGAATATGTCCTTGGCCTGTAACTTGGTTTGATTAACAGTGGCTTTTACTTCATATATTTGTAGATTAATGGAGAACAAATCACATGATTGGGAATTGTCCGTCGAGGTACACTCTCCCCAACCATCTTTAGATGGAGGTATCGTCTCTTCGTCAACCTTGTTTTTCAAAACTTGTGTACTATTTTAGATATTTTTGATGAGGCTAGGTAATTTTTTTCATTATCTTGTGAAGAGGCAAAAAGTACGTAATGAGCTATCTTTGGAACTGCAACACAAAGAAACCTTGTATGTTGACATATTTGGAATGGATAGAAGAGTAGAGTTACTTAGCTCACTAGATTGTGTTGTTACTCCAGCTCCATTGGACAAGTGGATGTCAATGCCTGATATTGGATTGGTGGTTGCTTCTTGTTACAATATTGTTTTTGTTCATTTGTCTGCATATCAGTCTTTCACGCTGTTACCGCTGCATTCACCACCATCATCGCCTCACAAGATAATTTACATTGGGTTTATAAATGGGAATCATTTCGTACAACTGCAAATGCGTGAAGGTTTTAAATTACCTCCAATAATATCAATTTGGAGAAAATATCGGGAATAAAGTGCGGCACAATGGGGCAACTTCATTGCAAATGAGGAGAATACTATGCCATAAATATTATTGGTGTGCACTATATCACTATTGGTATGCAGTGTATCAAATGAAGAGAATATTACACTTATGCAGTGTATCCTTGAAAACTCACAATGGTGTTTTGGAACTCAAATTTTAGTATCAAATTTTGTCAAAAAGGACTCATAGTTTGTATTAATTAAAATGGACTTATGGACGAATGAAATTTTTTTGTTTTTATAATTGGTCTGCACCTAACAATTTGGTTTGCACTTAAATTTTTTTGGTTTGCACTTAACTGTGGTTTGCACATAGCCAAAATAGGTTTGCACTTAACATTGCTCTAAAAAAAACAGTCATGAAACAAGTTCGCGCTCAAACGGGACGTAGCGATGATCAAACCTTCAGAATCGGGTCATGCTTAAAGGCACGGTACTGTAAAGTGCAGGCAATCCGACGGCTGCGACTCAATTTTAGTCTGTGCGCAGATACGTGCACATCTTCGGAATCCCTTTGAGATGCGTGCGCTAAGATGTGAACGCCTCTCCGCGTGCTCGGATCCATCGGATCGGTAACTTGCAGCGGCTCGCATCCGTTGGATAGCGCAGCACTGTACCCTTCCCGAATCCGTCATGCTTACCATAGTATCGTTGCCTTTCAAAAACTAGAGTGAGGCAAGTTCAAAAACAGGTGTGTGGGCTAATTCTCAACACAAGAACATTTATTTTGGTAATTGACCAACAAAATATATTAATAATTCAATTAAATTTATTTACGAGCTTTCATATTAACACATTAAAATTTAAATGTCATCTTTATCACTATAAAAAAAGTATAAATTCATGAGTTCGAAATTAGAATAATCATCTGATCATCGATTGATAATTTTGTTGTCGTCTGATCGAGCTCAGTCAAATCACACACTCTCTCTCTCTCTACATTTTACTAGGTCTCTTAAACCTACTACTATGATGTCCTAAACATAAGTAAAAATACGATTTTGTCTCTATATAACGCATAAAATAATTCAGGTTCAGGTTAGCCGCAGCCCGCAGCAAGACCGGTACCAGCCCGAGCCCACCAGATAACATCAACACTTCAACAAGCTGAGTCGGGCATGTTTTATATACTTAAAATTACAAACTAAATAGGCGGTGTGGAACTATTAAAATAATAATATAAAAGGAGTGCTCATTGAGAACGAACCGCCAACCTCATGTTCCAAGGCAGGCGTCTTAACCATTACGCCATGAGAGCTTTTGCGTTAAACCTTCTGACACAGATTTTATTTAATAGATTCGACAGTTAAATTATTTTTAATATTATTAAAAATAATAATAATAATAATAATAATAATAAGGCGCGTCCGCTGAGAATCAAACCGCCGACCTCATGTTCGAAGGCACGCGCCTTAACCTTTACGTCATGAAAACTTCTACGTTAAACTTTTGACGCAAATTTTATTTAATACATTCGGTAGTTAAATTATTTGTAAAGGCACATTTATTAATTATTGGTTTAATAATACATTCGGTAGTTATATTATTGTTTTTATAATTATAACTGTCTGGGGCGTGCGAAGCCCGCCGGGGGAGGAGGTGTGGGCGAAGCCCGCCGTCGCCGGTCGGGCGCGATATATATAAACACGGGGCTCCGCCCCTATGACCAAGCACGACAGTACCCGGCCAGCGACGGCGGGCTTCGCCCGCCCCAGGCAGGCTACGCCCGTGACTTTGTGGGCTGCGTCCACATCAAGGCAGGTTGCGTCTGTAACACATACCTATGAGTACTCAAAATGACCGTAAAAAAATTTAAATCAAGATTACAATTTTTATTTTGTAAAAAAATGTATGATTTTAAATAAAAATATTAATTTCTCTTCTCTCTCTCTTTCTTTCTCTCTCCCCCTCTCTTTCTTTCTCTCTCCCAAGCTTTTGACAATCGGATCGGATCGGCCGGTCCGACCGGTCGAACCGCGGACCGGACACACTGCCGGTCCGGTCCAGGTAAGAAATCGCCTCCATCCGCGGACCGTCTGGGAACCGCAGAACCGGGCGGGCAGACCGGCGGACCGGGAACCAGGCAGGTTTTAGGGTAACTGGGCGGGCCAAAGCCCAAAAATTTAAATGTGAGAAATTCAAAACCGTGGGGCTTTGAACCATATCATTCAAATTCAGGAACAAGTGGACCACTGAACCACTTAGTTCTTGTTGTTTTATTTTGTATATTATTATATGAATATAAATATTAATGTATTCATAAAATAAAACAATATAAATATAAATTAAATATTTCCTAAAAATATTATTATAAATTATAATAACTTATTACATTTTCTTTTTAAAAAAAGTTTTTGATATATTTAGGCTCCCTTTGGCACGACGATGGCGGTCATAAATGCAGTGGTTATGATTTTGTTTTTTATCACCCGATCTTGTCTAAGAAACTTCATCAAGTTTTATGTTCAAAAGTCGAAACTAGTTTTATTTTCATGAATTTGATTGTGGTCTTAACAATTGTCATGTCAAACATCCATTTTATTACAGTGGTGTTTTTGTCCAAACTCAATAGAGGAAAAACGTTGCGCTAGACAGAGCTTTAAAAGTATACTAATATAGTGATGATGCATATGTACAACCTCGGGCCCGCGAGAGGCCCTCAAGGTGCGAGTAATAGAAGCAGATGAGAGGAACTGATTGGCGAGTGGGACCATGTGGTCCACTCGCAGGAGGCGAGATAGGTGATCTCTGCAGCGGGCGAGACGCCCCTTTTGGGATGCGAGTAGGCCTTTATCGGCAAGAGGGCCCCGTGGCGAATGATGCCTGTGAGACGGCCAGGAGGGCTTGTCTCGCCGATGGATGTTTCCCTACTCGTCATACAGAGAGAGAGCCATTTTGACACTTCTATACCCATGAGAGATTTTACTCTTCTACCCCGGGTAATTTTACCTTTTTACCCTTGATGGTCTGCATATAACTCCTCAGAACAGCGGAGTTTGGTTGTTGGCAGACCCAATCAGGGGTACTTTGGTAATTTCAGGTTACCTCAGTGTGGTTATTTGCAGATCCAACTCAGAAAACTATAAAGAGGCTCATAGGGGTTCTTTAGAAGCACTTCTTCCTTCCCGGGACTTAAGAGGATTTTTTTGTGCTTTCTGAGGAGCTCCAAGCCAGCTTTGGCTTTGGAGGGGAAGATCTCAGAGATCTTCCGGGTAAGCGGTTGGACCTCCCTGTTGAGGCTTTGGGTCGGTTTCTACTCCTTCACGACCAGTCGGAGGTCAGAGCTTGGGACTAGTAGGTGTTGGCTACGCCCCTATTTTTCGAACTTTTGTCGAAGTCAAATTTTGGCTTCAACAGTTCTGGTATGGTGAGCGTGGAAGGTAGCCGATACAAGAAAAGCTTGAGTTCAGTCCAATGGCAGGAGGTGAGGGTGAAGGATCTGGTTTAGGAGGTTCCCCCTCCCAGGGAGAGGAGGCGACGAGGAAGATGCTGGAGGACTTTAATGTAACGCCCCCGGTTTTTTTATGGCCAGTGTGTATTTTGTTTGGCGTTATGTTGGCCTTTGCTGTTGGTAGAGCGTAATCTTCGCTCTTTAGGCCTTTAGTGGCTTGATTGATAGCCTGTTTGCAAGCTTTCCTAGCAAGCCGGAGTCTGTTTTGGTGACTCGGTGGTGCCTCTTCGGGAATGCTTGTGTTTTGGCTTCGGGCAAGGTTAGCCCAAGTTTTGTTTGTCGGATGCTGCTTTCGCTTCGCCACTAGAGTCGTAGTGTGGGTAGTTAGCTACAATATGAATGTCGTTACATTCCGAGGTAGTTTGTTCGAACCCGGATCATTTGGCTCGGGAGTCACATATGGATATGAAGCTATGTTGTCTTGGTTGCTGGTTTTTCCCCCTTAGGTTCCAAAATTATGGCTGCAGTTTATTGTAGCAGGGGAGAGGTGTAAGAGGTCAAAGATCTGCAGCGCATTTGGGTGACATGGCCTGGGACACGGGCGTGTCCCAGGGCGTGTCAGGGTACACGGCCTGTGACACGGGCGTGTCACAGGGCGTGTCCCGTGTGTTCGGCAAATTTCGGTCGACGAAGTTCACTCGACGATTATCGAGTGTCGAGAGAAGGGGTACACGGCCTGTGACACGGGCGTGTCACAGGGCGTGTCCCGCCCTTGACGAACTTCGCTCGACGAAATTCACTCGATGATTGTCTAGTGTCGAGAGAAGGGGTACACGGCCTGTGACACGGGCGTGTCACAGGAGGTGTCCCGCGGTCGATGAACTTCGATCGACGAAGTTCGCTCGACAAGTGTCGAGTATGGGGTGACATGGCTTGGGACACGGGCGTGTCCCAAGGCCGTGTCCTTCTAGGGTTATTTGGCTGGGTGCTGTGTGCTGTGTCACGACAAGTGACACGGCCGTGTAGGTAGGCGTGTTCAGTGACACGGCCTGTGACACGCCCGACAGGCCGTGTACTGTTTGGATGTGAGGCGGTTGCCCACCGCTTAAGTGACACAGCCAGTGACACGGGCGTGTCAGGGCCGAAATGCGATATTTCAGCAAATTTTGCTGTCGTTCAATTCCTTTATTGTTTTAATCCAAGGGACCAAACTTCTTCCCTGGGAATCAGGCCGAGATTAAAGTCTTTCTCCTTCCATTTTGGTTTCATTCTTCTTCTTCTTCTTCTTATCATTCCCCATTTCTAAAGAGGGAGAGTACAAGGGGAGAAAAGGGAAGAGAGACCGGCTTCTTTGTATTTGCCCCTTAGGTAACATGTCTTTGCTCTTGGATTAGTGGAAAAGAAGATGGGTTGTCAAATTTCTTAGTTGTTTTTCTCTTATGTTGTTCACCTCAGGTTTTTCTCCTAGTTTGTGATCGCGGCTGTTATGCGTGAAGGTTGAGGCAAGTGGTGTTCTTGCCCTTGCCAAGTTTTCTTTTCTTTCATCTCTTATGGTTATATGACTACGGTGTAGTGGAAATTAGGGTTCGTGATTTTGTGTCCAAATCATGGTTGAAGGTAGACATATGGAAGTAGGAACTTAGATCATGTTGCGTACTTGCTTAGGATGAACTTTCAAATTTCTGGTTACGTCGGGATTTCAGGTTGTTGGTGTATTTCAGCGTGTTTTGCCGGTTAAATCGTGAAGTATGGCATGTGGTTTGTCTGATGGCTCTGTAAGGGGTGGTGTGGTGTAGAGCCTGGTGGGCACTGTTTGGCCCCGGATAATGAGCTGGTTGTTTTATGGTGTAGATAGCACATTTTGGCCCCGAATAATTGATGAGTCCACTTTTTATACCTATTTTCGGACTCATCTGAGCTAGTTTTCACGTGTTTGCACTTCACTTTTAGTTCTTTATCGTTCTTATTTCATCTAATCATTATTTCCATAGGAAGTGCACATTTATGCCTGTGACTGTTTATTTTGTTACTTTTATTGTTTGTACTCCTTTTTGTGATTGTCTGGAATGTCTGCACATATCAGTGATTGGTTTTTCCTTTCGGTACAGGGGTCGTGTGCGTGTTCCGGGATGGTTGTGAAATAGGAATACTGCGCACGATCATGGGATCTAATGCGCACGACCACTGGTCGTGTGCCCCTGATCGTGCGCACTACTCTTCGTTTTCCAGAATCAGCCTGGGGTAAGCGCACGACCACTGGACATAATGCGCACGACCACCGGTCGTGCGCCACTGATCGTGTGCATTGATTCCTCTTTTCTGGAGTCCTGTCTGGGGTAATCGCACAACCATTGAACTTAGTGCGCATGACCACTGGTCGTGCGTCACTGCTCGTGCGCATTATCCCAGTTCTTCTTCCTGATCTTCCATGCCAGTGCGCACGATCACCGGACATAGTGCGTACGACCACTGGTCGTGCGCCAGTGATCATGCGCATTGTTCATTTCTACTTTGTATAAATAGTGCAGGTCTCGCCCTAATTCAGAGAGGATCCGGAGCTCGACATTTCTCCGCCGTTTTCCTCCTTCTCCGCCGTTCCCCTTCATCTTCCACCCTAGGGAGGTGCTCCGGGCAAGCTTTCACCGCCAAATCCAAGCCGGAGCTTTCTCTCGGCCTTCTCCTTCATCCGTGAGCTTCAAGTAGGGTTTGACGCCATAGCCATCAAGCAAAGGAAAGCTAGCAAACTTCGTCCGCTATCGTGAGACAAAGAAGGCGAGCCATTGGAAGGTGGTGACAGCCCTTCTCTACCCCGGACGCAGTTGAGGACCGAGCTTGGACGCGGAATGACAACCCGACGATTCCAACCGTGAATCCTCAGCAAGACTTCGGATTCGGTCGATCTCTTGACTTGTTCTTGCTTTATTGTTGAATATTTGTGTTTAACTCTATTTATATTGATGAAGTATGCTTAGTTTGTAAAACGTTTTTATACAATCATGTCTATGTGATTTTGTATGTTTTCGTTATTTACTTGAGTTGCGCCATATTCCATCCACCACCATCCACCCTTGCCGCACTAGCAATTGCTAGTGGCGTGCGTTGCGAAGAGGTGCTCACGACCCTCATTCCGCTGTTCTAACCACCTCATCCGCTAGCCTTCTCGTCCATCCGCCCCGTGATTTGGTGCATAACGGCCCGACTAGTCTTCCATCCTGCCTGGCGAAGCATCGCATAGCGGCGTTGCATAGTAGTAGTTGTTAGCCTTTTATTTTCTGTTTTCGCAAACATCAAAACCCCCCTTAGTTAGCTCCGACCTGAGGACTTCAATCTCAAGTCCTCCTCGAAATTAACTCCACCTTACTGTGTTCCTTGAGAGATCGATACTTGGGAAAACCCCCATTTTATATTACTTGTGCGACCGGTTCACTGCCGTGATCTTTCGCATCAAGTTTTTGGTGTCGTTGTCGGGGAACATAGTCGTGTGAGTTTGTGGAGAGGGAGATAATATATTGAAGCCCTTTTCCATTTGTGCATATCATTTTTTTTATTTGCTTTGGTTATTAGAATTTTTATTTTGCTTATTTCTTTTTACCCTTTTCTGATTTTTGATTTAGATAACAGATCCGTGCTATTTTCATTTTAGCTGTGTAGCACTTTTTCAGCAATTATTTTTGTTCGTGATGGATCTTGATGCTGAGTGCCGTATCCTTGACAATTTGCACCGATCCATCGATGACATTGCTGTTATGAATGCCGAACATTGCATTCGATGTTTGTTATGTCAAGGTGTGGGCCACATGCTGAAAGATTGCCCTCGTTTGTGCAAGCCTTCTCCCTCTGAGGGCGTGTGCACAACAACCTCCCGTTCGCGGAAGACTATTGTGGACAGGCCTACCAGGGTGTTGCCTGGCCCATACACTGACATAACGCACTTTGCTCATTCTTTATCCGTTGAGATTACTGAAGAATCTCTGGCCGCATACAGCTCTTTCATGGGTCCCTCGATCCATTTTTACGAGCTTTCCTTGAGTGATGATGATCACTCTGGTGTTAGACAACAAAAAGAGGAGCAGGAACTCATGGACGCTCCTGTATGGGACGATGAGATTGTTCCGGTCATCGACGGGGTGGCGTCAGCGAATGATTTTGCGACGGGGCCTGCTCATTCAGTGCTTGATTTTGAGAGCAGCCTTGCCCCTCTGCATTTTTTTGCTGGATTGTGCTGTTCCTCTTTCTTGTGAGTCGGTTGATGATGCCGTGATTGTGGCTGATTCGGTGCCCGAGGTTGCGCCGAAGTGGGATGATGATTCCTCTATCTCCGACGGAGAAGGTGGATCTTCGGAACACTTTTACGCACCCCGGTGGGATGAGGAATATCCCCTTTTCGATGCGGAGGTTTGCACCTCCTTATTGGATGAGGTTGTTCCTCTTACCACCGCGGACCTTGAGTTCTCGGATTCCCCTCGGTACGACTCGTATGATACCGATGATGATCTCTGCTTGGATCCCGCTGAGAGTGAGACCGGGACCACTCCCCCTATTTCTGATTATTTTAGTTCTTCTTCTACTTTATTTCTTGATCCCTCTTATTTATCTGAGCCTGTGCAGGTTGAATCTCCACATGCAAGTTGGGTTGATGTTGAGCCTTGCGCTCAGGCTGTCGACGAGTGCATCCTCTTGTGTGAGGAGGTTCCTACCTCCTTTACAACGGAAGCCCCTGCCGTCACCTTTGCCCCTAGCGAACTTGTGGTGGACGAAACCTTGCTAGGCAAGGATTTGTTTTGTGGTGAGATGAGTGAGGACCAGGCCTCCTCCTCATCCTACTTCCTATTTCCTCTGCCTGCGAGGAGCAGGTATGATTATTTAGGCAGAGGGGTAACTGTTCTATCGCCGTATCGGTACCCATTACCGAAACGGATATTGGGATAGTTACCTGTGCATTTTTTGATGCAGGCCCAACGTTTCGACAGATTAAACTACGCGTTCTTCTGTTCGACAATTTAATTAAATATCTAGTGCGCGGTTTCTCTACTTAGTACTATCAAATACTCAAACATTAAGAGGCAAAAATTCTACAACCATCAACGCAAAGGGACGCAACCCCTTTTATAGATTGAACAAGGGCTATAGGCCAATGTTCGCTCAAGCGAAAAAGACCCACACGATCCGGACAGTTAGCTATTCAAATTAGATTATACGCAAGCAATTCACAATTCCAATAAAGAAAGTTCCAGGCTAAATTAGTGATTAAAATGAAGACCTAATTTCAATCCCAAATTTATTAAAATGAGGGTTTACCAAATCACTTGAGCACAAGGGGAAATCAAAGGTGATGAACCCGATTTCTTCAAGTGTTCACGAGATCTACCCGCTCCAAGTTATATGAAAAATATTCGGGAAATATATGCTTGAAAATTCAGATTTTATTAAGCGCTAATTTCAATATAAATCCGGACTAAAAACTAGCCTTCTAATTCCACCAAAACCTCACAAAATAAGTTAGAAGAAATCACACAAAGAGGTGTAGGAATCGTTATCCAAATCCCAAGAAAACCTTCCACAGAGATGAGTGGAGGAACATACGTTGAAGGTGATATATTCTCTATTTCCACGCAGAAATCCTCGGATCCGCACCGGACGATGAAGACGCTCGCCGTTTTTCTCCTTTTGACAAACCCTTGGAGAGGGAGGAGGAGGAGGGGAGGGGGAAGGTGGCCGAGCCACTAAGAGTCGGAGAGATAGAAGGCCGGCGGCCAAGAGAGAAGAGAAAGGGGGAGAATTTCTCAAAGAGGAAGGAGAAAGGAGGGGGAAAATTCAAAATTTGAATTCTTAGGATTTCTTTCTTTCATTCTCTAATTATTCCTTCATAATCATGGCTATATATAGCCTACACCACTCAATCATCATCCATTCAAAATTAAAAATTCAAAAAGAAATTATGATGGTTATATGCACCCATCATAATACATGAAATGAAAATACAATACATGAAATTAAACAATTCACTAACTAAATAAAATGCATGAAATAAAGTACTTTTAAAATAGAATTGCTTAAAATAAAAATTGATAAAATATATAATTATAATTATGTAATTTATAATTATATATTTTATTTATTGGCGGCGGCGGACGTCGAGCAAAACATGTAGCGGTGACGGCGTTGGCGAAGAAACATCGTGGTAGACTCTCATCTTCGAGCTTGCAGCAACGACCGTCCCAATCCAGGAACTCTCGATGTCGTAGATCCACGGCCGCATCAGCATCGTCGCCATCAATCCTCCCCCGCTCAAAATTACTCATCACCGATGAGTGGCCCGTGAGGGGGGAACCGTCTAAAGCAGCAGCAACATGGGGCAAATATGGCCCCGCAATCCGTGTCTTCGTAGCATGAACATCCCATAGCACTGAGAACCTGTCTGGCACACAAACAACAAGACTTTCGAGAAAACTCGAAAGGGTGTCAAGCAAAAGAAAATAAACAAGAATCTTACCGACCGTTTCAAGAACCAAGGAGTCAACATGGAAAATAGACACGACAGTACTAACACTCCCCATCCCAAGAGAATATTTAGTGGTAGGAAGAGACGACGGAGAAAGGCGCTCAAGTGGAACAGAGACGTACAGTAAAAAGTCCGGAAACTTGAAATAAAGTGAAACACCATGTGCTATATAAAAATCTAAAGTAAAAGCATAAAATCCGACGTTCTTCATAATCACGGATGGGTCGGCGTTCCTACATATTAATTTATTAACGGAGCCAGAAGGCATCCGCTCGGGGACTGACCAGACTAAACCCAAATCACTATATCTAGCATCAGACAGTCTCAAAAAGGAGTAGAAGTGCATGCGATAAAACTTAAAATGAATCACTAATGGCCTAGATACATGAGGAGAGAATCCATGTGCAACATGACTTAACCCAAGAGTAGAGGATAAGGGGGGTAAGTCAGGTGGCACGGCAGCCTTGTAATCAGAGATAATTTTTATGGGCTCCGACACCGCAGTCTTAATTTCAATTTTAATATTTTCACGCTTGTCATGAATATATGCCAAGGAGAACCGTGCATCATAACCAATATAGTTGGATGCCCTGAATGTGCAAAGGTATGCGAGCGAAACAACTCAAGAGACCCAACTATAGTCGCTAACGTGGGGAAATGAGGGTCATCAAATGGAGGCGGGTAAATGCGTGCGATCGGGTGTGGTATATAAGTATGTATAAGGGACACCCCATCCAGAGGCACAGTCGCCAAAGAAATAGAGTCATTTGTAGTAGGTGACAGAACCGTAGACGGACACGCAGAAAAAGGAGCTGCCAAAAGTGACACGTAGTCATGACTATGAGGTGCGGTGAATAGTCCAAATACTAGTGCGCGCAACATAGTAATATCTACACACTGAGTCAACATCAAAGTAGGAGCTAATAAAGTGTGCGTGACACAACAACTCAGACTAGGGATACCGGTTCCATGTCCTAAAAAGTCATCTAAGACAGGAAAATAAATAGGGGGAAGGGTCGGTAAAATCAAACCCGTGATAAAATCCGAATCAGTAAAAATTTCACCCAACGGTGACGACATCAAAGAACTCTCATCCGGGTGTACAACCACTGAATCATCCAAAAATACCCATCCCTTAGATGGTAACTCATCCAAAATAACACTTGGGACATCCTCACTCTCAGACTCCTCAGATAACTCAGATATAATCTCAGTGGGTGCGATCATAGGATCTAACACGATGGGGATCGTATCATGGAGAGGGCACTCAATACTAGGGTGAACAGACACAATGCTAGTAGGGCACGTAATAGCCAACGTAATACTCTCACAGATCGGAACGTAATCATCCCATACATCGTCTTCCAAATCACTAGGGTATCCAATCTCAATTTCAGACTCAGTAGAATCGTTGGTCACTAGCATACATGATGGAATACACTCACCTAGTTAGTCATCCTTAAGATCAAGAGATACCACATCTACATCAGCATCCTCATGGCTATCAGTCACTACATCAGGAGGCTTAGGCGTCGAGGATAAAGGAGTCAAAATTCTAGGAGTAACATCTTTTGAGTCCAAGGCATAAGATCTAGTAAGAATGGTTTCCCTAAAGGTGGTAGTAGGTACACTAAGAGCAGGCCGACCTTTGGGGACAAATGATCTAGCATTAGGTATATAATCATTCCTATAGGCAGGTATGTTGGGTCCGGCGTTCCTTCACTTGACCCGTGGCGCTCTTCTACTTATTTAAGAAATTAAGTAGCACTCTTTCCAACAGTCCGGGCTTTTGGAACAGTTGGTTATGCGCTTGATCTTTCAATTGGTATCAGAGCAGGTCACGGGTTCAAGACCGGGGGGGGGGGGGGGGGGCGCTATTAAATCCTGATTTTTCCCTTCTACCTGTGTGGGTCCGGTGGGTCAGGCAACCGTGGACATGTGGTAACCCCACCTCTGAGCCGTGCAACCATGGACATGTGGTAACCCCACCTCTGAGCCGTGTGGGCCATGTGGTAACCCCACCTCTGAGCCATGTGGGCCATGTGGTAACTCCACCTCTGAGCCGACGGGTTGTGCTGGACGCCGGGGGGGGGGGGGGATTGTTGGTTCCGGCGTTCCTTCACTTGACCCGTGGCGCTCTTCTACTTATTTAAGAAATTAAGTAGCACTCTTTCCAACAGTCCGGGCTTTTGGAACAGTTGGTTATGCGCTTGATATTTCAAGGTATGAGACTAGCGCCATAACGATACTCACTCACAAGCTTGGTGTTAGTAGTGCGGAGGTAGACGGGATCAAATTGATCCGAAAGTAGACTACGCATTGCCGGCCAAGCATGTTTATAACTACCAACACGACGCTCTTCGTTTAGCCAAAACACGCGGGCTTGACCTACTAATCGATCTCGGGCTATGTTAACCTTTTGGTGGTCGTCCCATAAGTGACAATTAAAATAATTTTCTATTCCCTTAAGCCAGTCTCTAAAATTTTTGGGATACCCCAAACCGTCATAAGTAGGTGCCTCAATTCTAGTGGGAGGATGAGCGTGGGGACGGTTGGTATTCCCATGATATGAAGGAAAGGCTGGGGTGTGTTTAGCCATGGGATTAACATACTAGTAATCTAAACGGGAAGCATAAACATCATAAGCCATAATAATGAGAACTAGAGAGAAAACTCACCCGGAACTGGTGCACATGCAATGAATAATGAACCTGACCCTATATAAAATGCAACAGATGTATTTGTTCCCGCTTAATAACTAAGGCAAGAAAATATTTTTTGTGATTTTCTTACTGATAATAAATGAAAGATTATTAAAATATGTTTTTTGATATTTTTTGCTAAAAAATAAAAATATAGACCGCTATTAGCAGACCAAATTTAAAAATTAATTTATATGTTGTGCAATGAAACGGGCAAGTGCGTGTCGGCGTGCTAAAGAAATATTTCCTAGGATGGTACTAATTAAAAAATTAGCACAACCTCGCTTTGATACCAAATTGATGCAGGCCCAAGGTTTCGACAGATTAAATTACGCGTTCTTCTGTTCGACAATTTAATTAAATATCTAGTGCGCGGTTTCTCTACTTAGTACTATCAAATACTCGAACATTAAGAGGCAAAAATTCCACAACCATCAACGCAAAGGGACGCAACCCCTTTTATAGATTGAACAAGGGCTATAGGCCAATGTTCGCTCAAGCAAAAAGGACCCACACGATCTGGAAAGTTAGCTATTCAAATTAGATTATGCGCAAGCAATTTACAATTCCAATAAAGAAAGTTGCAGGCTAAATTAGTGATTAAAATGAAGTACTAATTTCAATCCCAAATTAATTAAAATAAGGGTTTACCAAATCACTTGAGCACAAGGGGAAATCAAAGGTGATGAACCCGATTTCTTCAAGTGTTCACGAGATCTACCCGCTCCAAGTTATATGAAAAATATTCGGGAAATATATGCTTGAAAATTCAGATTTTATTAAGCGCTAATTTCAATATAAATACGGACTAAAAACTAGCCTTCTAATTCCACCAAAATCTCACAAAATAAGTTAGAAGAAATCACACAAAGAGGTGTAGGAATCGTTACCCAAATCCCAAGAAAACCTTCCACAGAGATGAGTGGAGGAACACACGTTGACGGTGGTATATTCTCTATTTCCACGCAGAAATCCTTGGATCCGCACCGGACGATGAAGACGCTCGCCGTTTTCTCCTTTTGAAAAACCCTTGGAGAGGGAGGGGGAGGAGGGGAGGGGGAAGGTGGCCGAGCCACTAAGAGTCCGAGAGATAGAAGGCCGGCGGCCAAGAGAGAAGAGAAAGGGGGGAGAATTTCTCAAAGAGGAAAGAGAAAGGAGGGGAAAAATTCAAAATTTGAATTCTTAGGATTTCTTTCTTTCATTCTCTAATTATTCCTTCATAACCATGGCTATATATAGCCTACACCACTCAATCATCATCCATTCAAAATTCAAAATTCAAAAAGAAATTATGATGGTTATATGCACCCATCATAATACATGAAATGAAAATACAATACAAGAAATTAAATAATTCACTAACTAAATAAAATGCATGAAATAAAGTACTTTTAAAATAGATTGCTTAAAATAAAAATTGATAAAATATATAATTATAATTATATAATTTATAATTATATATTTTTTTTATTGGTGGCGGCGGACGTCGAGCAAAACATGTAGCGGTGGTGGCGTTGGAGAAGAAACATCGTGGTAGACTCTCATCTTCGAGCTTGCGGCAACGACCGTCCCAATACACGAACTCTCGATGTCGTAGATCCACGGTCGCATCAGCATCGTCGCCATCAATTTTTCTTTTCATAGGCCCATTAGCTAGAACATTTTCGTAGCCGAATAAGTCGTGCTGTGATGACAATAACCCCAGTACTTATCTTTCATTTCCTGCATTTTTATTTTTCATGTCTAGCTTAGTTTTAGCATTTATTTGTATTTTCTATTTTTCTTTTTTGTGGAGCTCACCCCTGCAGGTATTCATGGCAAATTGCATTGGCGGGGTTGTGATTCTTCGTATGGCAGACCTGCTTCAGGATTACACGCGTCTTCTGGTATGCTCACTGACTGAGCATTGGGTAACCTCTTCCCTTAGCTCTTTATGATTCTAATTTCTCTATCATATGCTGTGTAGTTTAGTTTAAGTCTGGGGGAGAGATCTGTTACCTATTGCACGTGCACATCTCATGTGCATACTAGAAGCTTTTATAGTTTTATTTTGATTAGTTCATTGAACTGCACACCATTGCACCCACATGAGCGCGTGCTTAGCTTTTTGCGTGCTGCGAGTTAAACTCGTTTCTTTTGTATGCTTTGGGAAAATTATGGTGCTGGCTTAGGATTGTGAGACGGAGTAAAATGTTGACCTTACTGTGCTCCTAGTCAACTGCTCTCGTCTCGTGTAGAAATTCGAGTAGATTTAATTTTTCTGTATGCTTATGGTTTTATACTTTTCTATTTGCGTAAAGATCTTTTTATTCTACTCAAAAATTGGTGAATCCGGTGTGAATCCGACGGTATCTTAAGGATGTGTGTAGACGGCCGTTAGGTTCGTATTGATAGAGTCTGGAGGATGGATAGTCTTTCTCGTTGGCTAAGAACTTGCCCCAAGCTATTCTTGAACCATGGGTATAGGTTAGTTCACTCACATGAGTGTGATGTAGACCATCATTTTGGCCCGGTTGAGTTTTGTACCATTCCTAACGTCTTGTCCTCGCTAGCCACGTTGTGCCTACCCCTCCTTTTGATTCAGCTCCACCATGATTTCACCAAAGCCTCATAGCCAATCCTAGTCGCACACCCAAGTCGAGTTTAGTGTTTTATATTTTCATGTTGGGATGTAATGTTGTGTTATTATTTGTGAAAATGTGGAAGTACTCCCAATTTTATATCAGCTGAATTGTGAAAATAAAATGAAGAAAAAGAAAAAAAATATATTTGTAAAGAAAAAAAAAGTGAAAAGAAAAAGTTTTAATTGAAAATCATTTTGGAAATGAGATTGTACTTGGAGTAGGCGGTGCACACACCCATATGTTAAAAGTAAAGTCTGAGGGTGTGGTGTACCCGTATATATTTTGGTTAGCTGATGGATTCATTTTATACTAGCTCATTTGGGTTTGATGCTTAGCCATTCTTATTTATCATTGTTTACCTCACCGAAACCCAAGCCCCATCTCTTCACCTCAAGTCCTACTGATTCGTGTGTGAACCAAACCAGTGCCGTAGAGAGAATGCGAAAGGGCAAGCATATGGTCACCGACATTGGTGGATTCCTTTGGAGGTTATCCCGAGCCCTGATCTTTGGCAATGCTCGCCTAGCGATTAGTCTACTTTCTCCCTACGCGTGACCGGGTGATTCACCGTGATTCTATTTTTGAGTAATAATAAAATGTTGATACGCATTGTGAAAAGTTTACACTATTTTGTATACTTAGAAATTTCTTCTATTATATTTTTACGCGTGCGAGCATGCGACTTCGCATGGTACTCCGTATCACAATTTCTTTGTTAACTAGTATTTTTCTCTATCTGCTTAGATTTTGTTTGCTCGGGACGCGCAAACAGTTAAGTCTGGGGGTGTGATGAGTCTACTTTTTATACCTATTTTCAGACTCATCTGGGCTAGTTTTCACGTGTTTGCACTTCACTTTTAGTTCTTTATCATTCCTATTTCATATAATCATTATTTTCATAGGAAGTGCACATTTATGCCCGTGGTTATGTATTTTGTTACTTTTATTGTTTGTACTCCTATTTGTGATTGCCTGGAATGTCTACACATATCAGTGATTGGTTTTTCCTTTCGGTACAAGGGTCGTGTGCATGTTCCGGGATGGTTGTGAAATAGGAATACTGCGCACGATCATGAGATCTAATGCGCACGACCACTGGTCGTGCGACCCTGATCGTGCGCACTACTCTTCGTTTTCTAGAATCAGCCTGGGGTAAGCGCACGACCACTGGACATAATGCGCACGACCACCGGTCGTGCGCCACTGATTGTGTGCATTGATTCCTCTTTTCTGGAGTCCTGTCTGGGGTAATCACACGATAATTGAACTTAGTGCGCACGACCACTGGTCGTGCGCCACTGCTCGTGCATGTTATCCCAGTTCTTCTTCCTGATCTTCCATGCCAGTGCGCACGATCACCGGACATAGTGCGCACGACCACTGGTCGTGCGCCTGTGATCATGCGCATTGTTCATTTCTGCTTTGTATAAATAGTGCAGGTCTCGCCCTAATTCAGAGAGGATCTGGATCTCGACATTTCTCCGCCGTTTTCCGCCTTCTCCACCGTTCCCCTTCATCTTCCACCCTAGGGAGGTGCTCCGGGCAAGCTTTCACCGCCAAATCCAAGTCGGAGCTTCCTCTCGGCCTTCTCCTTCATCCGTGAGCTTCACGTAGGGTTCGACGCCATAGCCATCAAGCAAAGGAAAGCTAGCAAACTTCGTCCGCTATCGTGAGATGAAGAAGACGGGCCATTGGAAGGTGGTGGCAGCCCTTCTCTACCCCGGACGCAGTTGAGGACTGAGCTTGGACGCGGAATGACAACCCGACGATTCCAACCGTGAATCCTCGGCAAGACTTCGGATTCGGTCGATCTCTTGACTTGTTCTTGCTTTATTGTTGAATATTGGTGTTTAACTCTATTTATATTGATGAAATATGCTTACTTTGTAAAACGTTTTTATACAATCATGTCTATGTGATTTTGTATGTTTTCGTTACTTACTTGAGTTGTGCCATATTCCATCCACCACCATCCACCCTTGCCGCACCAGCAATTGCTAGTGGCGTGCGTTGCGAAGAGGTGCTCACGACCCTCATTCCGCTGTTCTAACCACCTCATCTGCTAGCCTTCTCGTCCATCCACCCCGTGATTCGGTGCATAGCGGCCCGACTAGTCTTCCATCCCGTCTGGCGAAGCATCGCATAGCGGCGTTGCATAGGAGTAGTTGTTAGCCTTTTATTTTCTGTTTCCGCAAACATCAAAACCCCCCTTAGTTAGCTCCGACCTGAGGACTTCAATCTCAAGTCCTCCTCGAAATTAACTCCACCTTACTGTGTTCCTTGAGAGATCGATACTTGGGAAAACCCCCATTTTATATTACTTGTGCGACCGGTTCACTGCCGTGATCTTACGCATCAATAATGGGCTGGTTGTTGTATGGTGTCGAGAACACCTTTTGTCCCCGATATGGGCTGTTTTTGTTGGCGTGTTCCACCTCAAGGGCTGCCACCGTTGAACCCTTGAGTAATGACTCTACCACTGTTAATGCATCACAATTTAGGTCTGTTCTTTCTTTTGGTATTTTGGCATATGTTACCTTTGAATGAAATGCTCCATTTCATTTCTTTATTTACTTGCTGAGGTATTCTTTCTTTGGAATGCCTCAGGTCCAGGTGATAGCCGAGTGAGCGGCTAGTGTTCTTTGGTGGAGCTTGCTTGTGGCCGCTGAGGTTGCTGTTCCTCATTTTGGCGAGGTAGTTTTTCTTCTTTCTGTACAGACATACACACCCACCAGTGGGTTCGTGTCAGGTTTTTGACGCACACTGATGGTTTCTTTTAGTGATGTACTATGAACTAAAGACGGCTAGTTTTACCTTTTTTGGAGGTTGTTTACTTGCTTTTGGGAATGTTTTTATGCTAGGTTGCACGTTGATGCGCCCGCGAACAGACTCTTACTGTGGTTGGTTCGGTGAGTCGATCGCCGCGGGTGTGCTACAGGAGGCAAGTGCACCTATCGCAAGTAGTACTCGATATTCGGGGGAATACCGAGGTCGTATTGTTCTCGGGGTCGTGTTGATTATTCTTACTCCTCCGGGAGGACTATTATTTTATTGAAAGTAAGGTGGAGATTTTAATTAAGTAAAGACGAAAAAAGTAAAGGTGCGAAAAAAAGAATGATTTAGAAAATATTCGATGAAGGGTTAACGCTCGACATCAAATCAGATTAAGACAAAAATAATTTTTAATAATTTTAGGACTTAGTTTTCAAATTAATAAAAGGCAACTTGGCCGTGGAGGTTCCACAAATGTGAGCTCACCTAGCTATAGGGATATCGCTTACCTGAACGTTAAGACTATTCGACCGAACGTTAGTCCGACGAAGGATTCCTCTTAACGCCCGCTTGACGCTAAGAACCCCGCTATTGGGTGGGGAACCCAATCCGGTAGAATTACGCTTGTCCTCTCTCGAGGGTATGCACACAACTCTATTTACCCAGGGGTGATCTGTCCATACGCACAGCCTCTCGTCTAGCTAGCGTATGGATAATGGAAATAGGGCCCACACATCGATTTGTAATCCTACGCGTCGTTAACCCGGGGTAAACCTCAAGTGCTTAAATTAAAGTGAAAATAAAGAGTTTTAATTATTTCAAATCATTTTAAATGTCCCAATGTTCTTCGATGCCGAGGCTAATAGCGATTAGCCACACATCGGTATGAGGACGGCTTTATAATTTAATGAGGCGCGAGTTCGAAATTAAACGCTAAATGATTATAAGAAGAGGACATAAAAAATAACAAACATTTAGAAAGCTGAAAAGTTAGCTAAAACAAGAACTCACGCACACTCCAAATTATAAATAAAGCAGAAACTAAGTTACAAAAAAGGAAAATTACAAGTCCTACTCAAACGAGTAGGCGGTAAATAAAGGGCACGCCATTTAACTCTTAACGAGTAGGCGGAAATAAATACAATTACAAGTCCTAATAAAATAATTACAGAAAAATAAAAGACCTGCCATTTAACTCAAATGAGTAGGCGGTAAACAAAATCCGGCCATTTAACTCCTAGCGAGTAGGCGGAAATAAACGCTAACACACACACTCTACATAATTGAAAGAAAGCAATAAAACTATCTCCTACACACACGCACTCTACATAATTGAAGAAAGCAATAAAATAAAGCATGAAAATTTAACACCTACACTCACACACTCTTCATAAATTAAAGAAAGCAATAAAAAGTTATACTCCTACACTCACACACATATCATGAAAATTAAGAAGAACAAAGTGAAAATGTATGCTCATACACTCACACACACTAATAATAAAGAAAAATCAAAGTTGCTTATAAATTAAAATAACAAGATTTCTACTCCTAAAGCTTACCCAAAACACATAAAAAGAACAAATAAAAAGAGAATGAGCAAAAAGTTTTCCAAAATAAAGTCAAAATCAAAGGTGCTCAAAAATTAAAACTATAACATTTTCATTCTTAAGAATTCATAAAAGTGATAAAAAAGGTGAAGAGAAAATGAAAAGAACAAAAAAGGTCTTACAATCCTAAAAAAAACTAAGTAAAAAGGAACAAAATCACTTTTAAAATCTCTTTTATAAATACATAAGAATGAAAACATAAGTCTCTTAAGAAAAGGACATGGTGAAAAAGAGGAAAACTTATCATACCTAATCATGAGGACAAGTTAAAAACATGAATAATAAAAAGTTACACTCATACACACACACACACTTTTCATAAAGAGAAAAACAAAGGAGGAACTAAGGATAAAATGAGAAGAAAAGTGGGCACATGAGTTCATTCCAAAGCCATTTAAGAAGAGGAAAACTAACATTGTTATTGATTAAAGAAGACTATTACAAAGCTATTACAAAGCTAAAGTTAAAGCAAAAACAACCATGAAAGAAAAGGTGGGAGAAATCTCCTTACATAGCAAGGGAATCCACAGATGCAGCCCACAAAACACACTAAAGTGGCTCAAAAATGTGAACCCTTGGTCATTACAGAAGTGGGGAATTTATAGGAAAAAAAGCTAAGTACACGCCCTCCAACACGGGCGTGTCGGTGGGCGTGTCAGCACTGTTTGTGAAGGCGGCCGACGCTTTGATGGCAAAGTTGACTTCGGGATGGACACGTGTCGGTCTCGCGTTGGTCACGCCCCAGGTCACGGGCGTGACTCTGGGCGTGTCGGGGAGGTAGAGCTGGGCGCGGGTTGCGCCGAAAGTCGCCGCGCGGGTCTGGTCAAGCCAGGTGGAATGGTCACGCCCCAGGTCATGGCGTGACGCTAGGCGTGTCGGTTGGTGTCGACACTCGATAATCGTCGAGCGGAAAGTGTCGAGTTGAAATCGTCGAGCTGAGAGTTTGAGTCACGCCCTAGGTCACGGGCTTGACTATGGCGTGTCGCGGGTTCGACGTTATTTGAACTGAAATCGTCGAGCTGAATGGACACATGCTTGTTTTTGATGTGTCATGCCTCGATTCACGGGCGTGACCAATTTTTCACGGGCGTGACATGGCAATTTTTTTGCAGATTTTAATTTTTTTCCTGAAAAATAAAATAAAGCAAGTTAGTAAAATATTTACAAAAATATGAGTATTTTATTGAACAGAAATAAGTAAAAACGACGAAAATAAATGAAAATGACTAAATTAATGTGCACAAAAATACGTATATTTACAATTCATCAAATACCCCCATACTTAAGCTTTTGTTATTGCAGAGCAAAAGTTTGAGGTGAACTTATAAGGAATAGGAAAAAATTCTATATTTAGCTACCGCCTAATCAATTATAAGAGAGATCTAAATAAATATACGGGGAGTAAGAGTTAAGTCCTAAATTTATGTAGATGATTTAAATAGCGCAAAAGTTTTGGCCAAAAGACTTCTTGATGTAATCAAATAGAAGGCAATATGTGTAATGGTTAGATTAACGAAAATAGTTTGGAATTATATGAACTCTAGCTTATATGAGTGTTACTGGAAATAATACAATTTACTAATTATGCTCTCAAATAGATTTTTGAATTAATTCTAGACTCGTGTAATTGGCTATAAGGGGGTAGTGGGTTTATGAAGTGGGTTTTGATTTTGAGGTGAGGTAATTTTTTCTCGAACCTCCATTTTTTTCTTTTGGATTATTAGGAAAATGAAATCTTATTTTCCTAATATGATTTTTTTTTAACTTCATAAGAATAAAATTAACCCAATGTATATGTGTAGGAGTAATGAATTTTATCCTCTTACTCCATAACATATAATCTTTTTAAATTATTGGGTGCCTATGTTTACGGAACGAAATTTTATTCTCATTGACATAGGATCTTTTAAGGATAATAATTTTATCATGCCAAGGAGGTCATGATAAGTAAGGGGAGAAAAGAAAACTAGATTTTTAATCCTAAAAATGTTTGAGAGCAACCTTAATAAATTGTACGTTCCAATTTTTCAGAAAGCTAAAAGTAAGTATAATTGAATTCTATAGTCGTTATTTCCTAACATAATACACATGCTCCTATCAATGAAAAATTAGAAGTAGTGCCTAAAGTGAGTTCGCTATTTTTAACAAAGCATAATGAATTCTTTAAAACTTAACCCCGGCTATTTAAATTTTTCAATCAATAATTAATAAACGGGTACTGAACAAAGAATTTAATCAAATTCACATATAAATAAACTCAAAATAGAATTTTTGGATAGCAGGAAAATTAAGAATGAAATATTTGATTTATTTGTTTCAAAATATTTTTTTGATTTTTATAGTTTTTATCATCATTTTTTTGTTTTTCATTTATTATCTTTTTTTTTGTATTTTTGTTTTGTTTTTCTAATTTTTTATATTCTTTTTGAACTATTATCTTTTTTTTGGTTTTTTAAGTTTATGTTATTAATATATACATAAAAAGTTTTTTTTGTATTTTTTAAGAAAATTTCATTCTATTTACAAAGATTGAGAGAAAAAGAAAAGTTATTTACAAGAATAAGAGGGGAAAGGAAGGGGGAGAGAGAAGATTATTTACATAAAAATATTTACAAAGAAAAAGAATATTTAAAAAGTGAAACTAAATATTTTTTGAATTTTTGTTTTATATTATTTTTTTTTGGAGTTTTTGGAAAAAAGAAAGAGAAAGAAAATGAAAAAAATTTGTTGGATTTTTCATTTTAATTTTTTTGTGTTTTTTTTTTCGTTTTAAGATTTTTTGTTTCGTTGTTATATATATATTTTTTGGGTTTTTGAAATGCAGAAAATAGAAGTGCAGAAAGTAAAGCACGAAAATACGCTCATACTTAGGTCCAACATTGTCCCCAATGTTGTAACGTAAGTATGCGGAACAAAAGGAAAGATAATATATACAAAGAAAATAAAGAGAGTGGGGGGGGGGGGGGTAGAAGCTTCCCTGAAACGCGTA
This sequence comes from Platanthera guangdongensis, assembly GCA_039583875.1. NCBI lineage: Eukaryota > Viridiplantae > Streptophyta > Magnoliopsida > Asparagales > Orchidaceae > Platanthera > Platanthera guangdongensis. Next base: position 76,963,339 of record CM077148.1, read on the forward strand.
TGGGGAGGCCGATCAGAAACCCTGCGTTTATTAGAAAAAGAAACAAAGATAATAAGGAAAGAGCGAAAAAGATAAGCGAGGGGTGCCTCCCAGGAGCGCTTTGTTTATAGTCGTGTAGCTTGACTATTTTGGCGGGTTTATAATGTGGAGGAAAGTTATGGTTTCGTTAAAATCGATCACTGGATCGCCTGCTATATAAGACTTTAACCGATGACCGTTTACTTTAAACGAACCTTTTTCCGGGTGGGAGACGAGTACGGTCCCATATGGAAAAACTTCTTCAACTAGGAAGGGACCGGACCATCTAGATTTTAGTTTACCCGGAAAAAGCCTAAGACGTGAATTGTAAAGAAGGACAAGATCGCCCGGAGAAAATAATTTTTGGGACTTGATTTTTCGATCGTGATATAACTTAGAACGCTCTTTATAGAACTTATTGCTCTCGTAAGCGTTTGCACGCCATTCATCGAGCTCGTTGAGTTGCAGTTTTCTATTCTGAGGGCTAAGTTGGAGTCGAGGTTTAAGAGTTTTAAAGCCCAATGAGCGCGATGCTCTAGTTCTACGGGTAAATGTCACGCTTTGCCGTAGACTAACCAGAACGGCGTACAACCAATTGCGGTTTTGTATGCCGTCCGAAACGCCCACAACGCATCGTCGAGTTTAGCGGACCAATCATTCCTATTTAGTGAAATAGTTTTTTCTAAAATTCATTTAATATCTCGATTTACTACCTCAACTTGGCCACTTGTTTGTGGGTGGTAGGGGGTGGCAAGCTTGTGCGTGACTCCGTATTTAACTAACGTCTTAGCCATAAGAGAGTTACAGAAATGCGTTCCCCTATCACTAATAATTGCGCGAGGCATGCCGAAGCGAGAAAATAGTCTTTTAAGAAATGTAACGACGACTCGCGCATCGTTGGTGGGGAGAGCTTGCGCTTCCTCCCATCTCGATACGTAGTCGACCGCCACTAAAATATACATATTTTTGAAAGACGGAGGTAGGGGGCCAACAAAATCTATGCCCCACAAATCGAAGACTTCGCACTCTAAAAACATGTTTTGGGGCATCTCGTCGCGACGAGAGATGTTACCCGACCGCTATAGCTATCACATGCGCGCACAAAAGTATGCGCGTCTTTGAAGAGAGTGGGCCAAAAGTAGCCCGCCTCGAGCGCCTTCCGAGCGGTCCGGTTGGCTTGATAATGCCCAATGGCTGGACCCTCGTGGCAGTGCTTAAGAATTTGCAAGCACTCCACACCCGCAACGCATCTTCGGACCGCTTGGTCCGCGCAGATACGAAAAAGAAATGGGTCCTCCCAAAAGAAATTTTTCAAGTCAGAAAAGAATTTCTTCTTTTGATGACTTGAAAACTCTTTAGGAAGGACCCGCGCTACTAAGTAATTTGTAAAATCTGCGAACCAAGGCGAAGAAGACGAATAATGATGAATGGAAAGGAGGCGTTCCTCGGGGAATCTGACATTTATTTCAGATTCGACGAGCGCTTCCGCACCCGGATTTTCTAAACGGGAGAGGTGGTCTGCCGCTAGATTTTCCGCTCCCCGCTTATCTCGGATCTCCAAATCAAACTCTTGTAGGAGGAGAATCCATCGAAGAAGGAGGGGCTTCACATCATTTTTAGCTAATAAATATTTAAGCGCAGAGTGATCGGTAAATACGATAACTTTAGAAAGCGTTATATACGAGCGAAACTTATCAAAAGCGAAGATGACGGCTAAGAGTTCCTTTTCCGTTGTCGTGTAATTTACTTGTGCGGATGTGAGCGTCTTGCTAGCGTAATAAATTGGATGAAAATGTTTTTCTACGCATTGGCCAAGAACGGCACCTAAGGCAATATCACTAGCGTTGCACATAATTTCGAACGGAAGAGACCAATTAGAGGCCACTAAAATTGGTGAAGTGATAAGTTTTTGTTTTATTAAATTAAAGGCGGACTCGCATTCGCTACTAAAGATGAAATGTGATTCCTTTTCCAAGAGGTGAGTAAGCGACTTTGTTATTTTTGAAAAATCTTGAATAAAGCGTCGGTAAAAGCCCGCATGACCTAAGAAACTCCTAATAGATTTTACGTTTGTTGGTTGCGGTAGTTTTTCTATGATTTTTATTTTGGACTTATCCACCTTCATCCCCTTAGACGAAATCATATGGCCGAGAACCAAACCTCCTCGAACCATAAAGTTGCATTTTTCCCAATTTAATACAAGGCTTGTGTCCTCGCACCGTTGAAGGACACAATCTAAATTGTGAAGGCAATCGGGAAAAGAGCATCCGAAAATAGAAAAGTCATCCATAATGTCTTCTACTAGCTCGCCAAAGATCGCTAGCATACATCTTTGGAATGTAGCCGGCGCATTGCAGAGTCCAAATGGCATTCTTCGATATGCGAAGGTGCCAAACGGGCAAGTAAAAGTTGTTTTCTCTTGATCATCGGGGGAAATGGGGATTTGGAAAAACCCCGATAAACCATCAAGAAAACAATAATATGGATGACCGGATAAACGCTCTAAAATCTGGTCCAGAAAAGGCAGAGGGAAATGGTTCTTGCGGGTGGCATTATTAAGTTTTCTATAATCGATGCACACTCGCCAACCCGTAACAGGACGAGTTGGGACGAGCTCGTTATGCTCATTTGCCACTATGGTTAGACCGCCCTTCTTGGGCACGACATGTACAGGACTAACCCATGCACTGTCCGAAATAGGGTAGATAATCCCCGCATCTAATAACTTAATAATCTCGGCTTTAACGACGTCTTTCATGTTTGGGTTAAGACGACACTGCGGCTGGATCGTTTTGCGACAATTATCGTTAAGAAATATCTTATGAGTGCAAAAGGAGGGGCTAATCCCCTTTAAGTCAGAGATTTGCCACGTAATTGCGTGGCGATGTTTAAATAAAACTTCCAATAAATCAGAAGTCTCCGAATCACTCAAGTCCGAAGAAATGATAACGGGAAGCATATCGCCTTTTCCCAAAAATACGTATTTGAGTGATGCGGGTAAGGGTTTGAGGTGTAGGATGAGCGGTTCTTCTAGGGAGGTTTTAATGCCTATGTTTTTCTTACCAATTGGTTCGAAAGGCAAGTCTAAAGAGGTATCCTCATCACATTTAAAATTTTCGAGCGCATAAATATCGTCGTTTAAAAATACAGACTCAAAAACGGGAGAAGAACGATCTCCAAAAAAGGTATCTAAAGAATAGTAGAAATCGTCGCTCGATGACAAATTGTCCATCGAGGGATTTATAGAGAAAGTAACTTGATCATCTCCTACTCGGAGGAGAAGACTACCATTACTAACATCTATTAGTGCACTGGAGGTGGCGAGAAAAGGGCGACCGAGTATTATCGGTACCTCGGCGTCCTCCTCGATGTCTAAGATGACGAAGTCGACCGGGAAGGTAAACTTGTCTACTCGGACAAGGACGTCCTCCACTACCCCGATAGGGAACTTAACCGAGCGATCCGCTAATTTTATGCGCATATTCGTAGGACTAGGAGTACCCAAACCTAAACGCAAAAAGAGTGAGAACAGCATCAGATTAATGCTAGCCCCTAAATCAGCTAAGGCGTACTTTACTAATATATCGCCAAAAAGGAACGGGATGGAAAACCATCCCGGGTCGTTTTGTTTTGTGGGCAATTTATTAGTAAGGGCCGCCGAGCATACGACGTTAAGAGATACATGCGAAATATCCTCTAATTTACGTTTATTAGAAAGTAAGTCTTTTAAAAATTCCGCATATTTGGGCATTTGCGAGATAGCCTCGCAAAAAGGAACATTAATGTGAATTTGTTTTAATAATAAAATAAATTTTTCATATTGTGCGTACTTACGCTCGTTATCATATTTTTGCGGATAAGGTAAAGCCTTGTTTAAAATAATGTATTCTTTTAAAATCGGTAAAGACGGCGTAATCGAAGAAAGGGGAAGAGGGGTCGGAGGTGAAATATGTACCTGAGGGTCGGTCCGTTTTGGATCGACCACCTCCTTTCCGCTACGGAGGGTTATAGTGTTGGCGTTCACCCGCGGATTAGGCTCCGTGTTTCCCGGCAGTGCCCCGAGCGTGCGCTCGGACATCATCCTCGCCAGTTGTCCAACCTGTTGTTCGAGAGTTTTTAGCGATCCGATGATGTTCCGGATATTTGACTCGTTGGACGCAATATAATTCGAAAAATTTTCCTCCATCGGGGAGGGTTTTGGAAGAGGAGGTGGCAGAAATCCGGGCGCATAAGCAATAGGGGGACGCTGAGCATTGTTCGGGTTGCTCCAAGAGAAATTGGGTTGATTCCTCCAACCTGGATTATAGTTATTACTATAAGGGTTGTTGTTGGGGTTGAAGGAAGGACGACCCGAATTTCCCATGAAATCCACAAACTCTTCAGCCACGCAGACGTTAGGGGGAATAAAATAAGGCGGAGTGGAGGAGGCAGCAGACATCTCCGCCACCTGCTTTGTTAACCTTTCAACTTGAAGGGTTAAGAGAGCAGTGGCATCCACTTCAAAAAGACCAGCCACCGGCTTTGGGCATCCCCGCGGGACGTTCCATTGATAGGCGTTCATAGCCATCTCTTCAAATAAAGCCTGGACGGCCTCGGGGGTTTTGTTGTTTAGTGTGCCCCCGGCAGCCGCGTCAATCATTTGACGCGTCTGAAAATTTAGCCCATTATAAAAAATTTGTACCTGCAACCACGTTGGCAGCGCGTGGCGCGGGCACCGGCGGAGGAATTCCTTAAATCGTTCCCAAGTCTCGTATAGAGACTCAGGATCGTTTTGCACAAACGAAGAAATGTCCGCCCGCAACTTTGTAGTTTTTGCGGGCGGAAATTACTTCGTTAGGAACCGTTCCCTCAACTCAGCCCACATGGTGATACATCCTCGCGGGAGGGCATTCAACCACGCCTTGGCTTTGGACTTAAGGGAAAAAGGAAATAAGCGCAAGCGAATGACGTCATCAGTGACGCCATTAATCTTGAAGGTGTCGCATATTTACAAAAAGTTGGACAAGTGGACATTCGGGTCCTCATCCGGCAGTCCATCGAACTGCACGTCGTTTTGGACCATTTGAATGACACTCGACTTTATTTCAAAATTATTATTCGCCACCACAGGGCGAACAATACTAGACCCAGTATCGTCCAAATTCGGCCTGGCGTAATAAGACATTGTACGCTCGGCGGCCGCGTTCGGATTAGGGTCGGCCATTACTACGATAGAGGGTTCGCCGATAGATTCTTCGGGGTCTAAAGAAGGAATTCGGCGTTGAGATCGAATACGCGCAAGGGAGCGTTCGATCTCAGGGTCAAAGTCAAAATCTTCAGACTCAGAGGGTTGTCCACGGGTCATACACCCAAAGAAAAAAAATAAAACAAAATAAACTATTTTTTTCTTTTTTTTGTGATTTTATTTAAAATAGAGTTTTTAGTTTTTTTTAGTTTATAGAAAATAAGTAAAAGTAATAGACTCCGGAATTCGAAATAGCAACTCGAAGAGGTCCCCGACAACGACGCCAAAAACTTGATGCGCCCGCGAACAGACTCTTACTGTGGTTGGTTCGGTGAGTCGATCGTCCCGGGCGTGCTACAGGAGGCAAGTGCACCTATCGCAAGTAGTACTCGATATTCAGGGGAATACCGATGTCGTATTATTCTCGGGGTCGTGTTGACTATTCTTACTCCTCCGGGAGGACTATTATTTTACTGAAAGTAAGGTGGAGATTTTAATTAAGTAAAGACGGAAAAAGTAAAGGAGTGAAAAAAAAAACGATTTAAAAAATATTCGATGAAGGGTTAATGCTCGGCATCGAATCAGATTAAGACTAAAACAATTTTTAATAATTATAGGACTTAGTTTTCAAATTAATAAAAGACAACTTGGTCGTGGAGGTTCCACAATGTGAGCTCACCTAGCTATAGGGATATCACTCACCTGAACGTTAAGACTATTCGACCAAACGTTAGTCCGACGAAGGATTCCTCTTAACGCCCGCTTGACGCTAAGAACCCCGCTATTGGGTGGGGAACCCAATCCGGTAGAATTACGCTTGTCCTCTCTCGAGGGTATGCACACAACTCTATTTACCCAGGGGTGATCTGTCCATACGCATGGCCTCTCGGCTAGCTAGCGTATGAATAACAGAAATAGGGCCCACAAGCATCTTGCCGGTGAAGCCGATCTCCTCACGCATCTTGTCGGTGAAGCTGTCGTCGTTCCCGTCGTAAATCCAGGCCGGTAAGTCCCGCATTTTTTTTCAGTAATCGTTATGTAGGATGAGCTCATTTAGGGTGGGGGAGAAGATCTCCTCGCGCATTTTTTTCCAGGCCGATCTCCTCACTCATTTAGGGTGGGGAATGAGCAAATCCAGGCCGATTTCTGATTTTGCTCATTTAGGGTGGGGGAGAAGAGAAGTGGTTGCAAGTTCTCTGTGTTTACTATAGAGCCATGAAATGGTTCATTACTTTAGGAATTTATGAAATTTTTGGGTGGATCAATCATTATGTAGGTTGCAAGTGAAATAATGTTCATATTCAGAATGTGCTTAATGTGCTTAATGCATCCAGTTTCCCACTTATTTACTCAAAGGTTGTTACCTAAATTTCATTTGTTTAAGAAATCCATGTGCAGATGTGCTTAGTCTACTTAACACAAAATTTGTCCCATTTAATTTGACTTTGTGTTCATTCTTCAGTGGTTCCATGACAATGAAGACCTTTACTATTCCTTTTTTTCTAGTGCATCGTGGTGTTATAGTTGTTCATTATGCTTTACGAAGCTCATTTTGATAATACTAAGTGTGTTTGTATGGTTTTGTGTATCATGCTTGCTGTGAGGAATATGTCCTTGGCCTGTAACTTGGTTTGATTAACAGTGGCTTTTACTTCATATATTTGTAGATTAATGGAGAACAAATCACATGATTGGGAATTGTCCGTCGAGGTACACTCTCCCCAACCATCTTTAGATGGAGGTATCGTCTCTTCGTCAACCTTGTTTTTCAAAACTTGTGTACTATTTTAGATATTGTTGATGAGGCTAGGTAATTTTTTTCATTATCTTATGAAGAGGCAAAAAGTACGTAATGAGCTATCTTTGGAACTGCAACACAAAGAAACCTTGTATGTTGACATATTTGGAATGGATAGAAGAGTAGAGTTACTTAGCTCACTAGATTGTGTTGTTACTCCAGCTCCATTGGACAAGTGGATGTCAATGCCTGATATTGGATTGGTGGTTGCTTCTTGTTACAATATTGTTTTTGTTCATTTGTCTGCCTATCAGTCTTTCACGCTGTTACCGCTGCATTCACCACCATCATCGCCTCACAAGATAATTTACATTGGGTTTATAAATGGGAATCATTTCGTACAACTGCAAATGCGTGAAGGTTTTAAATTACCTCCAATAATATCAATTTGGAGAAAATATCGGGAATAAAGTGCGGCACAATGGGGCAACTTCATTGCAAATGAGGAGAATACTATGCCATAAATATTATTGGTGTGCACTATATCATTATTGGTATGCAGTGTATCAAATGAAGAGAATATTACACTTATGCAGTGTATCCTTGAAAACTCACAATGGTGTTTTGGAACTCAAATTTTAGTATCAAATTTTGTCAAAAAGGACTCATAGTTTGTATTAGTTAAAATGGACTTATGGACGAATGAAAATTTTTTTGTTTTTATAATTGGTCTGCACCTAACAATATGGTTTGCACTTAAAATTTTTTGGTTTGCACTTAACTGTGGTTTGCACATAGCCAAAATAGATTTGCACTTAACATTGCTCTAAAAAAAACAGTCATGAAACAAGTTCGCGCTCAAACGGGACGTAGCGATGATCAAACCTTCGGAATCGGGTCATGCTTAAAGGCACGGTACTGTAAAGTGCAGGCAATCCGACGGCTGCGACTCAATTTTAGTCTGTGCGTAGATACGTGCACATCTTCGGAATCCCTTTGAGATGTGTGCGCTGAGATGTGAACGCATCTCCGCGTGCTCGGATCCATCGGATCGGTAACTTGCAGCGGCTCGCATCCGTCGGATAGCGCAACACTGTACCCTTCCCGAATCCATCATGCTTACCATAGTCTCGTTGCCTTTCAAAAACTAGAGTGAGGCAAGTTCAAAAACAGGTGTGTGGGCTAATTCTCAACACAAGAACATTTATTTTGGTAATTCACCAACAAAATATATTAATAATTCAATTAAATTTATTTACGAGCTTTCATATTAACACATTAAATTTTAAATGTCATCTTTATCACTATAAAGAAAATATAAACTCATGAGTTCGAAATTAGAATAATCATCTGATCATCGATTGATAATTTTGTTGTCGTCTGATCGAGCTCAGTCAAATCACACACACTCTCTCTCTCTCTACATTTTACTAGGTCTCTTAAACCTACTACTATGATGTCCTAAACATAAGTAAAAATACGATTTTGTCTCTATATAACGCATAAAATAATTCAGGTTCAGGTTAGCCGCAGCTCGCAGCAAGACCGGTACCAGCCCGAGCCCACCAGATAACATCAACACTTCAACAAGCTGAGTCAGGCATGTTTTATATACTTAAAATTACAAACTAAATAGGCGGTGTGGAACTATTAAAATAATAATATAAAAGGAGTGCTCATTGAGAACGAACCACCAACCTCATGTTCCAAGGCAGGCGTCTTAACCATTACTCCATGAGAGCTTTTGCGTTAAACCTTCTGACACAGATTTTATTTAATAGATTCGACAGTTAAATTATTTTTAATACTATTAATAATAATAATAATAATAATAATAATAATAATAATAATAATAATAATAAGGCGCGTCCGCTGAGAATCAAACCGCCGACCTCCTGTTCGAAGGCACGCGCCTTAACCTTTACGTCATGAAAACTTCTACGTTAAACTTTTGACGCAAATTTTATTTAATACATTCGGTAGTTAAATTATTTGTAAAGGCACCTTTATTAATTATTGGTTTAATAATACATTCGGTAGTTATATTATTGTTTTTATAATTATAACTGTCTGGGGCGTGCGAAGCCCGCCAGGGGAGGAGGTGCGGGCGAAGCCCGCCGTCGCCGGTCGGGCGCGATATATATAAACACGGGGCTCCGCCCCTATGACCAAGCACGACAGTACCCGGCCAGCGACGGCGGGCTTCGCCCGCCACAGGCAGGCCACGCCCGTGACTTTGTGGGCTGCGTCCACATCAAGGCAGGTTGCGTCTGTAACACATACCTATGAGTACTCAAAATGACCGTAAAAAAATTTAAATCAAGATTACAATTTTTATTTTGTAAAAAAATGTATGATTTTAAATAAAAATATTAATTTCTCTTCTCTCACTCTTTCTTTCTCTCTCCCCCTCTCTTTCTTTCTCTCTCCCAAGCTTTTGACAATCGGATCGGATCGGCCGGTCCGACCGGTCGAACCGCGGACCGGACACACTGCCGGTCCGGTCCAGGTAAGAAATCGCCTCCATCCGCGGACCGACTGGGAACAGCAGAACCGGGCGGGCAGACCGGCGGACCGGGAACCGGGCAGGTTTTAAGGTAACTGGGCGGGCCAAAGCCCAAAAATTTAAATGTGAGAAATTCAAAACCGTGGGGGGCTTTGAACCATATCATTCAAATTCAGGAACAAGTGGACCACTGAACCACTTAGTTCTTGTTGTTTTATTTTGTATATTATTATATGAATATAAATATTAATGTATTCATAAAATAAAACAATATAAATATAAATTAAATATTTCCTAAAAATATTATTATAAATTATAATAACTTATTACATTTTCTTTAAAAAAAAGTTTTTGATATATTTAGGCTCCCTTTGGCACGACGATGGCGGTCATAAATGCAGTGGTTATGATGTTGTTTTTTATCACCCAATCTTGTCTAAGAAACTTCATCAAGTTTTATGTTCAAAAGTCGAAACTAGTTTTATTTTCATGAATTTGATTGTGGTCTTAACAATTGTCATGTCAAACATCCATTTTATTACAGTGGTGTTTTTGTCCAAACTCAATAGAGGAAAAACGTTGCGCTAGACAGAGCTTTAAAAGTATACTAATATAGTGATGATGCATATGTACAACCTCGGGCCCGCGAGAGGCCCTCAAGGTGCGAGTAATATAAGCGGATGAGAGGAACTGATTGGCGAGTGGGACCATGTGGTCCACTCGCAGGAGGCGAGATAGGTGATCTCTGCAGCGGGGGAGACGCCCCTTTTGGGATGCGAGTAGGCCTTTATCGGCAAGAGGGCCCCGTGGCGAATGATGCCTGTGAGACGGCCAGGAGGGCTTGTCTCGCCGATGGATGTTTCCCTACTCGCCATACAGAGAGAGAGCCATTTTGACACTTCTATACCCATGAGAGATTTTACTCTTCTACCCCGGGTAATTTTACCCTTTTACCCTTGGTGGTCTGCATATAACTCCTCAGAACAGCGGAGTTTGGCTGTTGGCAGACCCAATGTAACGCCCCGAAACTCAAAGGAGCGAAGGGGGGACGTTTTGGGCCAGTTTGGGTTCTGGCAGCAGGCACACGACCTGGGATATGGGCGTGTCCCAGGGCGTGTCGACCCGTGTCGACACTCAACCGCGAAGTCGTCGAGATTCGCTCGACGATTCGTTGAGACTGGGCACACAGCCTGTGACACGGGCGTGTCGCAGGGCGTGTCGACTCGTGTCGATACTTAGCCGCGAAGTCGTCGAGATTTATTCGACGATTCGTCGAGACTGGGCACACGGCCCGCGACACGGGCGTGTTGCAGGGCGTGTCGACCCGTGTCGACGATCGTCCCGGGGAGTCGTCGAGATTCGCTCGACGATCGTCGAGACAAGGCACACGGCCTAGGACACGGGCGTGTCCAAGGCCGTGTCATCAGGTCAACGATCTTCGCTCGACGAAATGTCGAGACCGTGTACACGGCCTGGGATCCAGGCGTGTTAAGGTGACACGGGTAAGGACACAGGCATGTCCTAGAACCCGTGCAGTGCTCGGGTTGATTTTGGGGAAAAATCATGGGGTACACGGCCGGCAACACGACCGTGTCCGGTGGAACACGGGCGTGTCAGCTCGAACACGGGCGTGTTCGATACCCGTGTGAGGTTCCAGGCGATTCGATTTTGACGGCGAATGTGGCACACGGCCCTGGACACGGGCGTGTGCCAAGCCGTGTTCGGTCCAGATTGGGCATTTCAGCCCCGAATCAAAGCCGTTCGTTTCCTTATGTTGAGATCCAACGGCTGGGGGTTGTTCCTGAAGGGATATACCCGGGTTTTGACTTAGAAAACCCTCACTTTTCTTAAGTGTTCTCTTTCTAAAGCCTTAGAGAGAGAGGAGAGCCAAGGGAGGAAGAAGGAGCTAGATCCCGCCATTGGAGGAGCTTCGGAGCTCCGAATCGCGAGCCGACTCCGGATCCACGGAGGCAATGCTAGTGCGGTGGTTTTCATCCGATTACTTTTCCATGGCGCCAAAGAGGAACGCACGGGTAACGATCGTCATCTTGAGCATGAGTAGCTCTCTTTCTTTGCATAGGAAGCCCGCTCTCGCGAGTTTGCGGAGAGTTGGAGGCGTTCCTTCGGGTAGATATGTGAAGTCCCCGTTGTTTAGAGTCCGTAAGCGAGAACAGACATAGGCATGATGTGTGAAGCCTACCCGGACATGTTGGTCTGGATCGGTGATGTTGCATTGCATAATGCCGGAGAAGACTTCGTGCTATTGGTTGTTTTTCGGGTTTTCTACGCGGTAGATTGCAGCAGGGAGCCTTGGGGACTAACCCAAAGGTGCACCCGGAAAACTGGGCGGATACGAGATCTTGCCAACTTGGTGGCTTGAGAGCCAACTTGAACATAACCGGGTTATGTGACTTGTGATGGAAATGGGACTCGGTGGAAGTTTGACCCGCGCAAATGGCTTAAATTGTCGTTGCGATGTGAGCACGGGTTAGATGGAACCGTACCCATTCTATGTCGTTCGGTTAAAGAGACCTAAAGGCACGTGACACTTACCGTTGGCATAGAGTAGGGTCTTCGGCGGTCAATGGCTTAAATTGTCGTGACCCAGGCCAGGAAGACAAATTGTTCATAGGTTTGGCCGTCCAAGTGGCGGTGGGGAGTCCGGAATGTCTATGGCTTTAATTGACGTGACATCGACCGGTTCACCGAGAATGTGCCCTGAGAGCACGGGGCGTGTGGCCGTGCGAGCCAACGTCTGTGATGTATTGGCTATTGATATAATTGCTCGCTTATACTAATGAAATGCAGGGAAGGAGCATCGCCGCCCCGAGTTGGGGGCGAGATTGTTATAATTTGGTCAGCATTGCTGACCGTTGCCTTGTTTTGCCACCGTGCGGTGGTTTGTTGCTTGCAGGTGCAGCTGGACCAAGCGGTCAATAGCGGGCTAAAGCCCGATTGCGAAGCCGGCCCTTGAAGGCCTAAGTTGGAAATGTTTACTGCTTTATTCATGTATGACCGGCCTGCGTGCCGTGGTTTGTAAAACATGTAATATTCAAGTGAAACATTTTGTAAAGCCTTAAGGCTTGTTTTGGGTATTTTGTATAACATTCCTAATTTGTACTAGTGGACATTCGTGCTTTAATGCTGGGTTCTTTGTTACAACTTTTATAAACTGCTTCCGCTAGAATGCTCTGTGTAGGACGTTGAGATTGGTTGGATGGTTTCCATAAGTAACCACCCGGTCTGTCTGTGGCATACGGCGTCGGGCCCCGGCCGGACTTACTGCTTTATGCTATGTGACGGATAGGGGGTGTTACAATTTGGTATCAGATTACTGGTTTTGGTCGGGCTTAAAGTGAATTCGTGGGCGAATTCTTTTTAAGGGGTGGTGAGCACATTGTGTGCGTCATCGTTATAATGGTAAAAGAACCCATGAATGTCCACTTAGGAATGAAAATACTCGTGTTTGAGGAACCTGCGTGTTCCTATAATTACTGTTTGCAATTTTATTTGGTCGCTTAACGGTGTTTTGTACCACTATAGGTGACCAGAAGTGGTGGTGGGCCGTCAGAACGCCGAGTTTCTGAGGCTAGTAGTTCACCGGATGTTGCTCCCGCAACACCTCTGTCGGCTGAGAATATTCGATTGGTGGCTGAAGCGGTGTTGGCCGTGATTAATGCGCAGCCTGGAAGGCAGACGCAGCAGCCCGCTCCTGTGATGGAGCAAGTACCTCTTCAAGAGGCTGAGCCGAGGAGGGTGGAGCAAGTGGTTGTGGAACCGGTAGTGCCAAGGAGGGCAACTGAGAGGCAGCTAAAGCATGTAATGAGCTTTAACCCTCCGTTATTCTCGGGGTTGGGAACCCCATCTCAGGCTGAAGACTGGCTCTCCAGGGTGAAGAGAGTCATGACAGCAACGGAGACAGAGGAGTGGCAAATGACCACCATCGCTACGTTCCTTTTGGACGGTGAAGCGAGGATGTGGTGGGAAGTATTGGAGTTGCACTTACTGAGAGGTAGGCAACTTGGTGATGTCTCGATGGAGGAGTTCTCGAGATTATTTTTGGCTAGATACCTCCCGTCGACGCAGAAGATAGCGTTGGAGAATGAGTTCCTGAAGTTGGTACAGGGTGAGAGGAGCGTGGATGAATATCTCCACGAGTTTACTCGTCTGAGTCGTTATGCTAGCTCCACCATCGTGGATGAGGAGCGCAAGACTAATCGCTTCTATGAAGGCTTGAGGGATGAGTTGAGACTACTACTTTCGGGACCGATGACGCAGGGTTTCTTAACCTTGGTCAATACTGCCCGGTCCTTGGAGAAGGACATGAAGAACGTACAAGCAAAGAAAAGCTTGGGTGAGAAGAAATCTGAATTTAAAGTGCCGACTACTTCAAAGGCCGGCTATCGGAGGGCTTTCAAGAAGCATAGGACTTCGGGTCCAGCTCCCTCTGGTGCTTCTGGGGCGACTACGAGTCGGACCCCGGGCGCGTGTTTTACATGTGGAAAGACGGGGCACTTTGCCCGTGACTGTTGGAGCGGACGTCCTAAGTCCGAGAGGAAGCCGAGAGCTACTTATGAAGAGAAGGGAAAGGCGGTGGAGTCGACCGCATCCCATTATGCTCCGGCCCAACCAAGGGTCTATAATCTTGGCCAACAGGAGGCCATCAAACAAGCTGATGTGGTGACAGGTACGGTTTAATTTATAGTAAGTCAATTTATTTAAATACTTGTTATGCACATGTTACCTTACCACTGCTTGTTTAGGATTTGTATTGATTTGCAAAAATCCGGCACGAGCACTCTTCGATACGGGAGCTTCACACTCCTTCTTGTCCGAAGGATTTATATCACGCATCGGAGTCCCTTCTTCGATGGCGAAGGATAAGTTGGATGAGTTGTTGCCCAATGGGTGTTCGATGCGAGCGGATAGGATCTGCGATGTTAAGGTTCGTATTGGGGAGCAGGAGTTCGACCTGCGAGCGTCTTTACTTCCGTTAGTGGAGTTCGACGTCATATTTGGCATGGACTGGCTCTCGGAGTAGCAGGCCCATATAGATTGCGGTAGCAAGGAAGTTAAGCTGGGAGCAAGTCGTGAGACGACTTTTACGGGCTTAAAGGGGTCGAGCAAGACGTTGATGTCTGCTCTTCAGGTGGTGAAGGCGGTTCGTGCCGGAGCAGAACTGTTCTTTACTCTAGTGGAGGTTGCAAAGCCGAAGCCCGCGTTGGATTGTATTTCAGTGGTATCGGAATACCCTGATGTGTTCCCCGCGGATCTTCCTGGAGCCCCGCCTCAGCGGGAGATAGATTTTACGATCGAGCTAGTGCCAGGTGCAAAGCCTGTGTCACGATCTCCTTATCGGCTAGCGCCTAAGGAAATGGCGGAGTTGAAAGTTCAACTGCAAGAGTTGTTGGAGCAAGGGTATGTGCGCCCGAGTTCTTCGCCTTGGAGCACACCGGTCCTCTTTGTTAAGAAGAAGGATGGAAGCTTGAGGCTATGTATTGATTATCGGGAGCTCAACAAGCTGACCGAGAAGAACAATTACCCGATCCCCCGGATTGATGATCTTTTTGATCAGTTAGTCGGGTCGACGGTGTACTCGAAGTTAGATCTCAAGGCTGGGTACTATCAGCTGCGGAAAAGGGAGAGTGATATCCCGAAGACAGCGTTTAGTACGAGATACGGGCATTATGAGTTTACGGTCATGCCGTTTGGGCTGACTAATGCGCCGTCAGTGTTCATGGATTTGATGAACAGGACTTTCAGGGAGTACTTGGACCATTTCGTGATCGTCTTCATCGACGATATTTTGGTGTACTCACAAAGTGAGGAAGATCACTTCAAGCATCTTCATTTGGTGTTGGAAACGCTAAGGAGAAATTAGTTGTATGCCAAGTTCTCGAAGTGCGAGTTTTGGCTATCCTCAGTAGCGTTCCTCGGGCATATAGTAAGTGGAGAGGGTATTGTTGTGGATCCGGCGAAGATTGTTGCGATACGGGAGTGGCCTGAGCTTGCTACTGTAGCGGAAGTCCGGAGTTTTCTGGGGCTTGCCGGCTATTATAGGCGCTTCGTAGAGAACTTCTCGCGGATAGCGTTACCTCTCACTACTTTGACGAGGAAGGAGCATAAGTTCGTTTGGACGCCGGAGTGCGCGCAAGCTTTTGAGGAGTTGAAATGTCGGTTGACCACGGCGCCTGTGCTGAGTTCGCCATGTGGGACCGAAGGCTATGAGATTTATAGCGATGCTTCGGGCAGCGGTTTGGGTTGCGTGCTACTGCAACACGGAAGTGTAATAGCCTATGGCTCGAGACAGCTAAAAGTGCATGAGAGGAACTATCCGGTCCATGACTTGGAGTTAGCGGCCGTGATTTTTGCTTTGAAGCTGTGGAGGCACTACTTGTACGGTGTGAAGATTGATATCTACACCAATCACAAGAGCCTGAAGTATCTTATTGATCAGAAAGATCTGAATATGCGGCAGCGTAGGTGGATGAAGTTCCTGGGGGACTATACGTTCAAGATCCACTACGTGCCTGGAAAAGGGAATACGGTTGCGGACGCGTTGAGTCGCCGAGCCCCAGCTCAAGCCAATTGGCTATCGGTGCACGATGAGCGGTTGGTGCGAGAGTTGGAGGCGTTGGAGATTGTCTGTGTGGACAGACAATCAGGTGCTGAAGCAGTTCTGAATTGGACTGAAGCAGTTCATGGTAGAGGCTCTGGATGGGTCAAATTAACAATTCGTCGTGGAGGACGGATTGCTTTGGAAAGACGGTCGTCTGTGCGTCCCTTGTGTGGGCAATTTACGGGTGGAATTGTTGTACGAGGCACACCATACCAAGTACTCGATTCACCCGGGGAGCACGAAGATGTACCGCGATGTAAAGAAACTGTTTTGGTGGCCGGGTTTAAAGAAGGATGTGGCGCTATACGTAGCAAAGTGCCAAACCTGCGCCTTGGTTAAGGCGGAGTGCCAAAAGCCGGGAGGATTTCTTAAGTCCTTGCCTATTCCGGAGTGGAAATTCGACGACATCTCTATGGACTTTGTGCACGGTTTGCCAAGGTCGCAAAAGGGGAACGACGCCATTTGGGTGGTTGTTGATCGATTAACGAAGGTGTCGCATTTTATTCCGCATAGGAAGGATGATCCGGTGGAAAAGCTGGCGAAGCTTTATGTGGATAACATAGTACGGCTTCATGGTGTGCCCCGCAGCATCGTGAGTGACCGAGATGGGCGGTTCACGTCCAATGATTGGAGGCTGGTGCAACAAATGTTGGGAACAAAGTTGAAGTTCAGCACAGCCTTCCATCCGCAAACGGATGGGCAGACTGAGAGGGTCAATAGAACCATGGAAGACATGCTCCGCATGTGTGTCTTGGATTTTGGAAAGCAATGGGAAGACACCCTTTATTTGGTGGAGTTTGCATACAACAACAGCTACCAAGCAAGTATTCAGATGGCGCCTTTCGAGGCCCTATATGGTAGAAGATGTCGCACGCCGTTGTCATGGATAGAAACGGGTGAGTCAAAGTTGTATAAGCGATCGGAAGTAGAGGGTGCTACTTCTTTGGTGAGAACCATTCGGGAGAGGTTGCTTATCGCTCAGGACCGGCAAGCAAAGTACTATAATGCCAAGCACAGGAACGTGGAGTTCGCTGTGGGCGATTATGTATACTTAAAGATCAAGCCGTTCAAGGGTGTCTCGCGGGTGCGGCGATTGAAAAAGCTAAGCCCAAGATACCTTGGACCATTTGAGGTTCTGGAGCGAGTTGGTGAAGCGGCCTATAGGTTGAAGCTTTCAGTGGAGCTTAGTGGTTTACATGATGTATTCCATATTTCGGTACTCCGGAAGGCGGTACAAGAGCCTACGCAAGTGATCGCGGTCGATCAAGTGCCGGTGGATAGTGGGCTAACGACAAGGGTCAAGCCCGTGCGGATTGAGGACTCGGAGGTCAAGCGACTACGCAATAAAGAGATCAGGATGGTCAAGGTTCGGTGGGACAATTGCGGTCGTGAGGAGCTCTCTTGGGAGCGAGAGCAGACTATGCTTGACGAGTATCCGGAGTTGTTCCGCTCAGGTACAAATTTTGGTTTTGTACATGTCTTTCCTTTATGTAATTTCGTGGGCAAAATTCTTTTAAGAGGGGGAGAGTTGTAACACCCCGAAACTCAAAGGAGCGAAGGGGGGACGTTTTGGGCCAGTTTGGGTTCTGGCAGCAGGCACACGGCCTGGGACACGGGCGTGTCCCAGGGCGTGTCGACCCGTGTCGACACTCAGTCGCGAAGTCATCGAGATTCGCTCGACGATTCGTTGAGACTGGGCACACGGCCTGCGACACGGGCGTGTCGCAGGGCGTGTCGACCCGTGTCGACACTTAACCGCGAAGTCGTCGAGATTTATTCGACGATTCGTCGAGACTGGGCACACGGCCCGCGACACGGGCGTGTCGCAGGGCGTGTCAACCCGTGTCGACGATCGTCCCGGGGAGTCGTCGAGATTCGCTCGACGATCGTCGAGACAAGGCACACGGCCTAGGACACGGGCATGTCCAAGGCCGTGTCATCAGGTCAACGATCTTCGCTCGACGAAATGTCGAGACCGTGTACACGGCCTGGGGTCCAGGCGTGTCAAGGTGACACGGGTAAGGACACAGGCGTGTCCTAGAACCCGTGCAGTGCTCGGGTTGATTTTGGGGAAAAATTATGGGGTACACGGCCGGCAACACGGCCATGTCCGGTGGAACACGGGCGTGTCAGCTCGAACACGGGCGTGTTCGATACCCGTGTGAGGTTCCAGGCGATTCGATTTTGACAGCGAATGCGGCACACGGCCCTGGACACGGGCGTGTGCCAAGCCGTGTTTGGTCCAGATTGGGCATTTCAGCCCCGAATCAAAGCCGTTCGTTTCCTTATGTTGAGATCCAACGGCTGGGGGTTGTTCCTGAAGGGATATACCCGGGTTTTGACTTAGAAAACCCTCACTTTTCTTAAGTGTTCTCTTTCTAAAGCCTTAGAGAGAGAGGAGAGCCAAGGGAGGAAGAAGGAGCTAGATCCCGCCATTGGAGGAGCTTCGGAGCTCCGAATCGCGAGCCGACTCCGGATCCACGGAGGCAATGCTAGTGCGGTGGTTTTCATCCGATTACTTTTCCATGGCGCCAAAGAGGAACGCAAGGGTAACGATCCTCATATTGAGCATGAGTAGCTCTCTTTCTTTGCATAGGAAGCCCGCTCTCGCGAGTTTGCGGAGAGTTGGAGGCGTTCCTTCGTGTAGATATGTGAAGTCCCCGTTGTTTAGAGTCCGTAAGCGAGAACAGACATAGGCATGATGTGTGAAGCCTACCCGGACATGTTGGTCTGGATCGGTGATGTTGCATTGCATAATGCCGGAGAAGACTCCGTGCTATTGGTTGTTTTTCGAGTTTTCTACGCGGTAGATTGCAGCAGGGAGCCTTGGGGACTAACCCAAAGGTGCACCCGGAAAACTAGGCGGATACGAGATCTTGCCAACTTGGTGACTTGAGAGCCAACTTGAACATAACCGGGTTATGTGACTTGTGATGAAAATGGGACTCGGTGGAAGTTTGACCCGTGCAAATGGCTTAAATTATCATTGCGATGTGAGCACGGGTTAGATGGAACCGTACCCGTTCTATGTCGTTCGGTTAAAGAGATCTAAAGGCACGTGGCACTTACCGTTGGCATAGAGTAGGGTCTTCGGCGGTCAATGGCTTAAATTGTCGTGACCCAGGCCAGGAAGACAAATTGCTCATAGGTTTGGCCGTCCAAGTGGCGGTGGTGATTCCGGAATGTCTATGGCTTTAATTGACGTGACATCGACCGGTTCACCGAGCATGTGCCGTGAGAGCACGGGGCGTGTGGCCGTGCGAGCCAACGTCTGTGATGTATTGGCTATTGATATAATTGCTCGCTTATGCTAATGAAATGCAGGGAAGGAGCATTGCCGCCCCGAGTTGGGGGCGGGATCGTTATAATTTGGTCAGCATTGCTGACTGTTGCCTTGTTTTGCCACCGTGCGGTGGTTTGTTGCTTGCAGGTGCAGCTGGACCAAGCGGTCTATAGCGGGCTAAAGCCCGATTGCGAAGCCGGCCCTTGAAGGCCTAAGTTGGAAATGTTTACTGCTTTATTCATGTATGACCGGCCTGCGTGCCGTGGTTTGTAAAACATGTAATATTCAAGTGAAACATTTTGTAAAGCCTTAAGGCTTGTTTTGGGTATTTTGTATAACATTCCTAATTTGTACTAGTGGACATTCGTGCTTTAATGCTGGGTTCTTTGTTACAAATTTTATAAACTGCTTCCGCTAGAATGCTCTGTGTAGGACGTTGAGATTGGTTGGATGGTTTCCATAAGTAACCACCCGGTCTGTCTGTGGCATACGGCATCGGGCCCCGGCCGGACCTACTACTTTATGCTATATGACGGATAGGGGGTGTTACACCTAATCAGGGGTACTTTGGTAATTTCAGGTCACCTCAGTGTGGTTATTTGCAGATCCAACTCAGAAAACTATAAAGAGGCTCATAGGGGTTCTTTAGAAGCACTTCTTCCTTCCCGGGACTTAAGAGGATTTTTCTGTGCTTTTTGAGGAGCTCCAAGCCTAGCTTTGGCTTTGGAGGGGAAGATCTCAGAGATCTTCCGGGTAAGCGGTTGGACCTCCCTGTTGAGGCTTTGGGTCGGTTTCTACTCCTTCACGACCAGTCGTAGGTCAGAGCTTGGGACTAGTAGGTGTTGGCTACGCCCCTATTTTTCGAACTTTTGTCGAAGTCAAATTTTGGCTTCAACAGTTCTGGTATGGTGAGCGTGGAAGGTAGCTGATACAAGAAAAGCTTGAGTTCAGTCCAATGGCAGGAGGTGAGGGTGAAAGATCTGGTTTAGGAGGTTCCCCATCCCAGGGAGAGGAGGCGACGAGGAAGATGCTGGAGGACTTTAATGTAACGCCCCCAGTGTTTTTTATGGCCAGTGTGTATTTTTGTTTGGCGTTATGTTGGCCTTTGCTGTTGGTAGAGCGTAATCTTCGCTCTTTAGGCCTTTAGTGGCTTGGTTGATAGCCTGTTTGCAAGCTTCCCTAGCAAGCCGGAGTCTGTTTTGGTGACTCGGTGGTGCCTCTTCGGGAATGCTTGTGTTTTGGCTTCGGGCAAGGTTAGCCCAAGTTTTGTTTGTCGGATGCTGCTTTCGCTTCGCCACTAGAGTCGTAGCGTGGGTAGTTAGCTACAATGTGAATGTCGTTACATTCCGAGGTAGTTTGTTCGAACCCAGATCATTTGGCTCGGGAGTCACATATGGATATGAAGCTATGTTGTCTTGGTTGCTGGTTTTTCCCCCTTAGGTGCCAAAATTATGGCTGCAGTTTATTGTAGCAGGGGAGAGGTGTAAGAGGTCAAAGATCTGCAGCGCATTTGGGTGACACGGCCTGGGACATGGGCGTATCCCAGGGCGTGTCGGGGTACACGGCCTGTGACACGGGCGTGTCACAGGGCGTGTCCCGTGTGTTCGGCGAATTTCGGTCGACGAAGTTCACTCGACGATTGTCGAGTGTCGAGAGAAGGGGTACACGGCCTGTGACACGTGCGTGTCACAGGGCGTGTCCCGCTCTTGACGAACTTCGCTCGACGAAATTCACTCGATGATTGTCGAGTGTCGAGAGAAGGGGTACACGGCCTGTGACACGGGCGTGTCACAGGGCGTGTCCCGTGGTCGACGAACTTCGATCGACGTAGTTCGCTCGACAAGTGTCGAGTATGGGGTGACACGGCTTGGGACACGGGCGTGTCCCAAGGCCGTGTCCTTCTCGGGTTATTTGGCTGGGTGCTGTGTGCTATGTCACGACCAGTGACACGGCCGTGTAGGTAGGCGTGTTCAGTACACGGCCTGTGACACGCCCGACAGGCCGTGTACTGTTTGGATGTGAGGCGGTTGCCCACCGCTTAAGTGACACGGCCAGTGACACGGGCGTGTCACAGGGCGTGTCAGGGTTGAAATGCGATATTTCAGCAAATTTTGCTGCCGTTCAATTCCTTTATTGTTTTAATCCAAGGGACCAAACTTCTTCCCTGGGAATCAGGCGGAGATTAAAGTCTTTCTCCTTCCATTTTGGTTTCATTCTTCTTCTTCTTCTTATCATTCCCCATTTCCAAAGAGGGAGAGTATAAGGGGAGAAAAGGGAAGAGAGACCGGCTTCTTTGTATTTGCCCCTTAGGTAACATGTCTTTGCTCTTGGATTAGTGGAAAACAAGATGGGTTGTCAAATTTCTTAGTTGTTTTTCTCTTATATTGTTCACCTCAGGTTTTTCTCCTAGTTTGTGATCGCGGCTGTTATGCGTGAAGGTTGAGGCAAGTGGTGTTCTTGCCCTTGCCAAGTTTTCTTTTCTTTCATCTCTTATGGTTATATGGCTATGGTGTAGTTGAAATTAGGGTTCGTGATTTTGTGTCCAAATCATGGTTGAAGGTAGACATATGGAAGTAGGAACTTAGATCATGTTGCGTACTTGCTTAGGATGAACTTTCAAATTTCTGGTTACGTCGGGATTTCGGGTTGTTGGTGTGTTTCAACGTGTTTTGCCGGTTAAATCGTGAAGTATGGCATGTGGTTTGTCTGATGGCTCTGTAAGGGGTGGTGTGGTGTAGAGCCTGGTGGGCACTGTTTGGCCCCGGATAATGAGCTGGTTGTTTTATGGTGTAGATAGCACATTTTGGCCCCGGATAATTGATGAGTCCACTTTTTATACCTATTTTCGGACTCATCTGAGCTAGTTTTCACGTGTTTGCACTTCACTTTTAGTTCTTTATCGTTCCTATTTCATCTAATCATTATTTCCATAGGAAGTACACATTTATGCCCGTGGCTGTTTATTTTGTTACTTTTATTGTTTGTACTCCTTTTTGTGATTGTCTGGAATGTCTGCACATATCAGTGATTGGTTTTTCCTTTCGGTACATGGGTCGTGTGCGTGTTCTGGGATGGTTGTGAAACAGGAATACTGTGCACGATCATGGGATCTAATGCGCACGACCACTGGTCGTGTGACCCTGATCGTGCGCACTACTATTCGTTTTCCAGAATCAGCCTGGGGTAAGCGCACGACCACTGGACATAATACGCACGACCACCGGTCGTGCGCCACTGATCGTGTGCATTGATTCCTCTTTTCTGGAGTCCTGTCTGGGGTAATCGCACGACCATTGAACTTAGTGCGCACGACCACTGGTCGTGCGCCACTGGTCGTGCGCGTTATCCCAGTTCTTCTTCCTGATCTTCCAAGCCAGTGCGCACGATCACCAGACATAGTGCGCAAGACCACTGGTCGTGCGCCAGTGATCATGCGCATTGTTCATTTCTACTTTGTATAAATAGTGCAGGTCTCGCCCTAATTCAGTGAGGATCCGGAGCTCGACATTTCTCCGCCGTTTTCCGCCTTCTCCGCCGTTCCCCTTAATCTTCCACCCTAGGGAGGTGCTCCGGGCAAGCTTTCACCGCCAAATCCAAGCCGAAGCTTCCTCTCGGCCTTCTCCTTCATCCGTGAGCTTCAAGTAGGGTTTGACGCCATAGCCATCAAGCAAAGGAAAGCTAGCAAACTTCGTCCGCTATCGTGAGACAAAGAAGACGGGCCATTGGAAGGTGGTGACAGCCCTTCTCTACCCCGGACGCAGTTGAGGACCGAGCTTGGACGCGGATTGACAACCCGACGATTCCAACCGTAAATCCTCAGCAAGACTTCGGATTCAGTCGATCTCTTGACTTGTTCTTGCTTTATTGTTGAATATTGGTGTTTAACTATATTTATATTGATGAAGTATGCTTAGTTTGTAAAACGTTTTTATACAATCATGTCTATGTGATTTAGTATGTTTTCGTTATTTACTTGAGTTGTGCCATATTCCATCCACCACCATCCACCCTTGCCTCACTAGCAATTGCTAGTGGCGTGCGTTGCGAAGAGGTGCTCACGACCCTCATTCCGCTGTTCTAACCACCTCATCCGCTAGCCTTCTCGTCCATCCGCCCCGTGATTTGGTGCATAGCGGCCCGACTAGTCTTCCATCCCGCCTGGCGAAGCATCGCATAACGGCGTTGCATAGGAGTAGTTGTTAGCCTTTTATTTTCTGTTTCCGCAAACATCAAAACCCCCCTTAGTTAGCTCCGACCTGAGGACTTCAATCTCAAGTCCTCCTCGAAATTAACTCCACCTTACTGTGTTCCTTGAGAGATCGATACTTGGGAAAACCCCCATTTTATATTACTTGTGCGACCGGTTCACTGCCGTGATCTTACGCATCATGTTTTTGGCGCCGTTGCCGGGGAACATAGTCGTGTGAGTTTGTGGAGAGGGAGATAATAGATTCAAGCCCTTTTCCATTTGTGCATATCATTTTTTTTATTTGCTTTGGTTATTAGAATTTTTATTTTGCTTATTTCTTTTTACCCTTTTCTGATTTTTGATTTAGATAGCAGATCCGTGCTATTTTCATTTTAGCTGTGTAGCACTTTTTCAGCAATTATTTTTGTTCGTGATGGATCCTGATGCTAAGTGCCGTATCCTTGACACTTTGTGCCGATCCATCGATGACATTGCTGTTATGAATGCCGAACATTGCATTCGATGTTTGTTATGTCAAGGTGTGGGCCACATGCTGAAGGATTGCCCTCGTTTGTGCAAGCCTTCTCCCTCTGAGGGCGTGTGCACAACAACCTCCCGTTCGCGGAAGACTGTTGTGGACAGGCCTACCAGGGTGTTGCCTGGCCCATACACTGACATAACGCACTTTGATCATTCTTTACCCGTTGAGATTACTGAAGAATCTCTGGCCGTATACAGCTCTTTCATGGGTCCCTCGATCCCTTTTTACGAGCTTTCCTTGAGTGATGATGATCACTCTGGTGTTAGACAACAAAAAGAGGAGCAGGAACTCATGGACGCTCCTGTATAGGACGATGAGATTGTTCCGGTCATCGACGGGGTGGCGTCAGCGAATGATTTTGCGATGGGGCCTGCTCATTCAGTGCTTGATTTTGAGAGCAGCCTTGCCCCTCTGCAATTTTTTGCCGGATTGTGCTATTCCTCTTTCTTGTGAGTCGGTTGATGATGCCGTGATTGTGGCTGATTCGGTGCCCGAGGTTGCGCCGAAGTGGGATGATGATTCCTCTATCTCCGACGGAGAAGGTGGATCTTCGGAACACTTTTACGCACCCCGGTGGGATGAGGAATATCCCCTTTCCGATGCGGAGGTTTGCACCTCCTTATTGGATGAGGTTGTTCCTCTTACCACCACGGACCTTGAGTTCTCGGATTCCCCTCGGTACGACTCGTATGATACCGATGATGATCTCTGCTTGGATCCTGCTGAGAGTGAGACCGGGACCACTCCCCCTATTTCTGATTATTTTAGTTCTTCTTCTACTTTATTTCTTGATCCCTCTTCTTTATCTGAGCCTGTGCAGGTTGAATCTCCACATGCAAGTTGGGTTGACGTTGAGCCTTGCGCTCAGGCTGTCGACGAGTGCATCCTCTTGTGTGAGGAGGTTCCTACCTCCTTCACAGCGGAAGCCCCTGCCGTCACCTTCGCCCCTAGCGAACTTGTGGTGGACGAAACCTTGCTAGGCAAGGATTTGTTTTGTGGTGAGATGAGTGAGGACCAGGCCTCCTCCTCATCCTACTTCCTATTTCCTCTGCCTGCGAGGAGCAGGTATGATTATTTAGGCAGAGGGGTAACTGTTCTATGGCCGTATCGGTACCCATTACCGAAACGGATATTGGGATAGTTACCTGTGCATTTTTGATGCAGGCCCAACGTTTCGACAGATTAAACTACGCGTTCTTCTGTTCGACAATTTAATTAAATATCTAGTGCGCGGTTTTTCTACTTAGTACTATCAAATACTCAAACATTAAGAGGCAAAAATTCTACAACCATCAACGCAAAGGGACGCAACCCCTTTTATAGATTGAACAAGGGCTATAGGCCAATGTTCGCTCAAGCGAAAAAGACCCACACGATCCGGACAGTTAGCTATTCAAATTAGATTATGCGCAAGCAATTCACAATTCCAATAAAGAAAGTTCCAGGCTAAATTAGTGATTAAAATGAAGACCTAATTTCAATCCCAAATTTATTAAAATGAGGGTTTACCAAATCACTTGAGCACAAGGGGAAATCAAAGGTGATGAACCCGATTTCTTCAAGTGTTCACGAGATCTACCCGCTCCAAGTTATATGAAAAATATTCGGGAAATATATGCTTGAAAATTCAGATTTTATTAAGCGCTAATTTCAATATAAATCCGGACTAAAAACTAGCCTTCTAATTCCACCAAAACCACACAAAATAAGTTAGAAGAAATCACACAAAGAGGTGTAGGAATCGTTATCCAAATCCCAAGAAAACCTTCCACAGAGATGAGTGGAGGAACACACGTTGAAGGTGGTATATTCTCTATTTCCACGCAGAAATCCTCGGATCCGCACCGGACGATGAAGACGCTCGCCGTTTTTCTCCTTTTGACAAACCCTTGGAGAGGGAGGAGGAGGAGGGGAGGGGGAAGGTGGCCGAGCCACTAAGAGTCGGAGAGATAGAAGGCCGGCGGCCAAGAGAGAAGAGAAAGGGGGAGAATTTCTCAAAGAGGAAGGAGAAAGGAGGGGGAAAATTCAAAATTTGAATTCTTAGGATTTCTTTCTTTCATTCTCTAATTATTCCTTCATAACCATGGCTACATATAGCCTACACCACTCAATCATCATCCATTCAAAATTCAAAATTCAAAAAGAAATTATGATGGTTATATGCACCCATCATAATACATGAAATGAAACTACAATACATGAAATTAAACAATTCACTAACTAAATAAAATGCATGAAATAAAGTACTTTTAAAATAGAATTGCTTAAAATAAAAATTGATAAAATATATAATTATAATTATGTAATTTATAATTATATTTTTTATTTATTGGCGGCGGCGGACGTCGAGCAAAACATGTAGCGGTGACGGCGTTGGCGAAGAAACATCGTGGTAGACTCTCATCTTCCA
Organism: Platanthera guangdongensis; assembly: GCA_039583875.1. Classification (NCBI taxonomy): domain Eukaryota; kingdom Viridiplantae; phylum Streptophyta; class Magnoliopsida; order Asparagales; family Orchidaceae; genus Platanthera; species Platanthera guangdongensis. Next base: position 76,989,867 of record CM077148.1, read on the forward strand.
GCTTGCGACAACGACCGTCCCAATCCACGAACTCTCGATGTCGTAGATCCACGGCCGCATCAGCATCGTCGCCATCAATCCTCCCCCGCTCAAAATTACTCATCACTGATGAGTGGCCCGTGAGGGGGGAACCATCTAAAGCAGCAGCAACATGGGGCAAATATGGCCCCGCAATCCGTGTCTTCGTAGCATGAACATCCCATAGCACTGAGAACCTGTCTGGCACACAAACAACAAGACTTTCGAGAAAACTCGAAAGGGTGTCAAGCAAAAGAAAATAAACAAGAATCTTTCCGACCGATTCAAGAACCAAGGAGTCAACATGGAAAATAGACACGACAGTACTAACACTCCCCATCTTAAGAGAATATTTAGTGGTAGGAAGAGACGACGGAGAAAGGCACTCAAGTGGAACAGAGACGTACAGTAAAAAGTCCGGAAACTTGAAATAAAGTGAAACACCATGTGCTATATAAAAATCTAAAGTAAAAGCATAAAATCCGACGTTCTTCATAATCACGGATGGGTCGGCGTTCCTACATATTAATTTATTAACGGAGCCAGAAGGCATCCGCTCGGGGACTGACCAGACTAAACCCAAATCACTATATCTAGCATCAGACAGTCTCAAAAAGGAGTAGAAGTGCATGCGATAAAACTTAAAATGAATCACTAATGGCCTAGATACATGAGGAGAGAATCCATGTGCAACATGACTTAACCCAAGAGTAGAGGATAAGGGGGGGTAAGTCAGGTGGCACGACAGCCTTGTAATCAGAGATAATTTTTATGGGCTCCGACACCGCAGTCTTAATTTCAATTTTAATATTTTCACGCTTGTCATGAATATATGCCAAGGAGAACCGTGCATCATAACCAATATAGCTGGATTCCCCTGAATGTGCAAAGGTATGCGAGCGAAACAACTCAAGAGACCCAACTATAGTCGCTAACGTGGGGAAATGAGGGTCATCAAATGGAGGCGGGTAAATGCGTGCGATCGGGTGTGGTATATAAGTATGTATAAGGGACACCACATCCAGAGGCACAGTCGCCAAAGAAATAGAGTCATTTGTAGTAGGTTACAGAACCGTAGACGGACACGCAAAAAAAGGAGCTGCCAAAAGTGACACGTAGTCATGACTATGAGGTGCGGTGAATAGTCCAAATACTAGTGCGCGCAACATAGTAATATCTACACACTGAGTCAACGTCAAAGTAGGAGCTAATAAAGTGTGCGTGACACAACAACTCAGACTAGGGATACCGGTTCCATGTCCTAAAAAGTCATCTAATACAGGAAAATAAATAGGGGGAAGGGTCGGTAAAATCAAACCCGGGATAAAATCCGAATCAGTAAAAATTTCACCCAACGGTGACGACATCAAAGAACTCTCATCCGGGTGTACAACCACTGAATCATCCAAAAATACCCATCCCTTAGATGGTAACTCATCCAAAATAACACTTGGGACATCCTCACTCTCAGACTCCTCAGATAACTCAGATATAATCTCAGTGGGTGCGATCATAGGATCTAACACGATGGGGATCGTATCATGGAGAGGGCACTCAATACTAGGGTGAACAGACACAACGCTAGTAGGGCACGTAATAGCCAACGTAATACTCTCACAGATCGGAACGTAATCATCCCATACATCGTCTTCCAAATCACTAGGGTATCCAATCTCAATTTCAGACTCAGTAGAATCGTCGGTCACTAGCGTACATGATGGAATACACTCACCTAGTTGGTCATCCTCAAGATCAAGAGATACCACATCTACATCAGCATCCTCATGGCTATCAGTCACTACATCAGGAGGCTTAGGCATCGAGGATAAAGGAGTCAAAATTCTAGGAGTAACATCTTTTGAGTCCAAGGCATAAGATCTAGTAAGAATGGTTTCCCTAAAGGTGGTAGTAGGTACACTAAGAGCAGGCCGACCTTTGGGGACAAATGATCTAGCATTAGGTATATAATCATTCCTATAGGCAGGTATGAGACTAGCGCCATAACGATACTCACTCACAAGCTTGGTGTTAGTAGTGCGGAGGTAGGCGGGATCAAATTGATCCAAGAGTAGACTACGCATTGCCGGCCAAGCATGTTTATAACTACCAACACGACGCTCTTCGTTTAGCCAAAACACGCGGGATTGACCTACTAATCGATCTTGAGCTATGTTAACCTTTTGGTGGTCGTCCCATAAGTGACAATTAAAATAATTTTCTATTCCCTTAAGCCAGTCTCTAAAATTTTGGGGATACCCCAAACCGTCATAAGTAGGTGCCTCAATTCTAGTGGGAGGATGAGCGTGGGGACGGTTGGTATTCCCATGGTATGAAGGCAAGGCTGGGGTGTGTTTAGCCATGGGATTAACATACCAATAATCTAAACGGGAAGCATTAACATCATAAGCCATAATAATGAGAACTAGAGAGAAAACTCACCCGGAACTGGTGCACATGCAATGAATAATGAACCTGACCCTATATAAAATGCAACAGATGTATTTGTTCCCGCTTAATAACTAAGGCAAGAAAATATTTTTTGTGATTTTCTTACTGATAATAAATGAAAGATTATTAAAATATTTTTTTGATATTTGTTTGCTAAAAAAATAAAAATATAGACCGCTATTGGCAGACCAATTTAAAAATTAATTTATATGTTGTGCAATGAAACGGGCAAGTGCGTGTCGGCGTGCTAAAGAAATATTTCCTAGGATGGTACTAATTAAGAAATTAGCACAACCTCGCTTTGATAGCAAATTGATGCAGGCCCAAGGTTTCGACAGATTAAATTACGCGTTCTTCTGTTCGACAATTTAATTAAATATCTAGTGCGCGGTTTCTCTACTTAGTACTATCAAATACTCGAACATTAAGAGACAAAAATTCCACAACCATCAACGCAAAGGGACGCAACCCCTTTTATAGATTGAACAAGGGCTATAGGCAAATGTTCGCTCAAGCGAAAAGGACCCACACGATCTGGACAGTTAGCTATTCAAATTAGATTTTGCGCAAGCAATTCACAATTCCAATAAAGAAAGTTGCAGGCTAAATTAGTGATTAAAATGAAGTCCTAATTTCAATCCCAAATTAATTAAAATAAGGGTTTACCAAATCACTTGAGCACAAGGGGAAATCAACGGTGATGAACCCGATTTCTTCAAGTGTTCACGAGATCTACCCGCTCCAAGTTATATGAAAAATATTCGGGAAATATATGCTTGAAGATTCAGATTTTATTAAGCGCTAATTTCAATATAAATCCGGACTAAAATCTAGCCTTCTAATTCCACCAAAACTCACAAAATAAGTTAGAAGAAATCACACAAAGAGGTGTAGGAATCGTTACCCAAATCCCAAGAAAACCTTCCACAGAGATGAGTGGAGGAACACACGTTGACGGTGGTATATTCTCTATTTCCACGCAGAAATCCTTGGATCCGCACCGGACGATGAAGACGCTCGCCGTTTTCTCCTTTTGAAAAACCCTTGGAGAGGGAGGAGGAGGAGGGGAGGGGGAAGGTGGCCGAGCCACTAAGAGTCCGAGAGATAGAAGGCCGGCGGCCAAGAGAGAAGAGAAAGGGGGGAGAATTTCTCAAAGAGGAAAGAGAAAGGAGGGGGAAAATTCAAAATTTGAATTCTTAGGATTTCTTTCTTTCATTCTCTAATTATTCCTTCATAACCATGGCTATATATAGCCTACACCACTCAATCATCATCCATTCAAAATTCAAAATTCAAAAAGAAATTATGATTGGTATATGCACCCATCATAATACATGAAATGAAAATACAATACATGAAATTAAATAATTCACTAACTAAATAAAATGCATGAAATAAAGTACTTTTAAAATAGATTGCTTAAAATAAAAATTGATAAAATATATAATTATAATTATGTAATTTATAATTATATATTTTATTTATTGGTGGCGACGGACGTCGAGCAAAACATGTAGCGGTGGTGGCGTTGGCGAAGAAACATCGTGGCAGACTCTCATCTTCGAGCTTGCGGCAACGACCGTCCCAATCCACGAACTCTCGATGTCGTAGATCCACGGCCGCATCAGCATCGTCGCCATCAATTTTTCTTTTCATAGGCCCATTAGCTAGAACCTTTTCGTAGCCGAATAAGTCGTGCTGTGATGACAATAACCCCAGTACTTATCTTTCATTTCCTACATTTTTATTTTTCATGTCTAGCTTAGTTTTAGCATTTCTTTGTATTTTCTATTTTTCTTTTTTGCGGAGCTCACCCCTGCAGGTATTCATGGCAAATTGCATTGGCGGGGTTGTGATTCTTCGTATGGCAGACCTGCTTCAGGATTACACGCGTCTTCTGGTATGCTCACTGGCTGAGCATTGGGTAACCTCTTCCCTTAGCTCTTTATGATTCTAATTTCTCTATCATATGCTGTGTAGTTTAGTTTAAGTATGGGGGAGAGATCTATTACCTATTGCACGTGCACATCTCATGTGCATACTAGAAGCTTTTATAGTTTTATTTTGATTAGTTCATTGAACTGCACACCACTGCACCCACATGAGCACGTGCTTAGCTTTTTGCGTGCTGCGAGTTAAACTCATTTCTTTTGTATGCTTTGGGAAAATTATGGTGCTGGCTTAGGATTGTGAGACAGAGTAAAATGTTGACCTTACTGTGCTCCTAGTCAACTGCTCTCGTCTCGTGTAGAAATTCGAGTAGATTTAATTTTTCTGTATGCTTATGGTTTTATACTTTTCTATTTGCGTAAAGATCTTTTTATTCTAATCAAAAATTGGTGAATCCGGTGTGAATCCGACGGTATCTTAAGGATGTGTGTAGACGGCCGTTAGGTTCGTATTGATAGAGTCTGGAGGATGGATAGTCTTTCTCGTTGGCTAAGAACTTGCCCCAAGCTATTCTTGAACCATGGGTATAGGTTAGTTCACTCACATGAGTGTGATGTAGACCATCATTTTGGCCCGGTTGAGCTTTGTACCATTCCTAACGTCTTGTCCTCGCTAGCCACGTTGTGCCTACCCCTCCTTTTGATTCAGCTCCACCATGATTTCACCAAAGCCTCATAGCCAATCCTAGTCGCACACCTAAGTCGAGTTTAGTGTTTTATATTTTCATGTTGGGATGTAATGTTGTGTTATTATTTGTGAAAATGTGGAAGTACTCCCGATTTTATATCAGCTGAATTGTGAAAATAAGATGAAGAAAAAGAAAAAAAATATATTTGTAAAGAAAAAAAAGTGAAAAGAAAAAGTTTTAATTGAAAATCATTTTGGAAATGAGATTGTACTTGGAGTAGGCGGTGCACACACCCATATGTTAAAAGTAAAGTCTGGGGGTGTGGTGTACCCGTATATATTTTGGTTAGCTGATGGATTCATTTTATACTAGCTCATTTGGGTTTGGTGCTTAGCCATTCTTATTTATCATTGTTTACCTCACCGAAGCCCAAGCCCCATCTCTTCACCTCAAGTCCTACTTATTCGTGTGTGAACCAAACCAGTGCCGTGGAGAGAATGCGAAAGGGCAAGCATATGGTCACCGACATTGGTGGATTCCTTTGGAGGTTATCCCGAGCCCTGATCTTTGGCAATGCTCGCCTAGCGATTAGTCTACTTTCTCCCTACGCGTGACCGGGTGATTCACCGTGATTCTATTTTTGAGTAATAATAAAATGTTGATACGCATTGTGAAAAGTTTAAACTATTTTGTATACTTAGAAATTTCTTCTATTATATTTTTACGCGTGCGAGCATGCGACTTCGCATGGTACTCCGTATCGCAATTTCTTTGTTAACTAGTATTTTTCCCTATCTGCTTAGATTTTGTTTGCTCGGGACGTGCAAACAGTTAAGTCTGGGGGTGTGACGAGTCTACTTTTAATACCTATTTTCGGACTCATCTGGGCTAGTTTTCACGTGTTTGCACTTTACTTTTAGTTCTTTATCATTCCTATTTCATCTAATCATTATTTCCATAGGAAGTGCACATTTATGCCCGTGGTTGTGTATTTTGTTACTTTTATTGTTTGTACTCCTTTTTGTGATTGCCTGGAATGTCTGCACATATCAGTGATTGGTTTTTCCTTTCGGTACAAGGGTCGTGTGCATGTTCCGGGATGGTTGTTAAACAGGAATACTGCGCACGATCATGAGATCTAATGCACACGACCACTGGTCGTGCGACCCTGATCGTGCGCACTACTCTTCGTTTTCCAGAATCAGCCTGGGGTAAGCGCACGACCACTGGACATAATGCGCACGACCACCGGTCGTGCGCCACTGATCGTGTGCATTGATTCCTCTTTTCTGGAGTCCTGTCTGGGGTAATCGCACGATAATTGAACTTAGTGCGCACGACCACTGGTCGTGCGCCACTGCTCGTACACGTTATCCCAGTTCTTCTTCCTGATCTTCCATGCCAGTGAGCACGATCACCGGACATAGTGCGCACGACCACTGGTCGTGCGCCTGTGATCATGCGCATTATTCATTTCTGCTTTGTATAAATAGTGCAGGTCTCGCCCTAATTAAGAGAGGATCCGGATCTCGACATTTCTCTGCCGTTTTCCACCTTCTTCGCTGTTCCCCTTCATCTTCCACCGTAGGGAGGTGCTCCGGGCAAGCTTTCACCGCCAAATCCAAGTCGGAGCTTCCTCTCGGCCTTCTCCTTCATCCGTGAGCTTCAAGTAGGGTTCGACGCCATAGCCATAAAGCAAAGGAAAGCTAGCAAACTTCGTCCGCTATCATGAGACGAAGAAGACGAGCCATTGGAAGGTGGTGGCAGCCCTTCTCTACCCCGGACGCAGTTGAGGACCGAGCTTGGACGCGGAATGACAACCCGACGATTCCAACCGTGAATCCTCAGCAAGACTTCGGATTCGGTCGATCTCTTGACTTGTTCTTGCTTTATTGTTGAATATTGGTGTTTAACTCTATTTATATTGATGAAGTATGCTTAGTTTGTAAAATGTTTTTATACAATCATGTCTATGTGATTTTGTATGTTTTCGTTACTTACTTGAGTTGTGCCATATTCCATCCACCTCCATCCACCCTTGCCGCACCAGCAATTGCTAGTGGCGTGCGTTGCGAAGAGGTGCTCACGACCCTCATTCCGCTGTTCTAACCACCTCATCCGCTAGCCTTCTCGTCCATCCACCCCGTGATTCGGTGCATAGCGGCCCGACTAGTCTTCCATCCCGTCTGGCGAAGCATCGCATAGCGGTGTTGCATAGGAGTAGTTGTTAGCCTTTTATTTTCTGTTTCCGCAAACATCAAAACCCCCCTTAGTTAGCTCCGACCTGAGGACTTCAATCTCAAGTCCTCCTCGAAATTAACTCCACCTTACTGTGTTCCTTGAGAGATCGATACTTGGGAAAACCCCCATTTTATATTACTTGTGCGACCGGTTCACTGCCGTGATCTTACGCATCAATAATGGGCTGGTTGTTGTATGGTGTCGAGAACACCTTTTGGCCCCGATATGGGCTGTTTTTGTTGGTGTGTTCCACCTTAAGGGCTGCCACCGATGAACCCTTGAGTAATGACTCTGCCACTGTTAATGCATCACAATTTAGGTCTGTTCTTTCTTTTGGTATTTTGGCATATGTTACCTTTGAATGAAATGCTCCATTTCATTTCTTTATTTACTTGCTGAGGTATTCTTTCTTTGGAATGCCTCAGGTCCAGGTGATAGCCGAGTGAGCGGCTAGTGTTCTTTGGTGGAGCTTGCTTGTAGCCGCTGAGGTTGCTGTTCCTCGTTTTGGCGAGGTAGTTTTTCTTCTTTCTGTACAGACATACACACCCACTAGTGGGTTCGTGTCAGGTTTTTGACGCCCACTGATGGTTTCTTTTAGTGATGTACTATGAACTAAAGACTGCTAGTTTTACCTTTTTTGGAGGTTGTTTACTTGCTTTTGGGAATGTTTTTATGCTAGGTTGCACGTTGATGCGCCCGCGAACAGACTCTTACTGTGGTTGGTTCGGTGAGTCGATCGCCGTGGGCGTGCTACAGGAGGCAAGTGCACCTATCGCAAGTAGTACTTGATATTCGGGGGAATACCGAGGTCGTATTGTTCTCGCGGTCGTGTTGATTATTCTTACTCCTCTGGGAGGACTATTATCTTATTGAAAGTAAGGTGGAGATTTTAATTAAGTAAAGACGGAAAAAGTAAAGGAGTGAAAAAAAATGATTTAGAAAATATTCGATGAAGGGTTAACGCTCGGCATCAAATCAGATTAAGACAAAAATAATTTTTAATAATTTTAGGACTTAGTTTTCAAATTAATAAAAGGCAACTTGGCCGTGGAGGTTCCACAAATGTGAGCTCACCTAGCTATAGGGATATTGCTTACCTGAATGTTAAGACTATTCGACCGAACGTTAGTCCGACGAAGGATTCCTCTTAACGCCCGCTTGACGCTAAGAACCCCGCTATTGGGTGGGGAACCCAATCCGGTAGAATTACGCTTGTCCTCTCTCGAGGGTATGCACACAACTCTATTTACCCAGGGGTGATCTGTCCATACGCATGGCCTCTCGGTCTAGCTAGCGTATGAATAACAGAAATAGGGCCCACAAGCATCTTGCCGGTGAAGCCGATCTCATCACGCATCTTGTCGGTAAACCTTAAGTGCTTAAATTAAAGTGAAAATAAATAGTTTTAATTATTTCAAATCATTTTAAATGTCCCAATGTTCTTCGATGCCGAGGCTAATAGCGATTAGTCACACATCGGTATGGGGACGGCTTTATAATTTAATGAGGCGCGAGTTCGAAATTAAACGCTAAATGATTATAAGAAGAGGACATAAAAATAACAAACATTTAGAAAGCTGAAAAGTTAGCTAAAACAAGAACTCACGCACACTCCAAATTATAAATAAAGCAGAAACTAAGTTACAAAAAAGGAAAATTACAAGTCCTACTCAAACGAGTAGGCGGTAAATAAAGGGCACGCCATTTAACTCTTAACGAGTAGGCGGAAATAAATATAATTACAAGTCCTAATAAAATAATTACAGAAAAATAAAAGACCTGCCATTTAACTCAAATGAGTAGGCGGTAAACAAAATCCGACCATTTAACTCCTAGCGAGTAGGCGGAAATAAACGCTAACACACACACTCTACATAATTGAAAGAAAGCAATAAAACTATCTCCTACACACATGCACTCTACATAATTGAAGAAAGCAATAAAATAAAGCATGAAAATTTAACACCTACACTCACACACTCTTCATAAATTAAAGAAAGCAATAAAAAGTTATACTCCTACACTCACACACATATCATGAAAATTAAGAAGAACAAAGTGAAAATGTATGCTCATACACTCACACACACTAATAATAAAGAAAAATCAAAGTTGCTTATAAATTAAAATAACAAGATTTCTACTCCTAAAGCTTACCCAAAACACATAAAAAGAACAAATAAAAAGAGAATGAGCAAAAAGTTTTCCAAAATAAAGTCAAAATCAAAGGTGCTCAAAAATTAAAACTATAACATTTTCATTCTTAAGAATTCATAAAAGTGATAAAAAAGGATGAAGAGAAAATGAAAAGAACAAAAAAGGTTTTACAATCCTAAAAAAAACTAAGTAAAAAGGAACAAAATCACTTTTAAAATCTCTTTTATAAATACATAAGAATGAAAACATAAGTCTCTTAAGAAAAGGACATGGTGAAAAAGAGGAAAACTTATCATACCTAATCATGAGGACAAGTTAAAAACATGAATAATAAAAAGTTACACTCATACACACACACACACTTTTCATAAAGAGAAAAACAAAGGAGAAACTAAGGATAAAATGAGAAGAAAAGTGGGCACATGAGTTCATTCCAAAGCCATTTAAGAAGAGGAAAACTAACATTTTTATTGATTAAAGAAGACTATTACAAAGCTATTACAAAGCTAAAGCTAAAGCAAAAACAAACATGAAAGAAAAGGTGGGAGAAATCTCCTTACATAGCAAGGGAATCCACGGATGCAGCCCACAAAACACACTAAAGTGGCTCAAAAATGTGAACCCTTGGTCATTACAGAAGTGGGGAATTTATAGGAAAAAAAATCTAAGTACACGCCCTCCGACACGGGCGTGTCGGTGGGCGTGTCACCACTGTTTGTGAAGGCGGCCGACGCTTTGATGGCAAAGTTAACTTCGGGATGGACACGTGTCGGTCTCGCATTGGTCACGCCCCAGGTCACAGGCGTGATTCTGGGCGTGTCGGGGAGGTAGATCTGGGCGCGGGTTGCACCGAAAGTCGCCGCGTGGGTCTTGTCAAGCCAGGTGGAATGGTCACGCCCCAGGTCATGGCGTGACGCTAGGCGTGTCGGTTGGTGTCGACACTCGACAATCGTCGAGCGGAAAGTGTCGAGTTGAAATCGTCGAGCTGAGAGTTTGAGTCACGCCCTAGGTCACGGGCTTGACTATGGGCGTGTCGCGGGTTCGCCGTTCTTTGAACTGAAATCGTCGAGCTGAATGGACACGGGCTTGTTTTTGACGTGTCACGCCCCGATTCACGGGCGTGACCAATTTGTCACGGGCGTGACATGGCAATTTTTTTGCAGATTTTAATTTTTTTCCTGAAAAATAAAATAAAGCAAGTTAGTAAAATATTTACAAAAATATGAGTATTTTATTGAACAGAAATAAGTAAAAATGACGAAAATAAATGAAAATGACTAAATTAATGTGCACAAAAATATGTATATTTACAATTCATCAAATACCCCCATACTTAAGCTTTTGCTATTGCAGAGCAAAAGTTTGAGGTGAACTTATAAGGAATAGGAAAAAATTCTATATTTAGCTACCGCCTAATCAATTATAAGAGAGATCTAAATAAATATACGTGGAGTAAGAGTTAAGTCCTAAATTTATGTAGATGATTTAAATAGCGCAAAAGTTTTGGCCAAAAGACTTCTTGATGTAATCAAATAGAAGACAATATGTGTAATGGTTAGATTAACGAAAATAGTTTGGAATTATATGAACTCTAGCTTATAGGAGTGTTATTGGAAATAATACAATTTACTAATTATGCTCTCAAATAGATTTTTGAATTAATTCTAGACTCATGTAATTGGCTATAAGGGGGTAGTGGGTTTATGAAGTGGCTTTTGATTTTGAGGTGAGATAATTTTTTCTCGAACCTCCATTTTTTTCTTTTGGATTATTAGGAAAATGAAATCTTATTTTCCTAATATAATTTTTGTTTTTTAACTTCATAAGAATAAAATTAACCCAATGTATATGTGTAGGAGTAATGAATTTTATCCTCTTACTCCATAATATATAATCTTTTTAAATTATTGGGTGCCTATGTTTACGGAACGAAATTTTATTCTCATTGACATAGGATCTTTTAAGGATAATAATTTTATCATGCCAAGGAGGTCATGATAAGTAAGGGGAGAAAAGAAAACTAGATTTTTAATCCTAAAAATGTTTGAGAGCAACCTTAATAAATTGTACGTTCCAATTTTTCAGAAAGCTAAAAGTAAGTATAATTGAATTCTATAGTCGTTATTTTCTAACATAATACACGTGCTCCTATCAATGAAAAATTAGAAGTAGTGCCTAAAATGAGTTCGCTATTTTTAACAAAGCATAATGAATTCTTTAAAACTTAACCCCGACTATTTAAATTTCTCAATCAATAATTAATAAACGGGTAGTGAACAAAGAATTTAATCAAATTCACATATAAATAAACTCAAAATAGAATTTTTGGATAGCAGGAAAATTAAGAATGAAATATTTGATTTATTTGTTTCAAAATATTTTTTTGATTTTTATAGTTTTTATCATCATTTTTTGTTTTTCATTTATTATCTTTTCTTTTGTATTTTTGTTTTGTTTTTCTAATTTTTTATATTCTTTTTGAACTATTATCTTTTTTTTTGGTTTTTTAAGTTTATGTTATTAATATATACATAAAAAGTTTTTTTTGTATTTTTTAAGAAAATTTCATTCTATTTACAAAGATTGAGAGAAAAAGAAAAGTTATTTACAAGAAAAAGAGGGGAAATGAAGGGGGAGAGAGAAGATTATTTACATAAAAATATTTACAAAGAAAAAGAATATTTAAAAAGTGAAACTAAATATTTTTTGAATTTTTGTTTTATATTATTTTTTTTGGAGTTTTTGGAAAAAAGAAAGAGAAAGAAAATGAAAAACATTTGTTGGATTTTTCATTTTAAATTTTTTGTGTTTTTTTTTTATTTTAAGATTTTTTGCTTCGTTGTTATATATATATTTTTTGGGTTTTTGAAATGCAGAAAATAGAAGTGCAGAAAGTAAAGCACGAAAATACCCTCATACTTAGGTCCAACATTGTCCCCAATGTTGTAACGTAAGTATGCGGAACAAAAGAAAAGATAATATATACAAAGAAAATAAAGAGAGTGGGGGGGGGGGGGTAGAAGCTTCCCTGAAACGCGTATGGGGAGGCCGATCAGAAACCCTGCGTTTATTAGAAAAAGAAACAAAGATAATAAGGAAAGAGCAAAAAAGATAAGCGAGGGGTGTCTCCAGGAGCGCTTTGTTTATAGTCGTGTAGCTTGACTATTTTGGCAGATTTATAATGTGGAGGAAAGTTATGGTTTCGTTAAAACCGATCACTGGATCGCCTGCTATATAAGACTTTAACCGATGACCGTTTACAATTTAAACGAACCTTTTTCCGGGTGGGAGACGAGTACGATCCCATATGGAAAAACTTCTTCAACTAGGAAGGGACCGGACCATCTAGATTTTAGTTTACCCGGAAAAAGCCTAAGACGTGAATTGTAAAGAAGGACAAGATCACCCGGAGAAAATAATTTTTGGGACTTGATTTTTCGATCGTGATATAACTTAGAACGCTCTTTATAGAACTTATTGCTCTCGTAAGCGTTTGCACGCCATTCATCGAGCTCGTTGAGTTGCAGTTTTCTATTCTGAGGGCTAAGTTGGAATCGAGGTTTAAGAGTTTTAAAGCCCAATGAGCGCGATGCTCTAGTTCTACGGGTAAATGGCACGCTTTGCCGTAGACTAACCGAAACGGCGTACAACCAATTGCGGTTTTGTATGCCGTCCGAAACGCCCACAACGCATCGTCGAGTTTAACGGACCAATCATTCCTATTTAGTGAAATAGTTTTTTCTAAAATTCATTTAATCTCTCGATTTACTACCTCAACTTGGCCACTTGTTTGTGGGTGGTAGGGGGTGGCAAGCTTGTGCGTGACTCCGTATTTAGCTAACGTCTTAGCCATAAAGGAGTTACAAAAATGCGTTCCCCTATATCTAATAATTGCGCGAGGCGTGCCGAAGCGAGAAAATAGTCTTTTAAGAAATGTAACGACGACTCGCGCATCGTTGGTGGGGAGAGCTTGCGCTTCCTCCCACCTCGATACGTAGTCGACCGCCACTAAAATATACATATTTTTGAAAGACGGAGGTAGGGGGCCAACAAAATCTATGCCCCACAAATCGAAGACTTCGCACTCTAAAAACATGTTTTGGGGCATCTCGTCGCGACGAGAGATGTTACCCGACCGCTATAGCTATCGCATGCGCGCACAAAAGTATGCGCGTCTTTGAAGAGAGTGGGCCAAAAGTAGCCCGCCTCGAGCGCCTTCCGAGCGGTCCGGTTGGCTTGATAATGCCCACTGGCTGGACCCTCGTGGCAGTGCTTAAGAATTTGCAAGCACTCCACACCCGCAACGCATCTTCGGACCGCTTGGTCCGCGCAGATACGAAAAAGAAATGGGTCCTCCCAAAAGAAATTTTTCAAGTCAGAAAAGAATTTCTTCTTTTGATGACTTGAAAACTCTTTAGGAAGGACCCGCGCTACTAAGTAATTTGTAAAATCTGCGAACCAAGGTGAAGAAGACGAATAATGATGAATGGCAAGGAGGCGTTCCTCGGGGAATCTGTCATTTATTTCAGATTCGACGAGCGCTTCCGCACCCGGATTTTCTAAACGGGAGAGGTGGTCTGCCGCTAGATTTTCCGCTCCCCGCTTATCTCGGATCTTCAAATCAAACTCTTGTAGGAGGAGAATCCATCGAAGAAGGCGGGGCTTCACATCATTTTAGCTAATAAAGATTTAAGCGCAGAGTGATCGGTAAATACGATAACTTTAGAAAGCGTTATATACGAGCGAAACTTATCAAAAGCGAAGATGACGGCTAAGAGTTCCTTTTCCGTTGTCGTGTAATTTACTTGTGCGAATGTGAGCGTCTTGCTAGCGTAATAAATTGGATGAAAATGTTTTTCTACGCATTGGCCAAGAACGACACCTAAGGCAATATCACTAGCGTTGCACATTATTTCGAACGGAAGAGACCAATTAGGGGCCACTAAAATTGGTGAAGTGATAAGTTTTTGTTTTATTAAATTAAAGGCGGACTCGCATTCGCTACTAAAGATGAAATATGATTCCTTTTCCAAGAGGTGAGTAAGCGACTTTGTTATTTTTGAAAAATCTTGAATAAAGCGTCGGTAAAAGCCCGCATGACCTAAGAAACTCCTAATAGATTTTACGTTTGTTGGTTGCGGTAGTTTTTCTATGATTTTTATTTTGGACTTATCCACCTTCATCCCCTTAGACGAAATCATATGGCCGAGAACCAAACCTCCTCGAACCATAAAGTTGCATTTTTCCCAATTTAATACAAGGCTTGTGTCCTCGCACCGTTGAAGGACACAATCTAAATTGTGAAGGCAATCAGGAAAAGAGCGTCCAAAAATAGAAAAGTCATCCATAAAGACTTCCATAATGTCTTCTACTAGCTCGCCAAAGATCGCTAGCATACATCTTTAGAATGTAGCCGGCGCATTGCAGAGTCCAAATGGCATTCTTCGATATGCGAAGGTGCCAAACGGGCAAGTAAAAGTTATTTTCTCTTGATCATCGGGGGAAATGGGGATTTGGAAAAACCCCGATAAACCATCAAGAAAACAATAATATGGATGACCGGATAAACGCTCTAAAATCTGGTCCAGAAAAGGCAGAGGGAAATGGTCCTTGCGGGTGGCATCATTAAGTTTTCTATAATTGATGCACACTCGCCAATCCGTAACAGGACGAGTTGGGACGAGCTCGTTATGCTCATTCGCCACTATGGTTAGACCGCCCTTCTTGGGCACGACATGTACAGGACTAACCCATGCACTGTCCGAAATAGGGTAGATAATCCACGGATCTAATAACTTAATAATCTCGGCTTTAACGACGTCTTTCATGTTTGGGTTAAGACGACGCTGCGGCTGGATCGTTTTGCGGCAATTATCGTTAAGAAATATCTTATGGGTGCAAAAGGAGGGGCTAATCCCCTTTAAGTCAGAGATTTGCCACGTAATTGCGTGGCGATGTTTAAATAAAACTTCCAATAAATCGGAAGTCTCCGAATCACTCAAGTTCGAAGAAATGATAACGGGAAGCATATCGCCTTTTACCAAAAATGCGTATTTGAGTGATGCGGGTAAGGGTTTGAGGTGTAGGATGAGCGGTTCTTCTAGGGAGGTTTTAATGCCTATGTCTTTCTTACCAATTGGTTCGAAAGGCAAGTCTAAAGAGGTATCCTCATCGTATTTAAAATTTTCGAGCGCATAAATATCGTCGTTTAAAAATACAGACTCGAAAACGGGAGAAGAACGATCTCCAAAAAAGGTATCTAAAGAATAGCAGAAATCGTCGCTCGATGACAAATTGTCCATCGAGGGATTAATAGAGAAAGTAACTTGATCATCTCCTACTCGGAGGAGAAGACTACCATTACTAACATCTATTAGTGCGCTGGAGGTGGCGAGAAAAGGGCGACCAAGTATTATTGGTACCTCGGCGTCCTCCTCGATGTCTAAGATGACGAAGTCGACCGGGAAGGTAAACTTGTCTACTCGGACAAGGACGTCCTCCACTACCCCGATAGTGAACTTAACCGAGCGATCCGCTAATTGGATGCGCATATTTGTAGGACTAGGAGTACCCAAACCTAAACGCGAAAAGAGTGAGAACGACATCAGATTAATGCTAGCCCCTAAATCAGCTAAGGCGTACTTTACTAATATATCGCCAAAAAGGCACGGGATGGAAAACCATCCCGGGTTGTTTTGTTTTGTGGGCAATTTGTTAGTAAGGGCTGCCGAGCATACGGCGTTAAGAGATACATGCGAAATATCCTCTAATTTACGTTTATTAGAAAGTAAGTCTTTTAAAAATTCCGCATATTTGGGCATTTGCGAGATAGCCTCGCAAAAAGGAACATTAATGTGAATTTGTTTTAACAATAAAATAAATTTTTCATATTGCACGTCCTTACGCTCGTTATCATATTTTTGCGGATAAGGTAAAGCCTTGTTTAAAATAATGTATTCTTTTAAAATCGGTAAAGGCGGCGTAATCGAAGAAAGGGGAAGAGGGGTCGGAGGTGAAATATGTATCTGAGGGTCGGTCCGTTTTGGATCGACCACCTCCTTTTCACTACGGAGGGTTATAACGTTGGCGTTCACCCGCGGATTAGGCTCCGTGTTTCCCGGCAGTGCCCCGAGCGTGCGCTCGGACATCATCCTCGCCAGTTGTCCAACCTGTTGTTCGAGAGTTTTTAGCGATCCGGTGATGTTCCGGATATTTGACTCGTTGGACGCAATATAATTCGAAAACTTTTCCTCCATCGGGGAGGGTTTTGGAAGAGGAGGAGGCGGCAGAAATCCGGGCGCATAAGAAATAGGGGGACGCTGAGCATTGTTCGGGTTGCTCCAAGAGAAATCGGGTTGATTTCTCCAACCCGGATTATAGTTATTACTATAAGGGTTGTTGTTGGGGTTGAAGGAAGGACGACCCGAATTTCCCATGAAATCCACGAACTCTTCAGCCACGCAGACGTTAGGGGGAATAAAATAAGGCGGAGTGGAGGAGGCAGCAGACATCTCCGCCACCTGCTTTGTTAACCTTTCAACTTGAAGGGTTAAGAGAGCAGTGGCATCCACTTCAAAAAGACCAGCCACCGGCTTTGGACATCCCCGCGGGACGTTCCATTGATAGGTGTTCATAGCCATCTCTTCAAATAAAGCCTGGGCAGCCTCGGGGGTTTTGTTGTTTAGTGTGCCCCCGGCAGCCACGTCAATCATTTGACGCGTCTGAAAATTTAGCCCATTATAAAAAATTTGTACCTACAACCACGTTGGCAGCGCGTGGCGCGGGCACCGGCGGAGGAATTCCTTAAATCATTCCCAAGTCTCGTATAGAGACTCAGGATCGTTTTGCACAAACGAAGAAATGTCCGCCCGCAACTTTGTAGTTTTTGCGGGCGGAAATTACTTCGTTAGGAACCGTTCCGTCAACTCAGCCCACGTGGTGATACATCCTCGCGGGAGGGCATTCAACCACGCCTTGGCTTTGGACTTAAGGGAAAAAGGAAATAAGCGCAAGCGAATGGCGTCATCAGTGACGCCATTAATCTTGAAGGTGTCGCATATTTCCAAAAAGTTGGACAAGTGGACATTCGGGTCCTCATCCGGCAGTCCATCGAACTGCACGACGTTTTGGACCATTTGAATGACACTCGACTTTATTTCAAAATTATTATTCGCCACCGCAGGGCGAACAATACTAGACCCAGTATCGTCCAAATTCGGCCTGGCGTAATAAGACATTGTACGCTCGGCGGCCGCGTTCGGATTAGGGTCGGCCATTACTACGACAGAGGGTTCGCCGATAGATTCTTCGGGGTCTAAAGAAGGAATTCGACGTTGAGATCGAATACGCGCAAGGGAGCGTTCGATCTCAGGGTCAAAGTCAAAATCTTCAGACTCGGAGGGTTGTCCACGGGTCATACACCCAAAGAAAAAAAATAAAGCAAAATAAACTATTTTTTTCTTTTTTTGTGATTTTATTTAAAATAGAGTTTTTAGTTTTTTTTAGTTTATAGAAAATAAGTAAAAGTAATAGACTCCGGAATTTGAAATAGCAACTCGAAGAGGTCTACGACAACGACGCCAAAAACTTGATGCGCCCGCGAACAGACTCTTACTGTGGTTGGTTCGGTGAGTCGATCGTCCCGGGCGTGCTACAGGAGGCAAGTGCACCTATCGCAAGTAGTACTCGATATTCAGGGGAATACCGATGTCGTATTATTCTCGGGGTCGTGTTGACTATTCTTACTCCTCCGGGAGGACTATTATTTTACTGAAAGTAAGGTGGAGATTTTAATTAAGTAAAGACGGAAAAAGTAAAGGAGTGAAAAAAAAAACGATTTAAAAAATATTCGATGAAGGGTTAATGCTCGGCATCGAATCAGATTAAGACTAAAACAATTTTTAATAATTATAGGACTTAGTTTTCAAATTAATAAAAGGCAACTTGGCCATGGAGGTTCCACAATGTGAGCTCACCTAGCTATAGGGATATCGCTCACCTGAACGTTAAAACTATTCGACCAAACGTTAGTCCGACGAAGGATTCCTCTTAACGCCCGCTTGACGCTAAGAACCCCGCTATTGGGTGGGGAACCCAATCCGGTAGAATTACGCTTGTCCTCTCTCGAGGGTATGCACGCAACTCTATTTACCCAGGGGTGATCTGTCCATACGCATGGCCTCTCGGCTAGCTAGCGTATGAATAACAGAAATAGGGCCCACACATCGATTTGTGGTCATACGCGTCGTTAACCCGGGGTAAACCTTAAGTGCTTAAATTAAAGTGAAAATAAAGAGTTTTAATTATTTCAAATCATTTTAAATGTCACAATGCTCTTCAATGCCGAGGCTAATAGCGATTAGCCACACATCGGTATGGGTACGGCTTTATAATTTAATGAGGCGCGAGTTCGAAATTAAACGCTAAATGATTATAAGAAGAGGACATAAAAATAACAAACATTTAGAAAGCTGAAAAGTTAGCTAAAACAAGAACTCACGCACACTCCAAATTATAAATAAAGCAGAAACTAAGTTACAAAAAAGGAAAATTACAAGTCCTACTCAAACGAGTAGGCGGGAAATAAATGGCACGCCATTTAACTCTTAACGAGTATGCGGAAATAAATACAATTACAAGTCCTAATAAAATAATTACAGAAAAATTAAAAACCTGCCATTTAACTCAAATGAGTAGGCGGTAAACAAAATCCGGCCATTTAACTCCTAGCGAGTAGGCGGAAATAAACGCTAACACACACACTCTACATAATTGAAAGAAAGTAATAAAACTATCTCCTACACACATGCACTCTACATAATTGAAGAAAGCAATAAAATAAAGCATGAAAATAAAGCATGAAAATTTAACACCTACACTCACACACTCTTCATAAATTAAAGAAAGCAATAAAACGTTATACTCCTACACTCACACACATATCATGAAAATTAAGAAGAACAAAGTGAAAATTTATGCTCATACACACTCACACACACTAATAATAAAGAAAAATCAAAGTTGCTTATAAATTAAAATAACAAGATTTCTACTCCTAAAGCTTACCCAAAACACATACAAAGAACAAATAAAAAGAGAATGAGCAAAAAGTTTTCCAAAATAAAGTCAAAATCAAAGGTGCTCAAAAATTAAAACTATAACTTTTTTATTCTTAAGAATTCATAAAAGTGATAAAAAAGATGAAGAGAAAATGAAAAGAACAAAAAAGGTTTTACAATCCTAAAAAAAACTAAGTAAAAAGGAACAAAATCACTTTTAAAATCTCTTTTATAAATACATAAGAATGAAAACATAAGTCTCTTAAGAAAAGGACATGGTGAAAAAGAGGAAAACTTATCATACCTAATCATGAGGACAAGTTAAAAACATGAATAATAAAAAGTTACCCTCATACACACACACACACTTTTCATAAAGAGAAAAACAAAGTAGAAACTAAGGATAAAATGAGAAGAAAAGTGGGCACATGAGTTCATTCCAAAGCCATTTAAGAAGAGGAAAACTAACATTTTTATTGATTAAAGAAGACTATTACAAAGCAATTACAAAGCTAAAGCTAAAGCAAAAACAAACATGAAAGAAAAGGGGGGAGAAATCTCCTTACATAGCAAGGGAATCCACGGATGCAGCCCACAAAACACACTAAAGTGGCTCAAAAATGTGAACCTTTGGTCATTACAGAAGTGGGGAATTTATAGGAAAAAAAAGCTAAGTACACGCCCTCCGACACGGGCGTGTCGGTGGGCGTTTCACTACTGTTTGTGAAGGCGGCCGACGATTTGATGGCAAAGTTGACTTCGGGCTGGACACGTGTCGGTCTCGCGTTGGTCACGCCCCAGGTCACGGGCGTGACTCTGGGCGTGTCGGGGAGGTAGAGCTAGGCGCGGGTTGCGCCGAAAGTCGCCGCGCGGGTCTTGTCGAGCCAGGTGGAATGGTCACACCCCAGGTCACGGCGTGACGCTGGGCGTGTCGGTTGGTGTCGACACTCGACAATCGTCGAGCGGAAAGTGTCGAGTTGAAATCGTCGAGCTGAGAGTTTGAGTCACGCCCTAGGTCACGGGCTTGACTATGGGCGTGTCGCGGGTTTGACGTTCGTTGAACTGAAATCGTCGAGCTGAATGGACACAAACTTGTTTTTGACGTGTCACGCCCCGAGTCACGGGCGTGACCAATTTGTCACGGGCGTGACATGGCAATGTTTTTGCAGATTTTAAATTTTTTCCTGAAAAATAAAATAAAACAAGTTAGTAAAATATTTACAAAAATATGAGTATTTTATTGAACAGAAATAAGTAAAAACGATGAAAATAAATAAAAATGACTAAATTAATGTGCACAAAAATATGTATATTTACAATTCATCACACATTAGCTATGTGAACCCCTAAAAGAATAGTATATGTATCTCATGCATGTCATGATTTAAAACACTAACGCACTATTTCGCGAGTACGTAAAACGCTATTTTCTGAGTCACCTAGAGTCCTGCATTCCATGAGAGGTCCTTTGGGGACGATTCTACTCATTTAGGATGTCAACTTACCTTACCTATTTATTTCCGCTGCATATAAAATTATAGTTTTTCATGTAGACTAACTGATCCACGGTGCCGAGGGATACGACCATCAAACTGTAACTGGTTTACTTGCATAAGAAAAATGATGATTTATTCAAAAAACGCGAGTTAGGTTTTGCTTGAGCGCGTGCAGTTATCCCCTGCACGCCGTGGCATCACGACACGTATTTTCTCGTGCTCTGATATTATTTAAATGTGTGAGAAAATGCGGGTTGTGACAGTTGGTATCAAAGCGAGGTTGTGTGCTTGACTTTGGATCGGGCAGTGGCATATCATACACACACCGAGGTGTCATCAGTTCGTCTTGGCTAAAGTACGAGCACTTCACTCATAGCATAACATGAAGTATACGGGGCATAGTATGTAGTATGGGATGCATACTATGTGTCTGTATATGGATCCACCATAGGGGCAACATGTGAGGGTTATGTAGTATGGGATGCATAACCTCACCACATGAATGCGACTAGCACGTTTCTTTTTCGTTGCATGAGAATGTCATGTAGTATGGGATGCATAACATTTTCATGCGTACGCCGCCCATGGCATGCATTAAGGCCTTTTTCGAATGCATAACACAACATGCATATCATAACATTGCATAAGCACAACGTGCCAAGCTAAAGATTGACATGATGACGCCTGTACACACATGGTTTTGAGTCAAAAGGAATATAACTTCATGCATTATGGTATAGCCACATGAATTAGTGTGATAAGGGTGACTCATCGTAGGTTAGGCATAACATCATTTACAACTCCCAGAGCAAGTTAGCAGTTGAAGTTCATATGTGTATGTGTGTTTGTATAGAGTCGTTTTGTGCCCACAGTTGGGCTAGTTCTTGATTCGTTTTGATTGGAATATAGGATGTCAAAGCATCCTGTGATGAGGCAGACTCACCAGTCTGAGGGTGAGTCTTCGGGTGCCCAGAATAATGCAAGTATGGAAAGTTTACGACAGAGTAATGTGGCCTTGGTAAGGCAAATGGGGGATGTGCAATCCCAGATTCAGTCTATGTTTTCCATGAAGTCTGGGCTTGCTCCGAGGGTGCAGGACCCTGCTGTGGGTCCAGATGTTCCTGCCCCTCCTGCTCCGTTGGTGCCTCCCGTAGTGGTTCCACCTAAGATGACATTTATTTCTCAGTTTCAGCGACTTGGAACACCTACTTATGATGGCAAAGCAGATTTCATGGTGTTGGATGATTGGCTGATAGCAACGGAGGAAATGTTTTCTTACTCTGGCGTCACTGATGATCAGCGAGTGATGATCGCTGCATATCAGCTCAAGGGATTAGCAAAGAGTTGGTGGATGCGAGAAAAGGAGAGCTTGATGGAAGGATGCTCTTGGGTGTCGTTTAAGGGAATGCTCCTAAGGAAGTTTCTACCCTCGGTCGAGCGGGACCGTTTGATGAATGAGTTCTTACATTTGAAGCAAAGGCAGCTCACAGTTAGTGAGTATGAAATTGAGTTCAGTAAACTGAGTTGGTTTGCCCCCGGCATGGTAACTTCCGAGGCGGATCGAGTTAAGCGTTTTATTGGTGGCCTACGAAATGAGGTGCATCAGTTAGCAAGTGCATATGGAGCAGCAAGCTATGCTGCCTTAGTGGAAGCTGCTTTGAAAGTTGAGGCAATCGAAAATGCTAAGCAAAAAGGACAGTGGATGAAGAAAGATAAGAGGAAGCTAATCGAAGGGAAGAGCCCTCAGGTGCCTCATGCTGCTTCAAGGAAGAAGAGCAAAGAAGTTTGTAGCTTCTGTGGCCGGTCAGGCCACCCCTTCGAGAGATGTGTCAAAAGGTTAGGTGTTCAAAAGAAGGAGCAGGTTCATGCGATTCAGGGTGCTCCTTAGATGGATTTGGAGTGTACATTCTGTATGAGGAAGGGGCATGATGTTGCCCATTGTTGGTCAAAGAAAGTGTGTTATCATTGTGGATAAAAGGGGCACATCAAGACTCAGTGCCCGCAAGTGCAACCTGTTTTGCAGCCAGTACCACTCCAGGCATTGCCACCTCCTCAGCGATTGGATAAAGGCAAAGGAAAGCTTAATGTGATTACTTCTAAAGATGCTCAGACCTCTACTCAGGTTGTATCAGGTTAGACTCCTCCCTAGTTCTCCTGTTTCGTTCGTCATTATCATATTTCATTTTTTTCGTAGATATGTGATCGGTGTGCACCGTTTTAGGAAAGTTTAAGGTAAAGAACCGCTGGGCGCGTGTTCTTTTTGACTCTGGCGCTACCCACTCATTTGTGGCTAGAGCCTTCGTGGATCGATATCGTTTGGAACCCGATCGAGTGGGGGATGCCTTTTGCATCAAGTTTCCTTCTGGTGATTCTGTGGTTTTCGATTGGGGAATTTTGGCTTGTCCGATTGTGTTGGGAGATTTCATAGCTACGGCAGATTTGAAGGTGCTTGACCTGGAAGATTTTGATGTCATCTTAAGCATGGACTGGTTGTCGAAGTATGATGCTGTGATCCAGTGTAAGGGTTAGCGCTTGGACTTCCGAAAGGACAACGGTCAGCCTGGGAGTGTTTATGGTGATTTGCGCCAGGATTCTCCAGCTATTTCTGCTGTATGTGCTCGGACGTTGCTAGGTTCCGGCTGTTTTGCTTGTTTAGTCTCAGTTGTGGAGACCATTGGTCGTTTGCCGCGGTTAGCAGAGATTCCTGTTGTGCGCGAGTTTTCAGACATTTTTCCTGATGATCTTCCTGGTCTTCCGCCCGACAGAGATGTTGAATTTGTGATAGAGTTGGAGCCGGGTATGCGTCCTATTGCAAAGGCGCCGTACCGGATGGCCCCTCGAGAGCTGGCAGAGCTGCGTAACCAACTGGATGAGTTGTTAAGAAAAGGTTTTATCAGACCAAGCTCGTCGCCTTGGGGTGCACCTGTTCTATTCGTTAAAAAGAAAGATGGGTCGATGCGGCTTTGCATTGATTACCGAGAACTAAATAAAGTCACTATTAAGAACAAGTATCCCCTGCCAAGGATTGACGATTTGTTTGATCAACTGCGCGGTAGCTCAGTGTTCTCTAAGATTGATCTTCGTTCTGGGTATCATCAGCTTAAGGTCCGTGAGTCAGATATTCCACGGACTGCTTTTCGATCAAGGCATGGGCATTTTGAATTCTTCGTAATGTCATTTGGTTTAACCAACACGCCTTCAGCCTTTATGGATATAATGAATCGAGTGTTCAAATACTTTTTGGATAAATTTGTCGTTGTGTTTATCGACGATGTTCTTGTCTATTACCGCAATGCTGAGGAGCATGATCAGCATCTGCGTTTGGTTTTGTATGCTTTGAGGGACCAAAGATTGTTTGCCAAATTGAGTAAGTGCGATTTTTGGTTACCTCAGGTTTCGTTTTTAGGCCATGTGATTAACAGGCATGGCATTTCAGTTGATCCAGAGAAGATGGCTGCAGTGATAGAGTGGCGAAGACCGGATACTCCCAAGGAGATCAGGAGCTTCTTGGTGTTGGCCGGCTATTACAGAAGATTTGTGGAAGGTTTCTCTACTTTGGCTGCACCTTTGACTCTGTTCACTCAGAAAAATGTGACTTTTGATTGGAATGATAAGTGTGAGGAAGCATTCCTTGAACTCAATTATAGATTGTGTACCGCTCCTGTTTTGATTCTGCCTACGGAGGGCTTAGGTTATGATGTTTTTGTAGATGCATCATATGTTGGACTTGGATGTGTGTTGATGCAAGACGGTAAAGTGATTGCGTATCGGTCTCGGCAATTGAAGACTCATGAGAAGAACATTATGAGAAGAACGCCAATCGGCGGAGATCAGATTTGGAGTTTGTTGTGGGGGACTTGGTATTCCTTAAGGTTTCCCCGATGGTTGACATAAAGAGATTTGGGAAAGATCGGAAATTGGACCCAAGGTTTGTGGGACCGTTCAAGATTGTTGAGCGGGTTGGTGTATCAGCTTATAAGTTGGAATTGCCCACAACTTTTCTCGGTGTTCACGATGTTTTTCATGTAAGACAACTCCGCAAGTGTGTGCGAAATGACAGGCAGGTGTTAGAATCTGTGCCTCAATTGGAACCAAATCTTTCTTATGTGGAGGTGCCTGTCCGCATTTTGGATTCACAAGATCGTGTGTTGCGAAGAAAGAAGATTTCTATGGTGAAGGTGTTATGGAGGAACCAAGACGTGGAAAACGCTACTTGGGAATTATAGTTGGCTATGAGGGCGGCTCATCCTCATCTGTTTCCTTAAGCTTGTCTGGTATAGTTTCTTCCATTTCCCTCTTTCCTTGTTATGTCCTTGTTATGTAAAGTTTCGAGGCGAAACTTTCTTTTAGGGGGAGTGACTGTAACACCCCCGATTTTTTTATGGCCAGTGTGTATTTTTGTTTGGCGTTACGTTGGCCTTTGCTGTTGGTAGAGCGTAATCTTCGCTCTTTAGGCCTTTAGTAGCTTGGTTGATATCCTGTTTGCAAGCTTCCCTAGCAAGCCGGAGTCTGTTTTGGTGACTCGGTGGTGCCTCTTCGGGAATGCTTGTGTTTTGGCTTCGGGCAAGGTTAGCCCAAGTTTTGTTTGTCGGATGCTGCTTTCGCTTCGCCACTAGAGTCGTAGCATGGGTAGTTAGCTACAATGTGAATGTCGTTACATTTCGAGGTAGTTTGTTCGAACCCGGATCATTTGGCTCGGGAGTCACATATGGATATGAAGCTATGCTGTCTTGGTTGCTGGTTTTTCCCCCTCAGGTGACAAAATTATGGCTGCAGTTTATTGTAGCAGGGGAGAGGTGTAAGAGGTCAAAGACCTGGAGCGCATTTGGGTGATACGGCCTGGGACACGGGCGTGTACCAGGGCGTGTTGGGGTACACGGCCTGTGACACGGGCGTGTCACAAGGCGTGTCCCGTGTGTTCAGCGAATTTCGGTCGACGAAGTTCACTCGATGATTGTCGAGTGTCGAGAGAAGGGGTACACGACCTGTGACATGGGCCTATCACAGGGCGTGTCCCGCTCTCGACGAACTTCGCTCGACGAAATTCACTTGACGATTGTAGAGTGTCGAGACAAGGGGTACACGGCCTATGACATGGGCGTGTCACAGGGCGTGTCTCGCGGTCGACGAACTTCGTGAAAGAAAATGGTTGTCAACCTAAATCACCTAGAGGGGGGTGAATAGGTGAGTTGTGCGTCTTTTGCGGAATAAAAAATAATTAGAGCACAGCACAGAACTATCTACCAATATCACAGATGACACAAGATTTATAGTGGTTCCCCAACCTTGGGTACATCCACTTTCCCTCACCGATTTAGCAATCAACTAGACTCGGCTACTCCACTATCTCGGATCAAAAATCGATCCTACCCTCGGAACAAAGTTCCTACAAACTCGATCCAAACAAGGGGATCTACACCTCAGAAGATAACGCTTCCTACAAACTTGGAGTGAAAAACTCCTACACTCGGAGAAACTTTCTCCTACAAGATTAATAATGTTTTGGAAAATTATACAAACAGTAAATCCAATCAGATCTGATGAAATGGCCAGAAAAACTTCTTCTTATGGACTTTGCAGCACTATCAGAAATCGGTGAAGAGAGTCTCGGCCCAGATCTGGATCTTCTAGCTTTTACAGAATCAGAGAGAGAAGATGAACGGTGATGTCTGTAACGCCCCGAAACTCAAAAGAGAGACGAGGGACGTTTTGGGCCAGTTTTGGGTTCTGGCTGCAGGCACACGGCCTGGGACACGGGCGTGTCCCAGGGCGTGTTAAGCTTGTGTCGACACTCAGCCAGGAAGTCGACATTTTGGTCTCGACATTGTGTCGAGACTGGGCACACGGCCTGCGACACGGGCGTGTCGCAGGGCGTGTCGACCCGTGTCGACACTTAGCCCGCGAAGTCGACACTCTGCGTTCGACGAGGTGTCGAGACATGGCATACGGCCTGCGACACGGGCGTGTCGCAAGGCGTGTCGACCCGTGTCGACACTCGTCCCGGGAAGTCGACACTTTGATCTCGACATTGTGTCGAGACAAGACACACGGCCTAGGACACGAGCATGTCCAAGGCCGTGTCGTCAGGTCGACGATCTTCGCTCGACGAAGTGTCGAGTGTCGAGACTGTGTACATGGCCTGGAGCCCAGACGTGTTGAGGTGACACAGGCAAGGACACGGGCGTGTCCTAGAACCCGTGTAGTGCTCGGGTTGTTTTCGGGGAAAAACGATGGGGGTACACGGCCGGCTACACGGCCGGCTACACGACAGTGTCAGGTGGAATACGAGCGTGTCAGATCGAACATGGGCGTGTTTGATGCCCGTGTGTTGTTCCAGGCGCGTCGATTTTGACGGCGAATGAGGCACACGGCCCTGGACACGGGCGTGTGCCAGGCCGTGTTCGGTCCAGATTGGGCATTTCAGTCCCGAATCAAAGCCATTCATTTCTTTAATTGATGATCCAACGGCTGGGGGTTGTTCTTGAAGGGATATACCCGGGATTGGACTTAGAAACCCTCACTTTTCATAAGTTGTTATCTTTCTAAAAGCTTAGAGAGAGAGGAGAGCCAAGGAAGGAAGAAGGAGCTAGATCCGGCCATTGGAGGAGCTTCAAAGCTCCGAATCACGAGCCGACTCCGGATCCACGGAGGCAAAGCTAGTGCGGTGCTTTTCATCCGCTTACTTTTCCATGGCACCAAAGAGGAATGCTAGGGTAACGATTCTCTTCTTGAGCATGAGTAGCTCTCCTTCTTTACATAGGAAGCCCGCTCTCGCGAGTTTGCGGAGAGTTGGAGGCGTTCCTTCGAGTAGATATGTGAAGTCCCCGTTGTTTAGAGTCCGTAAGCGAGAACAGACATATGCATGATGTGTGAAGCCTATCCGGACATGTTGGTCTGGATCGATGATGTTGCATTGCATAAATGCCGGAGAAGACTCCGTGCTATTGGTTGTTTTACGGGTTTTCTACACGGTAGATTGCAATAGGGAGACTTGGGGATTAACCCAAAGGTGCACCCAAAAAACTATGCGGATACGTGATCTTGCCAACTTGGTGGCCTGAGAGCCAACTTGAACATAACCGGGTTATGTGAATTGTGATGGAAACGGGACTCGGTAGAAGTTTGGCCCGCGCATATGGCTTAAATTGTCATTGCGATGTGAGCACGGGTTAGATGGAACCGTACCCGTTCTATGTCGTTCGGTTAAAGAGACCTAAGGGTACGTAGCACTTGCCGTTGGCATAGATTAGGGTCTTCGGCGGTCTATGGCTTAAATTGTCTTGACCCAGGCCAAGAAGACAAAATGCTCATAGGTTTGGCCGTCAAAGTGGCGGTGGTGAGTCCGGAATGTCTATGGCTTTAATTGACGTGACATCGACTGGTTCACCGAGAATGTGCCCTGAGAGCACGGGGCGTGTGGCCGTCCGAGCCAACGTTTGTGATGAAATGGTTATATATATATTGCTCGCTTATGCTAATGAAATGCAGGGAAGGAGCATCGCCGCCCCGAGTTGGGGGCGGGATCGTTATAATTTGGTCAGCATTGCTGACCGTTGCCTTGTTTTGCCACCGTGTGGTGGTTTGTTGCTTGCAGGTGCTGTTGGACCAAGCGGTTAATAGCGGGCTAAAGCTCTTTTTGCGAAGCCGGCCCTCGAAGGCCTAATTGGAGTGTTTACTATTTTATTCATGTATGACCGGCCTGCGTGCCGTGGTTTGTAAATCATGTAATATCAAGTGAAACATTTTGTAAGACCTTAAGGCTTGTGTTAGTATGTATAACATTCCTATTTTGGTATTAGTGGACATTCATGCTTTAGTGCTGAGTTCTTTATTGAAACTTTTATAAGACTGCTTCCGCTAGAATGCTCTGTGTAGGACGTTATGATTGGTTGGATGGTTTTCATGAGTAACCACCCGGTCTGTCTGTAGTATATGGCGTCGGGCCCCGACCGGACCTACTGCTATATGCTAAACGACGGATATGGGGTGTTACAATTTGGTATCAGACTACTATTTTTGGTCGGGCTTAAAATGAATTCGTGGGCGAATTCTTTTTAAGGGGTGGTGAGCACATTGTGTGCGTCATCGTTATAACAGTAAAAGAACCCATGAATGTCCACTTAGGAATGAAAATACACGTGTTTGAGGAACCTACGTGTTCCTATAATTGCTGTTTGCAATTTTATTTGGTCGCTTAACGGTGTTTTGTACCACTATAGTGACCAGAAGTGGTGTTGGGCCGTCAGAACGCCGAGTTTATGAGGCTAGCAGTGCACCAGATGTTGCTCATGCAACACCTCTATCGGCTAAGAACATACGATTGGTGGCCGAAGCAGTGTTGGCCGTGATAAATGCGCAGCCTGCAAGGCAAACGCAGCAGCCCGCTCCTACGATGGAGCAGGTACCGCTGCAAGAGGCTGAGCCGAGGAGAGTGGAGCAAGTGGTTGTGGAACCGGTGGTGCCAAGGAGGGCAACCGAGAGACAGCTTAAGCATGTTATGAGCTTTAACCCTCCGGTGTTCTCGGGGTTGGGAACCCCATCTCAGGCTGAAGACTGGCTCTCCAGGGTGAAGAGAGTCATGACAGCAACAGAGACGGAGGAGTGGCAAATGACCACCATCGCTACGTTCCTTCTGGACGGTGAAGCGAGAATGTGGTGGGAAGGATTGGAGCTGCACTTATTGAGAGGTAGGCAACTTGTTGATGTCTCGATGGAGGAGTTCTCGAGATTGTTCTTGGCTAGATACCTCCCTTCGGCGTAGAGGATAGCGTTGTAGAATGAGTTTCTGAAGTTGGTTCAGGGTGAGAGGAGCGTGGATGAATATCTCCACGAGTTTACTCGTCTGAGTCGTTATGCTAGCTCCACTATTGTGGATGAGGAGCGCAAGACTAATCGATTCTACAAAGGCTTGAGAGATGAGTTGAGATTACTACTCTCGGGGCCGATGACGCAGGGTTTCTTAACCTTGGTCAATACTGCCCGGTCCTTGGAGAAGGACATGAAGAACGTACAGGAAAAGAAAAGCTTGGGTGATAGGAAATCTGAATTCAAAGTGCCGACTACTTCAAAGTCCGGCTATCAGAGGTCTTTCAAGAAGCATAGGACTTCGGGTCTAGCTCCTTCTGGTGCTTCTGGGGCGACTACGAGTCGGACCCCGGGTACGTGTTTTACTTGTGGAAAGACGGGGAACTTTGCCCGTGACTATTGGAGCGGACGTCCTAAGTCCGAGAGAAGTCCGGGAGCTACTTATGAAGAGAAGGGAAAGGCGGTGGAGTCGACCGCATCCCACTATGCTCCGGCCCAACCGAGGGTCTATAATCTTGGCCAATAGGAGGCCATCAAACAGGGTGATGTGGTGACAGGTACGGTTTAATTTATAGCAAGTCAATTTCTTTAAATACTTGTTATGCACATGTTACCTTACCACTGCTTGTTTAGGATTTGTATTGATTTGTGAAAATCCTGCACGAGCACTCTTCGATACGGGAGCTTCACACTCCTTCTTGTCCGAAGGATTTATATCACGCATCGGAGTCCCTTCTTCGATGGAGAAGGATAAGTTGGATGTGTTGTTGCCCAATGGGTGTTCGTTGCGAGCGGATAGGATCTGCGATGTTAAGATTCGTATTGGGAATCAGGAATTCGACCTGCAGGTGTCTTTACTTCCGTTGGTGGAGTTCGACGTTATTTTTGGCATGGACTGGCTCTCGGAGCAGCAAGCCTATATCGATTGCGGTCGGAAGGAAGTCAAGTTGGGAGCTAGTCGTGAGATGACTTTTACGGGCTTAAAGGGTCGAGCAAGACGTTGATGTCTGCTTTTCAGGTGGTAAAGGTGGTTCGTGCCGGTGCAGAACTTTTCTTTACACTAG
Source organism: Platanthera guangdongensis (assembly GCA_039583875.1). NCBI lineage: Eukaryota > Viridiplantae > Streptophyta > Magnoliopsida > Asparagales > Orchidaceae > Platanthera > Platanthera guangdongensis. The sequence continues at coordinate 77,020,732 of CM077148.1, forward strand.
TGGAGGTTGCAAAGCCGAAGCCCGTGTTGGATTGTATTTCAGTGGTATCGAAATACCCTGATGTGTTCCCCGCAGATCTTCCTGGAGCCCTGCCTCAACGGGAGATAGATTTTACGATTGAGCTAGTGCCAGATGCAAAGCCTGTGTCACGATCTCCTTATCGGCTAGCGCCTAAGGAAATGGCAGAGCTGAAAGTTCAACTGCAAGAACTGTTGGAGCAAGGGTATGTACGCCCGAGTTCTTCGCCTTGGAGCGCACCGGTCCTCTTTGTTAAGAAGAAGGACAGAAGCGTGAGGCTATGTATTGATTATCGGGAGCTCAACAAGCTGACGGAGAAGAACAAGTACCCGATTCCCCGGATTGATGATCTTTTTGATCAGTTAGTCGGGTCGACGGTGTACTCGAAGTTGGATCTCAAGGCTGGGTACTATCATCTGCGAATAAGGGAGAGTGATATCCCGAAGACAGCGTTTAGTACGAGATACGGGCATTATGAGTTTACGGTCATGCCGTTTGGGCTGACTAATGCGCCGTCAGTGTTCATGGATTTGATGAACAGGACTTTCAGGGAGTACTTGGACCATTTCGTGATCGTCTTCATCGACGATATTTTGGTGTACTCGCAAAGTGCGGAAGATCACTTCAAGCATCTTCATTTGGTTCTGGAGACGCTAAGGAGAAATCAGTTATATGCCAAGTTCTCGAAGTGCGAGTTTTGTCTATCCTGAGTGGCGTTCCTCGGGCATATAGTGAGTGGAGAGGGTATTGCTGTGGATCCGGCGAAGATTGTTGCGATACGGGAGTGGCCTGAGCTTGCTACGGTAGCGGAAGTCCGGAGTTTTCTGGGGCTTGCCGGCTATTATAGGCGCTTCATAGAGAACTTCTCGTGGATAGCTTTGCCTCTCACTACTTTGACGAGGAAGGAGCATAAGTTCGTTTGGACGCCGGAGTGCGTGCGAGCTTTTGAGGAGTTGAAGTGTCGGTTGACCACGGCGCCTGTAATGAGTTCGCCATGTGGGACCGAAGGCTATGCGATTTATAGTGATGCTTCGGGCAGCGGTTTGGGCTGCGTGCTATTGCAACACGGAAGTGTAATAGCTTATGACTCGAGACAGCTAAAAGTGCATGAAAGGAACTATCCGGTCCATGACTTTGAGTTAGCGGCCGTGATTTTTGCCTTGAAGCTGTGGAGACACTATTTGTATGGTGTGAAGATTGATATCTACACCGATCACAAGAGCCTGAAGTATCTTATTGATCAGAAGGATCTGAATATGCGGCAGCGTAGATGGATGGAGTTCCTGGGGGACTATACATTCAAGATCCACTACGTGCCTGGTAAAGGGAATGCGGTTGCGGACGCGTTGAGTCGCCGAGCCCCAGCTCAAGCCAATTGGCTATCAGTGCATGATGAGCGGTTGGTGCGAGAGTTGGAGGAGTTGGAGATTGTTAATGTGGATAGGCAATCATGTGCTGAAGCAGTTCTGAATTGGACTGAAGTCCAATATGACCTGGTTGATCGTATTCGGTAGGCTTTGGATATGGATGCTCATATGAAGCAGTTCATGGTGGAGGCTCTGGATGGGTCAAATTCCCAATTCGTCGTGGAGGACGAATTACTTTGGAAGGACGGTCGTCTGTGCGTCCCAAGTGTGGGTAATTTGCGGGTGGAGTTGTTGTACGAGGCACACCATACCAAGTACTCGATTCACTCGAGGAGCACGAAGATGTACCGTGATGTGAAGAAACTGTTTTGGTGGCCGGGTTTGGAGAAAGATATGGCGCTCTACGTAGCGAAGTGCCAAACTTGTGCCTTGGTGAAGGCGGAGTGCGAAAAACCAGGAGGATTTCTGAAGTCCTTGCCTATCCCGGAGTGGAAATTCGACGACATCTCTATGGACTTTGTGCACGGTTTGCCAAGGTCGCAAAAGGGGAACAATGCTATTTGGGTGGTCGTGGATCGGTTAACGAAGGTGTCGCATTTCATTCCGCATAGGAAGGATGATCCGGTGGAGAAGTTGGCAAAGCTTTATGTGGATAACATTGTACGGCTTCATGGTGTGCCCCGCAGCATCGTGAGTGACCGAGATGGGCGGTTCATGTCCAATGATTGGAGGCTAGTGCAGCAAATGTTGGGAACAAAGTTGAAATTTAGCACAGCCTTCCATCCGCAAACGGATGGGCAGATCGAGAGGGTCAATAGAACCATGGAAGACATGCTCCGCATGTGTGTCTTGGATTTCGGAAAGCAATGGGAAGACCACCTTTATTTGGTGGAGTTCGCATACAACAATAGCTACCAAGCGAGTATTCAGATGGCGCCATTCGAGGCCCTATATGGTAGAAAATGTCGCACGCCGTTGTCTTGGTTAGAAATGGGTGAGTCAAAGTTGTATAAACGATTGGAAGTGGAGGATGCTACTTCTTTGGTGAGAACCATTCGGGAGAGGTTGCTTATCGCTCAGGACCGGCAAGCGAAGTACTATAATGCCAAGCACAGGAACGTGGAGTTCACTGTGGGCTACTATGTGTACTTAAAGATCAAGCCGTTTAAGGGTGTCTCGCGGGTGCGGCGATTGAAAAAGCTAAGCCCGAGGTACCTTGGGCCGTTTGAGGTTCTGGAGCGAGTCGGTGAAGCGGCCTATCGGTTGAAGCTTTCAGTGGAGCTTAGTGGTTTACATGATGTATTCCATATTTCGGTGCTTCGGAAGGCGGTGCAAGAGCCTACGCAAGTGATCGCAGTTGATCAAGTGCCGGTGGATAGTGGGCTAACGACAAAGGTCAAGCCCGTGCGGATTGAGGACTTGGAGGTCAAGCGGCTACGCAATAAAGAGATCAGGATGGTCAAGGTCCGGTGGGATAATTGCGGTCGTGAGGAGCTCTCTTGGGAGCGAGAGCAGACTATGCTTGACGAGTATCCGGAGTTGTTCTGCTCAGGTACAAATTGTGGTTTTTTACATGTCTTTCCTTTATATAATTTCATGGACGAAATTCTTTTAAGAGGGGGAGAGTTGTAACGCCCCAAAATTCAAAAGAGCGACGATGGACGTTTTGGGCCAGTTTTGGGTTCTGGCTGCAGGCACACGGCCTGGGACACGGGCGTGTCCCAGGGCGTGTTAAGCTTGTGTCGACACTCAGCTGGGAAGTTGACATTTTGGTCTCGACATTGTGTCAAGACTGGGCACACAGCCTGCGACACGGGCGTGTCGCAGGGCGTGTTGACCCGTGTCGACACTTAGCCCGCGAAGTCGACACTCTGTGTTCGACGAGGTGTCGAGACATGGAACACGGCCTACGACACGGGCGTGTCGCAAGGCGTGTCGACCCGTGTCGACACTCGTCCCGGGAAGTCGACACTTTGATCTCGACATTGTGTCGAGATAAGGCACACGGCCTAGGACACAGGTGTGTCCAAGGCCGTGTCGTCAGGTCGACGATCTTCGCTCGATGAAGTGTCGAGTGTCGAGACCGTGTGCACGGACTGGAGCCCACGCGTGTTGAGGTGACACGGGCAAGGACACGGGCGTGTCCTAGAACCTGTGCAGTGCTCGGGTTGTTTTCGGGGAAAAACGATGGGGGTACACGGCCGGCTACACGGCCGTGTCAGGTGGAACACGAGCGTGTCAGATCGAACACGGGCGTGTTCGATGCCCGTGTGTTGTTCCAGGCGCGTCGATTTTGACGGTGAATGAGGCACACGGCCCTGGACATGGGCGTGTGCTAGGCCGTGTTCGGTCCAGATTGGGCATTTCAGTCCCGAATCAAAGCCGTTCATTTCTTTAATTGATGATCCAACGGCTGGGGGTTGTTCCTGAAGGGATATACCCGGGATTGGACTTAGAAACCCTCACTTTTCATAAGTTGTTATCTTTCTAAAAGCTTAGAGAGAGAGAGGAGAGCCAAGGAAGGAAGAAGGAGCTAGATCCGGCCATTGGAGGAGCTTCGAAGCTCCGAATCGCGAGCCGACTCCGGATCCACGGAGGCAAAGCTAGTGCAGTGCTTTTCATCTGCTTACTTTTCCATGGCGCCAAAGAGGAACGCTAGGGTAACGATTCTCTTCTTGAGCATGAGTAGCTCTCCTTCTTTGCATAGGAAGCCCACTCTCGCGAGTTTGCGGAGAGTTGGAGGCGTTCCTTCGGGTAGATATGTGAAGTCCCCGTTGTTTAGAGTCCGTAAGCGAGAACGGACATAGGCATGATGTGTGAAGCCTATCCGGACATGTTGGTCTGGATCAGTGATGTTGCATTGCATAAATGCCGGAGAAGACTCCGTGGTATTGGTTGTTTTTCGGGTTTTCTACACGGTAGATTGTAATAGAGAGCCTTGGGGATTAACCCAAAGGTGCACCCGGAAAACTGGGCGGATACGTGATCTTGCCAACTTGGTGGCTTGAGAGCCAATTTGAACATAACCGGGTTATGTGAATTGTGATGGAAACGGGACTCGGTAGAAGTTTGGCCCGCACATATGGCTTAAATTGTCGTTGCGATGTGAGCACGGGTTAGATGGAACCATACCCGTTCTATGTCGTTCGGTTAAAGAGACCTAAGGGTACGTGGCACTTGCCATTGGAATAGATTAGTGTCTTCGGCGGTCTATGGCTTAAATTGTCGTGACCCAGGCCAAGAAGACAAAATGCTCATAGGTTTGGCCGTCAAAGTGGCGGTGGTGAGTCCGGAATGTCTATGGCTTTAATTGACGTGACATCAACCGGTTCACTGAGAATGTGCCCTGAGAGCACGGGGCGTGTGGCCGTGCGAGCCAACGTCTGTGATGAAATGGTTATATATATATATTGCTCGCTTATGCTAATGAAATGCAGGGAAGGAGCATCGCCGCCCCGAGTTGGGGGCGGGATCGTTATAATTTGGTCAGCATTGCTGACCGTTGTCTTGTTTTGCCACCGTGCGGTGGTTTGTTGCTTGCAGGTGCTGCTGGACCAAGCGGTCAATAGCGGGCTAAAGCCCTTTTTGCGAAGCCGGCCCTCGAAGGCCTAATTGGAGTGTTTACTGTTTTATTCATGTATGACCGGCCTGCGTGCCGTGGTTTGTAAATCATGTAATATCAAGTGAAACATTTTGTAAGGCCTTAAGGCTTATGTTGGTATGTATAACATTCCTATTTTGGTATTAGTGGACATTCATGCTTTAGTGCTGGGTTCTTTATTACAACTTTTATAAGACTGCTTCCGCTAGAATGCTCTGTGTAGGACGTTATGATTGGTTGGATGGTTTCCATGAGTAACCACCCGGTCCGTCTGTAGTATATGGCGTCGGGCCCCGGCCGGACGTACTGCTATATGCTATGCGACAGATAGGGGGTGTTACAATGTCGATCTCGATCTGTAACTTTCTTCAGAATGAATCCTCTGACCTTAGAAGTAGTGGCCGGAGAAGAAGGTGGCGGCGGCGGCTTCTGTTTCATGAAAACAGGGAGGAGTCGGCTGAAGAATTTTTCTCAAAAATAAAATGACAAGAAAGCTTGGAGAATACTTAGGGTTTGTCATTTTCTGATAAAACCTTATATATGAGAGACTAACGGTCATAATCGGTCATAATGATGTACACGTGGAACAATCATGTCGCGTGATTTTAAAATCCCGTCAGAAAAAGGACTTAGACAAATTTCAGAAAAGGTGAAAGATATTGTACCTAATCACCTAGAGGGGGGGGGGGGGGGTGAATAGGTGACTTAAATCTTTTTGACTTTTTAGGCAGAATTCAGATTATAACACAGAATTATATCTACTTTATCACAGCACACAATCAGCAATCACAGAATTCCACAAGCACACAGTAGACACTCAGATTTATAGTGGTTCCCCAAGGTTTGGGTACATCCACTTTCCCCCTTCGCCTATCTAGCAGTGTACTAGATTCGGCCAAACTTCTCCACTATCTCAGATCCTCAGATCTTACACTCAGAACCCCAAAACAGGTTCCTACAACTCAGGCCCAAGGCCCTACAACTCAGCTTCTTCACAAAGCCTACACTCAGCCACCAAGGCCTACACTCAGCCACCAAGGCCTACACTCAGCCACCAAGGCCTACACTCAGCCACAACAGGCCTACACTCAGAGATTCAAATCTCCTACACTCAGGCACTCAAGCCCTACACTCAGCCTTTATAATTACAGGCTTACAAACTCAGATCCCTAAGGATCCTACAAGAAAATATGAATACAAAAATGTTAACCCAACAACTCAAAGTAAAGAGAGAAGAGTTGTGAGTTTCTTGATGAGTTCTTGGAAGAACTCAGCTGAGATCAATCTGACTTGGCTTTCTTCAAAGCTTCTTGAAAGTAGAACACAATAAGATTAATCTCTTCTACAGTTGATCCTTGATCTCTGCTACTTAAGATTCAGAACAAATTTGAACCCTTCTACTCAGCCTGGTTCTAATGGCTGTCTTCTTGGATGGAGCTCTCTCTCTCCAACTTCTTAGATCTTCACTAGATTCTTCAAGGAATAGCTAGATCTTCTTTGTATATTGATCACTTGAACAACTTGGACAATCACTTCATCTACTTCTTCTGAAGACAGTATAAGCCTATTTATAGGCCTTCTTCATGGTAACCGGCTGGTCCGGTTCATAACTGATTTCTGACAACTCTGACAGGTGTAGTAGACCAGCTGGAATGGCAGCTGTCAAGTCATCCAGTCAGTTCTTGAAAATTCTGTAACTGTCTGATAGTGTCGAGACTGTCTGTCTTTAAGTGTCGACACTTATAGACTAAGTGTCGACACAAGTTGACTAAGTGTCGACACTAGCCTACAAGGTGTCGACACAACTCCTTGTGTTGTAGAATGCACTTCTCGACACAGCTTCTTCTTCATGTGTCGACACAGATAATGTGTGTCGACACAAGTACTTGTACTTCAATATATTGCTGAATTCTTGTAAGTGTCGACACAACACCTTTGTGTCGACACATCTTCATGTGTTGAACTTGTTTAAGTGTCGACACTTCTTCTTGGTGTCGACACATGTCTTCAGTGTTGATACTTGCTGAGTGTCGACACAGCTCCTTGTGTCGACACATTCTTCTTCTGTTGAGACTTTTGCTGAGTGTCGACACATCTCCTTTGTGTCGACACTTGTACTTAGAATATTTTGCTGAACTTTGCTAAGTGTCGACACAGCTCCTTGTGTCGACACTTTCTTCAAGTGTTGAGTCTTCAGCTAAGTGTCGACACATTCTTCCTTGTGTCGACACTTTCTTCAAGTGTTGACTCTTCTGCAGTGTGTCGACACATTGTTCTGGGTGTCGACACTTTCTTCAAGTGTTGAGTCTTCTGCTGAGTGTCAACACATCTTTCTTGTGTCAACACTTATACTTAGTCTCTGCTGACTTTTGCTGAGTGTCGACATAGCCTCCAAGTGTCGACACTTTCTGATGTAGACACAGTTTCTCTGGGTGTCGACACAACTGCTAAGTGTCGACACTGCTTCACTGCACTTATCTTCATTGAGTGTCGATACAGCTCCATGTGTCGACACTTTCTGTCTGGTGTCGACTCTGCATCCCTGGTGTCGACACAAGTACTCCAAGTGTCGACACTGCTTGCTTGGGTGTCGACACAAGTCTTCTTAAGTGTCGACACTTTGCTCCTGGGTGTCGACACATGGACTTAGAAACTTTTTCATCTTTCCTGCAAATACTTAACCTGCACAAGTAAACTCAAAACCAATGTACCCAACAATCTCCCCCTATTTGGAGAAGTCATAACCCTTAGTCAATGATATACACCATTCATAATAAAATTACAAAATGATGTAAAGCAGGATTATATAACAGGGCAACTATAAACATGTAACAATCAAACATGTATACATAGACATTATCTCAGAACAATTATGAAATAAATTTATCACACAGCAAATTTATCACACAACACATTGTTCTAATAACTTATCATATTCATTTTCCAAAAGTTTACAGAATGTTTAACAACAAAAGATTACATAGTAAACTGAAGAAAATTCTATTCTATTTTTGTTCAGCCTCCTTGATCACTATTCCTTTTCCAGATTGTACTTTGGCTTGAACAGGTGCTTCAGTAACTTCAGTTTCAACAGGCTTTTTCCCCTTCAGCTCCTTCTTTAGCTCTTCAGCTTTAATCTTTTGCCTCTCAAAGTAGTGATAAGGCTTGGGAAAGTACTTGCTAGGCTCCTGGGCAGTAGGAGGTAGCTTTCCCATCTTGGCCTTCCTTCTATATTGGACTATGGCTTCTTGCCTTGTCTCATGTTTTCTCCATTCCAATTCAGAAAACCACTTGTTTCTGTCTTGTATATTATCTTTTGCATCTTTCCATGCAGTTAAGATAATGTTTCTTGAAGTGGGGCTCCACTGCTCAAAATCAGGTCTTTGTTCAGCTTGTTCCCTGAACCTCTTTTTAGATAGTCTGGCTTCTTCTTCTTTCTACAGTGCTTCTTGCATAGCTTCAGATATTGGCTGAACAACCTTCTCTATGATGACATTTGGCTGACCCCGAGGTGGGCTATACATTGATTGTATATCAGCTTGAACCATATCAAAATCTGGAGGAGGGTAGATGACTTGAGCCACTTCAGGTTGCTCCCCTCCTAGATATGCAGGATGTATTCCAGATTCTGCTACATTATCATCATCACATAAAGGAGGAGGATAACCCAGAGTAGCTCTGATAGAATTAAATATCCACTTAGCATGATCAGAGCTAGCTTTGACTAACACCCTCTCCCCCTTTATGACTTCTCTCTCTATGTGATCTCAGACATCATCTTTCTGAAATCTCACTTGGTTATCCAAATAATTAACTCCATCTTTAAAGAAAGGTTTCAACCTTTGGAGTTTGTCAGTTATCAACTTCTGAGAGTCTTGAATTGCAGTTTTAACAGCAGTTAAGCTCTCTTGCAGTGCTGTATCAAAATCTGCCTTAGCAGTAGCAGTAGAAGTTGTCAGTCCAGCAGCTATGTTCTTCATCTCTGTGACAATAGCATTGTGTGAAGCTGTAACGCCCCGAAACTCAAAGGAGCTAAGGGGGATGTTTTGGGCCAGTTTGAGTTCTGGCAGCAGGCACACGGCCTGGGACACGGGCGTGTCCCAGGGTGTGTTAAGCCTGTGTCGACACTAAGGCGGGAAGTCGACACTTTGGTCTCGACATTGTGTCGAGACTGGGCACACGGCCTGCGACACGGGCGTGTCGCAGGGCGTGTCGACCCGTGTCGACACTTAGCCGCGAAGTCGACACTGTGCTTTGACAATGTGTCGAGACATGGCACACGGCCTGCGACACGGGCGTGTCGCAGGGCGTGTCAGCTTGTGTCGACACTCGTCCCGGGAGGTCGACACTTTGGTGTCGACAATGTGTCGAGACATGGCACACGGCCTGCGACACGGGCGTGTCGCAGGGCGTGTCGACCCGTGTCGACACTTATCCGCGAAGTGTCGAGACCGTGTACACGGCCTGGAGCCCAGGCATGTCAAGGTGACACGGGTAGGGACACGGGCGTGTCCTAGAACCCGTGCAGTGCTCGGGTTGAAAATGGGGAAAAATCATGGGGTACACGGCCGGCTACACGGCCGTGTTAGGTGGAACACGGGCATGTCAGCTCGAACACGGGCGTGTTCGATACCCGTGTGAGGTTCCAGGTGATCCGATTTTGACGGCGAATGAGGCACACGACCCTGGACACGGGCGTGTGCCAGGCCGTGTTCGGTCCAGATTGGGCATTTCAGTCCCGAATCGAAGCCGTTCATTTCTTTGACTGAAGATCCAACGGCTGAGGGTTGTTCCTGAAGGGATATACCCGGGTTTTGACTTAGAAAACCCTCACTTTTCATACCTTGTTCTCTTTCTAAGTCCTTGGAGAGAGAGGAGAGCTAAGTGAAGAAGAAGGAGCTAGATCCGCCATTGGAGGAGCTTCGGAGCTCCGAATTGCAAGCCGACTCCGGATCCGCGGAGGCAACGCTAGTGCGGTCATTTCCATCCGATTACTTTTCAATGGCTCCAAAGAGGAACTCAAGGGTAACGATCCTCATCTTGAGCATGAGTAGCTCTCTTTCTTAGCATAGGAAGCCCGCTCTAGCGAGTTTGCGAAGAGTTGGAGGCGTTCCTTCGGGTAGATATGTGAAGTCCCCGTTGTTTAGAGTCCGTAAGCGAGAACGGACATAGGCATGATGTGTGAAGCCTACCCGGACATGTTGGTCTGGATCGGTGATGTTGCATTGCATAATGCCGGAGAAGACTCCGTGCTATTGATTGTTTTTCGGGTTTTCTACGCGGTAGATTGCAGCAGGGAGCCTTGGGGACTAACCCAAAGGTGCACCCGGAAAACTGGGCGGATACGAGATCTTGCCAACTTGGTGGCTTGAGAGCCAACTTGAACATAACAGGGTTATGTGACTTGTGATGGAAATGGGACTCGGTGGAAGTTTGACCCGCGCATATGGCTTAAATTGCCGTTGCGATGTGAGCACGGGTTAGATGGAACCGTACCCGTTCTATGTCGTTCGGTTAAAGAGACCTAAAGGCACGTGACACTTACCGTTGGCATAGAGTAGGGTCTTCGGCGGTCGATGACTTAAATTGTCGTGACCCAGGCTAGGAAGACAAATTGCTCATAGGTTTGGCCGTCCAAGTGGCGGTGGTGAGTCCGGAATGTTGATGGCTTTAATTGACGTGACATCGACCGGTTCACCGAGAATGTGCCCTGAGTGCACGGGGCGTGTGGCCGTGCGAGCCAACGTCTGTGTTGAAATGGCTATGGTTATATATATGGCTCGCTTATGCTAATGAAATGCAGGGAAGGAGCATCGCCGCCCTGAGTTGGGGGCGGGATCATTATAATTTGGTCAGCATTGCTGACCGTTGCCTTGTTTTGCCACCGTGCGGTGGTTTGTTGCTTGCAGGTGCAGCTGGACCAAGCGGTCAATAGCGGGCTAAAGACCTTTTTGCGAAGCTGGCCCTCGAAGGCCCAAGTAGAAGTGTTTACTGCTTTATTCATGTATGACCGGCCTGCGTGCCGTGGTTTGTAAATCATGTAATATTCAAGTGAAACATTTTGTAAGGCCTTAAGGCTTGTTTTGAGTATTTTGTAATAACATTCCTATTTTCGTATTAGTGGACATTCGTGCTTGTTGCTGGGTTCTTGTTTACAACCTTTATTTAAACTGCTTCCGCTAGAATGCTCTGTGTAGGACGTTGAGATTGGTTGGATGGTTTCCATAAGTAACCACCCGGTCTGTCTGTGGCATACGACGTCGGGCCCCGGCCGGACCTACTGCTATATGCTATGTGACGGATAAGGGGTGTTACAATTTGGTATCAGACTACTGGTTTTGGTCGGGCTTAAAGTGAATTCGTGGGCGAATTCTTTTTAAGGGGTGGTGAGCACATTGTGTGCGTCATCGTAATAACAGTAAAAAGAACCCATGAATGTCCACTTAGGAATGAAAATACTCGTGTTTGAGGAACCTGCGTGTTCCTATAATTGCTGTTTGCAATTTATTTGGTCGCTTAACGGTGTTTTGTACCACTATAGGTGACCATAAGTGGTGTTGGGCCGTCAGAACGCCGAGTTTCTGAGGCTAGTAGTGCACCGGATGTTGCCCCTGTAACACCTCTGTCGGCTGAAAATATACGATTGGTGGCTGAAGCGGTGTTGGCCGTGATTAATGCGCAGTCTGGAAGGCAAGCGCAGCAGCCCGCTCCCGTGATGGAGCAAGAACCTCTGCAAGAGGCTGAGCCGAGGAGAGTGGAGCAAGTGGTTTTGGAATCGGTAGTGCCAAGGAGGGCAACTGAGAGGCAGCTAAAGCATGTAATGAGCTTTAACCCTCCGTTATTCTCGGGGTTGGGAACCCCATCTCAGGCTGAAGACTGGCTCTCCAGGGTGAAGAGAGTCATGACAGCGACGGAGACGGAGGAATGACAAATGACCACCATCTCTACGTTCCTGCTGGACGGTGAAGCGAGGAAGTGGTGGGAAGGATTGGAGCTGCATCATTTGAGAGGTAGACAACTGATAGACATTCCGATGGAAGAGTTCTCGGGATTGTTCTTATCAAGATACCTCCCTTCGACGCAAAAGATAGCGTTGGAGAATGAGTTACTGAAATTAGTACAAGGTGAGAGGAGCGTGGATGAATATCTCCACGAGTTTACTCGTCTGAGTCGTTATGCTAGCTCCACCATCGCGGATGAGGAGCGCAAGACTAATCGCTTCTATGAAGGCTTGAGGGATGAGTTGAGACTACTACTTTCGGGGCCGATGACGCAGGGTTTCTTAACCTTGGTCAATACTGCACGGTCCTTGGAGAAGGACATGAAGAACGTACAAGCAAAGAAAAGCTTGGGTGAGAAGAAATCTGAATTTAAAGTGCCGACTAATTCAAAGACCGGCTATCGGAGGGCTTTCAAGAAGCATAGGACTTCGGGTCCAGCTCCTTCTGGCGCTTCTGGGGCGACTACGGGTCGGACCCCGGGTGTGTGTTTTACTTGTGGCAAGACGGGGCATTTTGCCCGTGATTGTTGGAGCGGACGTACTAAGTCCGAGAGGAAGCCGGGAGCTACATATGAAGAGAAGGGAAAGGCGGTGGAGTCGACCGCATCCCACTATGCTCCGGCCCAACCAAGGGTCTACAATCTTGGCCAACAGGAGGCCATTAAACAAGCTGATGTGGTGACAGGTACGGTTTAATTTATAGCAAGTCAATTTTTTTAAATACTTGTTATGCACATGTTACCTTACCACTACTTGTTTAGGATTTGTATTGATTTGTGAAAATCTGGCACGAGCACTCTTCGATACAGGAGCCTCACACTCCTTCTTGTCCGAAGGATTTATATCACGCATCGGAGTCCCTTCTTCGATGGCGAAGGATAAGTTGGATGTGTTGTTGCCCAATGGGTGTTCGATGCGAGCGGATAGGATCTGCGATGTTAAAGTTCGTATTGGGGAGCAGGAGTTCGACCTGCAGGCGTCTTTACTTCCGTTGGCGGAGTTCGACGTCATTTTTGGCATGGACTGGCTCTCGGAGCAGCAGGCCCATATAGATTGCGGTAGCAAGGAAGTCAAGCTGGGAGCAAGTCGTAAGACGACTTTTACGGGCTTAAAGGGGTCGAGCAGGACGTTGATGTCTGCTCTTCAGGTGGTGAAGGCGGTTCGTGCCGGAGCAGAACTGTTCTTTACACTAGTGGATGTTGCAAAGCCGAAGCCCACGTTGGATTGTATTTCAGTGGTATCGGAATACCCTGATGTGTTCCCCGCAGATCTTCCTGGAGCACCGCCTCAGCGGGAGATAGATTTTACGATCGAGCTAGTGCCAGGTGCAAAGCCTGTGTCACGATCTCCGTATCGGCTAGCGCCTAAGGAAATGGCGGAGCTGAAAGTTCAACTGCAAGAGTTGTTGGAGCAAGGGTATGTGCGCCCGAGTTCTTTGCCTTGGAGCGCACCGGTCCTCTTTGTTAAGAAGAAGGACCGAAGCTTGAGGCTATGTATTGATTATTGGGAGCTCAACAAGCTGACTGAGAAGAATAAGTACCCGATCCCTGGGATTGATGATCTCTTTGATCAGTTAGTCGGGTCGACGGTGTACTCGAAGTTAGATCTCAAGGCTGGGTACTATCAGCTGCGAATAAGGGAGAGTGATATCCCGAAGACAGCGTTTAGTACGAGATACGGGCATTATGAGTTTACGGTCATGCCGTTTGGGCTGACTAATGCGCCGTCAGTATTCTTGGATTTGATGAACAGGACGTTCAGGGAGTACTTGGACCATTTTGTGATCATCTTCATCGACGATATTTTGGTGTACTCGCAAAGTGAGGAAGATCACTTCAAGCATCTTCATTTGGTGTTGGAAACGCTAAGGAGAAATCAGTTGTATGCCAAGTTCTCGAAGTGCGAGTTTTGGCTATCCTCAGCGGCGTTCCTCGGGCATATAGTAAGTGGAGAGGGTATTGCTGTGGATCCGGCGAAAATTGTTGCGATACGAGAGTGGCCTGAGCTTGTTACAGTAGCAGAAGTCCGGAGCTTTTAGGGGCTTGTCGGCTATTATAGGCGCTTCGTAGAGAACTTCTCGCGGATAGCGTTACCTCTCACTACATTGACGAGGAAGGAGCATAAGTTCGTTTGAACGCCGGAGTGCGCGCGAGCTTTCGAGGAATTGAAGTGTCGGTTGACCACGGCGCCTGTGCTGAGTTCGCCATGTGGAACCGAAGGCTATGAGATATATAGCGATGCTTCGGGCAGCGGTTTGGGTTGCGTGCTACTGCAGTACGGAAGCGTGATAGCTTATGGCTCGAGACAGTTAAAAGTGCACGAGAGGAATTATCCGGTCCATGACTTGGAGTTAGCGGCCGTGATTTTTGCCTTGAAGCTGTGGAGACACTATTTGTACGGTGTGAAGATTGATATCTACACCGATCACAACAGCCTAAAGTATCTAATTGATCAGAAGGATCTGAATATGCGGCAGCGTAGGTGGATGGAGTTCCTGGGGGACTATACATTCAAGATCCACTACGTGCCTGGCAAAGGGAATGCAGTTGCGGATGCGCTGAGTCGCCGAGCCCCAGCTCAAGCCAATTGGCTATCGGTGCATGATGAGCGGTTGGTGCGGGAATTGGAGGCGTTGGAGATTGTTTGTGTGGACAGACAAGCAAGTGCTGAAGCAGTTCTAAATTGGACCGAAGTCCAATATGACCTGGCTGATCGGATTCGGCAGGCTTTGGATATGGATGCTCATATGAAGCAGTTCATGATAGAGGATCGGATGGGTCAAATTCCCAATTCGTCGTGGAGGACGGGTTGCTTTGGAAAGACGGTCGTTTGTATGTCCCAAGTGTGGGCAATTTACGGGTGGAGTTGTTGTACGAGGCGCACCATACCAAGTACTCGATTCACCCGGGGAGCACAAAGATGTACCGCGATGTAAAAAAACTGTTTTGGTGGCCGGGTTTGAAGAAGGATGTGGCGCTATACGTAGCGAAGTGCCAAACCTGCGCCTTGGTAAAGGCGGAGTGCCAAAAGCCGGGAGGATTTCTTAAGTCCTTGCCTATTCCGGAGTGGAAATTCGACGACATCTCTATGGACTTTGTGCACGGTTTGCCAAGGTCGCAAAAGGGGAACGACGCCATTTGGGTGGTTGTTGATCGATTAACGAAGGTGTCGCATTTTATTCCGCATAGGAAGGATGATCCGGTGGAGAAGCTGACAAAGCTCTATGTGGATAACATAGTACGACTTCATGGTGTGCCCCGCAGCATCGTGAGTGACCGAGATGGGCGGTTCACGTCCAATGATTGGAGGCTGGTGCAGCAAATGTTGGGAACTAAGTTGAAGTTCAGCACAGCCTTCCATCCGCAAACGGATGGGCAGACCGAGAGGGTCAATAGAACCATGGAAGACATGCTTCGCATATGTGTCTTGGATTTTGGAAAGCAATGGGAAGACCACCTTTATTTGGTGGAGTTTGCATACAACAACAGCTACCAAGCAAGTATTCAGATGGCGCCTTTCGAGGCCCTATATGGTAGAAGATGTCGCACGCCGTTGTCATGGATAGAAACGGGTGAGTCAAAGTTGTATAAGCGATCGGAAGTAGAGGGTGCTACTTCTTTGGTGAGAACCATTCGGAAGAGGTTGCTTATCGCTCAGGACCGGCAAGCAAAGTACTATAATGCCAAGCACAGGAACGTGGAGTTCGTTGTGGGCGATTATGTGTACTTAAAGATCAAGCCGTTCAAGGGTGTCTCGCGGGTGCGGCGATTGAAAAAGCTAAGCCCAAGATACCTTGGACCGTTTGAGGTTCTGGAGCGAGTTGGAGAAGCGGCCTATAGGTTGAAGCTTTCAGTGGAGCTTAGTGGTTTACACGATGTTTTCCACATTTCGGTACTTCGGAAGGCGGTGCAGGAGCCTACGCAAGTGATCGTGGTCGATCAAGTGCCGGTGGATAGTGGGCTAACGACAAAGGTCAAGCCCGTGCGGATTGAGGACTCGGAGGTCAAGCGGCTACGCAATAAAGAGATCAGGATGGTCAAGGTCCGGTGGGACAATTGCGGTCGTGAGGAGCTCTCTTGGGAGCGAGAGCAGACTATGCTTGACGAGTATCCGGAGTTGTTCCGCTCAGGTACAAATTTTGGTTTTGTACATGTCTTTCCTTTATGTAATTTCGTGGGCGAAATTCTTTTAAGAGGGGTAGAGTTGTAACGCCCCAAAACTCAAAGGAGCTAAGGGGGACGTTTTGGGCCAGTTTGAGTTCTGGCAGCAGGCACACGGCCTGGGATACGAGCGTGTCCCAGGGCATGTCAAGCCTGTGTCGACACTAAGGCGGGAAGTCGACACTTTGGTCTCGACATTGTGTCGAGACTGGGCACACGGCCTGCGACACGGGCGTGTCGCAGGGCGTGTCGACCCGTGTCGACACTTAGCCGCGAAGTCGACACTGTGCTTTGACAATGTGTCGAGACATGGCACACGACCTGCGACACGGGCGTGTCGCAGGGCGTGTCAGCTTGTGTCGACACTCGTCCCGGGAGGTCGACACTTTGGTGTCGACAATGTGTCGAGACATGGCACACGACCTGCGACACGGGCGTGTCGCAGGGCGTGTCAACCCGTGTCGACACTTATCCGCGAAGTGTCGAGACCGTGTACACGGCCTGGAGCCCAGGCGTGTCAAGGTGACACGGGTAGGGACACGGGCGTGTCCTAGAACCCGTGCAGTGCTCGGGTTGAAAATGGGGAAAAATCATGGGGTACACGGCCGGGTACACGGCCGTGTTAGGTGGAACACGGGCGTGTCAGCTCGAACACGGGCGTGTTCGATACCCGTGTGAGGTTCCAGGTGATCCGATTTTGACGGAGAATGAGGCACACGGCCCTGGACACGGGCGTGTGCCAGGCCGTGTTCGGTCCAGATTGGGCATTTCAGTCCCGAATCGAAGCCGTTCATTTCTTTGACTGAAGATCCAACGGCTGGGGGTTGTTCCTGAAGGGATATACCCGAGTTTTGACTTAGAAAACCCTCACTTTTCATACCTTGTTCTCTTTCTAAGTCCTTGGAGAGAGAGGAGAGCTAAGTGAAGAAGAAGGAGCTAGATCCGCCATTGGAGGAGCTTCGGAGCTCCGAATCGCAAGCCGACTCCGGATCCGCGGAGGCAACGCTAGTGCGGTCATTTCCATCCGATTACTTTTCAATGGCGCCAAAGAGGAACTCAAGGGTAACGATCCTCATCTTGAGCATGAGTAGCTCTCTTTCTTAGCATAGGAAGCCGGCTCTAGCGAGTTTGTGAAGAGTTGGAGGCGTTCCTTCGGGTAGATATGTGAAGTCCCCGTTGTTTAGAGTCCGTAAGCGAGAATGGACATAGGCATGATGTGTGAAGCCTACCCGGACATGTTGGTCTGGATCGGTGATGTTGCATTGCATAATGCCGGAGAAGACTCCGTGCTATTGATTGTTTTTCGGGTTTTCTACGCGGTAGATTGCAGCAGGGAGCCTTGGGGACTAACCCAAAGGTGCACCCGGAAAACTGGGCGGATACGAGATCTTGCCAACTTGGTGGCTTGAGAGCCAACTTGAACATAACGGGGTTATGTGACTTGTGATGGAAATGGGACTCGGTGGAAGTTTGACCCGCGCATATGGCTTAAATTGCCGTTGCAATGTGAGCACGGGTTAGATGGAACCGTACCCATTTTATGTCGTTCGGTTAAAGAGACCTAAAGGCACGTGGCACTTACCGTTGGCATAGAGTAGGGTCTTCGGCGGTCGATGACTTAAATTGTCGTGACCCAGGCCAGGAAGACAAATTGCTCATAGGTTTGGCCGTCCAAGTGGCGGTGGTGAGTCCGGAATGTTGATGGCTTTAATTGACGTGACATCGACTGGTTCACAGAGAATGTGCCCTGAGTGCACGGGGCATGTGGCCGTGCGAGCCAACGTCTGTGTTGAAATGACTATGGTTATATATATGGCTCGCTTATGCTAATGAAATGCAGGGAAGGAGCATCGCCGCCCCGAGTTGGGGGCGGGATCATTATAATTTGGTCAGCATTGCTGACCGTTGCCTTGTTTTGCCACCGTGCGGTGGTTTGTTGCTTGCAGGTGCAGCTGGACCAAGCGGTCAATAGCGGGCTAAAGCCCTTTTTGCGAAGCTGGCCCTCGAAGGCCCAAGTAGAAGTGTTTACTGCTTTATTCATGTATGACCGGCCTGCGTGCCGTGGTTTGTAAATCATGTAATATTCAAGTGAAACATTTTGTAAGGCCTTAAGGCTTGTTTTGAGTATTTTGTAATAACATTCCTATTTTCGTATTAGTGGACATTCGTGCTTGTTGCTGGGTTCTTGTTTACAACCTTTATTTAAACTGCTTCCGCTAGAATGCTCTGTGTAGGACGTTGAGATTGGTTGGATGGTTTCCATAAGTAACCACCCGGTCTGTCTGTGGCATACGACGTCGGGCCCCGGCCGGACCTACTGCTATATGCTATGTGACGGATAGGGGGTGTTATAGAAGCTGTTAAGTTGTCATTCATTCTGATTTGGTTCTCAAGAACGTAGCCCTGCTTCAGTGCAATGTCATCTACTTGAGCTTTTATCTTTTCTTGATGTGTAGCTAAGTACACCACTGCATTCCCTCCTTTGTGGAAGCAGTCAGTCATCTCCTTCTTATTAAGATTCATTTCAAATCTTATTGACTTGATATCCTGGGCCAAATCAAACTGCAATGATTTTTGTCCTTCATCCACATACTTCTCAATGGCTTGCCTGTGCTCATCAAGCTTGATCGGCATAACAACCATCAGTGCACTGTAGCCTACTGATGGAGTTGGCTATAGTACAGGTTGTGGTGCTATGGTTTGCAATGCCTTCTTATAAGTTTGGCTTATTCTTCTGAAGACTTGAAACTTCTTTTTCTTAGCTCTTGCTGCCTCCTCATCTTCAGAAGCTGAGGTGCTTGCAATATCTACCCTCTCCTTAGGTAGCTCTTCAACAGTTTTTTGCTTCTCTGGCTCTTGCCTTGCAGGTTCTTCCAGAATTTGCATTTGCTCCCCCTCAACTGGAGCATTCTCCCCCTCAGCAGCAGCACATTCCTTGTCAAAATCTGTTTGATCCAGATTTAGGAAAAGATCTTCCATTGTATATTCCTGTGGAGAATGGGCTGGTGAAATTCTTTGCTCATCTACCACTGGATCAGATATAACTGATGCCGGGTATATCCTAGAGATTCGTCACGGAGGCCACGACAATGCTTATGACACGATCTACGCTCTCTATTCCACACGTTGACGAAAACGCAGCCACAACAATTATTTTATTTATCGCTTGCGCTAACGATACGGATCGCCGTTCCGCAAATAGATCGAGTGTTGGCTATAGGCCAAACTCTTTCCGGCTAAATGGGATAATCTTGATCCCGAACGAGCTTTTGGGTTGTACCAAAATAGATCCACCAAAAACAAAATGATTCGAAAGATGGTAGGATCTATCCCAACAAAAAGATAGCGAGGATCGCCAATCCTCTTACGAATCTTTCGGAAATCCAAACGAAAAATACCGATCTATTAGGGGATTAACCGCGAAGAAGAACGAATCGGAAAATAACGCAAAATTTGTCCACCACAAGAACTATCTAGAGAAAGAAAACTCTTGGTAGAAATTTTCGTTACCCCTCTCGGATTTGTAGATCCGTGATGCGTGGATCCACCAAGTTTGATCGCTCCTCCATTGAAAGTCCACGGGAAGCGCGCTACGGATGACGATCGTGCTAATCTCCTTCACTTCACGCCGTGGAGGAAACCCCTATCTTCTTCCTTGCAAACAACCTCTCATGCATGGGCCAAAGTATCCTTGGAGAGAGAGGATCTCGGGTGGCCGTGAGCAAGAGGGAGAGGAGAGTCGCGGAGCGCTAAAGAGAAGGGGGCGGCCGAGAGCAAGGGGAAGAGAGGAGATGGCCGAACTCTTGAAGGAGGGAGCCTTGAGGCCGGCGGTTTGGAGGAAGGAAGAAAGAGGGGGGCGGCTAGGAGAAGAAGAGAGGGAAAATATTAGGGTTGGCAAAATTCAAGTTTTGATTTCAATTTCATTCTACCATCAAATGAAAAGTTCAAGGCCTTATATAGGTTTACATCTCAAAAAAAAATAACATGTGGCTAAAGGCACACCACATAAAGAAAATGCAGAAATTAAATAAAGTTTTGTTTTTTTTAAAGAGCCATCATGAAATGGCTATTAGCACACCAAAGCTAAAATATCAAATATGAGTCTTGTTGCGAGGGCGAAGCTTGTAACCATGACCGCTATGATGTCGCACGTCCTTTGCCGGCACATCTTCAACATAGTCATTCCCAAGTTGGCCGTCCTGGTGGCCGTCGTCATCACCGTCGCCATCACCGTCGCCATCACCGTCGCCATCAATCCTCCGCTGCTCAAAAGGACTCATCTCCGATGAGCGGGCTGAAATATAACGGCGTACAAGGTCCGCGTCAAGAAGATCCACCTGTGCAGCAGAGAGCCAAGAGTCGTTCGAAGCCGGACGACCACGCCAACGAACCAAAAACCTGTGAGTGTCGCCGTCGGGAGTGGGAAACACATCATCCTGCAAAATCCTGCCAGGCAAGAAATCCGTCCGGGGAAACCTCGGAAAAACGTTAGGTGAAGCAGAAAAACAAGTTTCATCATCAATAGACGACATACCTCCCGTAGATTTCGAAGGAGAAAGCGATCCAGAATTGAGCTCACCCCCCACCCCATTAGATTGTATAGTGGAATTATTAAACGGAGAGACAGACAGTTCAGGTGGTGGAACAACAAAAAGCGTTAAATCCGAAATGTTAAACGCAGGGGAGATTCCCCAATCAACGGGTAATTCTAACAAATAAGCATTTTCGCCTAATTTCTTCAAAATTCGAAAAGGACCGGCTTTCTTGTTCGCTAATTTTTTTATGGTGCCCGAAGGCATCCGTTCAGGGATAAGACGAACCATAACCAAATCGCCAATGTTCAAGGAGACTGCTCGCCTATATACGTTAGCATTCGATTGATAGATAGAATATTGCTTAGCTAACGTCTTGCCAATATGCTCATGGAGAGTGTGAACGTGTGAAGCGAAGTCCTGTGCAAATTGACTTGACTTAAAAGAAGGCGGTAACGGAACCAAGTCAAGAGGCACTGACGCCTTATAACCATGCACTATCTCATTCAGAGACAACCCAGTGGACCTGTTCTTAGAATTATTGTACGCTAGTTGAGCATGAGGAAGGATAAGATCCCACATACCTTTATGTTCGCCCACTAAACAACGAAGTAACCCTCCCAAGCTACGGTTGACAACTTCGGTTTGCCCATCTGTTTGGGGATGATAGGCCGACGAAAACATAAGTTTTGTACCCATAATCAACATGAGTTTTGTACCGTGTGAGGTGAACCCATGTGCAACATGACTAGAATTAATAGTAGAAAATAACAGAACTATGTCAGGTGGTACGGGTTCTTTAAATTCAAAAATTATTTCAGTGGAGCCTAACGTTTTCGTTTTAAATTTGGAATTTAATTTTGATTTAAAAATTTCGTAATGAATAGCCAGCAGAAAACGCTCGTCACCAACTATGTTTACCCACATCCATCTAAGTAAGCCTAATGGGGAGGCGGTAATAATAAACTTCTCCAAATATAAAGGGCTAGTAATGACTAGCTCGTGTCCTAACAAATCATCTACTCGAGTTAAATGAACCGGAGGGAGAGTCGACATGGTTGATTCCATAGGGGAAGTTAAGTCACACTCAACGTCAAAATACGGATTACTCGTCCAATAACAATCCTCCGGTTGCAGGCCGTTAAAATCATAGGAAAAATTAAACAGTGGATTCATCCTCACTAAAAACTCCGCCGACAAGTCTTCCAACTCATTCGATACTTCATTTAATTCAGAATTAGTGAGTGTATCATATGTAGGCAAAATCATATCCGACAAAATTTCTAAACAGTTTTGGGCCCCAGGTAAAGGAGCTATCATCAACGAAATGTCTTTCTGGCCCTCCGGGCTACCGTCATCCAAAGATAATTTTTCCCCATAGTGTAAATTTTCCAAAACGACAGATCCTTCGTTAACCAACTCTTCCCATGAAGTGGGTGCATCGTCACAATCAAAATAAAGGGATGGGCAAATTGAATCCCGGTGAGTGTCAAAATTAACTTGACTTTTAAGCGGCGTTGATACCGTAAATGAACTAACTCTCGGATGTATCACGCTAAGATTATCCCAAATTGAACAACCATCCCATGATGACTCTTCCAATACCATTGAAACATCTATTAATTCTGGGTCAACCATAATAATATCGGGTCCTAGGAAGTCATCACCTAATTTAGTAACAGGTAAGCTTTCAACATTGGATGACTCTACCGACTCAGCTGGAACGTCTTCGGACTCAGGGTCATCAGACGACTCCCTGACTAAAATATCGTCGAAGGGGGGTGGAGATGATTCCTCAGGGGAGAAATCCTCGTCCAGGTCACTAGGGTAACCAATCTCCTCAACGTCACTAAAAGCGTCAGTGAGAATTGCCTCGTCCTCAGTGACGAGCTTAGTCCTATTCACATTCTCAGGTTCAATAGGAGAGTCAGGCACTATCGTAAGTGAAGGAAGACTCTCACCTGGCTGATTAACTTCATCATCCAGAGATTCTATATCCACATAAAAATCCTTAGAGGTATCAGTCACTATACCAGAGGGCTTAGATGTCGAGGCTAAAGAAGCTAGCACCCTAATAGTAACCTCTTTCGAGTTCAGATTTTGGGGTCTAAATGGCTTATGTTCCCTATAGGTGGGACTAGGCACACTTTGGGTATTACTAACTCTCTGGGGATAGGATCTATCCTGAGGCGTACGGTCACTCCTATAAGCAGATACGGGTCTGGTGCCATAACTATTCTTACTAACATGTGTGGTGCTATTAGTGCGCAGGTAGGCGGGATCAAATTGATCCGAGAGGAGGCTACGCATGTGCGGCCAAGTATAATGATAGCTACCAACACGACGCTCTTCATTTAACCAAAATAATCGGGCTCGACCTACTAACCGCTCTCGGGCAAAGCTAACCTTTTCGTAGTCATCCCATAAGTGACAATTAAAATATTGTTCTAATCCCTTAAGCCAGTCTCAGAAACTTTGGGGATACTCTAAACCGTCAAAAGTAGGATAAATGTGGTGTGTCATAGGGGTGTGTTTAGTCATATCCTTAGCATAAGAATAGTCTAACTGGGTAGCATATATGTCATATGTCATTTAGTGAGAACCGGAGAGAAAACTCACCCAGAACTGGTGCACATGCAATGACTAAATAACCTGACCCTACTTCATTTTAAAAGATTGATTTTTTTCCCGCTTAGCCACTAAGGTTATAATTATATAAAATAGATTTTCTTGCTGGAAAAAATATGAGGATTATTAAAAAATTTTTATTTTTCAATTTTGCTGAAAATATAAAAATATAGGCCGCTATTTGCAGACCAACTATTAAATTTTAAAATAACTTAATAAAAATAATGATTTAATGAAAAATAAAATTTCTATTTTTTTTGGATTTCTTAAATTGGAAATTTAAAATTTGAAATTTGAAATTTTGAATTTTGAAATTTAAATTTTGAATTTTGAATTTTGAAATTTGAAATTTGAAATTTTGAAATTTGAAATTTGAAATTTGAAATTTGAAATTTGAAATTTGAAATTTGAAATTTGAAATTTGAAATTTTGAAATTTGAAATTTGAAATTTTGAAATTTAAATTTTGAAATTTGAAATTTAAAATTTGAAATTTGAAATTTTGAAATTTGAAATTTGAAATTTAAATTTGAAATCTGAAATTTGAAATTTAAAATTTGAAATTTATTTGTTTTTAATTTGAAGAAGGGGAGGAGTGCCAATTAGGAAATTGACGAGAACCTCCCTCTGATACCAAATTGATGCCGGGTATATCCTAGAGATTCGTCACGGAGGCCACGACAACGCTTATGACACGATCTACGCTCTCTATTCCACACGTTGACGAAAACGCAGCCACAACAATTATTTTATTTATCGCTCGCGCTAACGATACGGATCGCCGTTCCGCAAATAGATCGAGTGTTGGCTATAGGCCAAACTCTTTCCGGCTAAATGGGATAATCTTGATCCCGAACGAGCTTTTGGGTTGTACCAAAATAGATCCACCAAAAACAAAATGATTCGAAAGATGGTAGGATCTATCCCAACAAAAAGATAGCGAGGATCGTCAATCCTCTTACGAATCTTTCGGAAATCCAAACGAAAAATACCGATCTATTAGGGGATTAACCGCGAAGAAAAACGAATCGGAAAATAACGCAAAATTTGTCCACCACAAGAACTATCTAGAGAAAGAAAACTCTTGGTAGAAATTTTCGTTACCCCTCTCAGATTTGTAGATCCGTGATGCGTGGATCCACCAAGTTTGATCGCTCCTCCGTTGAAAGTCCACGGGAAGCGCGCTACGGATGACGATCGTGCTAATCTCCTTCACTTCACGCCGTGGAGGAAACCCCTATCTTCTTCCTTGCAAACAACCTCTCATGCATGGGCCAAAGTATCCTTGGAGAGAGAGGATCTCGGGTGGCCGTGAGCAAGAGGGAGAGGAGAGTCGCCGAGCGCTAAAGAGAAGGGGGCGACCGAGAGCAAGGGGAAGAGAGGAGATGGCCGAACTCTTGAAGGAGGGAGCCTTGAGGCCGGCGGTTTGGAGGAAGGAAGAAAGAGGGGGGCGACTAGGAGAAGAAGAGAGGGAAAATATTAGGGTTGGCAAAATTCAAGTTTTGATTTCAATTTCATTCTACCATCAAATGAAAAGTTCAAGGCCTTATATAGGCTTACATCTCAAAAAAAATAACAAGTGGCTAAAGGCACACCACATAAAGAAAATGCAGAAATTAAATAAAGTTTTGTTTTTTTTAAAGAGCCATCATGAAATGGCTATTAGCACACCAAAGCTAAAATATCAAATATGAGTCTTGTTGCGAGGGCAAAGCTTGTAACCATGACCGCTATGATGTCGCACGTCCTTTGCCGGCACATCTTCAACATAGTCATTCCCAAGTTGGCCGTCCTGGTGGCCGTCGCCATCACCGTCGCCATCACCGTCGCCATCACCGTCGCCATCACCGTCGCCATCAATAACTTGAGCTGTAACAGATGTGTCCTCCATGACAACATCTGGGACTTGACTATCAATCTGAGTTTGCTGATTATCATTATTTAAGGAATCAGACAATACATTATCCTCTATAGGGAAATCTAAATCATTAAGCTCAGTGATTACCTCAAGGATGATGTTTGTAGCTTGCTCACTCTCAAGAGGAGTTGGTTCTTCCACTATTAGAGGCTCCCCCTGGACTGAATCCTGGTGTAAGGGGCTAGCTAGTGGTAGCTCCCCCTGTCTCACTGCAGTTTCTTGTTGAGCTGGAGAGTTCACAGCATTTCCATCTACATCCTCTTCTGGAGTAAAGACAACATGTTCTTCACTACCAGAGCTGCTAGAGGAAACCTGAGCCACATGGGCAGTTTTTTTCTTCTTCTTCAGTGGAGTTTCCTTCTCAGAAGTTATTTTCTCAGGGGTTGGCATCTCCTTAGACAAAACCCTGTCCCATCTGGAGAAGATCCTCATGTCCATCTTTCTCATATGGTTGATTTTACTGCCAGCAGCTTGAACCATAACCTCTGGTATACTACCAGCTAGGTATAAACTTATTATTCTACCCAAATTGGGTTTCTTCAGACTCTCCTTAATCTTTTCAAAGACAACAATAGACCAATCAGTTTTTAGGCTGAAGATTATCCTGGTCATGAGATTGAACATATGGGCTGATACCCTATCATGCCCTCCAGGCTTACTTAAAATCACTTTGCCAACAATTTCTGATAGAAATTTACCCTGGCTGTTCATCCCCTTCCTGTTGAATACAGATCCAATTTTTAGTTTGGAATCTAGACCACACCATGTCAATGCTTCTCTGTTCTTAGAAGCAGTTACTTCATCCTCTTCTTTTGTTCTTGGCAGGTTTAGAACCTTTCTCAAACTTTTTGGAGAGACCTTTACTTTTTCTCCATGGACCCTGGACTTGATCTTGAGTCCAGATTCGTCTACCTTAGCTCCATTTAGAAACTCTAGAACTTCCTTCTTCCAGATCTTTGTGGACTTATAATATCTCGACACCTATGTGTCGACACAAGTTTAGTCAATAGATTATATGTGTCGACACTTGTTTATGTGTCAACACCACTTAACTCGACATTTAATCGAGACTCTACTTAGATAATTCTGAGTAAATACTAAGTGTCGACACCACCTTGGTTGTGTCGACACCTACTTGTCATGTGTCGACACTAATTTTCTGAAGTGTCGACACCAACTTCCTAGATGTGTCGACACCTTTTTCCTGAAGTGTTGACACCACTTTTCTGTGTCGACACAAATATCTCTGTGTGTCGACACCTTTTTACTTAGCGATTTCTATAAACTTATTCTAAGTTTATCATACCTAGTTCAATTTTAAACCTATTGAACTTAGTTTCTTCTAGGGGCTTAGTATACATATCAGCTAGTTGATTATCTGTTTTAACATATTCTAGTAAAATATCTTGTTTCTGTACGTGCTCCCTAAGAAAATGATATTTTATTTCAATATGTTTAGTTCTACTATGAGAAACAGGATTATGTGCAATTGATATAGCACTTGTAGAATCACAAAAGAGTGGAGTTCTACTTACCTGAATTCCATAATCCTCAAGCTGATGTTGTATCCATAGAAGTTGAGCACAGCAACTTCCTGCAGCTACATATTCTGATTCTGCAGTGGAGATAGCCACACTTATTTGCTTTTTGCTACTCCATGAAATCAGTCTTCCACCTAGGAATTGACAGGTTCCAGTTATGCTTTTTCTGTCTTCTTTGCATCCTGCAAAGTCTGCATCTGAATAACCTATTAGTTAAAAATCCCCATTCCTAGGGTACCAGAGACCTAGATAAGGAGTGCCCTTTAGATATCTCAGTATCCTTTTGACTGCTGTCAAATGAGACTCTTTAGGGCATGCTTGATACCTTGCACAGACACATGTAGCATGCATGATATCTTGTCTACTTGCAGTCAAATATAATAGGGAGCCAACTATCCCTCTATACAAAACTCATCTACAGGTTTCCCTGTATCATCCTTGCTAAGAGACATACTTGGTCCCATAGGAGTCTTCATGGTACTGGATTAATCCATACCATACTTCCTTATGAGTTCTAGGGTGAACTTAGACTGGCATATGGATAAACCATTCTCAGTCTGTCTAACTTGGAGACCCAAGAAGAACTTAAGTTCCCCCAAACTACTCATCTCAAACTGTCCTTGCATTAGTTTTGCAAACTTTTTGCAAAGACTACTTTCAGTAGACCCAAATATTATGTCATCTACATATATTTGGACTAGTATTACTTTGCCTCTGGATTCCCTAAGGAATAGAGTCTTGTCTATTTTCCCCCTTGTGAACTTATTCTCAATGAGAAAACTAGACAGGGTTTCATACCAAGCCCTAGGGGCTTGTTTTAACCCATATAATGCTTTCCTAAGTCTATAGACATGATTAGGTTGAGTTGAATCAACAAAACCTGATGGCTGTTCCACATAGACTTCCTCTTTTAGATTACCATTCAGAAAGGCTGACTTTACATCCATTTGGTAAACTTTAAATCCTTGAAAGGTTGCATAGGCCAGGAACATCCTTATGGCTTCTAGTCTGACTACTGGAGCAAAGGTTTGATCAAAGTCAATACCTTCTTCCTGCCTATATCCTTTAGCAACCAATCTTGCTTTGTTCTTAATGATGACTCCATGTTCATCCATTTTGTTCCTAAAGATCCACTTGGTCCCAATTATGTTGTGGTCTTTTGGTTTAGGAACAAGCTCCTAGACCTTGCATCTCTTGAACTGTTTCAGCTCTTCTTGCATTGCCTCAATCTAATGAGGGTCTAGGATGCCTTCTTCAAACTTCTTTGGCTCTACCTGGGATAGGAAACTGGATTAGATTGCTGCATTCAGATTTCTGCTCCTTATTTGTACCCCTTATCTTGGATCACCAATGATTTGTTCTGCTGGATGATCTCTAAGATGCCTATTGGCTGGAGGCATCCTGACTTCAGGTTGAATTTCTTCAACTTCTTCATCTTGCTGTACTCCTTGAACTTCATCTGCATTAGGTACATGTAGTACTCCCCCTGGACAGCAGCCACTATCTTCTACTTGCTGTCTTGCAGCAGGTTCTTCTTCTATAGTGAGCTTGTCCAACATCTTTGTTATACCTGTGGAGCTGCATATACTACTAGACAACTCATTGTTAATAAGTCTAGTTTCATCAAATACTACATGTACAGACTCTTCTACAACTTGAGTAGACAAGTTGTAGACTCTATAAGCCTTACTATTGTTGCTGTACCCAACAAAGATCCCCTCTTGGGACTTGGCAGCAAACTTAGTCAAGTAAGACTTTCCATTGTTAAGTATAAAACACTTACAACCAAAGATCTTGAAGTAGGATAGGTTTGGTTTCCTGCCTTTCACAACCTCATAGGGGGTCTTGTTGAGGCTTTTAATTATGGTAGCCCTATTAATAACATGGCATGCAGTATTGACTGCTTCAGCCCAGAAATATTCTGGTAGTGATGTATCACTTAATAGTGTCCTACCAGCCTCAATCAAGGTTCTATTATTCCTTTCAGCAATGTCATTTTGTTGAGGTGTTCTTGGTGAAGAAAACTCTGAAATATCCCAAATTCTTCACATAGTTTTGTCATACTATCAGACTGAAATTCAGTACCATGGTCACTTCTTATTTTGACCACTGTACTAGCTAGTTCATTCTGAATTTGTTTGACAAAGCTATAGAAGACACTAGGTGTTTCAGATTTCTGTCTAAAGAAGAACACCCAGGAAAACCTTGAGTAGTCATCTACAACTACAAAGGTATAAACCTTCCTACCTAGGCTGTAAACTGGCATAGGACCAAAGAGATCCATATGCAAGAGGTATAAACACCTCACAGCATCTTTGTTTTCAATGCTTCTAAAGGTGGATCTAGTCTGCTTGCCCTTTTGACAAGCTGAGAAAATACCATCTTTAATACACTTAACTTGAGGACCATTCCTCACTAACTCTTTGCTAAAGAGTTTGCCAATTGTCTTGTAGTTTAGATGGGCTAGCCTCTTGTGCCATTTGACACAATGAGAAACTGTCTCATCAGCTACAAGACACACTGGAGAACTATTGTTCTCAACCATAATGTCTAGGCAGTAGACATTCCTTTTTCTATAACCAGTCAAAATGATCTCTTGATCATTTGACCTCCTGATATGACAACCATCTTTGACAAATGAGATGTCATATCCTACATCACTCAATTGACTTATACTAATAAGGTTATGTTTCAAACCTTTAACATAGGCCACTTGAGTAATTGTAATATAGGAGTTAGATATGTTACCAAAACCCTTGATGATCCCTTTTTCAGAACCACCAAAGATGACCTTTGGACCATCCTTGATGGGTGTGTAGTCCTTTAGTAAACCCCTTATTCCAGTCATATGTCTGGAACATCCACTGTCCAAGTACCATATTGGGGCATGACCACTTGGACTCACCTGCAAAACAGATTAGTGAACCGTAGAACCCAAAGAATTCTTGGGTCCTTGGTACTGGTTAGTTTGCTTCCTAACAAAGCTACCTGCAGGTTTTCCAACAGGCAGTTTGCTACTCACTTTGGCACTAGCATTGTGCTAACAGTCCATTGCAAAGTGGCCTACCTTGCCACAACACCAACACTCAAACTTATTGTACCTTTGCTTAGGTACAGTCTTAGCTGTTTTATCTACAGCTGGCTTGTTGAGAGTTGGGGCTTTGCCCTTGGACTTGTACTTGGACTGAACAGTCCTAGCTGGTTTAGTAAACCCCAGTCCAGCTTTACCTTTTTGATGAACAAATTCATCAATTAAGGGTAGAACTGACTTTGGTTTAGAAAACCTAGCAACCAAATCTCTCTCCTTCTGAAGACTAATCTCCAGACTTTTGATTTGATCATTCTTAAATGATATAGTCCCCATCTGAATCACAGTTATGTGCTTCAGTCTGGCTATCTCATTAAGTTTTTGATCAAACAATTTTTCATAATCAGTTGCAGCCACTTTGAGACTTGCAATCTCCTTGGCTTGACTCTTGGCCAAGACTTTGCATTTCTTAAATGCTTGCAACAGAACTTTATATTCATCTATCAATTGATGAATATCCTCTTCAGACTCAGATGCACTCTCATCACTTGATGATGATGAATCTGATTCTGAACTAGCACAAGAAATTGAACTTAAAGAACAATGTTGTACCTTACTAGGTCCTGGCTGCTCCAGGATTTTGTCACTTTCTGTCAATGCCATCAGTCCTTGGCACTGACTGTCTTCTTGTTCATATATAGAGTTCATGATCTGAATGAACTCTTCTTCTTCATCCTCAGCAAATAGTCCTATATATGCCTCAGCATCTGACTCAGTTTCTGATGAAGAAATGTCTGACAGACTCTTATCCTTTTTGGCAACAAAAGATTTTTCCTTCTTGCCCTTGTATTGAGTCTTTTTCTTGTCATTTGACTCCTTCCTTTTCTCTGGACAGTCTGCAACAACATGTCCTTGTCTATTACAGCAATAACATACAATTTTTGAAAGAGTTGCTTTGCTAGACTTGGTCTTTTTTCTAGTCTTTCTTTGAAGACTTTTTATTCTGATAATAGTCTTCTTTACCCTGTGAAGTAGATGGCCTTGTCCTCCACTATTTCTTCTTTAAGAACTTTTAAAAGTGTCTTGTGAAGGCAGCAAAATCCTCATCACTTTCACTGCTTTCAGACTTTCTGCTTGCTGACTCATCTGATTAAGTTTCAGCTACTTTTGGTGGTGGAGTTGGTGACTTACTTCTGTACTTTCTGGGGGCTTCTGTTTTGAAGGCCACTGTCCTTTCTTTATGTTCACTTCTTGTTGATTTCTCCTCTTCTTTCCTCACCATCAACTGCATCTCATAGGATAGCAGTTTTCCAAATAGTGTTGGTGGAGGAATTTCTGCCAACTTTGCCATTTCCCTAATGACACAGATCTTGGTGCCCCAATCTTTTGTAAGGGACCTTAGAAACTTATCATTGAGCTCATAATTACTGAACTCTCTGCCATAGGACATTAGCTCATTCACAATCCTATAGAACTTCTTATAGCATTCAGTTATGCTATCTGCTTTACCTTGTCTAAAACTTTCATATTCTTGGTTGAGCAAAGATTTTCTGTCTTGCCTCACTTCTTCAGAACCCTCCATATACACTATCAAGGTATCCCACATCTCCTTGGATGTCTTGCAGTGTATCAAATTCTGAAAAGTAGCATCATCTATAGCACTCACTATAATATTCTGAGCCCTTTTGTCCATTGTGGCTAGAACAATCTCATCCTTTGTCATTTCAGAGAAATCCTTAGGTGTTCTCTGATTTGCATCTAAGACTAAAACCTTCATGGGCACATATGACCCTTCTTTCACTGTGATATAAATCCTAGGTTCTGAGGCTTCCATAAACAGTCTCACCCTTTCCATTCAGATGCCAAAGATCTCTTTTCTACATATGGGTAGCTTCATAGATCCCAATTCCTTATGATTTTCAGTGGAACCCATGGTTCTTGATTTTCTTGATTCTGTAATTAACTTAGACTGAATCTGCCAACATGATCTACTCAGATAGTTATGTCCTTTTATGAGGAACCTCGCTTTGATACCACTTGAAAGATATTGTACCTAATCACCTAGAGGGGGGGGGGGTGAATAAGTGACTTAAATTTTTTTGACTTTTTAGGCAGAATTCAGATTATAAGACAGAATTATATCTACTTTATCACAGCACACAATCAGCAATAACAGAATTCCACAAGCACACAGTAGACACTCAGATTTATAGTGGTTCCCCAAGGTTTGGGTACATCCACTTTCCCCCTTCGCCTATCTAGCAGTGTACTAGATTCGGCCAAACTTCTCCATTATCTCAGATCCTCAGATCTTACACTCAGAACCCCAAAACAGGTTCCTACAACTCAGGCCCAAGGCCCTACAACTCAGCTTCTTCACAAAGCCTACACTCAGCCACCAAGGCCTACACTCAGCCACCAAGGCCTACACTCAGCCACAACAGGCCTACACTCAGAGATTCAAATCTCCTACACTCAGGCACTCAAGCCCTACACTCAGTCTTTATAATTACAGGCTTACAAACTCAGATTCCTAAGGATCCTACAAGAAAATATGAATACAAAAATGTTAACCCAACAACTCAAAGTAAAGAGAGAAGAGTTGTGAGTTTCTTGATGAGTTCTTGGAAGAACTCAGCTGAGATCAATCTGACTTGGCTTTCTTCAAAGCTTCTTGAAAGTAGAACACAATAAGATTAATCTCTTCTGCAGTTGATCCTTGATCTCTGCTACTTAAGATTCAGAACAAATCTGAACCCTTCTACTCAGCCTGGTTTCAATGGCTGTCTTCTTGGATGGAGCTCTCTCTCTCCAACTTCTTAGATCTTCACTAGATTCTTCAAGGAATAGCTAGATCTTCTTTGTATATTGATCACTTGAACAACTTGGACAATCACTTCATCTACTTCTTCTGTAGATAGTATAAGCCTATTTATAGGCCTTCTTCATGGTAACCGGCTGGTCCGGTTCATAACTGATTTCTGACAACTCTGACAGGTGCAGTAGACCGGCTGGAATGGCAGCTGTCAAGTCATCCAGTCAGTTCTTGAAAATTCTGTAACTGTCTGATAGTGTCGAGACTGTCTGTCTTTAAGTGTCGACACTTATAGACTAAGTGTCGACACAAGTTGACTAAGTATCGACACTAGCCTACAAGGTGTCGATACAACTCCTTGTGTTGTATAATGCACTACTCGACACAGCTTCTTCTTCATGTGTCGACACAGATAATGTGTGTCGACACAAGTACTTGTACTTCAGTATATTGCTGAATTCTTGTAAGTGTCGACACAACACCTTTGTGTCGACACATCTTCATGTGTTGAACTTGTTTAAGTGTCGACACTTCTTCTTGGTGTCGAAACATGTCTTCAGTGTTGATACTTGCTGAGTGTCGACACAGCTCCTTGTATCGACACATTCTTCTTCTGTTGAGACTTTTGCTGAGTGTCGACACATCTCCTTTGTATCGACACTTGTACTTAGAATATTTTACTGAACTTTGCTAAGTGTCGACACAGCTCCTTGTGTCGACACTTTCTTCAAGTGTTGAGTCTTCAGCTAAGTGTCGACACATTCTTTCTTGTGTCGACACTTTCTTCAAGTGTTGACTCTTCTGCAGTGTGTCGACACATTGTTCTGGGTGTCGACACTTTCTTCAAGTGTTGAGTCTTCTGCTGAGTGTCGACATATCTTTCTTGTGTCGACACTTATACTTAGTCTCTGCTGACTTTTGCTGAGTGTCGACACAACCTCCAAGTGTCGACACTTTCTGATGTAGACACAGTTTCTCTGGGTGTCGACACAACTGCTAAGTGTCGACACTGCTTCACTGCACTTGTCTTCATTGAGTGTCGACACAGCTCCATGTGTCGACACTTTCTGTCTGGTGTCGACTCTGCATCCCTGGTGTCGACATAAGTACTCTAAGTGTCGACACTGCTTGCCTGGGTGTCGACACAAGTCTTCTTAAGTGTCGACACTTTGCTCCTGGGTGTCGACACATGGACTTAGAAACTTTTTCATCTTTCCTGCAAATACTTAACCTGCACAAGTAAACTCAAAACACATCAAATACATTTTGATGTATATCATTGAGTTGGGTGAGGTTTCTTCAAATCAGGTACATTAGAACCAATGTACCCAACAAAAGGTTCAGCCAACTACACGAGTAAGGGAATAACTACTCGAGTACATGAAGGAGAACATACTCGGGTATATAAAGAGAGGCTACTCGAGTAGGTAGAAATCAACTACTCGAGTATGCAGACAAAACTACTCGAGTATGTAGAGTGACTTACTCGAGTTCATAAAGGATCTACTCGAGTACAGGAAAAATTACTCGAGTATATTACATAAACTACTCGAGTACATGAAGGATTACTCGAGTGGGATACTTAGAATAAATTCTGAAGATGTCAGCAAGAGCTACTCGAGTAGTTGAACAAAACTACTCGAGAGGAAGTAATCTACTCGAGTAGGTGAAAGTTCTACTCGAGTAAAAGACTTAGAAAATTCTGAAGTAGGAAAATTTCAAGGTACACGAGTGAAACATGATCTACTCGAGTAGGTATAATGAACTACTCGAGTATGATTCTATCTACTCGAGTATGTGAGTATACTTACTCGAGTCCATGACTTAGAAAAATTTTGATGAGTGAAGCTTTTAATACTCGGGTATAATGAGTAATCTACTCGGGTATATAAGCATGCTACTCGAGTATATGCCTATGTCTACTCGAGTAGGTGACTTAGCTACACGAGAGATACACTTAAGTACTCGAGTATAAGGTTCCTTTACTCGAGTAAATTATACCCAAACTACTCGAGTAGTTATAGACCTACTCGAGTAAAAGACTTAGAGAATTTTTGATGTTGGAAAACTGTTTCTTCTAGAGTAGTCAACTTCCAGTTGCTTTCCCAAAGTCCAATAGCTTGAATATGAAGTGTGTCCCAATAGAGAGACCACACATGAGTCAACACCTTAGAATGTGCAATGAGGGATTACATTGCATAGTTCCTGTGTTTGGTGACCCAATGTGGACTGACATTGGTCTACACTTCCCTGTGAAATTTCTGCAAACATATAACTCAAACCAAGCATCAAATACAACTTAATTCATCTTAGTTCCAGGGTGACTTCATTAAATCTGGGTTAATGTGGATGTAATACCCAACAATCCCCCCCTATTTGTTGAAGTCAGAACCCTTTACACTAAGGTGAATTATGGACATAAAAGAAACTAAGTAGAAAAACATGAGCAGGTAAGCAATAGACAATAAAAAGGATAATTAGACAGGAATGAAGAATTGTATATATGTAAATTTCCAAAAACATCAAGTCTACAACTTATCATTTCAATCTCTCAACATCTTTTAGGTTTAGGCTTGGGATTGCTGCTTATCCATCTTTTCTTGCTGGCTTCTTAGATAGCTGAATGGCTTAGGGAAATATTTAGGAGGCCTTGGAGGAGCAGCAGGGTTATTTCTCCCAAACTCTCTGTCATGGATCCTCCTTTTTAGCATAGATTTCTCATATAACTCCCATTCCTGGGAGCTATAATGAATGTTCCTGTTCTCATTAAGATCCATAACTAGCCTGAGTTTGTCCAAAATTAGAGACTTTGAGGTTGGAGACCAAGCTTCAACATGTTTAGTGGCTTTGGAAGGAGCAGTCCTGCTAGCGGAGAGGCCTTCACCATACTTCCTTTTCTTCTTGTAGGTTCTGATCTCTAGAGGAGCTTGAAGGAATATATCAGCAGGATCTTCTTCCCAGCCTGGAACATAAGTATCTGGAGGAGCAACTGAGTCTCCAGGCTTGGGAGAGAAGGTGGGTTGCAGAGGAACAGCTGGGGCAGAGACATCTGTAGATAGAGGGTTGAGATGATGGGGAATTATGTTTGGGTCAAGTGCAAGGTCTGGCAAGATCTGATTGTACGTCCAGACAGTAGTGTCATATGTGTGAAATTTGACACTCTGTATCTGGGATAGCACATCAGCATGAATGGTCTTCACATGAGCTTCCCATTCATCTGTCTTCTGAGCAGCAGATTTTTCTACCTGTTCTTTGAGTTCTTTTATCAAACCCTCCCCCTTTCTGATTTCAACAGAGAGCTGGGCTATAATATCATCTTTGAAAATACCCACTTCTTCACAGATCTTCATCTTGTTGGCTTCATTCCTCTTATCTAGCTCCATCTGATTGTTTTCCAGGGTGACCCCGTGTTCCATAACATTACCCATACTAGTGATGGTATGGTCAAGGGCTTTGCCACCAAGTTGAAAAAAGTACTTGAGCCTGTCAGTGTTATGCTGAATTTCAGCAAAGCCTCTGCTTATCTCAGTCTCAAGAGCAGTTACCTTGTCAGTGACTACCTTTAGAGAGGTGTCAAAATAATGTGTTTGTTCTTGAAGAAGAATTGTAATATGTTGCAGCAAATATGAGGAGGAAGAGACTGGAACAGCAGCAGTAGATGGAGCAGCAGTAGGGAGAGAGGGAGTTACCCAAGGAGCTAGTTCTTCAATTATCACAGAGCTGTGAGTTTTGGTGGTAGGAGTGAGAGCAACCCCTTCTTCTGCATCCTGAGGAAGAGAGAATTCTAGATTTCTGAGAGGGGCCTCAGCTGGCTCAGGAGAAGGCTCATCAGAAATAAGAATGGTGTCTGGCTTGTCTGTTGGAGGATTTGGAGATGGTGTTGGAGTCCTGGCTGGAGAATGGGCAGGAGACTGTGCTGGAGAGATGTCCTTGTGACATTTAGTGGTTGGAGCTGGAGGAGATAGAGGAGGAGGGGGGAGCACTTCTTCAGAGAGCTTTGCAATCATAGCATCTATAGCAGCAGCTGTGGACAAAAGAGTGTCTTGAGGTACTTGATCTGAAGGAGTGGCTAGACTCTGTGGAGTATGAGGTAGGGATGGAATTTCTGGCTGAGGAGAGGGCTGCCTGACTTGGCTAGAAGGAGCAGGCTCCCCCTCACTTGGTGCACCAGAGGAGCTGGCCACATGATGAGGAGAGGGAGATGGAGTCCTGTCCTCTACAGCTGGAACTTCTGGAACTTCAGAGAGCTTTGCAGCTTGGGCAGAATTCTTTAACTTGAGATCCCATCTCTGAATGGAAGAGATGGAGACCTTCTTCATGTGGTGAAGTGGGGTCCCTTTGGAGAAGTTGAAGACTTCAGGATCTGTTTCATGGAGGAGCAGAGAGATAATTCTTGCGTAGTTGGGGTATTTTATGCTGTCCTTGATTTTGTCCAAAATCAGTATACCAAATTGGTATTTCTTGCGACATACAATGACTTGCATTATATCGAAGAAATATGAGGGAATGTCTCGGATGGAGTGAGTCTTGCACAGTAAAATTTTTCCAATAACATCAACCAAGAATTTGCCTTTTGCATTCATATCTGACCTTTTGAAGTATTGTGCATCAGTGGAAAAACCACAGAAAAGGACTGTCCTGTCGGAATCTTAGCAACTAGGTGATCTTCTTCATCGACAAGCAGCAAACGGAGAAGCTGAGCGACAGAGGTCTTGGTGAACTTAAGTTTCAAACCCTTCACTTTGGATTTTAGGACTTTCCCATTCTTTCTGACCTTGAGATTGGAGAAGAATTCGACAACTTCGGGGAATAAAATGCGATAGGGTTCCTGGAGAATGAAGGAGAGACCGGCAGTGTCGAGAAGGATTAGGAGGTTGTGGAAGTCATCGGAGAGCTCTGCGATACCGGCAGTGACTAGTTCTGAGCCGATGCCGATCTTGGAGGAAGCCGCCATGGATGCGATTGACTGGAAGAAGTGAGAGAGGCGGCTTTGCAACAACGGCGGAGGAGAGTAGGCGAATCAGCAGAGTAGACGAAGCGACAGAGGGTACTCGAGAGAAAGAAATAATGTCGTGTAGGTTTGGGTTTTCAGAATTTCATATATATAACTCTTAAATTACCGCTAATTAATTTAAAGGAAGAGGCGGCATTTAGCCTTGGGTGGCGAATAGAACAAATTTCAAAATCTGGGAAATAGTACACGAGAAAGAGATAGACTACTCGAGTAGGTAAGTGAGTTACTCGAGTCGATCGTCAGGAGTTACTCGAGTTGGTCTGCAGAGAGTACTCGAGTAGGTGGAGAAAAATACTCGAGTAGATAGGTGACTTACTCGAGTAGGTAAGTGACTTACTCGAGTAGGTCAGTAGGTACTCGAGTAGGCGCACTCTTATACTCGAGTAAGTAGAGAAGAGTACTCGAGTATGTTAGTTGTTACTCGAGTAGGTCTGCCGTGACTCGAGTAGGTGAAGTCACATACTCGAGTATGTCTTATGCTTCTCGAGTTGAATTTTGAAAAAGTTGAGAAAAAGTAGATTTTTACTAACCCCTTGCAATTACTTGCTTCTTAGTCATCCAGCCCTCTTTAGTCCTCTTTGTTGAGCATCCCAAGCTCTGTCTTGAAGAACGAGAACTTGGTCTCGTCCAGCGGCTTTGTGAAGATATCTGCAACTTGCCTATCTGTAGGCACATATTGGAGATCTATGTCTCCATGCTCCACATGTTCCCGGATGAAGTGATACCTTAGCTCGATATGCTTTGTCCGGCTGTGGGAGACTGGATTGTTGGCTATTGCAGTTGTGCTGGAGGAGTCACAGTACAAGGTAATATCTTTGAACTACAGGTTGTAGTCCTCGAACTGATTCTTTATCCATAGCAACTGTGCGCAACAACTGCCTGCAGAGATATACTCTGACTCGGCCGTTGAGATTGCGACACAGTTCTGCTTCTTGCTACTCTAGGAGATTAGCCTTCTTCCGAAGAATTGGCAAGTCCCTGAGGTGCTTTTCCGGTCGTCTTTGCTACCTGCAAAATCTGCATCTGAAAATCCAATTAGTTCGCTGTCATTACTTCTTGGGTACCATAAGCCAAGATTTGGTGTGCCTTTAAGGTATCTCAGGATCTGCTTTACAGCAGCGTAATGAGATTCCTTAGAGTTCACCTGAAATCTAGCACAGACACATGTTGAAAACATTATGTCAGGCCTACTGGCAGTAAGGTAGAGCAAGGATCCAATTATGCTTCTGTACTTGGTTTCATCAAAAGGTTTCCCTTTTTCATCCCTATCCAGAGACATAGTTGAGCCCATTGGAGTCCTCATAGAGGTTGCGTTCTCCATTCTGAATTTCTTAATTAGCTCTTTGGTGAACTTGGTCTGTGATATGAAAATTCCATCTTCATATTGTTTCACCTGAAGCCCTAAGAAATACTTCAGCTCGCCCATACTGCTCATTTCAAACTTCCCTTGCATAAGTTTTGAGAACTTTTTGCAGAGGTGGTCATCTGTAGAGCCAAAAATAATGTCGTCGACATAGATTTGCACTAGCAAAATCTTGCCTTTTATTTCCCTAAGAAATAATGTCTTGTATATCTTTCCCCTTGTGAACCTGTTCTCAAGTAGAAAGGTAGACATTATTTCATACCAAGCTCTAGGAGCTTGTTTCAGACCATACAGGGCCTTGTGCAGAAAATAGACATGATCAAGAAAGTTAGGATCAACGAAACCTGGAGGTTGTTCCACATATACTTCCTCCTTTATGTT
The DNA here is from genome assembly GCA_039583875.1 of Platanthera guangdongensis. NCBI lineage: Eukaryota > Viridiplantae > Streptophyta > Magnoliopsida > Asparagales > Orchidaceae > Platanthera > Platanthera guangdongensis. Next base: position 77,060,097 of record CM077148.1, read on the forward strand.
ACCATACAGGAAGGCCGACTTCATGTCCATCTGATAGACGGTGAAGCCTTTGAAAGCAGCATATGCTAGGAACAACCTTATTGCCTCCAGCCTCGCCACTGGAGCATATGTCTGGTCGAAGTCGATTCCTTCTTCTTGACGATAGCCTTTAGCGACGAGTCTGGCCTTATTCTTTATGATCGTCCCGTCTTCATCCATCTTGTTTCTGTAGACCCATTTTGTTCCAATGATGTTCTTTCCTTTGGGTCTTCGAACCAGCATCCACACATTGCAGCGCTTGAACTGATTTAGCTCTTCTTCCATTGCCATTATCCATGATGCGTCTGAGTTTGCTTCCTCAAATTTCTTTGGTTCAACCTGGGAGAGAAAACTCAAATGAAGATTCTCATTAGTTGTACCTCTCCGAGTTCTGACACCATCCCGGGGATCTCCTATGATCTGGTCCATGGGGTGATCCTTCAGATGTCTGAGCTCTAGAGTTCTTGCATCTGGATTATATTCAAGCACTGGAGTGATTTCTTCATCCTGGACGACTTCTTCATTTTGATCATCAGCCTCTCCAATAGGAGTTGGAGTGGTGATCTTAATGAACTTCTCGCCTTTGTCTTCGGACGGATCATCCAAGCTAATTTCTTTCAGCTTTTCACCTGCATTTTCAATGAGCACACTAGACGGATTGCTTTGCAGCAAGCTCGTCTCATCAAATACAACATGTATCGATTCTTCCACCACCAGGGTTTTTCTATTAAATATCCTATATGCCTTACTATGGCTACTATATCCTACAAAAATACCTTCAAAGCTCTTTTCGCTGAACTTGGTGGTATGATACTTACCATTGTTAAGTACGAAGCATTTACAGCCTTTCAGAAGTTCGTAAGGTGTCTTATTGTGGTCTTTGTTTATGAGTGCTCGATTTTGCACGTGGCATACAGTGTTGACGGCTTCAGCCCAGAAGTACTCCGGTAGTGAAGCATCACTCAACATGGTCCTGCAGGCCTCTATGAGTGTTCTGTTCCTTCTCTCAGCCACTCCATTCTATTGTGGAGTACGAGGAGAGGAAAACTCATGAAAGATACCTAAGCTTTCACAGAATTCTGTCATGACCCCAGATTTGAACTCTGTTCCGTTGTCACTTCTGATTTTGACTATGGAGCAGTTGTATTCATTCTGGACTTGCCTGACAAAATTAGTAAAGATGTCGAAGGTATCTGACTTGTGTTTCAGAAAGAACACCCATGCAAAGCGCGAGTAGTCATCAACAATTACCAATGTATAGTCCTTACCTTCCAAACTTCTAATCTGCAGTGGACCAAACAAGTCCATGTGCAATAGATGGAGACATCTGTTAGAGTCTTTGCCAATAATACTTTTAAAGGTAGCCCTTGTTTGCTTGCCTTTTACGCATGCATGACAAGGTTTGTCTTTGTCGTATTTGACATTTGGGGCATCACGTACTAAGTTCATTGAAAATAGTTTATTAATGGTTTTGAAATTAATATGTGCTAGTCTCTTGTGCCATTGGTCACCAAGAGACGCACTATCTTTTGCTAAAAGACACACTGGTGTAGAGGAATCTATATAGATGAAATTTAAACAGAAAATATTCCTGCTTCGAGTGCCGGATAGAATCCCCATTTTGTCAACGGATTTTATCAAGCACTTATCAGCATGGAACTCAACTATGTATCCTTTATCGCAGAGTTGGCTTATGCTAATGAGATTGTGTTCCAATCCTTCGACATAGGCCACATCCGAGAAGGATACATTGCCGTTAGTAATCATACCATAGCCTCTAGTAATTCCACGGTCTGAACCTCCAAAGATGACCTTTGGTCCGTTCACGACTGGAGTAAAGTTCTAAATGAGGCTTCTAGTCCCGGTCATATGCCGAGAGCATCCGCTGTCCAAGTACCAGATAGGCGTTTTGTTGGACTTTGGACATCCATGCAATCACAATCAATTTGCCTTAGGAACCCAAACACGTTTGGGTCCTTGGTCTCGTGTTAGAGTGCTCCCCCTAAGAGTGTTATCATTATGAGTGGTCTTTCTCATATTGCTGACATGAGGGGTTGCAGCATTTCTGGAATTGAACCAGCAATCTATGGCGAAGTGACCAATCTTGCCACAGCACCAACAGTCAAATCTGTTGTACCTTTGCCTCAAGATCTCCTGCTTGACCTTTTGGAACTTTGGTCTAGCAGGGGTAGCATTCTTGGAGGAAGATGCCTCATGATGATGACAATCACATGGCTTCTTCTCCTTTATGGGCTTCTCTACAACAGGCTTTGTCTTTGGTGCCTTCTTTAAGTTATGCCCATGATTGAAAGGGCCATAGCTCTGAAGAATAACTTCTTCATAAGGTGCCTTAAAGATACTTTCGCCAAAGTTTCGGGGTCGAGCCCATCCTTAATAGCGGGACTTTGGCTCTACATAAGTAGGCCTAGCAAAGTGCCCGTATGATGAGTCAAAATCAAACTCATTTGATGGAAAGATGACCTTTTGAATGTGGTTTGATTTTGAGGGGCTTTTCCCTTTTCTTCGGCTGAGGCCTTTTTGGCGGCCTTATTTTTCCGTTGATTCTTGTTTCTCCTAGAGGATTTACTAGGAGCTTCTTCATGGCCTAGTCCAGCTCCCTTGGCCTTTGCTGAGAATTCAGCAACGAATGGAAGAACTGTTTTGGGCTTCGAGAAACTCTCAACAAGTTTCCTTTCAGCCGCAAGTTCGGCTTCCAATCCTTTGATGATCTTCTCCTTCAGGTCAAGGTGCTCAAGAGCCTTGTTATATTCTTCAATAGCATTATTGAAGTTTTCTTCGAGGGAGTCAGTCTTTGCGACTTTCTCTCTCAAGTTGCTCTCTTTGGCTTTTAGAGATTTGATCTCTTTAGCCTGAGTCTTCACGACTCGACGACATTTGTCGTAAGCCATGATTAACTCCTTGTACTGGGCCATTAGTTCTGACTCATCGTCAGAGGAGCTACCCTCGCAATCATGTTCAGAGACTTCAAAATCTGAAAGTGGGGTATGAGAGTTTACCTTCTCAGTGAACTGGGGCTCTTGTTCATCATCTTTTTGAGCCATTAGCCCAAAGTAAGCTTCTTCTTCTTCGCTTGACTCAGATGAGTCGGAGTCGCTAAGAGTCTTGATCTTCTTGGCTATGAGGCTCTTCTCCTTCCTCTTCTTATTGTATGAGGATTTCTTTTCTTCTCTTCTACCACCCTCCTTCTTCTTGTGAGTGCAGTCAGCAATGACGTGACCTGTCTTATTACAGCAATAGCAAATGATGTCGGCTGAAACATATTTGTTCTGTTTGGTATTATACCTTTCGTGGCTGCTTGAGCCTTTTCTTTGTCAATCATCATCGCGCCGCGATCTTCTGTATGAGGTATCCTTTCCTCTCCATTGTTTCTTTTTATTAAGAAACTTCTTGAATTGCCTTGAGAGTAAGGAGAACTCTCCTTCAGATAGTTCAGAGCCTGAGGTGCTAGGCTCTGATGTTTCTTCTTCTTCATCAACTTCTGGAGCTGGAGCGGGGGAGGCAGCCTTAGTCTTTCTGGAGGTGTCTGCCTTCAGAGTGACAGATTTCTCCTTTAGTGCACACCTGCCTTTCTCTTCTTCGGCTTTTCTTGTATTGATTTGGAGTTCATATGACATAAGCTTTCCAAAGAGATTTTGCGGGTCCGTTTCAGCTAGCTTCCCGAACTCCCTGATGGCGCATACCTTGTTATCCCATTCCTTGGTTAGGGATCTCAAGAATTTGTCGTTCAGTTCTCCATTGGTGAAGACACGACCGTACACCCTTAGGCCATTTAATATTTTGAAGAAGTTCTCAAAGGTGTCGGCAATTGTTTCCTTGTTCCCTTGTCGGAACGCTTCATATTTTTGATTGAGGAGGGATCTCCGATCATCCCTTACTTATTCAGTTCCTTCCATCAAAGTGACTAAGGAATGCCACATCTCCTTAGCTGATTGACAGTGAATCAAATTCTACAGCATCGAGTCATCGACTGCACTTGCTATAATGTTCTTAGCTTTCTTGTCGAGAGAGACAAGTGCAATCTCGTCTTTGTCGAGATCCATTAGCTTTTTGGGAACTTTCCTGGTAGGGTCGATAGTGGACACAGTCATGGGAACGTAAGGACCTTCTTCAACGATCATGAAGATCCTTGGATCCACAGCTTCCATGAAAAATTTTATCCTTTCTTTCCACATGGGAAAGTTATTTTTGTTGCACAGTGGAAGCATGGCGAAATCTTTGCCCTTGTCCATTTTATGGTAGAATCTTTCAGACAACAGATTTGTATCTGATCAAGGTGTTAACCTTTTAACGATCAACCTCGCTTTGATACCAATTGAAAGAAAACGGTTGTCAACCTAAATCACCTAGAGGGGGGTGAATAGGTGAGTTGTGCGTCTTTTGCGGAATAAAATATAATTAGAGCACAACACAGAACTATCTACCAATATCGCAGACAACACAAGATTTATAGTGGTTCCCCAACCTTGGGTACATCCACTTTCCCTCACCGATCTAGCAATCAACTAGACTCGGCTACTCCACTATCTCGGATCAAAAATCGATCCTACCCTCGGAACAAAGTTCCTACAAACTCGATCCAAACAAGGGGATCTACACCTCAAAAGATAACGCTTCCTACAAACTCGGAGTGAAAAACTCCTACACTCGGAGAAACTTTCTCCTACAAGATTAATAAAGTTTTGGAAAATTATACAAACAGTAAATCCAATCAGATCTGATGAAATGACCAGAAAAACTTCTTCTTATGGACTTTGCAGCACTATCAGAAATCGATGAAGAGAGTCTCGGCCCAGATCTGGATCTTCTAGCTTTTACAGAATCAGAGATAGAAGATGAACGGTGATGTCGATCTCGATCTGTAACTTTCTTCAGAATGAATCCTCTGACCTTAGAAGCAGTGGCCAGAGAAGAAGGTGGCGGCGGCGGCTTCCGTTTCGTGAAAACAGGGAGGAGTCGGCTGAAGAATTTTTCTCAAAAATAAAATGACAAGAAAGCTTGGAGAATACTTAGGGTTTGTCATTTTCTGATAAGACCTTATATAGGAGAGACTAACGGTCATAATCGGTCATAATAATGTACACGTGGACCAATCATGTCGCGTGATTTTAAAATCCCGTCAAAAAAAGGACTTAGACAAATTTCAGAAAAGGTTCAGCCAACTACACGAGTAAGTGAATAACTACTCGAGTAGTTGAATAACTACTCGAGTACATGAAGGAGAACATACTCGGGTATATAAAGAGAGGCTACTCGAGTAGGTAGAAATCAACTACTCGAGTAAGCAGACAGAACTACTCGAGTATGTAGAGTGACTTACTCGAGTTCATAAAGGATCTACTCGAGTACAGGAAAAATTACTCGAGTATATTACATAAACTACTCGAGTACATGAAGGATTACTCGAGTGGGATACTTAGAATAAATTCTGAAGATGTCAGCAAGAGCTACTCGAGTAGTTGAACTAAACTACTCGAGAGGAAGTAATCTACTCGAGTAGGTGAAAGTTCTACTCGAGTAAAAGACTTAGAAAATTCTGGAGTAGGAAAATTTCAAGGTACACGAGTGAAACATGATCTACTCGAGTAGGTATAATGAACTACTCGAGTATGATTCTATCTATTCGAGTATGTGAGTATACTTACTTGAGTCCATGACTTAGAAAAATTTTGATGAGTGAAGCTTTTAATACTCGGGTATAATGAGTAATCTACTCGAGTATATAAGCATGCTACTCGAGTATATGACTATGTCTACTCGAGTAGGTGACTTAGCTACACGAGAGATACATTTAAGTACTCGAGTACAAGGTTCCTTTACTCGAGTAAATTATACCCAAACTACTCGAGTAGTTATAGACTTACTCGAGTAAAAGACTTAGAGAATTTTTGATGTTGGAAAACTGTTTCTTCTAGAGTAGTCAACTTCCAGTTCCTTTCCCAAAGTCCAATAGCTTGAATATGAAGTGTGTCCCAATAGAGAGACCACACATGAGTCAACACCTTGGAATGTGCAATGAGGGATTACATTGTACAGTTCCTGTGTTTGGTGACCCACTGTGGACTGACATTGGTCTACACTTCCCTGTGAAATTCCTGCAAACATATAACTCAAACCAAGCATCAAATACAACTTTATTCATCTTAGTTCCAGGCTGACTTCATCAAATCTGGGTTAATGTGGATGTAATACCCAACACTTCGCTCGAAGAAGTTCGCTCAATGAGTGTCGAGTATGGGGTGACACGGCTTGGGACACGAGTGTGTCCCAAGGCCGTGTCCTTCTCGGGTTGTTTGGCTGGGTGCTGTGTGCTGTGTCACGACCAGTGACACGACCATGTAGGTAGGCGTGTTCAGTGACATAGCCTGTGACACGCCCGTGTCACAGGCCGTGTACTCTTTGGATGTGAGGCGGTTGCGCACCGCTTAAGTGACATGGCCTGTGACACGGGCGTGTCACAGAGCGTGTTAGGGCCGAAATGCGATATTTCAGCAAATTTTGCTGTCGTTCAATTCCTTTATTATTTTAATCCAAGGGACCAAACTTCTTCCCTGGGAATCAGGCCGAGATTAAAGTCTTTCTCCTTCCATTTTGGTTTCATTCTTCTTCTTCTTCTTATCATTCCCCATTTCCAAAGAGGGAGAGTACAAGGGGAGAAAAGGGAAGAGAGACCAGCTGCTTTGGATTTGCCCCTTAGGTAACATGTCTTTGCTCTTGGATTAGTGGAAAAGAAGATGGGTTGTCAAATTTCTTAGTTGTTTTTCTCTTATTTTGTTCACCTCAGGTTTTTCTCCTAGTTTGTGATCGCGGCTGTTGTGCGTGAAGGTTGAGGCAAGTGGTGTTCTTGCCCTTGCCAAGTTTTTCTTTTCTTTCATCTCTTATGGTTATATGGCTATGGTGTAGTTGAAATTAGGGTTCGTGATTTTGTGTCCAAATCATGGTTGAAGGTAGACATATGGAAGTAGGAACTTAGATCATGTTGCGTACTTGCTTAGGATGAACTTTCAGATTTGTGGTTACGTCGGGATTTCGGGTTGTTGGTGTGTTTCGGCGTGTTTTGCCGGTTAAATCGTGAAGTATGGCATGTGGTTTGTTTGATGGCTCTGTAAGGGGTGGTGTGGTGTAGAGCCTGGTGGGCACTGTTTGGCCCCGGATAATGGGCTGGTTGTTTTATGGTGTAGATAACACCTTTTGGCCCCGGATAATGGGCTGGTTGTTGTATGGTGTTGAGAACACCTTTTGGCCCCGATATGGGCTGTTTTTGTTGGTGTGTTCCACCTTAAGGGCTTCCACCGTTGAACCCTTGAGTAATGACTCTACCACTATTAATACATCATAATTTAGGTCTGTTCTTTCTTTTGGTATTTTGGCATATGTTACCTTTGAATGAAATGCTCCATTTCATTTCTTTATTTACTTGCTGAGGTATTCTTTCTTTGGAATGCCTCAGGTCCAGGTGATAGCCGAGTGAGTGGCTAGTATTCTTTGGTGAAGCTTGCTTGTGATTGCTAAGGTTGCTGTTCCTCGTTTTGGCGAGGTAGTTTTTCTTCTTTCTATACAGACATACACACCCACCAGTGGGTTCGTGTCATGTTGTTGACGCCCACTGATGGTTTCTTTTAGTGATGTACTATGAACTAAAGACTGCTAGTTTTACCTTTTTTGGAGGTTGTTTACTTGCTTTTGGGAATGTTTTTATGCTAGTTTGCACGTTAGCTATGTGAACCCCTAAAATAATAGTATATGTATCTCATGCATGTCATGATTTAAAACACTAACGCACTATTGCTCGAGTACGAAAAACGCTATTTTCTGAGTCACCTAGAGTCCTGCATTCCATGAGAGGTCCTTTGGGGACAATTCTACTCGTGTAGGATGTCACCTTACCTTACCTATGTATTTCCGCTGCGTATAAAATTATAGTTTTTCATGTGGACTAACTGATCCACGGTGCCGAGGGATACAACCATCAAACTGTAACTGGTTTACTTGCATAATAAAAATGATGATTTATTCAACGAACACGAGTTAGGTTTTGCCTGAGCGCGTGCAGTTATCCCCTGCATACCGTGGCATCACGACATGTATTTTCTCATGCTCTGATATTATTTAAATGTGTGAGAAAATGCGGGTTGTGACATTTAAGGCCCAGAACCGCCGTTTTGCGGTGACTCCTTCACTCCCTGAAGGGTCATCACCACAAAGCGTCGATTCTGCCGGCCAATTCGATCACAGAAATGTAGCAAAACAAAGTAAATGCAAACTAGCAGTCCACAGAAAATCACATATCATATAGATAATCTCCACGAAGGGAGTGTCCACAGAATAATATATCAGAGTACTAAAATACGGGCTTATGCCCGATACATCATGTCCTCACTACAAATCACTCATGCGGAAGCAAAAATAGAACATCTACTCAAGGTCGAGACTCACTGTTCCGGTTGTATGAACTCCGGAGCTAGACTGCCCCATCTCCAAGCGCACCGGTCCCTGGGGCTGCTCCCCCGTGCTGGTCTCCATGATTCCCTAAAATGATGCGGTTCGAAAACCGTTAGTCTAAAAGACTAAGCCCTATCATCCCCCACCCCTTCCCCTATGACTCCTAGGAATCGAGCGGAGAGGAAGAAAGGGGAGGACTTGAACATGGAGAATAATCAAAAACAGATGGCAGCGAACCTATACTAGCAATTCTATAATAGATATTGACAATAAGATGAAATATGAAAAGTAACCTTCACTTATGTGAGAACACGTAAGCCAAGGGGTCTTCTACAAGGCTCCCATCGTATAAAAAGTCACATACCAATTTATACGTTGGGGTGTCGGTTATTAATAACAATATATATATATAAAGAATTTAACCTTAATTTATAAACTTGCCCACACAAGCTTATAGACCAAGGGGTCGTTTTGCAGGTCCTAATGTATAAGCATCCCATTCCACTTATACCTTAGGTGTCAGGGATTAAATGAATCGGTTATGCTATGACATGCAAGTGGGTATGATGGAACATGCAAGTGCAACTCACACACCCAACTCTGTGCACACAGACCTTTAGTTCCCCCTTTTTGGAGCCGTAACCTCTCAGGATACCTCCATAATGGCAGACGGAAGTGGTCGGTTGGGCCTTACCCACCTCTAAATCAGTAAAGCACTATCAGTCAGACCTATCGTACGCCTCAACCCTTGGTGCACGAAGCGGACTCCTGCGTACTCTTGCCGGCTGGCGCACCGGACTTCTGTTGGCGAAGTGCTAACCACACTTGCCGAGTCAGCGTATTGGCGTTGGTGCATCGACCCTCCAATACCGAAGACCCACCACCTTAATTTTCTTTCCTTTCATGCACATGCAAATTTATCGTATCCAGAACCGAGTCGAAGCTCCCCAGACCAAAATGTCCGTCTCAAACAGTCGAGCCGAAACTCCTCGGACCAAAATGACCGTCTCTTAACCCTCCAAGCAGAAGCTCCCAACTATCTTCCTATGCTATCTGTGTTTGTGAAATGTGCAACCCTAATTACTAAGTTACTCTTTTCAGCTTGTTAATACAGTTTACGTTAACCCAGGACAGCCCCCGGTATTCCCTGTGAAGGGCTCTCAAGGGGCACTAGGAACTATGATGGGATTACGCCCATCGTTCCCTTTCGCAAGATACTTATTATTATTATTGGTTGATTCCCTTACCCATTACCTTCTCATATTACAATAGGCTAATCCTAGGGTGATTTGACTCTACCTCACCTCGGGGAGACAATCTTTCGTCGAACCCGAGCGCCTCTAAACTCTAGCCAAACCAATTTCTCACCACTCTTCCTATCCTTCTATGGTGAACTCATCCACATCTATCCAAAATGACTAACTCCTACACTATGTCCCATCGTATCTTATTGCAATTTACCATCTTGCCAAATGCAGACCATCCTAGGCTATATGTCGGACCGGACGGGAGATAATCCAAATACTCATCTAAATGGCCTACCTTATTTACTGGAGACTTATCTTGATAGAAATAGACTAAATCCAGGAAATTATAATTTTCCTAATTTATCTGACATTTAATTAATTTCCTTAAAGCTTCCAAAGGCTACTAGTTTGAACATGAACTACCCTAAGTACTCATGAAAGATGCCTAAAAAAATTATGATAAATATTAGGTTATCTCAATATGGTAAATCCAAAGAATCACAATTTTTCTATCATCAAAAAGGCACCAAAACTATTTTAGCAATATTTACTTTCTTCCATTGTTTATGAATCAAGTATAGAAAATATCCATCCAAAAATTACAAATTAATTATACTATACAGATACAACCTTAAACGTAGCATTGGACAAGTTTCATAATTTTTTAGCAAGTATTATTCTCTGAATAAATTAATTATCAAAAATCTCCATATTATGGACTTGTAAAGAAAGTACTGTAATCAGCCCTCTAAAAATTATGAATAAATTCCTACAAACATATTTTGGCCTGAAATCTTCAGTACCTAAGTCTCATGATTTTTCAACAGATATATCATCTATAAATAATTTTATAACACCAAAGCCCCTTTTTGAAACTAGTGAAGGAAGTACTAAATATCATCAACTAAAAATTGCAACAAAATTCAAGGATATTCACTTATAATATATCATCTACTGACCAAGTTTCATCAGTTTAAAATGAACAGAATAATCAAATTAATTAAAATACCATTTTGGGCCTATTGATATTTAAGAAATAAAGTACTGGAAATATAATCCATAAAATTCTAATAAAATTACTAGGGGTTATAGATGGTCTAAAACTTACTCTACCCAAGTTTCACAACCTTTAAATAAGGTTTAGTGGCTGAATTTACAAAATTGTGCTTCTACCCTAAAACTAAGGTTAGGGTTTTGAGGTGTCTACCTTCCTCCAAGTCCTCTAAGATTCCTTCCAGAGAACTTAGGTTACACTACCTTCAATTCAACTGAGTTTTCATGGTCATACAAAGGCATTAGCCCCCATGTCCTTCACAACCCCCAAAAGTCCTTCCTTAGGGTTTGAGGTTGAACCCTAGGGTAAATCAAGCCTAAATCAACCCATTTTCCTTAAGAGGGTGACATTGGCCATACTAAGTCAGTGTCCAAAACCTCAGTCTCTGTTGAGTGGAGGTGGCCACCCTAAGCCCATGGTGCACTTTTAATCAAAAAACACCTCCTTAAGGCCAAACTAGGGTTTGGTGATTCCCTAACTAAAACCCATCCAAATGAGTTGAAATATTTTACAGATCTAGGTATTGATGCCATGGACTACTCATCAAAATTTGGGATGGTTTGGAGGTCATTAGACCACTTAATTAAAATACCCTAGCATTATTAAATAAAAGTAAAAACTTTAGGCAAAGTGTCTCCAAAAAATCCCAATTTTGGATAGACCCTAGGTATAGTTAATACTGATCCCCTATCCAAATATCAGCCCATTTGGACAAGGGATGAAGGGTGGGCATCCATTTGAATCTCAGGACAGCCCTAGGTATAGGTCCCACCAAAATGGGTGCCCTAGTACAACCATAGGGCCAAATTGGTCCAAATCAATTTCGAATTAAAGTAGACCCATAGGGATGCAACTTTCATATTGAAAGTGTTCCCACCAGGTGGACTTAAGTATTTTTAAATTTTAAAACCAATAAATATAAAATTTGTGACAGAAATTGAAATAATCATGAAATTAATCCTATAGTTTAGTATTTGATGAAGCACGAATCTTGGCGCAAATGAACGGGATCCGTTCATCTCCTTCCTTGAGCTGACGGCCAGGATTTGTTCTTCTTGAGCCAACTTCAAGCGGCTGCCGCCGGCCATCCAGCCCCTTCCCCGGCCGGCCACCGCCACCACCACCTCCGTTGAGGTGGTGGCTATCGCTAGGCGGCGGCACAGCCGCCAGAGAGGCATTTTCCGGCGGTTCTACTAGGTTATTTTTCGGCTGAAAACAATGAAAGCCATGATTTGGATCGGGCTCAATTGAGCCCGAACCTTCACCTAAAGATTGCTACGATCTATCCATGAGATAAGGAGAGGAGGAGGACCTTTATGGCGGCCTGAATGCGGGAGGAGCGGCGGGATGCCATGGTCGATGGCGGCGGTGCTCGGCTTCTGCAACAACATAGTGGGGCGGCTTGTTCCTTCCAGGTAAGAGCTCGAAAATGCTCCCCTCTGCCCACTGATGATGTTTAAATGGTCAATTGGGGAGGGGGCGGTTGGTTCTTCAATGCCATCAAACACCATTAATGGTGTGGCTTAGGTTGAGTGGGGGAGGGCTGAACCTGCCTCTTGGTGGCCGGGAAACGGCTGGAATAAACTCCTATTCCCTAGAGGAGTTGATTGCAGCCATAAAGGATGGCTGTTGACCTCCTTTGGCCGGTTCCCACCCATCCCTTCCTCTCCCCCAATTCTCTCTCTCTCTCTCCGCCATTATCATGAAAGGAAGCTCCTTTCTCTCTCCTAGTCACCCATGTTGACTGGTAAACTCCATAGGATATGTGCAGCCCACTTAATCATAATAATTATGAAAAGTGAGGTTAGCCTAAGGGAAAAATGGCTTGAGCTTGGGTTAGCCATTTGGGCTAGGTTTGACTTGGCTTAGGCTAGGGTTGACTTGGGTCAATTTGATCATTTGGGTTGACCCCATTGGATCCTAGGTGACCCATTGGCCTCCCCTAAGGTCTATGTAGGGTTGGGTAGGGTTATCGTGACACCTTGGAGGTCACTTGACCCTTGGTAAGGGCACTTTGACCACTTTGGGGCTTGAGTTGAATTGGGTCAACATGACCATTAGGGATGACCCCAAGGGGTCCTTGGTGACTCATTGGTCTCCCCTAAGGTCTAGGAAGGGTTATGTAGGGTTACCTTACACTTTGGAGGTCACCTACCCTTAGTAAGGACACTTTGACCAGATTAGGGGCTTGAGTTAACGTGGGTCAACTTGGGCTCTAGGACTAACCCCATTATGTCCTTAGTGACCCATTGACCTCAATTTAGGTTTAGGAAGCCCCTGAGTAAGGTTGGTTGGGCACATTAGAGGTCAAATGCCCTTGATTAGGGCACCTTGCCCTATTTAGGCCTATGGTGGTCCTAGGTCAAATTGGCCACTTGGGGTTGACTCCAATGGACCCTTAAGGCTCTAGTGGACCCTCTAATTGGTTAGTGATGTTGTGGTAGGGTCATAGAGTCATGGTATAGCCCTAAGGTCAAACCCTTGGTTTGGTGATGAGGTTGTGCCATAGGCAGACCACGGTGATCCTCACCTTGGCCTCCTATCTCTTGACACATTTTTGGCTTCCTAGGGTTTTGTCATGACCTAGTCATGGAAAAAACCACTCTTAGGGGTCTATTTGGAAATGGGATGTTACATCAGGCGGGAGGTCTTGCAGACTATCAGCTTGGCCTTCTCGGCAAGGAGCAAGTGGGAAACGCTTCAGGTCCCGATAGAGGAAGTCCCGCTCTTGGGCGAGAACGCCCCTGGACAGCGCCCGGGGAAGGAGGTCCCAACGGAGGCTGGTGAGAGGGATGTGGCCGCGCGAGAGCTCTTCCCAGGCCAGCACCCCAGGAAGGAGATTCCGGCAGAAGTTGGCGAGCGGGAGGCAGCTGTGTGAGAGCTCTTCCCTGGGCATGGTCTCGTGGATCGGGCCAGCCAGCCGAGGCCGCGAGACATGCCCTCTCGGCAGGTAGGAGGCGAGAGCCCTTTTAGTGAGCTCATCATCTCGGCCCCGGTGTCGGAGGGGTTCCGGGAGCCCGACATGTCCTACTACTCGAGGAAGGATGACCTTGTACAACATGTGTAGTGGTTTGAAGATGTTGTTTTGATAAGGCAGATGATGGATGCCATTAAGTGTCGGCTGTTCGTCATCACGTGGAAGGAGAAGGCACGGGACTGGTTCCACCAGTTGCCGGCAAGTTCGATCTATAGTTTTGAGGATCTGCGTCGAGGTTTCCTGTTGAGGTTCTCGACATCGAAGAAGCGTATGAAGGAGGCGGAGTGCATGTTTGAGGTGAGGCAGAAGCAAGATGAGACGTTGGGTCATTACGTGGACCGATTTCAGGAAGAGGTCCTCCTAGTCCAGGAGGTCCCAGAGTATTCACTAATGCTCGCTTTTACCCTGGGGCTGAGGTCAGGGTTCTTTAGCATGGAGCTGAAGAGAGTGCCCCACCTCTCCTTTGAGGAGCTCATGGAGAGGGCGGCAAAGGAGATAGACTTCGAGAGGGCCAATTCGGCATTTGCCAGAAAGCTATCCAGGTTGGCGGAAGATGACGTGAAGGAGCCGGGAGCAGGGAAGCAGAGGGAGCAGAGAGAAGAGAGAAGAAGGGAGGAGCCCCGAGGCTAGGGGCAGCAAGGACATCACCAAGGACAGGGGGCCCGGGAGCTGAATAACTGATTAGGTTGGAGGCCTCAGGAGGGTTGCCCCCAGGAGTAAGGAGGTGATTTTCAGGGAAGAAACCACTTTCACGAGCTGAGGAGGTTTGATCAGCCGGCAAGGAGGTAGTAGCTGAGGGGTCACTTCCCACATCAGCAAGAGGCAATGGAGGTCGGCCGAGGAAGAGGAGGAAGGAGACGAGCTCGAGGAGGAGCTGGAAGGCGAGAAGGTGGAGAAGGAAGAAGGGGGCAGGGTGGCGTTGCCTTTCTGTGACTTCCATCAGGAGGAAGGTCACGCGACGGCCACATGCCTAGAATTCTTAGAAATGAGAGAAGCCAGAGGGTTGAGGAGGAAGGATCTGCCGGTAAGGATCGAGGAGGTGCAGCAGGAGGAGACGAAAGATAGATACGAGGATCGGGTAGATGTGGGAACCAGGGGGGGATCAGGGTGATCCACGGAGGAGTTGGTATTGAGGCAACTCGAAAGGGGAGCCTCCAGACCATGTTCCGAAGGGGGGGGTAGCCTCAACCTCCCAGGCCCCCTCCAAAAGAAAACATTACATTTTCTTCAGCGGATATGCCCGATTATGAGGGTTTGTTCTGTGATGCCTTGGTGATCCAGACGGCAGTCGAGAACTTCACGGTCTCCAAGATCCTGGTGGACAATAGGAGCTCCGTGAACGTGATCTTCAAAAAGGCCTTTGATGAGATACAGGTCGAGGGCAAGAGAGTACTAGCTTCGGACGGACCGCTTTTTGGTTTTTCAGGAGAAAGAAAGGAGGTAGAAGGAGGGGTCGGGCTGCATGTGAAGTTAGGGGGCGTGTCACGAAACTGCAGGGTCGTGATCGTGGACGCCCCAAGTAGCTATAACACCATATTTGGGCGCCCCCTCATCAGCGCCTTTCGCTGCGTCCCCTCCTCATTTCACCAATGCCTCAAGTTCAATAACGGGGGGGGGGGGGGGGGGTGCAGGTTAGGGTCAGGGGGACCTGAAGGCGGCAAGACAATGCTACATGACGGCGGTCAACACCACTTATTGCATGGCAGAGGCAAAAGAGCTGAAGAAGGAGATGGAGATGGCGGAGAAAGACGAGGTTGTCGGAGGGGAGGAGGTGTGCCCAGAGGAGGTTGATGAAGTGAGCTTGGAGGAGCCATGGGAGGAGATTGAGGAGAAAAGAGGAGGAGGTGTGCAGGTAGTCCATAGGGGAGGAGAGTTGGAGCCGTAAGGGGGTCGGCGAATGGAAGGAGAAGGAGTTGAGAGGGAGGCCCAGGAAGGCGTAGGGGTTGAGCAAGAGCAGAGTGAGAGCCTAGGAGAGGTGATGGAAGTTGAGGAAGCATGAGGGAAAGAAGAGTTTGGGCAAGAAGAGGAGGCAAGGGCCGGCTGGGATCAGTCGCGGCTAGAGCCGGCTGATGAGGTTGTGGAGATGGAAGTCTTCACCAGCGCCGATCAGGTGCAAAAGGTGCGGATCAGCGGGGATTTGAGTCCCAAGGACCAGGAGCGAGTGCGGGCTTGCATCCAGAGCAATGTTGATATCTTTGCTTGGAGCGCGTCTGACATGCCGGGCATCGACTCAGACGTGACCTGCTATCGCCTGAACTTGGATCCCCGGACACGCCCCATACGCCAGAAGATAAGGACCATCACTACCAAGCTGGAAGAGCCAATCCGCGAGGAGGTCATGAAGCTTCTGGAGGCTGGCTTCATCTCGGAGATCCAGTATCCAGGCTGGGTCTCCAACATGGTAATGGTGAAGAAAGGGGGAGGGAAGTGGCACATGTGTATTGACTTTTCTTTATTAAATAAATCGTGCCCCAAAGGATTGCTACCCCCTGCCTCGAATCGACGCGCTGGTTGATTCAGCTGTTGGTTTTTCTATTATGAGTTTTTTGGATGCTTTTTCAGGTTACCACTAGATCCGAATACACCCTCCCGATGTCAACGATGTCTCCTTCATCATAAGGGAGAGATGCTTCAGCTATAAAATGATGCTCTTTGGGTTGAAAAATGCAGGGGCAACATACCAGCGCATGATGGATCGAGTCTTCCAATGCCAAAGGGGGAGGAATCTGGAGGTCTATGTTGATGACCTAATGGTTAAAAGCAAGAGCGTGGACTCACACCTTCGGGACCTGGAGGAGACGTTCGGCACCTTGCGGGGGTTCAAGATGAGGTTGAACCCCTTAAAGTGCGTTTTTGGGGCAAGCCGTGGGAAGTTTCTTGGGCATCTTCTGACCCCGGCAGGTGTGGAGCCTAACCCGGATAAGGTGAAGGTCATCGTGGAGATGGAGTCACCATGCAACACCAAGGAGGACCAGTGCTTGACAGGAAAGCTGTCCGGGCTAAGCAGATTCCTCTCCAGGTCGGGAGAAAAGTGGTCATCGTTCTTCAAGGTTTTGAGGGGTACTCAAAGGTTCGAGTGGATTGCCGAATGTTAAGAGGCTTTCCAAATGCTGAAGAGGCAGCTCTCCCAGGCTCCTCCTCTTCAAAGCCCAAAGGAGTGGGAGGACCTAGCCTTATACCTCGGAGTAGGAGCAGAGACCATGAGCTCGGTCTTGGTCAGGGAAGAGGGGAAGAAGCAATTGCCAATTTACTTTGTTAGCAGGATCCTGGAGAAGGCGGAGCTCCGTTACCCCATCTTGGAGAAGCTGGCGTATGCTTTGATAATTTCGGCTAAGAAGCTTCGACCGTACTTCTAAGCGCATTCGATCAGGGTGGTGACGGACCATCCCCTTCGAAAGATTTTTGAGGGAGTGGAGCACTCGGGCAGATTTTCCAAGTGGTCCATTGAATTAAGCAAGTTTGATATTTCTTCATGCCAAGGCTCTCCATCAAGGCTCAAGCTGTGCCCGACTTCTTAGCAGACTACGTCATTGAGGTCGGAGCCAAGGAGTCGTGGCCGCAGGAGGCTTGGAAGATGATGGTTGATGGTGCCTCAGGAAAGCACTCCCTCGGAGCAGGGTAGGGGTGCAAACGAGCCGAGCTCGAGTCGAGCTTGGCAAAATTTCCAAGCTCGAGCTCGAGCTCGAGCTTTTCATTCGAGCTCGAGCTCGAGCTCGACGAGCTCATTTTTCTCAACTCGAGCTCGAGCTCAAGGCCAACTTATCGAGCTCGAGCTCGAGTTTCGAGCTCGCGAGCTCGAGCTCGAGCTGCTCGCGAGCTTTTAAGCTCATGAGCTTTATTTTCTTTTTATTATTATTATTATTATTATTATTATTTTTTAAAATGTATAAATAAAAAGCTTGCGAGCCGGCTCGCGATCTCATGAACAACATTATATGAGCTCGAGCTCGACTCGTAATCGAGCTCGAGCTCGACAGGCTCGAGCTCGAGTTGAGCTTTTTTCGAGCCGGCTCATCGAGCTTTCGAGCCGGCTCAACTCAACTTGCACCCCTAGAGCAGGGGGTGGTGTTGATAAGCCCTCAGGGGGTCACCATAGAACAAGCGGTGGTCTTACACTTCTCGGCAACTAACAATCAGGCGGAGTACGAGGCTGCGATAGCCGGCCTTTGTTTGGCAAAGGAGCTTGAGATCCAAGATGTGGAGGCTTTTACAGACTCATTGGTGGTGGCATCGCAGATCCGAGGGGAGGTCGAAGCTTGGGAGCCCACCCTTGTGAAGTACTTATCCAAGGTGAGGGCAATCATCAGAGGGTTCCGGACATTCTCAATTCTACATGTTCCGAGGGAAGAAAGTATAGTTGTCGATCTATTGGCTAAGGTTGGACCTCGGGGAGGAGGGACCTTGACGGAGCTATTTCGTCCGGGTATCGAGGAAGGAGAGTTGATGGAGTTGGATCGGCGACCCTCGTGGGTGGATCCATTGGTGACGTTCCTAACCACCGGTGAGCTTCCTGAGGGGACCAAGGATGAAAAAAGCTTCAGGCACAATGCAGCTCACTACCTGATGTTGGAGGGGGGGTTGCATTGGAAGATGATATCAGGACTCGTGGCAAGGTGTGTGACCGAGCAGGAGGTCCTTAGGATCCTGGAGGAGATACATTTAGGAGAATGAGGCAGTCACTTGGGAGAAAGGACGTTGGAAGCAAGGGTGGTGAGGCAAGGGAACTTCTGGCAGAGCATAAGAAAGGATGCGGCTGAGTTTGCGAGGAGGTGTCGGAAGTTTCAGCTATATGCCCCCTCCAGCTCTTGCCCGCTCAAAGGCTCCGGAGCATCACGGTACCATGGACTTTCGCCATCTGGAGGATGGACTTGGTCGGACCTTTCTGAAAGAATTAGTTCCTAAACACCTAGAGGGGGGGGGGGGGTGAATAGGTGTAATTCCTTTTTCTTCTAAGGCAGAATATCTATTCAGTTAATTAATCAGAAACAACTAATTCTATAGCTAACACATCACAGAATTCACAGAATCACACAATCACAGATTGCACACAGTTTTATAGTGGTTCCCCAAGGTCTGGGTACATTCACTTTCCCCCTTCGCCTTCTAGCAGTGTGCTAGATTCGGCCTAACTTCTTTCCTTCACCTCAGATCCTCAGATCTTACAGCTCAGAACCCAAATAAGGCTCCTACAACTCAGAGTGAATCCGCACTCCTACAACTCAGGCAATCTGCCCTACCTCAGCCTTCAACAAGGCCTACCACTCAGAGATCAAAATCTCGTACAACTCAGCCTTTATAAATCAGGCTTACAGCTCAGATCTTAAAAAGATCCTATAGAAAATAGATTTAACAATGTATTTTATCACCACCCTGGTAGAAAGAGAAAGGATGGATGACTTCTTGATCAGTTCTTGGAAGAATCTGATGGCAGAGAACAACCACTCTTAGCTTTCTTCAAAGCTTCTTGAATCTGAACTCAGAAGGGTTGAACTCCTTTGAAGTTGATCTTCAATCAGCTTCTTTCTTGAAATTCAGATCTCAATCTGAATCCTTCTTGGCAGACTGGTTCAGGATCTGCACTTGAGGGACTTGTTGATATAAGTCCCTTTCTTCACTTCAAAAAGATGGAGCTCTCTCTCTCTCCAACTTCTTCTTTTTATTCTATTACTGTATATGTATACTTTTTCCTGTATCAGTATTTTTCTTCTATCATCAATCTCCTTTTCTGTTGATGGAGAATGCCTTTATATAGACTTCCTCCATGGTAACCAGCTGATCCAATTTCTAACAAACTTCTGACAGTACTGACAGTTGCAGTAGATCGGTTGGTAACAGCAGCTGTCAAGTCATCCAGTCACTTCTTGAAACTCTGACTCTGTCAGCAAAATGTCGAGACTGAACTTCATCATGTGTCGGCACAAGTAGACTAAGAGTCGACACAAGCCTTGATGGTGTCGACACAGCTTCCTTGGTGTTGACATTGCTTCTCGACATAGTATCTGTAGAATGTGTCGACACTAATTATGTGTGTCGACAAAATCACTTCTTCTCTTTAACATTGTTGAAACTCTGCTGTGTGTCGACACAAGTCCTGTGTGTCGATACAGTTGATGTCGACAAAGTCTTCTGTGTGTCGACACTGCCTCTGTGTGTCGACACAGTTGATGTTGACTAAGCTTCTCTGTGTGTCGACACTGCCTTTGTATGTCGACACAGTTGATGTCGACTAAGCTTCTCTGTGTGTCGACACTGCCTCTGTATGTCGACACAGTTGATTCAGGTGTCGACACAGCCATTCCAAGTGTCGACACAATTAACTCCAAGTGTCGACACAGCTTTTCTCTAGTGTCGACACAAGCCTTCATAAGTGTCGACATAGCTTCTTCTGGCGTCGACATATGGACTTAGAAACGTTTTCCTGCATTCTTGCATTTTCTTAACCTGCACATATAAACTCAAAACAACATCAAATACACCTTGATGCATATCATTGAGTAAGGTGAGGCTTCTTCAAATATGGTACACATTTTCCAATGTACCCAACAATCTCCCCCTATTTGGAGAAGTCATAACCCTTAGTCAATGATATACACCATTCATAACAAACACATATTATGATGTACAAAACTTTACATGACAGGGTAACTTATAAACAAAACATATATAAGATATCATAACAGAATAATAATGCAACCAGAATAAGCATTAAACATTGTTTTGTTTCAATTTTCAAAAGTTTCTTTAACAGAAGTTTACATAGATTTTTTAACACTAAAGATCATAAAGTTGTAAAATCTAGTAAATCTATCCTAAGGCTGCTCAGGCTCCTTGATGACTATGCCTTTGCCTGATTGGATCTTGGCTTGTACAGGAGCATCTATATCTTCAGCTGGCTTCTTGCCCTTCAGATCCTTCTTATTTTGTTCTTCAGCCCTAATTATCTGTCTTTCAAAATAATGAAAAGGCTTAGGGAAATATTTGCTAGGCTCCTGAGCATTAGGAGGTAGCTTCCCAGCCTTTGCCTTTCTTCTATATTACATAATAGCTTCTTGTCTAGCTTCATGCTTTTGCCATTCTTGTTCTGTGTACCATTTGCCCCTATCATGGGTTTGGTCCTTTACAACTTTCCAGGCAGTCAGGATAATATTCGTAGAAGTAGGACTCCACTGCTCAAAATTAGGCTTTAACTCAGTCTGTTCTCTTAATCTCTTCTTTGACAGTTGAGCTTCTTGCTCCTTATTCACAGCTACTTCTGACATGTCAACTTTCTCAATGATAACATTTTTATTACCCTCTGGAGGGCTGTGCATTGACTGTACTTCTTGATGAATCATTTTAAAATTTGCTGGAGGGTAAATGACCTGAGCAACTTCAGCTTAATCACCTCCAAAATAAGCAGGGTGTATACCTGACTCAGCTATATTGTCATCATCACAGAGGGGTGGATATCCAAGGGTGGCTCTGATGCTATTATATATCCATTTAGCATGATCTGAGCCAGCTTTGACTAACACTCTCTCCTCCTTTATGACTTCTCTGGCAATATGATCCCTGAGGTCATCTTTCTGAAATCTGATTTGTTCATCAAGATAATTAACACCATCTTTATAGAATGACCTTAACTTCAGTAGCTGTGTAGAAATGTTCTTTTGAGATTGCACAATAGCTGTTTGGACAGCAGCTAGGCTTTCCTGTAATTGCTTATCAAAATCTGCCTTGGATGTAGCCCTTGCTTCAGTCTGGGCAGTAACAATATTCTTCATTTCTGTAATAATCACATTATGTGATTCAGTCAGATTATCATTCATTCTAAGTTGATTCTCTAGGACATAGCCTTGCTTAATAGCTATATCATCAACTTGAGTCTTGATTTTTTCTTGATGTGTTGCTAGGAAAACCACAGCAGTGCCACCTTTGTGGAAACAATCAGTCATTTCCTTCTTATTTAGATTTACTTCAAATCTTATAGATTTAATATCTTGAGCCAAGGAGAGTTGCAGATCTTTATGGGTCTCATCCATATATTTCTCCATGATAATTCTTTGTTCATCTAACTTTACCTGCAATGAGACTAATAAGGAGCTATAATCAGTAGCTGGGGCAGATTGTGGAGCAGTTTGTAATGCCCTTTTATAGTTTTGGCTTCTCCTTTTGAAACCAGCAGCTTCCTCTTTTTGGCTTGAATTTTTGCTTCATCTTCTGAAGCTGAGGTACTGGAAATATCAACTCTTTCCTTATGACTAGGAGGCAATTCCTGTGCAGTCCTAGGTATCTCCCCCTGAGTACCTTGCTCCTCCCCCATAGTACTTACTTGCTCCTTCTCAATGTTAACTTGCTCCCCCTCAAAGTCTGCTTTCTCCCCATTAAATTCAGTTTGCTCCCCCTCAGTTCTTGCTTGTACTATATCTGGAAACAACTCCTCAAGGGTAAACTCTTGTTGAGTAGGGACTTGAGGCACCACCAACTCAGGAGCATTAACAGCAGCAGATGTATCCTCCATGATAACATCTTGTGCTTGACTGTTTAATTGTGTGTTCTGGTCAGCATCATCCAAAGACACAGTTAGTGTTTCATCTTTATTAATGAAAATTGATTGATTGATTTCTTGGATTATCTCAAGTATAGTCTGTGTAGCCATTTCACTTTCTAAGTGGGTTGGCTCTTCCTCAAGATGAGGCTCCCCCTGTGCCTGAGCACCATCTGCAATTTCTTGTGCAGGAGATTCTTCAGGAACCTCTGGCCTCTCTACATCAGGCATGTCATTTGTTAGGACTCTATCCCATCTGGAGATAATCCTTATATCCATCCTTCTCATATGGTTGATCTTTGAACCGGCAGTCTGTGTCATTACTTCTGGAATTATTCCAGCCAAGTAGAGACTCAGGATCCTTCCCAGATTTGGCTTCTTAATACTTTCCCTAATCTTTTCAAAAACTACCGCTGACCAATCTGTATTTAGTCTGTAGATAATCCTAGTCATCAGGCTGAACATATAGGCAGAAATCCTATCATGCCCCCTGGCTTGCAGAGAATGACTTTTCCCACTACTTCTGAAAGGAATTTGCCTTGTAGATTCATTCCTTTTCTATTCATTGCTGATCCAATCTTCAAGGTGGGATCCAATCCACACCATTGAAGTGCTTCCCTAGTCTTGGATGAGGGTACTTCTTCCTCTTCTTGAGTTCTTGGAAGTTGAAGAGTTTTTCTCAAGCTCTTCAAAGTAAGTTTAACCTTAGTTCCCTGAACTGTAGACTTGATCTTAAGTCCAGTTGAATCTAAAGTAGCTGCGCCATAGAAATTTAGTATTTCTTTCTTCCATATCTTTGTTGGTTCAGATACCAGAAATTCCAACCCATTTTTAGCAATTAGGGTTACTACTGCTTGAATTTCGGGTTCTGCATTATCAAAGGCGTTGCGTACCAGCTCATAACCTTCATTGACACTATCTTCTAGCTTTGACACCATTAGGGTTGAGTGAAAGCTTGGATTGATAAGAGAGAAGTTGTCGACACAGGGTTTTGGTCTCGAAAATATGGAGAGTGTGTTGACAGAATATGTTGTTGACCTATTTATACCTTTCTAAATCATGAAGGTCAAAAGTCGCGGCAAAACTCTCTTAATGTGTCGACACTGTTGAAAAGTGTCGACACAGACTTCTAATGTCTCGACATCAATTCTATTTGCCTTAGTCGAGTTCGACGATCTGAGGTCGACGAATCTGTGCTCGACGATATGTGTCGATTCTGGGCTCGATGAAATCTGCGTGTTTACTCTAAGTGTCAACACCACTTCTGGATGTGTCGACACCACTTCTCTGCCGTGTCAACACCGATTCTCTAGATGTGTCGACACCAATTTCCTGGAATGTCGACACAAATTTTTTAGATGTGTCGACACCACTTTCCTGGAGTGTCGACACCAACTACTACGTGTCGACACAGACAACTTTTGATGTCGACACAATTTTACTTAGTCGAATTTGTTAAACTAATTTATGTTCAGCATACCTATTTCAATTTTGAAATTATTGAATTTAGTTTCATCTAAAGACTTAATAAACATGTCAGCTAGTTGTAAATCAGTACTAACAAATTCTAAAGAGATATCTTCTTTCTCTACATGATCTCTAAGAAAATGGTATCTTATTTTTATATGCTTTGTTCTACTATGAGAAACAGAATTATGAGCAATAGAAATAGCATTAGTAGAATCACATAATAAGGGAGTTCTACTTACCTGAATACCATAATCTTCTAACTGATGATGTATCCACAACAATTGTGCACAACAACTTCCAGCAGCAACATACTCAGACTAAGCTGTGGAAATTACCACACCGGTCTGCTTCTTACAGCTCCAAGACACCAATCTTCCTCCTAGAAATTGACACGCGCCTGTTGTGCTTTTCCTATCTACTTTGCAACCTGCAAAGTCTGCATCTGAATAGCCCATTAGTAGAAAAAATCTATTCCTAGGATACCAAAAGCCTAGATTAGGAGTGCCCTTAAGATATCTCAAAATCCTTTTGATAGCAGTAAGATGAGATTCTTTAGGGAATGATTGGTACCTAGCACATACACATATAACATACTTGATATCTGGTCTACTAGCAGTCAGATATAGGAGGGAGCCAACTATTCCTCTATACAAAGTTTCATCTACAGGTTTCCCTGCATCATCTTTGCTAAGAGATACACTTGTCCCCATAGGAGTTCTCATGGTAGTGGATGAATGCATACCATACTTCTTAATTAACTCCAGGGTGAACTTAGACTGAGAAATGGATAGACCATCATTAGTCTATCTTACTTGGAGACCCAAGAAGAACTTAAGTTCTCCCATACTGCTCATTTCAAATTTCCCTTGCATAAGTTTTGCAAACTTTCTACAAAGATTACTTTCAGTAGACCCAAATATTATGTCATCAACATATATTTGGACTAGGATAATCTTTCCTTTAGATTCCCTAAGGAATAGAGTCTTGTCTATTTTCCCCCTTGAGAATTTGTTCTCAATGAAGAAATTAGACAGGGTTTCATACCAAGCCCTTGGAGCTTATTTTAACCCATACAAAACTTTCCTAAGCCTATAGACATAAGTAGAATTGAGTGGATCAACAAAACCTGAAGGCTGTTCTACATAAACCTCCTCTTTTAAGTCTCCATTTAAGAAGACAGACTTAACATCCATCTGGAACACTTTGAAGCCTTGATATGCTGCATAGGCTAGAAATAGCCTGATAGCTTCCAGTCTTGCCACATGGGCAAAAGTCTGATCAAAGTCTATGCCCTCCTCCTGTCTGTATCCTTTGGCAACTAGTCTTGCCTTGTTCTTCACTATGATCCCACTCACATCAAGCTTGTTTCTATAAATCCACTTTGTCCCTATGACATTGTGGCCTTTTAGTTTTGGAACCAAATACCAGACCTTGCACCTTCTGAATTGATTTAACTCCTCCTGCATAGCATCAATCCAGTGAGGGTCTTGTATTGCTTCTTCAAATCTCTTGGGTTCCACTTGAGATAAGAAGCTAGAGTAAAGTACTATGTTTAAGTTCCTGCTCCTTGTCTGTACTCCTTGTCTTGGATCACCAATGATCTGGTGTGCAGGATGATCCTTCAACTGTCTAACTGCTGGAGGTAATCTATCAGTAGTTTGACCTTCTCTAATCTCTTCATTATGCTACACCTCATGGTCTTCATCAGCATCTTGAGTGTCTTGTACTCCCCCTGGACAGCAACTACCATTTTCCACATCCTGCTTTGCAGTTGGATCTTCTCTGATAGTAAGATGGTCCATCTTCTGCTGTATACCTGTGGAGCTACAAGAACTACTTGACAACTGATGAATTGTAAATATACCTATTTTTGTGCACATTAATTTAGTCATTTTCATTTATTTTCGTCGTTTTTACTTATTTTTGTTCAATAAAATGCTCCTATTCTTGTAAATTTACTACTAACTTATTTTATTTTATTTTGCAGAAAAATTTCAAAATCTGCCAAAATTGGGCAGTACACGCCCGTGACAATTTGGTCATGCCTGTGACCGGGCCGTGACATTGCATTTCCCGTGAAATCGAACGATTTCTGAAGTAAAAAGCTTGACATGCCTGGCGACATGCCCGTGTCACCCGACATGGGGCGTGACAGCAGCCCGTGTCCCCTCCACTCGACGAATTCTGTTCAACGGTCGTCGAAACCGCGTCACGCCCAGCGTCACGCCCGTGACCTAGGGCGTGACTCGATCTCAGCTCAACGTTTTCAACTCGACACTTTCCGCTCGACATTCGTCGAGTGTCGACACCAACTGACACGCCCAGAGTCACGCCCGTGACCTGGGGCGTGACCTTTCCAGCTAGCCCGACAAGATGCTGTCAAAGACTTTTGATGCAACCCGTGCCCGGTTCTACCTCCCCGACACGCCCAGAGTCACGCCCGTGACCTGGGGCGTGACTGCCGCGAACTCAGCCCGAAGTCAACTTTCCTGTCCAATCGTCAGCCGCCTTCATGAATAGTACTGACACGCCCCCCCTACACGCCCGTGACCTAGGGCGTGTACTTAGAATTTTTTGCCTATAAATTGCCCATTTCTGTAAGGTCCAAGGGTTTAGATTTTTGGGCCATTTTAGAGTCTTTTTGTGGGCTGCATCCGTGATTCTAGAGCTATGTAAGGAGATTTCTCCCTCCTTTCTTTCATGTTTGTTTTTTGCTTTAGCTTTAGCTCTTGTAATAGTTTGTAATAGTTTCCTTTAATCAATAAAAATGTTAGATTTTCTCTTCTTATTCGGCTTTGGAATGAACTCTTGTGCCCACTTTCCTTCTCCTTTTTATCCTTGGTTTCATCTTTGTTCTTCATTTATGAAAAGTGTGTGTGTGTGTATGAGTGTAACATGTTTAATATTCATGTTTTTAACTTGTCTTCATGATTAGGTATGATAAGTTTTCCTTTTTTTTCACCATGTCTTTTTCTTGAGAGAATTATGATTTCATTCTTATGAATTTATAAAAGAGATTTAAAAAGTGATTTTGTTCTTTTTTTTTACTTAGTTTTTCTTTTAGGATTGTAAAACCTCTTTTGTTCTTTTTATTTTCTCTTCACATTTTTTATCACTTTTATGAATTCTTAAGAATGAAAAAGTTATAGATTTAATTTTTGAGCACCTTTGATTTTGACTTTTTTTTGTAAAACTTTTTGCTCATTCTCTTTTTATTTGTTCTTTTTATGTGTTTTGGGTAAGTTTTAGGAGTAGAAATCTTGTTATTTTAATTTTTAAGCAACTTTGATTTTTCTTCGTTATTAGTGTGTGTGAGTGTATGAGCATAAATTTTCTTTTGTTCTTCTTAATTTTCATATTGTGTGTGTGAGTGTATGAGTATAACCTTTTATTGCTTTCCTCATTTATGAAGAGTGTGTGAGTGTAAGTGTAAAATTTTAATGCTTTCTTTTAATGTTTTGTTCAAAATTTTGTAGAGTGTGTGAGTGTAGGTGTTAGCTTTATTGCTTTCTTGAAATTCATATGGAGTGTGTGTGTTTGTGTGCATTTATTTCCGCCTACTCGTTAAGAGTTAAATGGCGCATCGTTTTCATTTTCAGTCCTACTCGTTTGAGTAGGACTTGTAATTTTCTTTCTTTATTTTTCCGCCTACTCACTTGAGTTAAATGGACGGACTTTATTTCCCTGTAAATATTTGAGAAAGCCATGTAATCGCATTTATTTTCTCCTACTCATTTGAGTAGGACTCGCTTTCATTTCAGTCCTACTCATTTGAGTAGGACTTGCAATTTTCAGCTTTTATTTACCGCCCCCACTCGTTTGAGTGGGACTTGCAAATTTCAATTATGCAAATTTCTTTTATGTGTAACTTAGTTTCTGTTTAATTTATAATTTGGAGTGTGCGTGAGTTCTTGTTTTAGCTAACTTTTTAGTTTTCTAAATGTTTGTTATTTTTCTTATGTCCCCTTCTTATAATCGTTTAGCGTTTAATTTCGAACTCGCGCCTCACTAAATTATAAAGCCGTCCCCATACCGATGTGTGGCTAATCGCTATTAGCCTCGGCATCGAAGAGCATTGGGACATTTAAAATGATTTCTAATAATTGAAGCTCTTTATTTTCATTTTAATTTAAGGACTTAAGGTTTACCCCAGGTTAACGACGCGTAGGACCACATATCGATGTGTGGGCCCTATTTCCGTAGTCCATATGCTAGCTAGCCGAGAGGCCGTGCAATGGACCGATCACCCCTGGGTAAATAGAGTTGCGTGCATACCCTCGAGAGAGGACAAGCATAGTTCTACCGGATTGGGTTCCCCACCCAATAGCGGGGTTCTTAGTGTAAAGCGGGCGTTAAGAGGAATCCTTCGTCGGACTAATGTTCGGTCGAATAGTCTTAACATTCAGGTGAGCAATATTCCTAGAGATAAGTGCGCTCACATTTGTGGAACCTCCTCGGCCAAGTTGCCTTTTATTAATTTGAAAACTAAGTCCTATAATTATTAAAAATTGTTTTAGTCTTAATCCGATTCGATGCCAAGCGTTAACCCTTCATCGAATATTTTCTAAATCGTTTTTTCGCTCCTTTGCTTTTCCGTCTTTATTTACTTAAAAAATCCACCTTACTTTCAGTAAAATAATAGTCCTCCCGGAGGAGTAAGAATAGTCAACACGACCCCGAGAACAATACGACCTCGGTATTCCCCCGAATATCGAGTACTACTTGCGATAGGTGCACTTGCCTACCCGAGCAAGCCCGCGGCGATCGACTCACCGAACCAACCACAGTAAGAGTCTGTTAGCGGGCCCATCAAGTTTTTGGCGCCGTTGCCGGGGACTCTCTTTTCGAGTTGCTATTTCGAATTCCGGAGTCTATTACTTTTACTTATTTTCTATAAAAATAAAAAAAAAACTAAAAACTTTATTTAAAAAAAAGAAGAAGTTTATTTTGTTTTATTTTTGTTTGGGTGTATGACCCGTGGACAACCCTCCCAGTCTGAAGATTTTGACTTCGACCCTGAGATCGAACGCTCTCTTGCGCGTATCCGATCTCAACGCCGAAATCCTTCTTTAGATCCCGAGGAATCTATCGGAGAACCCACTGTTGTAGTTATGGCCGCGCCTAACCTTCCCCCGGCGGCCGAGCGTATTATGTCTTATTACGCCCGGCCTAACCTGGATGATTCTGGGTCGAGTATTGTTCGCCCTGCAGTGGCGAATAATAATTTCGAAATAAAGTCGAGTGTCATTCAAATGGTCCAAAATGCCGTGCAGTTCGATGGAATGCCGGATGAGGACCCGAATGTCCACTTGTCCAATTTCTTGGAGATATGCGACACCTTCAAGATTAATGGCGTCACTGATGACGCTATTCGTTTGCGCTTATTTCCTTTTTCCCTTAAGTCCAAAGCCAAGGCGTGGTTGAATGCCCTCCCGCGAGGATGTATCACCACGTGGGCTGAGTTGACCGAACGGTTCCTAACGAATTACTTTCCGCCCGCAAAAACTGCAAAGTTGCGGGCGGACATTTCTTCGTTTGTGCAAAACGATCCTGAGTCTCTATATGAGACTTGGGAACGGTTTAAGGAATTCCTCCGCCGTTGCCCGCACCACGCGCTGCCAACGTGGTTGCAAGTTCAAATTTTTTATAATGGGCTGAATTTTCAGACGCGTCAAATGATTGACGCGGCTGCCGGGGGTACGCTTAACAACAAAACCCCCGAGGCCGCCCAGGCTTTATTCGAAGAGATGGCTATGAACGCCTATCAATGGAACGTCCCGCGGGGATGCCCAAAGCCGGCGGCTGGTCTTTTTGAAGTGGATGCCACTTCTCTCTTGACCCTTCAAGTTGAAAGGTTAACAAAGCAGGTGGCGGAGATGTATGCTGCCTCCTCCACTCCGCCTTGTTTTATTCCCCCTAACGTCTGCGTAGCTGAAGAGTTTGTGGACTTCATGGGAAATTCGGGTCGTCCTCCCTTCAACCTCAACAACAACCCTTATAGTAATAACTATAATCCGGGTTGGAGGAATCACCCCAACTTCTCGTGGAGCAACCCGAATAATGCTCAGCGTCCCCCTATTTCTTATGCGCCCGGATTTCTTCCTCCTCCTCCTCTTCCGAAACCCTCCCCGATGGAGGAAAATTTTTCGAAGTATATTGCGTCCAACGAGTCAAATATCCGGAACATTACCGAATCGCTAAAAACTCTCGAACAACAGGTTGGACAACTGGCGAGGATGATGTCCAAGCGCGCGCTCGGGGCACTGCCGGGAAACACGGAGCCCAATCCGCGGGAGAACGCCAACGCTATAACCCTCCGTAGCAGAAAGGAGGTGGTCGATCCAAAACGGACCGACCCTCAGGTACATATTTCACCTCCGACCCCTCTTCCCCTTTCTTCGCTTACGCCGCCTTTACCAATTATAAAAGAAAAAATTATTTTAAACAAGGCCCTTCCATATCCGCATAAGTTAGATAACGAGCGTCAGGACACGCAATATGAAAAATTTATTTTATTATTAAAACAAATTCATATTAATGTTCCTTTTTGTGAGGCTATCTCGCAAATGCCCAAATATGCGAAATTTTTAAAAGAACTACTTTCTAATAAATGCAAATTAGAGGATATTTCGCATGTATCTCTCAACGCTGTCTGCTCGGCGACCCTTACTAATAAATTGCCCACAAAACAAACGACCCGGGACGGTTTTCCATCCCGTGCCTTTTTGGCAATATATTAGTAAAGTACGCCTTAGCTGATTTAGGGGCTAGCATTAATCTGATGCCGTTCTCGCTCTTTTCACGTTTAGGTTTGGGTACTCCTAGTCCTACGAATATGCGTATCCAATTAGCGGATCGCTCGGTTAAGTTCCCTATCGGGGTAGTGGAGGACGTCCTTGTCCGAGTCGACAAGTTTACCTTCCCGGTAGACTTCATCATCTTAGATATCGAGGAGGACGCCGAGGTACCAATAATACTCGGTCGCCCTTTTCTCGCCACCTCCCGCGCACTAATAGATGTTAGTAATGGTAGTCTTCTCCTCCGAGTAGGCGATGATCCGGTTACTTTCTCTATTAATCCCTCGATGGACAATTTGTCATCGAGCGACGATTTCTGCTACTCTTTAGATACCTTTTTTGGAGATCGTTCTTCTCCCGTTTTCGAGTCCGTATTTTTAAACGACGATATTTATGCGCTCGAAAATTTTAAATGCGATGAGGATACTTCTTTAGACTTGCCTTTCGAACCAATTGGTAAGAAAGACATAGGAATTAAAACCTCCCTAGAAGAACCGCCCATCCTAGACCTCAAACCCTTACCCGCATCACTCAAATACGCATTTTTGGGAAAAGGCGATACGCTTCCCGTTATCATTTCTTCGGACTTGAGTGATTCAGAGACTTCCGATTTATTGGAAGTTTTATTTAAACATCGCCACGCAATTGCGTGGCAAATCTCTGACTTAAAGGGGATTAGCCCCTCCTTTTGCACCCATAAGATTTTTCTTAACGATAATTGCCGCAAAACGATTCAGCCACAATGTCGTCTTAACCCAAACATGAAAGATGTCGTGAAAGCCGAAATTATTAAGTTATTAGATGCGGGGATTATCTACCCTATTTCGGGCAGTGCATGGGTTAGTCCCGTGCATGTCGTGCCCAAGAAGGGCGGCCTTACCGTAGTGGCGAATGAGCATAACGAGCTCGTCCCAACTCGTACTGTTACGGGTTGGCGAGTGTGCATCGATTATAGAAAACTTAATGATGCCACCCGCAAGGACCATTTCCCTCTGCCATTTTGGACCAGATTTTAGAGCGTTTATCCGGTCATCCGTATTATTGTTTTCTTGATGGTTTATCGGGGTTTTTCCAAATCCCCATTTCCCCCGATGATCAAGAGAAAACAACTTTTACTTGCCCGTTTGGCACCTTCGCATATTGAAGAATGCCATTTGGACTCTGCAATGCGCCAGCTACATTCCAAAGATGTATGCTAGCGATCTTTGGCGAGCTAGTAGAAGACATTATGGAAGTCTTTATGGATGACTTCTCTGTTTTCGGACGCTCTTTTCCCGATTGCCTTCACAATTTAGATCGTGTCCTTCAACGGTGCGAGGACACAAGTCTTGTTTTAAATTGGGAAAAATGCAACTTTATGGTTCGAGGAGGTTTGGTCCTCGGCCATATGATTTCGTCTAAGGGGATAGAGGTGGATAAGGCCAAGATAGAAATTATAAAAAAACTTCCGCATCCAACAAACGTAAAATCTATTAGGAGTTTCTTAGGCCATGCGGGCTTTTATCGACGCTTCATTCAAGACTTTTCAAAAATAACAAAGCAGCTTACTCACCTCTTGGAAAAGGAATCACGTTTCATCTTCAGTAGCGAATGCGAGTCCGCCTTTAATTTAATAAAACAAAAACTTATCACTTCACCAATTTTAGTGGCCCCTAATTGGTCCCTTCCGTTCGAAATAATGTGCGACGCTAGTGATATTGCCTTAGGTGCCGTTCTTGGCCAACACGTAGAAAAACATTTTCATCCTATTTATTACGCTAGCAAGACGCTCACTTCTGCACAAGTAAATTACACGACAACGGAAAAGGAACTCTTAGCCGTCGTTTTCGCTTTTGATAAGTTTCGCTCGTATATAACGCTATCTAAAGTTATCGTTTTTACCGATCACTCCGCGCTTAAGTATTTATTAGCTAAAAATGATGCGAAGCCCCGCCTTCTTCGATGGATTCTCGTCCTACAAGAGTTTGATTTGGAGATCCGAGATAAGCGGGGAGCGGAAAATCTAGCGGCGGACCACCTCTCCCATTTAGAAAATCCGGGTGCGGAAGCGCTCGTCGAATCTGAAATAAATGACAGATTCCCCGAGGAACGCCTTCTTGCCATTAATAAATCTTCGTCATCTTCGCCTTGGTTCGCAGATTTTGCAAATTACTTAGTAGCGTGGGTGCTTCCAAAAGAGTTTTCAAGTCATCAAAAGAAGAAATTCTTTTCTGACTTGAAAAATTTCTTTTGGGAGGACCCATTTCTTTTTCGTATCTGCGCGGACCAAGCGGTCCGAAGATGCGTTGCGGGTGTGGAGTGCTTCCAAATTCTTAAGCACTGCCATGAGGGTCCAGCCAGGGGGCATTATCAAGCCAACCGGACCGCTCGGAAGGCGCTAGAGGCGGGCTACTTTTGGCCCACTCTCTTCAAAGACGCGCATAATTTTGTGTGCGCATGCAATAGCTGTCAGCGGTCGGGTAACATCTCTCGTCGCGACGAGATGCCCCAAAATATGTTTTTAGAGTGCGAAGTCTTCGATTTATGGGGCATAGATTTTGTTGGCCCCCTACCTCCATCTTTCAAAAATATGTATATTTTAGTGGCGGTGGACTACGTATCGAGGTGGGCGGAAGCGCAAGCTCTCCCCACCAACGATGCGCGAGTCGTCGTTACATTTCTTAAAAAATTATTTTCTCGCTTCGGCACGCCTCGCGCAATTGTTAGTGATAGGGGAACGCATTTCTGTAACGCTCTTATGGCTAAGACGTTAGCTAAATACGGAGTCACGCACAAGCTTGCCACCCCCTACCACCCGCAAACAAGTGGCCAAGTTGAGGTAGTGAATCGAGAGATTAAGCGAATTTTAGAAAAAACCGTTTCACTAAATAGGAAAGATTGGTCCGTTAAACTCGACGATGCGTTGTGGGCATATCGGACGGCATACAAAACCGCAATTGGTTGTACGCCGTTCCGGTTAGTCTACGACAAAGAGTGCCATTTACCCGTAGAATTAGAGCATCACGCTCTTTGGGCTTTAAAACTCTTAAACCTTGACTCCAACTTAGCCGCTCAGAATAGAAAACTGCAACTAAACGAGCTCGATGAATGACGTGCGAACGCTTACTAGAGCAATAAATTCTATAAGGAGCGTTCTAAGTTATATCACGATCGAAATTTAAAGTCCCCAAAAATATTTTCTCCGGGCGATCTTGTCCTTCTTTATAATTCACGCCTTAAGCTTTTTCCGGGTAAACTAAAATCTAGATGGTCCGGTCCCTTCTTAGTAGAAGAAGTCTTTCCATATGGGACCGTACTCGTCTCCCACCCGGAAAGAGGTTCGTTTAAAGTAAACGGTCATCGACTTAAGTTATACATCGCGGGCGACCCAGTGATCGAGCATTACAAAACCATAACCCTCCTCGATCTATAAACCCGCCAAAATAGTCAAGCTACACGACTATAAACAAAGCGCTGCTGGGAGGCACCCCTCGCTTATCTTTTTCGCTCTTTCCTTATTACCTTTACTATTTTTTTCTAATAAACGCAGGGTTTCTGATTGGACTTCCCGAACGCGTTTCAGGGACGTTTCTACCCCCCCTCTCTTTACTTTTGTACATATCACATTTTATTTAATTTTTGTTCCGCATACTTACGTTACAACATTGGGGACAATGTTGGACTTAAGTATGTGGGTATTTTCGTGCTTTACTTTCTGCACTTCAACTTTTTTTTTCTGCATTTCAAAAATACAAAAAAATACATATAACATCAAAACAAAAACAAAAAAATAAAAAAAAACATCTCAAAATGAAAAAAAGTTTAAATGAAAAATCCAAAATTTTTTTTTGTTCTCTTTCTTTCTTTTTTCCAAAAAACTCAAAAACAATTAAAAAAAAACAGAAAACAAAAAAATATATTTAGTTTCATTTTGTAAGTATTATTTTTTTGTACATACTCTTTTCTCTCTCCCCCTTCCTCATTCTTGTAAAAACCTCTCTTTTTCTCCCATATTTTTGTACATAGACTGAAAATTCTCTTACAAAAATACAAAAAAGAAAGATAATAGTTCAAAAAAAATTCAAAAAAAAATTGAGAAAAACAAAAATAAAAAAAAGATAATAAATGAAAAACAAAAAAAATGATGATAAAAACTATAAAAATCAAAAAAAATGTTTTGAAACAAATAAATCAAATATTCCATCCTTAACTTTCCTGCTATCCAAAAATTCCGTTTTGAGTTTATTTATATGCGAATTTGATTAATTCTTTGTTCACTACCCGTTTGTTAATTATTAATTAAAAAATTTAAATACCGGGGGTTAAGTTTTAAAGAATTCTTTATGCTTTGTTAAAAATAGCGAACTCGTTTTAGGCACTACTTCTAATTTTTCATTGATAGAAGCACGTATATTATGTTAAGAAATAACGACTATAGAATTCAATTATACTTACTTTTAGCTTTCTGAAAAAAAAATTGGAACGTACAAATTATTAAGGTTGCTCTCAAAAATTTTTCGGATTACAATCTAGTTTTCCTTTCTCCCCTTACTTTTCATAACCTACTTGGCATGAAAAATTTTATCCTTAAAAGATTCTATGTCAATGGGAATAAGATTTCGTTCCGTAAACATAGGCACCCAATAATTTTAAAAGATTATATATGGAGTAAGAGGATAAAATTCATTACTCCTACAAATATACATTGGGTTAATTTTATTCTTATGAAGTTGAAAAACAAAAACCATATTAGGAAAATAAGATTTCGTTTTCCTAATAATCCAAAATAAAAAAAAATGGAGGTTCGAGAAAAAATTACCTCGCCTCAAAAATCAAAACCCTCTTCATAAACCCACTACCCCCTTTGCCAATTACACGATTCTAGAATTAATTCAAAAATCTTTTTGAGAGCATAATTAGTAAATTGTATTATTTCCAGTAGCACCGGCGTGACTCGATCTCAGCTCAACGTTTTGAACTCGACACTTTCCGCTCGACATTCGTCGAGTGTCGACACCAACTGACACGCCCAGAGTCACGCCCGTGACCTGGGGCGTGACCTTTCCAGCTAGCCCGACAAGATGCTGCCGAAGATTTTTGACGCAACCCGCGCCCGGTTCTACCTCCCCGACACGCCCAGAGTCATGCCCGTGACCTGGGGCGTGACTGCCGTGAACTCAGCCCGAAGTCAACTTTCCTGTCCAATCGTCGGCCGCCTTCATGAATAGTACTGACACGCCCCCACTACACGCTTGTGACCTAGGGCGTGTACTTAGAATTTTTTGCCTATAAATTGTCCATTTCTACAAGGTCCAAGGGTTCAGATTTTTGGGCCATTTTAGTGTCTTTTTGTGGGCTGCATCCGTGATTCTAGAGCTATGTAAGGAGATTTCTCCCTCCTTTCTTTCATGTTTGTTTTTTGCTTTAGCTTTTGCTCTTGTAATAGTTTGTAATAGTTTCCTTTAATCAATAAAAATGTTAGATTTTCTCTTCTTATTCGGCTTTGGAATGAACTCTTGTGCCCACTTTCCTTCTCCTTTTTATCCTTGGTTTCATCTTTGTTCTTCATTTATGAAAAGTGTGTGTGTGTGTATGAGTGTAACATGTTTAATATTCATGTTTTTAACTTGTCTTCATGATTAGGTATGATAAGTTTTCCTTTTTTTTCACCATGTCGTTTTCTTGAGAGAATTATGATTTCATTCTTATGAATTTATAAAAGAGATTTAAAAAGTGATTTTGTTCTTTTTTTACTTAGTTTTTCTTTTAGGATTGTAAAACCTCTTTTGTTCTTTTTATTTTCTCTTCACATTTTTTATCACTTTTATGAATTCTTAAGAATGAAAAAGTTATAGATTTAATTTTTGAGCACCTTTGATTTTGACTTTATTTTGTAAAACTTTTTGCTCATTCTCTTTTTATTTGTTCTTTTTATGTGTTTTGGGTAAGTTTTAGGAGTAGAAATCTTGTTATTTTAATTTATAAGCAACTTTGATTTTTCTTCGTTATTAGTGTGTGTGAGTGTATGAGCATAAATTTTCTTTTGTTCTTCTTAATTTTCATGTTGTGTGTGTGAGTGTATGAGTATAACTTTTTATTGCTTTCCCATTTATGAAGAGTGTGTGAGTGTAAGTGTAAAATTTTAATGTTTCTTTTAATGCTTTGTTCAAAATTTTGTAGAGTGTGTGAGTGTAGGTGTTAGCTTTATTGCTTTCTTGAAATTCATATGGAGTGTGTGTGTTTGTGTGCATTTATTTCCGCCTACTCGTTAAGAGTTAAATGACGCATCATTTTCATTTTCAGTCCTACTCGTTTGAGTAGGACTTGTAATTTTCTTTCTTTATTTTTCCGCCTACTCACTTGAGTTAAATGGACGGACTTTATTTCCCTGTAAATATTTGAGAAAGCCATGTAATCGCATTTATTTTCTCCTACTCATTTGAGTAGGACTCGCTTTCATTTCAGTCCTACTCGTTTGAGTAGGACTTGCAATTTTCAGCTTTTATTTACCGTCCCCACTCATTTGAGTGGGACTTGCAAATTTCAATTATGCAAATTTCTTTTATGTGTAACTTATTTTCTGTTTAATTTATAATTTGGAGTGTGCGTGAGTTCTTGTTTTAGCTAACTTTTCAGTTTTCTAAATGTTTGTTATTTTTCTTATGTCCCCTTCTTATAATCGTTTAGCGTTTAATTTCGAACTCGCGCCTCACTAAATTATAAAGCCGTCCCCATACCGATGTGTGGCTAATCGCTATTAGCCTCGGCATCGAAGAGCATTGGGACATTTAAAATGATTTCTAATAATTGAAGCTCTTTATTTTCATTTTAATTTAAGGACTTAAGGTTTACCCCGGGTTAACGATGCGTAGGGCCACATATCGATGTGTGGGCCCTATTTCCGTAGTTCATATGCTAGCTAGCTGAGAGGCCGTGCATATGGACCGATCACCCCTGGGTAAATAGAGTTGCGTGCATACCCTCGAGAGAGGACAAGCGTAATTCTACCGGATTGGGTTCCCCACCCAATACCGGGGTTCTTAGCATAAAGCGGGCGTTAAGAGGAATCCTTCGTCGGACTAACGTTCGGTCGAATAGTCTTAACGTTCAGGTGAGCAATATTCCTAGAGATAAGGGCGCTCACATTTGTGGAACCTCCACGGCCAAGTTGCCTTTTATTAATTTGAAAACTAAGTCCTATAATTATTAAAAATTGTTTTAGTCTTAATCCGATTCGATGCCGAGCGTTAACCCTTCATCGAATATTTTCTAAATCATTTTTTCGCTCCTTTGCTTTTCCGTCTTTATTTATTTAAAAAAATCCACCTTACTTTCAGTAAAATAATAGTCCTCCCGGAGGAGTAAGAATAGTCAACACGACCCCGAGAACAATACGACCTCGGTATTCCCCCGAATATCGAGTACTACTTTCGATAGGTGCACTTGCCTACTCGAGCAAGCCCGCGGCGATCGACTCACCGAACCAACCACAGTAAGAGCCTGTTCGCGGGCCCATCAGCAACTCACTGTTAATAAGTCTAGTTTCATCAAAGATGACATGAACTGACTCTTCTACAACTTGAGTAGCCAAATTGTAGACCCTATAAGCCTTACTATTGTTGCTGTACCCAACAAATATCCCATCTTGGGATTTGACAGCAAACTTAGATAGGTGAGATTTTCCATTATTAAGTACATAACACTTGCAACCAAAGATCCTAAAATAGGATAAGTTTGGTTTTCTGTCTTTCACAACCTCATAAGGTATCATTTTGTGGCTTTTGGTGATGGAAGCCCTATTGAGCACATGGCATGCAGTGTTTACTGCCTCAGCCCAGAAATATTCTGGGAGAGAAGTATCACTCAATAGTGTTCTTCCAACCTCAATTAATTTCCTATTCTTTCTCTCAGCAATGCCATTTTGCTGAGGTGTTCTAGGTGAGGAGAATTCCTGAAGAATCCCAAATTCTTCATACAGCCTTGTCATACTTTCAGATTGGAATTCAGTTCCATGGTCACTTCTGATTTTGACCACTGAACTATCTAATTCATTCTGAATTTGTTTGACAAAATTGTAGAAGACCTTTGGGGTTTTAGATTTCTATCTCAGAAAGAATACCCATGAGAATTTAGAATAGTCATCTACGACCAAAAAAGTGTAGACCTTCCTACCTAGGCTCTGAACTGGCATAGGACCAAATAAATCCATATGCAAGAGGTACAAGCACCTCACTGAATCCTTGGTTTCAAGGCTATGAAAGGAGGATCTAGTCTGCTTGCCTTTTTGACAAGCTGAACATATTCCATCCTTATAACACTTAACTTAAGGACCATTCCTCACTAACTCTTTACTAAAGAGTTGACCAATTATCTTGTAGTTAAGATGGGCTAGCCTCTTGTGCCATTTGACACAATGAGAGGCTTTCTCATCAGCCACAAGACAGATAGGAGAATTCTTATTCTCACACACAAAATCTAAGCAATACACATTTCTTTTTCTATATCCAGTCAATATGACTTTTTGATCACTTGACCTCTTGATATGACACCCATTCTTGACAAATGAAATGTCATATCCTAGATCACTCAGCTGGCTTATGCTTATTAGGTTATGTTTCAAACCCTTTACATAGGCCACTTGAGTGATTGTAATTAAGTGGTTAGAAATGTTACCAAAACTTTTGATGATTCCATTTTTAGAACCACCAAAGATTACTTTAGGCCCATTCAGCATTGGTGAGTAGTCCTTCAGCAATCCCCTTGCTCCAATCATGTGCCTGGAACATCTACTGTCCAAGTATCATATAGGGGCATGGCAACTTGGACTCACCTGTAACAAAGATTACTTAACCTTAGAACCCAAATAACCTTTGGGTCCTTGGTTCAAGTTAGTCTGAAACCTAACAAATCTGCCTGCAGCACTTCTAACAGGCAGACTGCTATTCTCCTTGACACTGGAATTATGCAAACAGTCTAATGCATAATGGCCTATCTTGCTACAGCACCAGCACTCAAACTTATTATACCTCTGTTTAGGTACAACCTTAGCTGAATTGTTTGCAGCAGGTCTTTTGTTTTATGCTGGGGCTTTGCCTTTCTTATTGGACTGTGCAACCCATGCAGTGCTCTTAATGCCTATTCCTGCCTTACCCTTTTGTGACACAAAGTCATCTATTAAGGGTAGGATAGACTTTGGCTTAGAGAAACTAGCCACAATCTCCTTCTCTTTCTGAAGTCTGTTTTCCAGACTTTTAATCTGATCATTTTTGTAAGTGATTGTTCCCATTTGATTAACAGTTATGTTCTTCAATTTGGCAATCTCATTCATCTTTTGATCCAGCATCTTCTCTGAATCAGATGCAGCCAACTTAAGAGCTGTAATTTCCTTAGCCTGATTTTTGGCCAAGTTTTTGCATCTCTTAAGTTCCTGCAATAAATCCCCATATTAATCTATCAGCTGATGAATATCTCCTTCCGATTCAGACCCATCTTCATCTCTTGATGGAGATGTATCTGATTCTGACCCAGTGAAGTAATCACAATCTACAGATACACATTTTACCCTACTGGGGCCAGACTGATCCTAGCACTTGTCTTCTTCAAACACAGCCATCAGTCCCTTGCACTGATGGTCTTCCTGCTCATAGATAGAGTCCAGTAATTGCATGAACTCATCCTCTTCTTCTGCAAACAAACCAATATATGCCTCAACCTCAGATTCAGATTCTGAAGTTGATTGATCTGTCAAACTTTTCTCTTTCTCAGCAACCATGGATTTCTCCTTCTTGCTCTTGTGCTGAGACTTCTTTCTATTAGCAGACTCCTTCCTCTTGTCTGGACAATCAGTCACAACATGTCCAGCTTTGTTGCAGCAATAACATATAATCTTGGATGTAGTTGACTTTCTAGGCTTTGTCCCATTCCTGTCCTTCCTGGATGATTTCCTCTTCTGATAATAGTCATCCTTGGACTGAGATGTGGAAGGCTTAGATTTCCACTGCTTCTTCTTTAAGAATCTCTGGAACTACCTTGTGAATGCTGCAAAGTCTTCATCTGAATTACTGCTATATGTACTGTGATTATCAGAATTTTCTGAAATCACTTCTGCATCTTTCTTAGGAGATAATGGAGACATTCTCCTATTCTTCCTTGTGGCTTCTACCTTGAAGGCCATTGACTTTTCTCTGTAGTCACCATTTGTATTTTTCTCTTCCTCCTTTCTGGCTAACAGCTGCATCTCATAATACAGCAATTTGCCAAACAGTGTTGGAGGAGAAATCTCAGCCAGTCTGGCCACTTCCCTTATGGCACAGATCTTTGTATCCCAATCCTTAGTCAAAGACCTAAGGAACTTGTCATTCAGCTCATAAGTACTGAATATTGTTCCATAAGACATTAGTTCGTTGACAATCCTATAGAACTTCTTATAACATTCAATTATACTTTCAGACTTGGCTTGTCTGAAAATCTCATATTCTTGATTAAGCATAGAACCTCCCTCTGATACCACTTGAAAGAATTAGTTCCTCAACACCTAGAGGGGGGGGGGGGGTGAATAGGTGTAATTCCTTTTTCTTCTAAGGCCGAATATCTATTCAGTTAATTAATCAGAAACAGCTAATTCTACAGCTAACACAGCACAGAATTCACAGAATCACACAATCACAGATTGCACATAGTTTTATAGTG
The DNA here is from genome assembly GCA_039583875.1 of Platanthera guangdongensis. Lineage (NCBI taxonomy): Eukaryota > Viridiplantae > Streptophyta > Magnoliopsida > Asparagales > Orchidaceae > Platanthera > Platanthera guangdongensis. The sequence goes on from CM077148.1 coordinate 77,101,315, forward strand.
GTTCCCCAAGGTCTGGGTACATCCACATTCCCCCGCCGCCTATCTAGCAGTGTGCTAGATTCGGCCTAACTCTTTCCTTCACCTCAGATCCTCAGATCTTACAGCTCAGAACCCAAACAAGGCTCCTACAACTCAGAGTGAATCCACACTCATACAGCTCAGACAATCTGCCCTACCTCAGCCTTCAACAAGGCCTACCACTCAGAAATCAAAATCTCCTACAACTCAGCCTTTATAAATCAGGCTTACAGCTTAGATCTTAAAAAGATCATACAAAAAATAGATTTAACAATGTATTTTACCACCACCCTAGTAGAGAGAGAAAAGATGGATGACTTCTTGATCAGTTCTTGGAAGAATCTGATGGCAGAGAACAACCACTCTTAGCTTTCTTCAAAGCTTCTTGAATCTGAACTCAGTAGGGTTGAACTCCTTTGAAGTGGATCTTCAATCAGCTTCTTTATTGAAATTCAGATCTCAATCTGAATTCTTCTTGGCAGACTGGTTCATGATCTGCACTTGAGGGACTTGTTGATATAAGTCCCTTTCTTCACTTCAAAAAGATGGAGCTCTCTCTCTCCAACTGCTTCTTTTTATTCTATTACTGTATGTGTATACTTTTTCCTGTATCAGTATTTTTCTTCTATTATCAATCTCCTTTTCTGTTGATGGAGAATGCCTTTATATAGACTTTCTCCATGGTAACCGGCTGATCCGGTTTCTAACAAGCTTCTGACAGCACTGACAGTTGCAGTAGACCGGTTGGTAACGACAGTTGTCAAGTCATCCAGTCACTTCTTGAAACTCTGACTCTGTCAGCAAAGTGTCGAGACTGAACTTCATCATGTGTCGACATAAATAGACTAAGTGTCGACACAAGCCTTGATGGTGTCAACACAGCTTCCTTGGTGTTGATACTGCTTCTCGACACAGCATCTGTAGAATGTGTCGACACTAATTCTGTGTGTCGACACAATCACTTCTCCTCTTTAACTTTGTTGAAACTCTATTGTGTGTCGACACAAGTCCTGTGTGTCGACACAGTTGATGTCGACAAAGTCTTCTGTATGTCGACACAGCCTCTGTGTGTCGACACAGTTGATGTCGACTAAGCTTCTCTGTGTGTCGATACTGCCTCTGTATGTCGACACAGTTGATGTCGACTAAGCTTCTCTGTGTGTCGACACTGCCTCTGTATGTCGACACAGTTGATTCAGGTGTCGACACAACCATTCCAAGTGTCGACACAATTAACTCCAAATGTCGACACAGCTTTTCTCCAGTGTCGACACAAGCCTTCATAAGTGTCGACACAGCTTCTTCTGGTGTCGATATATGGACTTAGAAACTTTTTCCTGCATTCTTGCATTTTCTTAACCTGCACATATAAACTCAAAACAACATCAAATACACCTTGATGCATATCATTGAGTAAGGTGAGGCTTCTTCAAATCTGTTACACATTTTCCAATGCACCCAACACTTTCCCTCCGGCAAGCGGGCAGAGGAGATTCCTCCTAGTCATGATTGATTATTTATCGAAGTAGCTGGAGGTCAAGGCGTTGGCCAAGGTCACCTCACAGGTCATCCAGAATTTTGTCTGGGGGGAGATCATATGCAGGCACGGGCTCCCCCAGGCGATAATAACAGACAATGAGCCCCAGTTTGCCAGCAAATAGTTCATCAGCTTCTGCGCTCAGCTGGGAATTTACCTCAGGTTTGCCGCCGTGCACCACCCCTAGAGCAACGGCCATGTGGAGGCGGCCAACAAGATCATCGAGAACCTGCTCAAGAAGAAGGTGGATAACTTGAGGGGAAGTTTGGTGGAGCAGCTCCCCTTAGTATTGTGGGCCTTGCGGACAACCCCGAACACGGCCACCGGCGAGACCCCATTCAAACTTTCTCATGGGTGTGAGGTGGTCCTGCCCGTGGAGTTTGAGGTTTGGTCCCCACGAGTCGTGGTTGCAGGTGATGGAGATGAGGCTTGGAGGCTAGAAAACGAAGGGGAACTACACCTCTCATTGGATATGGTGGAAGAGCTGTGTGATATCACAGCTATAAGGCAGGAAGAGATCAAGCGACGAATGACAAAGTACTTTGACAAACACATCAAGATCAAATAGTTCGCGGAGGGAGATCTAGTACTAAAGAAGGTTTATGCTGCAGGAAGATCTTCCCCTGTGGGCAAGCTCAACTCGAATTGGGAAGGGCACTATATTGTCGAAAGGGTCCTAAGAACGGGAGGTTACCACCTCCAGGATGTGGAGGGTAGGTCCATGAGCCACACCTGGAGCGGCGACGACTTGAAGCATTTCTACCCGTGAGAAGGGAGAGAAAAAATTGTAACTCAAAGCAAGTTTATTATAATATATTCCTCAAATTACTTCTTGCTTTTGCTTATTGTGAAATTCTAGCAGCAGGAAGATGAGACTTTTGCACTACCCTGAGCACGGCTCGGCCCCATGTAGACCCGCTGAGCAGACTCTCATTAGCTGGCAGGTCCGAAGGCTCACCTGTAGGGGAGAGGCTTGGTTCTTGGACCTTGGTTCTGTTCTACCCCGAGAGCGGCTAGGCCCCAGGTAAACACGCTGCGCAGGCTCTCATTAGCTGGCAGGTCCGAAGGCTCGCCTGTGGGGGAGATGCTTGGTTCTTGGTCCTTGGTTCTGCACTACCACGAGTGCGGCTCGGTACCAAGTAGACCCGCTGCACAGGCTCTCATTAGCTGGCAGGTCCGAAGGCTCGCCTGTGGGGAGAGGCTTGGTTGTTGGTCCTTGGTTCTATACTACCCCGAGCGCGGCTCGGCCCCAGGTAGACCCGCTGCGCAGGCTTTCATTGGCTGGCAGGTCCGAAGGCTCGCCTGTGGGGGAGAGGCTTGGTTCTTGGTCCTTGGTTACTTTTGCACTACCCCGAGCGCGGCTCGGCCCCAGGTAGACCCACTGTGCAGGCTCTCATTAGCTGGCAGGTCCGAAGGCTCGTATGTGGGGGAGAGGCTTGGTTCTTGGTCCTTGATTCTGCACTACCCCGAGCGCGGCTCGGCCCCAGGTAGACCAGCTGCGCTGGCTCTCATTAGCTGGCAGGTCCGAAGGCTCGCCTGTGGGTTAGAGGCTTGGTTCTTGTTCCTTGGTTCTGCACTACCCCGAGCGCGGCTCGGCCCGAGGTAGACCCGCTGCGCAGGCTCTCATTAGATGGCAGGTCCGAAGGCTCGCCTGTAGGGAAGTGGCTTGGTTCTTGGTCCTTGGTTCTGCACTACCCCGAGCGCGGCTTGGCCATAGGTAGACCCGCTGTGCAGGCTCTCATTAGCTGGCAGGTCCGAAGGATCGCCTGTGGGGGAGAGGCTTGGTTCTTGGTCCTCGATTACTTTTGCACTACCCCGAGCGTGGCTCGGCCCCAGGTAGACCCGCTGTGCAGACTCTCATTAGTTGGCAGGTCTGAAGGCTCGCCTGTGGGGGAGAGTCTTGGTTCTTAGTCCTTGGTTCTACACTACCCTGAGAGCGCCTCGGCCCCAGGTAGACCCGCTGCACTGGCTCTCATTAGCTGGCAGGTCCGAAGGCTCGCTTGTGGGGGAGAGGCTTGGTTTTTGGTCCTCGGTTACTTTTGCACTACCCCGAGCGCGGCTCGGCCCCAGGTAGACCTGCTGTGCAGGCTCTCATTAGCTGGCAGGTCCGAAGGCTCGCCTGTGGGGGAGAGGCTTGGTTCTTGGTCCTCGGTTATTTTTGCACTACCCCGAGCGCAACTCGGCCCCAGGTAGACCCGCTACACATGCTCTCATTAGCTGGCAGGTCTGAAGGCTCTCCTGTGGGGGAGAGGTCTGGTTCTTGAAGTCTTGGTTCTTGATTCTTGGGAATTCTACACCACCTCGAGCCTTGCTCGGCCCCCGGTAGACCGTTTCCCAGGCTCCCATCAAGCTAGCAGGGCAGCTAACTCACTCGATGGCAGAATGGTTGGGAAAATCTCCTTAAGCAACATCTCTGCTTAATCTTATTAGAAATACACTAAGGCAAAGACTAGAGCAGTGTGAGTGGAGACATTCCCAGCTGGCAGCCTCAGGGGTGGTCTCGCCCTGGGCGAGAGGGCACTCGCGCGAGATAGATGACTTGGCCTGATGATAGGGGACCAGTTATATCACTAGCATCCACTCGCACATGGAGTACCTTAAGGAAAGGCGAGAAGGTTGTCGACTCTCACGCAAAAAAAGACAAGGGAAGTGACGACTCGCACTTTTAAAAAAGGCCAACTCTCCAACAAGGCATCGAGACACGATGTAGCACCGTCTCGCGGGTGTGAGCGCATCAAAGAGTCGTCTCGCAGTCAACAAAATAAAGCAAAGTATAAAAAGTAAGGGCAAGGCGACGAGACGGGTAGGTAGCACCATCTCGCAAGCCAAAATAAACTAACAATTCGTTTCGCGAAATAAAAAAAACAAAATAACAAGCAAGACAGTATGTACAGTTGATCCATCACTGTGTCATGTATCACAAAATGAACCTCAAAAAAGAGTAGTTTTAAGTTTTACAGCCGCAAAAAGAGGAGGAGAGAGGGATTCTTGATCTTGGAGGAAGCACGTCATTTCTCCTCTCCGGAAGAAGAATCCTCGCTCTCCTCGCCATAGAGCTGAGGAACTAAATCGCGAACGGTTACCGTCTCAGAGCCATCCTTCATGACCCCCAGCTCCTTCATCATTTTTAGGACCAGTTCCGCCGCCCTGATGCTAGTGTCTCGGCACTGCTCCTCGATTTCATCAAAAGAATAATGCGGCGGTGCCTGGAAGGGTTCACGGCGCGACGATGACGTGGCGTTGTCCTGAAGGCGAGAGTTCTTCTCGAGATGCCTGTGCATGTTCTCGAGTAGTTTACTACCTATTCCCGACTGATGTTTCCTCTACCCGAGTAATTTTCTTCCACTTGAGAAATCCTCTCTTCATTTCGAAAACCCGATTAAGCAGACCCCGATTCATTTCTTATTTATGGTTATCCTAATACTACACACATATATATACCTACTTCTTCTTCTTCCTCTTTAAACCGATCATACCCCTGTTCATCTCCCGAACCAGAGCAGCATGAGTGAGAAACAAAAAGTTTTTCCGTGATTCTTCCGGTGGCTGCCGACGGTGATCCGGTGCTCGAAATCTTCAACCGAATATCGATCTGAAAAGCTCTAAACGAGAGCTTCGTCATCGTGGTAAAATTTTCCCCATTCATTGAGTTTTTCTCGCTAGTGTTTTCGGCCCTAACTCCTATTTTTGACCATTCATGTTAGATTTCGAGTCCCCTCATCTTCTTTAGCCCCGATCTACGCTGTGGTAGGATTTGGATGTGTTTCCATGGTGAAACCAAGGCAAGTGATGGTTTTTGTTGGATATTGTATCCACAATAACCCAGATTTGGTGAAGTCACCCTTGAATTAAGATGAATTAAGTTGTATTTGATGTCTTGTTTGAGTTATGTGTTTGCAGGACTAAATTGCCAAGTGTAGACCAATGTCAGTCTACTATGGGTCACCAAACACAGGACCATACAATGTAATCTCTCATTTTGTGATCCATGGTATTGACTCATGTGTAGCCTCTCTATTGTGATACACTTCATTTTCAAGCACTAGGATTGATTGGAGAAAGAAATGTTGCTGAGTTTATTGAAGAAGAGAAAATTATGTTGAAGAAAATTTCTTTAAGTCTTTCACTCGAGTTGAATACTTAGTTTACACTCGAGTAAGTCTATCTGTACTCGAGTAAGTAAATTAGCTCTCGAGTAGTCAAAATATAGCTCTTGAGTAGCCAAGTCAATTACTCGAGTAGATCCACTCTTATTCTCGAGTTAACATAATTTCCTCTCTGAAAAAGTTTCTAAGTCATTTACTCGAGTAGTCATATTAGTACTCGAGTAGATTAGTCTTTTGTCTCGAGTTATAGAAGACAGGATTTCGTGTTGTTTTACTTCACTCGAGTAGTCAAGATCATGTACTCGAGTAGTATATCTACTACTCGAGTTGACCAGGTTTAATATTCGAGTGATAAGCTTTTCATCCCTCAGAATTTTTCTAAGTCCACTACTCGAGTAGTAATATACATATACTCGAGTAAGTTATCTCCTCTCGAGTAGTCCAGTTCCAGTACTCGAGTAGCCCGTTTTCTTCTCTCAGAAATTATTCTAAGTCTTTGACTCGAGTATTCCTTCTACCTCTCGAGTAGTTAATTTCTATTCTCTCGAGTAATACTTCTTGTACTCGAGTAGTTCAACTCCACGTCTCGATTAACTATATTAGCACTCGAGTAAGTCTTTATGTCCTCGACTAGTTACTCATTATTTCTGGATTTTCTCTAAGTCATCTACTCGAGTAGTATTCTTCTATTCTCTCGAGTAACCTTATCAAGTACTCGAGTAGGTAATTGTTTAATCGAGTAAAACAGTCAGTCTTTTCAGAAAATTTGCTAAGTTCAGATTTGACGGGAATTTCAAATGCCGTGACGTGATTGGTCCACGTGTTTGTCATTAAGGCTAATTATGACCGTTAGGGAGATCTTATATAAGGTTTTGTCAAAACCGACTAACCCTAAGTGCTGTCAAGCATTATTCTAACTATTTTGAATCTTATTCTCTCTATCTAAAAACGGAAGCCGCCGCCGATCTTCTTCGTGCAAGTCGCTAGGGATTTCATTTCAAGAGATTCAAATCAAGAAGATTCACAGATCGATATTACTGTTCATCTCCTCATCTTCTCTCAGATCGTGTGAAGTCAAAGAAATTTTCAGATCCAGTTCTTGTCGAGATTCTTCTTCAACTATTCTGATAGAGCCGCAACAATCAAAGAAGAAGATACAGACCGAGATTTTCAGATCTGAGTTTTATTGTTTGTATTTTCATATACTTTCAATTTTATTCTTGTAGGAGATTTCTCTCCGAGTGTAGGAGCTTTTTGTCTCCGAGTTGTTGGAAGTTTTATATTCCGAGTGCAGATCCGTGTTGTGGATCGAGATTATAGGAACTTTGTTCCGAGGCATAGGATTGGTTTTCAATCCGAGATAGTGGAGTAGCCGAGTCTAGTGCTTTACTAGATCGGTGAGGGAAAGTGGATGTAACCAAGGTTTGGGAACCACTATAAATCTTTTGTCATCTGTGATTGCTTGGTTGATAATTGTCTGCATAGATCTCTAAAATTTTGTTCCGCAAAAAAGTGCACAACTCACCTATTCACCCCCTCTAGGTAATTTAGGTAGACAACTGAACACTTTTAATTGGTATCAGAGCTAGGTTGATCATTAAAAGGTTAACACCTTGATCAGATCTTCCTAGTTATCTTTTGAGAATTTTCCAAGCATGGACAAGGCTAAAGATTTTGCCAAGCTTCCATTGTGCACCAAGAATAACTTTCCATGTGGAAAGAAAGAATCAGATTTTTCATGGAAGCTGTGGATCCAAGGATCTTCATGATCATTGAAGAAGGTCCTTACATTCCCATGACCGTCTCCACAATAGATCCTACAAAGAAAGTTCCAAAGAAATTGATGGATCTAGACAAAGACGAGATTTCACTTGTGACTTTAGATAAGAAGGCCATGAATATAATAGCAAGTGCATTCAATGACTCCATGCTGCAGAACTTGATCCACTGCTAGTTTACTAAGGAGATGTGACAGTCCCTCGTCACCTTGATGGAAGACACAGAAGAAGTTAGGGATGGTAGAAGATCCCTTCTGAATCAAAAATACAAAGCCTTCCGACAAGGACACAAGTACACCATTGCTGTCACTTTTGAGAATTTCTTCAAGATAATCAACAGCCTAAGGGTCTATGGCCGAGTCTTCACAAACAAAGAACTAAATGATATGTTCTTAAGATCCCTAACCAAGGAATGGGATAACAAGGTTTGTGCTATCCGGGAATTTGGAAAGCTAGCTGAGATAGACCCGCAGAATCTCTTTGGTAAGCTAATGTAATATGAGCTTCAACTCAACACAAGAAAAACTGAAGAAGAGAAGAGCAGTTCTGCATCCAAGGAAAAGTCTGTTGCTCTAAAGACAGACACCTGAAGGAAGTCAAAGTCTTCCTCTCTTGCCCCAACACAAGAAGTTAGTGAAGAAGAAACCTTGGAGCCAAGTACCTCAGGCTTTAATCTATCTGAAGGATAGTTTTCTCTACTCTCACGTCAGTTCAAGAAATTCTTGAACAAAAAGAAGCAATGGAAAGGCAAGGATACCTCCTATAGAAGATCACGCCATGATGGTGATCGACACCGAAAAGGCTCAAGCAGCCATGACAGATATTCTTCTAAACCGAACAAACATATTTCTACTGCCAACGTTTATTACTGTTGTAATAAGCCATGTCATGTCATTGCAGACTTCCGCCACAAGAAGAAGGAGGGTCGAAAGAGAAGAAAAGAAGTCCTCATACAATAAGAAGAGGACAGAGAAGAGCCTGATAGCCAAGAAGGGCAAACCTCTCAACGACTCCGACTCATCTGAGTCGAGTGAAGAAGAATAAGCCTACTTCGGGCTTATGGATAAGACAGATGATGAATAAGAGCCCCAGTTCACTGGGAACGTAAACACTCACACTCCTCTTTCTGATTCTGTTATTTCTGAGCATGATCATGAGGACAGATCTTCTGACGATGAGTCTGAACTCATGGCCCAGTATAAGGAGTTAATCATGGCTTACGACAAATGTCAACGAGTCGTGAAAACTCAAGCTAAAGAGATAAAGTCTCTGAAAGCTAAAGAGAGCACTCTAAGAGAGGAAGTCGCTAAAATCGACTCGCTTAGAGAAAACTTCAATGCTTCCATTGAAGAATATAACAAGGCTCTCGAGCACCTAGACCTTATGGAGAAAATCATAAAAGAACTAGAAGCACAACTTGAAGCAGAAAAGAAACTTGTTCAAAGTTTCTCGAAGCTGAAGACTGTTCTTCCATTCGTTGCTGAATTCTCAGCTAAGGCCATGGGTGCTGGGCTAGGCCATGTCGAAGCTTCTAGTAAATCTTCTAGGAGAAATAAAGCTCAGAGAAAGAATAAGGCCACTAAGAAGGCTCTGGCCAAAGAGAAGGGGAAAGCCCTCAAGATCAGACTTCTTTTTAAGAAGGTCATATTTCCAACAAATGAGTTTGATCTTGACTCATCCTATGGTCACTTCGCTAGGCCTACTTATGTAGAGCCCAAGTCCCATTACTAAGGATGGACTCGCCCCAGAAACGTTGGTGAGAGTGTCTTTAAGGGACCTTATGAAGAAGTCATTCTTCAGAGCTATGGCCCTTTCAATAATGGTCATAACATAAAGAAAGCACTAAGGGGTAAAGCCTATTGTGGAAAGGCCATTGAAGGAGAAGAAATCATGTGATTGCCATCACCATGAAGCTTCTTCCTCCAAGAATGCTACCACTGCTAGACGACCATCTCAAAAGGTCAAGCAGGAGAATCTAAGGCAAATATACAACAGGTTCGACTGTTGGTGCTGTGGCAAGACTGGTCACTTTGCCATTGACTGCTGGTTTAATCCCATGAATTTTGCAACTTCTCATGTTAGCAATATGAGAAAGACCACTTATAATGCTAATACTCGTATGGGAGTGTTCTAACATGAGACCAAGGACCCAAACGTGTTTGGGTTCTTAAGGCAAACTGATTTATAATTGCAGGTATGTCCAACAGCCATCAAAATGCCTATCTGGTATTTGGACAGTGGATTCTCTCGGCTCATGACCGGGACAAGAAGCCTACTTCAGAACTATTCTCCAGTCATGAACGGGCCAAAGGTCATCTTTGGAGGTTCAGACCGAGGAATCACAAAAGGCTATGGTATGATCACTAATGGTAGTGTATCCTTCTCAGATGTGGCTTATGTTGAAGGATTGGAACACAATCTCATTAGCATAAGTCAACTTTGTGATAAAGGATATGTAGTTGAATTTCATGCTGATAAGTGATTGATAAAATCCGTTGACAATATGGAAATGATTCTATCCGGCACTCGAAGCAGAAATATATTTTGTTTAAATTTCATCTGTATAGAATCTTATACACCAGTGTGCATTTTAGCAAAATATAGTGCATCTCTTGATAACCAATGACACAAGAGACTAGCACATATTAATTTCAAAACCATTAATAAATTATTTTCACTGAATTTAGTACGTGATGCCCCAAATGTCAAGTACGTCAAAGATAGACCTTGTCACGCATGTGTAAAAGGCAAGCAAACAAGGGCTACCTTTAACAGCGTTATTGGCAAAGATTCTAACAAATGTTTACATCTGCTTCATATGGACTTGTTCGGTCCACTGCAAGTTAGAAGTTTGGGAGGTAAGGGTTATACGTTGGTAATTGTTGATGATTACTCGCGCTTTGTGCGGGTGTTCTTTCTGAAACACAAGTCAGATACCTTCGATATCTTTATTAATTTTGTCAGGCAGGTCCAGAATGAATACAACTATTCCGTACTCAAAATCAGAAGTGACAATGGAACAGAGTTCAAGTCTGGGGCCATGACAGAATTCTGTGAAAGCTTGGGTATCTTTCATGAGTTTTCCTCTCCTCGTACTCCACAACAGAACGGAGTGGCTGAGAGAAGGATAAGAACACTTATAGAGGCCTGCAGGACCATGTTGAGTGATGCCTCACTTCCGAAATACTTCTGGGTTGAAGCCATCAACACTGCATGCCACGTGCAAAATCGAGCACTCATAAACAAAAACCACGATAAGACACCTTATGAACTTCTAAAGGGCAGGAAACCGACTGTCTCATATTTTAGAATTTTTAGTTGTAAGTGCTTCATGCTTAACAATGACAAGTATCATACTACTAAGTTTAGCAAAAAGAGCTTTGAAGGTATTTTTGTAGGATATAGTAGCCATAGTAAGGCATACATGATATTTAATAAAAAAAACTCTAGTTGTAGAAGAATCAATACATGTTGTATTTGATGAGACGAACTTGCTGCAAGGCAACTCTTCTAGTGTGTTCATTTAAGATGCATGTATAAAGTTGAAATAACTCAACTTGGATGGATCAACTGAAGATAAAGGTGAAAAGTTCATCAAGATTACCACTCCAACCCCTATTGGAGAGGTAGATGATCAAGATGAAGAAGTCGTCCAAGTTGATGAAGTCACTCCAGTGATTGAAGACATTCCAGATGCAAGGACTCTAGAGCTCAGACATTTGAAGGATCACCCCATTGATCAAATCATAGGAGATCCCCGGGATGGTGTCAGAACTCGTCGAGGTACAACTAACGAGAATTTATATTTAAGTTTTCTCTCACAGGTTAAACCAAAGAAGTTTGAGGAAGTAAACTCAGACGCATCTTGGATAATGACGATGGAAGAAAAACTAAACCAGTTCAAGCATTTCCAAGTATGGAAACTTATCCGAAGACCCAAAGGTAAGAACGTCATCGGGACAAAATGGGTCTACAGGAACAAGATGGACGAGGATGGAATGATTATAAAGAACAAAGCCAGACTCATCGCCAAAGGATATCGTCAAGAAGAAGGAATCGACTTTGACCAGACATACGCTCCAGTGACAAGGCTGGAGGCAATCAGGTTTTTCCTAGCATATGCTGCTCTCAAGTGCTTCACTGTCTATCAGATGGATGTGAAGTCTGCCTTCCTTAATGGTGATATAAAGGAAGAGGTATATGTGGAACAACCTACAGGTTTCGTTGATTCTAACTTTCCCGATTATGTCTATTTATTACATAAAGCTTTATATGGTTTGAAATAAGCTCCTCAAAATTGGTATGAGACGTTGTGTAGCTTTCTTCTTGAGAACAAGTTCACAAGGGGAAATATAGATAAGACATTATTTCTTAAGGAAATAAAAGGCAATATTTTGCTAGTGCAAATCTATGTCGACGACATTAGTTTTGGCTCCACTGACGACAACCTCTACAAGAAGTTTTCAAAACTTATGCAAGAGAAGTTTGAAATGAGCAGTATGAGCGAGCTGAAGTATTTCTTAGGGGTTCAGGTGAAACAATCTGAAGATGAAATTTTCATCATGCAGACTAAGTTCACCAAAGAACTAATTAAGAAATTTGGAATGGAGAACGCAACCTCGATGAGGACTCCAATGGGTTCAGCTATGTCTCTGGACAAGGATGAGAAAGGGAAACCTATTGATGAAACCAAGCACAGAAGCATAATTGGATCCTAGCTCTACCTTACTGCCAGTAGACCTGACATAATATTATCAACATGTGTCTGTGCTAGATTTTAGGTGAACTCGAAGGAATATCACTACGCTGCTGCAAAGAGTATTTTAAGATATCTTAAAGGTACACCGAATCTTGGCTTATGGTACCCAAGAAGCAATGATAGCGAGCTAATTGGTTTTTCAGATGCAAATTTTGCAGGTAGCAAAGACGACAGGAAAAGCACTTCCGGGACTTGCCAATTCCATGGAAGAAGGCTCATTTCCTGGAGTAGTAAGAAGCAGAACTGTGTTGCAATCTCAATAGTTGAGTCAGAGTATATCTCTGCAGGCAGTTGCTGTGTACATCTGCTATGGATAAAGAATCAGTTTGAAGACTATAACATGAAGTTTCAGAACATTCCATTGTTTTGCGACTCTTCCAACGTAATTGCAATAGCCAACAACCTCGTCTCACACAGCCGAACAAAGCACATAGAGCTGAGTTACCACTTCATCCGGGAGCATGTGGGGCACAGGGATATAGATCTATAGTATGTCCAAACAGACAGACAGATAACAGATATTTTCACGAAGTTGCTGGACGAGACCAAGTTCTCGTTCTTCAAAACAGAACTTGGAATGTTCAACAAAGAAAATTAGAGAAGGTGGACTCACAAGAAGGCTCAGAGATCAAGAATCAGTCAAAATTTGAAATCTTCTAAGTTTCAGACTTTATGACTCGAGTAAGACAAAGACTACTCGAGTAAGAAGTAAGGCACTCGAGTATAAAACCTTGACCTACTTGAGTAATTCTACAGTCACTCGAGTAACCTACTCGAGTAGTAGAAAGACTACTCGAGTACTAAAGCTTCACTCGAGTACTTCAATATCATTACTCGAGTACTTCTAAGACATCACTCGAGTACTTCTGCATTTCTCACTCGAGTACTTCTATATCTTCACGCAAGTACTATCGATTCTCTCGAGTATCAGGAAGTCATATTTCCAACTTTGATTCAAATTTTGTTATTCGTAACCCGAGACTTATACCGCCAATTCCAAGGTATGTTCGCTTTATTTATTTCTTAATTAGATATAAATTAGAGTTATATAAATCGAAATGTCTGAAATTCTTTTTCTACACGAATCAAAATCCTCTCTCTCGAGTAAGCCGAAAACGCTTCATCTTCTGCCGAAAGTTGCAGAGCCCGCGCCTTCTTCTTCCCCGCCGCTGATTTTTCCCAAATCTTTGGATCATGGCACCCTCCTCTAAGATTGGAATCAGTTAGAACTTGTTGCCGCCGGAATTACCGACATTTCAGACGATTTTCGCAATCTCTTGATTCTCCTCGACACTGCCGACCTCACGTTTATTCTACAACAGCCATGTAAGATTCTTTTTCCAGAAGTTGAAGAGTTTTTCAAAAACATCAAAGTCAAGAGAAATGGGAAAGTTCTCAAATCCAAAGTTCGAGGAATCAAGATCAATCTAACCAAAACCTCTATTTCTACACTTCTTCGACTACCAGTCTTTGATGAAGAAGATGACTGAGGTCCAGAAGAATCTGATAGGACTTGTATGTTTTGTGGAGTTTCTCCATATGTACTCACCATCAAAAGATTTGAACTAAATCTAGAAGGAAAGCTCTCGGTGGATATCATAGGGAAGATACTTCTGTGCAAGATAAGTTCCATCAGGGATATTTCACTTAGCCTCTTTGACATCATGCAAGCCATTGTCTGCAGGAAATGATTTCAATTTGGTATGATGATTCTGGACAAAATCAGAGAGAGCATCAAGGCTCCAAGCTATGCAAGGATTATTTCTCTTCTCCTACATGAGATTAATCCTAAGGTATTCCACTTATCCAAAGGGACCATTCTGCATCACATGAAGAAAGTCTCCATTTCATCCATTCAAAGATGGGACTTGAAGCTCTTGAACCCTGCTCAATATGCCAAAGCTCATGACCTTCCATCTATAGAGGACAGGACCCCATCTCCCTCTCCACTTCAGTTTGCCAGCTCATCTGGTATAGCTATTGAGGGGGAGCCTGCTCCTTCTGTTCCAGATATCAGAGTCCCTACGCCTCCAGCTGTTACCTCTCCTCCTCCATCCACTCATGAACAAGTTCCATCAGAAGCCCAACTCCAAGAAACCCTTCTATCAACTGAAGTAGCAATCAATGAAATGATTGAGGAATTGACTGCTGATGAACCTCTTCCCCCTCTTCAAAAAGAACAAAATGCTGAAGTTCCCAAGCAATCCTATCTAGTAACATTTCCACCATATACTCCATCATCTCCCATCTGGTATCATGCTGCTAACCTAAAGCATGATGACACTATTTTGCTTTCTAATGAGCCAGACCAATCTCCTGAACCAGCTGAAGCTCCACTGAGGACACTAGATTTCTCTATCCCCAACTTCATCACTGAAGAAGGGGATGCCCTTATTTACACCACCAGAGCCCAAAGCTCAGTCACTATTACAGAGATTGCCCATTGCTTTGCTCCTCCTCCTCTAGTTCCTTCTACATCTACTGCTGCTCCTGCTGTTACCAATGATCTTTTGGGTCAGTTTGTACATCTGCTACAAGAACAAAGGAAATATTTTGATGATTCATTCAAGGATGTAACTGTGAAAGTAACTGCTCTAGAAAAAGAGATGAGCGGAGGATTTGCTGAGATTCAGCACAACACAAATCAACTCAGACATCTATTCTAGATTGGTGGCAAAGCTCTGGACCACACTATCACTAGTGTTGGTCAAGTCATGGAACAATGTATCACTCTTGCCAATAATCAGATTGAGTTAGATAAGAGAATAGAAGCAAACAAAATGAAGATCTGTGAAAAGGTAGGCACATTCAAAGATGATGCCATCAATACACTAACTGTAGAAGTCAGAAAGGGGGTGAGTTTAGTCAAGGAATATCCAGAGAATTCAGATGCAATCAAGCAGACTCTCTAGGAAGAGAAGATGAAAGAGATTCATGATGATATGCTAGGCCAGATTCAGAGTGTGAAGTTCCATACCTATGATACAGCAGTTTGGTTGCATAATCAGATTCTTCCTGACTTTCCAGCTGATCCAAACATCATTCCTCACAATCTGAACCACCTGGCCCCTGCTGCTCCAGATTCTCTCCTAGTCCTGAAGGCTCAGATTCTCCTCCTCCAGATTCATATGCTCAAGTTTGGGAGGCAGTCCCAACAGACATATTCTTCCAAGCTCCTCCTGAGATTAACATTTCAAAGAAGAAGAGAAAGTATGGTGATGGTGCCTCAGCAAGCAGGTCAATTCCAGTTCCAGATATAGAAAAGAGGAAAGATCCAGAGTTTGCTGAAATCTGGTCCCCAACTTAAAAGTCCCTCATCCTAGATACTCTCAAGATTGTCATGGACTTCAATGAATATAAGAATGATCATTACAGCTCCAAAGAATGGGAATTATATGAAAAGTCAATGACAAAGAGAAGGTTTTATGATAGAGAACTTGGAAGGAACAACCCTGCTGCTCCTAAAAATCCTCCAAAGTACTATCTCAAGCCCTACAACTACAAAAGAAGACAACAAGAGAAGAAAGACAAGCAACACCATCAAGTCTACCATATAGAATTATGAGAGTGTGGACATGTTTCATGTAGAAATGATTTTCTTTTGGACAAACTTATTTATATAACTTCTAATTTTGATCATTTACTCCTTGATTATATTCTTATGCTTATTGCACTGCTTTCTCTATTGCATATCAAGTTCTTTACATGTCTATATAATTCACCTTAGTGTAAAGAGTTCTGACTTCTACAAATATGGGGAGATTATTGGGTATTGTATCCACAATACCCCAGATTTGGTGAAGTCACCCTAGAACTAAGATGAATTAAGTTGTATTTGATGTCTTGTTTGAGTTATGTGTTTGTAGGACTAAATTGCCAAGTTTAGACCAATGTCAGTCTACAATGGGCCACCAAACATAGGACCATACAATGTAATCCCTCATTGTGTGATCCATGGTGTTGACTCATGTGTAGCCTCTCTATTGGGATAAACTTCATTTTCAAGCACTAGGATTGATTGGAGAAAGAAATGTTGATGAGTTTATTGAAGAAGAGAAAATTCTGTTGAAGAAAAATTTTCTAAGTCTTTCGCTCGAGTAGTATCTTATATACTCGAGTTGAATACTCAGTTTACACTCAAGTAAGTCTATCTATACTCGAGTAAGGAAATTAGCTCTTGAGTAGTCAAAATATAGCTCTAGAGTAGCCAAGTCAATTACTCGAGTAAATCCACTCTTATTCTCGAGTTAACAAAATTTCCTCTCTGAAAAAGTTTCTAAGTCATTTACTCGAGTAGTCATATTAGTACTCGAGTAGATTAGTCTTTTGTCTCGAGTTACATAAGACATGATTTCGTTTGTTTTACTTCACTCGAGTAGTCAAGATCATGTACTCGAGTAGTATATCTACTACTTGAGTAGACCAGGTTTAATATTCGAGTGATAAGCTTTTCATCCCTCAGAAGTTTTCTAAGTCCACTACTCGAGTAGTAATATCCATATACTCGAGTAAGTTATCTCCTCTCGAGTAGTCTAGTTCTAGTACAAGAGTAACCCGTTTTCTTCTCTTAGAAATTATTCTAAGTCTTTGACTCGAGTGTTCCTTCTACCTCGCAAGTAGTTAATTTCTATTATCTCGAGTAGCACTTATTGTACTCGAGTAGTTCAACTCCACGTCTCGAGTAACTCTATTAACACTCGAGTAAGTCTTTGTGTACTTAAGTAGTTACTCATTCTTTCTGGATTTTCTCTAAGTCATCTACTCGAGTAGTCTTCTACTATTCTCTCGAGTAACCTTATCAAGTACTCGAGTAGGTAATTATTTACTCGAGTAAAACAGTCAGTCTTTTCAGAAAATTTGCTAAGTCCAGATTTGACGGGAATTTCAAATGTCGTGATGTGATTGGTCCACATGTACGTCATTAAGGCTAATTATGACCGTTAGGGAGATCTTATATAAGGTTTTGTCAAAACCGACTAACCCTAAGTGCTGTCAAGCATTATTCTAACTATTTTGAATCTTATTCTCTCTATCTAAAAACGGAAGCCGCCGCCACCGCCGCGCCGATCTTTTTCGTGCAAGTCGCTAGGGAGTTCATTTCAAGAGATTCAGATCAAGAAGATTCACAGATCGAGATTACTGTTCATCTCCTCATCTTCTCTCAAATCATGTGAAGTCAAAGAAATTTTCAGATCCAGTTCTTGTCGAGATTCTCCTTCAACTTTTCTAAAAGAGCCGCAAAGATCAAAGAAGAAGATACAGGACGAGATTTTCAGATCTGAGTTTTACTGTTTGTATTTTCATATACTTTCAATTTAATTCTTGTAGGAGATTTCTCTTTGAGTGTAGGAGCTTTTTGTCTCCGAGTTGTAGGAAGTTTTATCTTCCGAGTGTTGATCCATGTTGTGGATAGAGATTTTAAGAACTTTGTTCCGAGGCGTAGGATTGGTTTTCAATCCGAGATAGTGGAGTAGCCGAGTCTAGTGCTTTACTAGATCGTTGAGGGAAAGTGGTTGTACCCAAGGTTGGGGAACCACAATAAATATTTTGTCATCTCTGATTGCCTGGTTGATAATTGTGTGCATAGATCTCTAAAGTTTTATTCCGCAAAAAGACGCACAACTCACATATTCACCCCCTCTAGGTGATTTAGGTAGACAACTGAACACTTTCAGTTTCCTTCTTCTTTTCCTTTCTTTACCCCTATTTGCGGGAAATTTCTATTTTTTTTGTTATCATGATTATTAATTAACTTCCTGATTTTTAGTGCTGTTTAGATCTCTTGTATAGTTCGTTTATAATCACCATGATCTTGATTTTGTTACCTAATCTTGGAAGTGTTATATGTGGTGGAATTTTACTCTTATAACCGTTCCTCAACATTTAAGTAGGACGTGTTAGAGTTCGTTTAGGATTGTAAATTCTTCTTAAAGTTTGAACAACCGCTCCAAATCTAGAATTGTCTCGTAGAATTTGATGTGTCATTGTTGTCTTGAGACTTATATCATGGTTTCTTTTATGGCGATGCTGTGGGGCGAGACACGCATCTAGAACTAGAAGGGTTATGGTAGGCCTATGAGCTCTAAACCCGGGTCATTACGGGGTTTTCTTTCCGGGTTTCCTTTGCTGCAGGTGTTATTTGTGGACAAAACCACCGCCGCAATGTTTGTTCTCCCAATTAGTACTTTGTGGGCTCTACCGGGTGTTTGGGGCATTTATAGTGAATGGTGGAGTATCCAGTCTCCCCCACAATTAGACGGATAAATTGTCTTCGGGGTTGGCCACCCTGCCCATTTTGTTTTTTTTGGTGGAGTTGACCACAGGTGGCTAATAGGGGTTGGTTTCTCTCTTGATGGTTAAAGGTTGACCATTTTCCCCTCATAGTCTTGTGCATTTAGAGTGCTGTGGTTATACGTGACTCTTCATGTAAGTATTTCTCTTTTTACCTTTGTACGTAACTGTTGTACTTTATGTAAGTATTTTTCCTTGGTCTTGCGTTGATACCCCTTGACTTGTCTACTTTTGGCTTACTTTCTGCCTTCACTTTTACATTCTTGCTGAGGTGTTCAGAGCTATAGCTGATAGACTTGCTGGTGTTGGAGTTCCTAGGAAGCCGTCTTGGCTATGGATTTTGCCTCGCCGTAGCGAGTTAGATTGTTATTTTGTCTTCTTTGCTAGTACATGCATACTTTATTTTATGTGGGTTCGTGTCAGTTGTTGACGTTGATAGGATTGTTTATTTTGGATACTTGCTAGCTGCTAGCTTTCCTTTTTTGTTTATGATTTCTTGCACTCTGTAATGTTTTGTGTTGGGATTGCATGCTAGTTATTTTCAAGTATAATACTACTATTATTACCTCATGCATTGCTCGTCTTTAAAATGTTAAAATACAATATTTAACGACCGTAAAAATTCACTTTCATTCTTATTATAAATTTAGAACTTGCTTACTCTGAGATGTATTCTGGGAACCTCTAAACTCATATAGGGCGTCTAATTTTGTAAAAGAAGTAATTTTCGCATCGTATAACTACTTTCCTCGCGGACTAGATAAGCAACTAAGCTGAGGGATACAGCTAACTACCACTTAAACTGATTTTTACCTTTAAATAACTTAAATAATCTTCCTTCATGATTAAGTAGGTGTTTTGCCTTAGCATCCGCAGTTATCACGTGCTGGCGTGGCATCATGATGCGCATTTTCCCCTACTCTAATAAACCTTTTTTGGCGTTGAAAAATGCCAGTTTTGATAGTTGGTATCCGAGGGAGGTTGGTTTAACAAGTTGGTCGAACCAGCCAATCTCGTTTATTTTATTTCCTGTCATTCATTTGCATACACGCACCGATGTGACATCAGTAAGTCTTAACCGAAGTATAGTCACTACACTCATAGCATGATAAGAAGTAAACGGGGCATATTATGTAGTATGGGATGCATAATATGTGTTTGTATATGGATACACCATAGGAGACAACATGTGACGGTTATGTAGTATGAGATGCATAACCATCATCACACAAGTGCCCATTAGCACGTTTTCCTTTTTTTCATTACATGTGATGTTATGTAATATGAAATGCATAACATTTCATGTGTATGCCACTCATGCATGCATTAAGGACTTTTTAGAATGCATAACACTGCAAACATAGCATATCATAACATATACACGCATACTAAGTTAAGGTTTACATGATGACACATGTACACACATGATTTTAAAGAAGAATAAAGAATTCATGCATTCATAACATAGGCACATGAGTAAATAGGATGAGAGGATATTATCCTAAGTAGGAAATAACATTATTATAAAATCCCAGAGCAAGTTGCAGCATAAGCAAGTGTCTTAAGTATGGTTTGAACTAGTTGTGTGGCCTAGTTGTCAACTAGGAATTTTGACGAGTTGTTTGTTACTTTTTTTAGAAATGCCGCCAAAGTGTCCTGCGATGAGGTTTACTCCCCAGTCAGAGGGTGAGTCGTCAGGTGCGCAGAGTGATGCGTTGATGATAGTGCGTCAGAATAATGAGGCTCTGTCGAGGGAGTTAGTTATGATGCAGTCACAGATTTAGTCCTTATTGTCTTCCGTTCCCGCGCAACAACCTCTAGCGCAAGATTCTACCGCAGTTCAAGCCGTACCTACTAATAGTGCTCCTATGGTACCCCCTAGTGACGCTACCACCGGAGATGAGCCTTATATCGCATTTCCAGAGGTTGAGACCTCCCACTTATGACGGGAGTGCTGACTTTATGGTTTTGGATGATTGGATCATCACTATCAATGAGATGTTCACGTATTCGGGGTTTGCTGAAGCCTAGAAGGTAATAATTGCAGCCTACTAGCTAGAAGGCGTGACAAAGACTTGGTGGATTCAGGAAAGGGAAAGTTTGAAGGAAGGATGCTCTTGGGAGTCCTTCAAGATCATGCTGCTTATGAAGTTCTTACCCTCGATCGAGCAGGACCGTCTAATGAATAATTTCCTGCATTTGAAGCAGAGACAACTCACAGTGAGCGATTATGATATTGAGTTTAGTATGTTGGGTAGATTTGCTCCTGATTTGGTAGCCTCAGAGGCAGGGAGAGTGAAGCATTTTCTTGGAGGATTAAAAAGCGATGTCCAGCAATTGACATGCGCTTATAGAGCTGAAAGTTATGCTGAGGCAGTGGAAGCCGCTCTGAAGGTTGAGGCGATCGAAACTACCAAGAATCGAGGTGCTGCGGCAAGGAAAGAGAAGAGGAAAGGTGATGGGAATGGAAGCTCTAGGGCATCTAGCCCTTCTTCGAAGAAGAAAAGTAAGGAAGTATGTAGCTTCTGTGGTCGACCTTGCCACCCCTTCGAAAGGTGTTTCAAGAGGTCTGCCACCCTAAAGCATCAGAAAGTTCTCGCTATCCAAGGTGCTCCCAAGGGTGATTAGGTGTGCCCGTTCTATGCAAAGAAGGGTCATGACGTCAGTCGTTGCTAGTCCAAGGATAAGACTTGCTCCCTGTGCGGGCAAAAGGGGCACCTGAAGTCTTCATGCCCCTAGGATCAAACTCCACTGCAGCCTGCCCCGCTGCGGGCTCTACCGCCGCTGCCGTGCCAGGACAAAGGGAAAGGAAAGCTAAATATTGTGACCAAATAGGAAGCTCAGACCTCTACCCAAGTGATTTCAGGTTAGACCCAAGTTTACCATTTTTATATCCTCTTTAGTTGCCCTAGTTTTCGTTCGTTAAGTTATCTATGCTATGGTTTTAGGACAGTTTAAGATGCAGAATAAGTGGACGAACGTTCTTTTCGATTCGGGTGCCACCAATTCCTTTGTGGCCCGAAGGTTTGTAGATAAACATCGTATGAAAGTGGATCAGTTAGGAGACTCTTTCAACATCAAGCTTCCCTCCGGTGAATCGGTAATATCAAATCAAGGAGTTCTGAGATGCCCTATTTATCTAGGCGATTTCCTAGCCTTCGTGAATTTGATTGTTTTGGATCTGGCGGACTTTGATGTGATTTTGGGCGTGGACTGTCTGTCCAAGTATGATGCGGTAATCCAGTGTAAGGCAAAGCGACTGGATTTAAGGATGGACAATGGAAAACCTATGAGTGTCTATGGTTTTCAGGACAGGGTTTTTCCTATCATTTATGCGGTATGTGCTTGTCGTGCTTTAAAGTCTTGTTGTGTGGAGTTTTTGGTTTCTATTTCTGGCTTGGAAACTACTTTTGTTACACCAAGCCTTGAGGATGTCTCGGTGGTGCAAGAGTTTCCAGATGTTTTTCCTGATTGTCTTCCAGGACTTCCTCGGTTGAGGGAGATAGAGTTTGTGATAGACCTCGAGCTAGTTACTCGTCCAATTGCCAAAGCACCGTACTGCATGGCTCCGCGTGAGTTGGATGAGTTGCGTACTCAGCTTGATGAATTGTTGCAGCGTGTATTTATTAGACCAAGTTCTTCTCCGTGGGGTGCTCCAGTATTATTTTTAAAGAAGGAGGATGGATCGATGAGGCTTTGCATCGATTACAGAGGATTGAATAAGATGACCATTAAGAATAGATATCCCTTGCCGAGAAATGATGATCTGTTTGATCAGTTGCATGGTAGCTCGGTGTTTTCAAAGATTGATCTTCGTTCAGGCTACCACCAGTTGAGAATTTGTGAGGCGGATATTCTATGGACCACTTTTCCATCGCGACATGGACATTTTGAGTTTTTGGTGATGTCCTTCGCTTTGACCAATGCACCCTCTACATTTATGGATTTAATGACTAGAGTGTTCAAGGATTTCTTGGTTTGTTTCGTGATCGTGTTCATAGATGGCGTCCTTGTGTATTCCCGTAGTGTTGAGGATCACACTCAACATTTACGATTGGTTTTGTCGACCCTGTTGGAGCATACATTTTATGTGAAGTTGAGCAAGTGTGAGCCTGGCTATCCCAGGTGTCCTTTTTGGGGCATGTTGTGAGCAAGGACGGTATTTTCGTAGACCCGACCAAGATTTCTGCTGTATTGGAATGGGAGAGACCTTCTACACCTAAGGAAATTAGGAGCTTCTTCGGCCTGACTGGCTATTATATAAGATTTGTGGAAGGGTTTTCAGTGTTGTCCTCACCCTTAACTAGACTTACCCAGAAGAATACCACATTCATTTAGTGTGATTGTGTGAAGAAGCTTTCCAAGAGTTGAAGAAAAGATTTTGTACTGCTCTAGTGTTAGACTTGCTTGCCGAAGGGGTTGAGTGCACTGTGTCTGTGTATGCATCATATATTGGACTTGGATGTGTTTTGATGCAAGATGGGAAGGTGATCGCGTATGGATCAAGATAATTGAAGATTCATGAAAGAAACTATCCTACACATGACTTGGAGTTTATTGCAGTTATATATGTACTGAAGCTTCGGAGACATTTATTGTATGGTGCGCTGTGCAAGATCTATATAGACCATAAGAGTTTAAAGTACGTCTTCACTCAGAAGGAATAAAATCTGCGCCAGCGTCGGTGGTTAGGATATGTTGTTGATTATGATGTGGAAATCCTTTATCAGCTAGGAAAGTCTAACGTAGTAGCCGATGCTTTGAGTAGAAAGACCGCCAAAAATTTTAATTTATCTATACAGTCCTTAGTAGAAGAATTCTTGTTGATGGACATTGAAGTTGGGAATAGAGCGGTGCCTGCTAGTTTGGAAGCAGAAGAGCCATCTTGGATTTACCTTACTAGAGCACACCAGAAGGATGATCTGGATTTGTTGCATCTCCGGAATATAACTGAGAAGGGAGAGCTACCTGATTTCTCTTTGGATGGGTTGGATATCTTGAAGTATTGGGGTAGATTTTGCATCCCTGCTTTTGGTGATATTCAGGCTAAGATTTGTACTGAAGCTCAGGGTTCCAGTGTTGCCTACCATCCTGATTCCACTAAAATGTATAAAGATCTAAAGCAAATTGTTTGGTGGTCAGGGATGAAGAATGATTTCACAAAGTTTGTGTCAGAATGTTATACGTGTCAGCGTGTTAAAGCTAACCATAGGATGCCTGGAGGTAAATTGTCACCGCTTGATTTTCCAAGTTGGAAGTGGGAGAGTATTTCGATGGATTTCATCACTAGCTTACTGAGATCTCCACGTGGGCACGACTCTATTTGGGTGATAGTTGATAGATTGAATAAAAGTGCTCACTTTGTACCTTTTAAGATTGGATATTGTATGAAGAAGATAGATGAATTGTACCTTGATAAGGTTATCAGATTGCATGGAGTGCCTGTCAAGATCATATCAGATCGAGACTCTAGATTTACGTCTCGTTTTTGGAACAGTTTACAAGAGGGGTTGGGTACTAATTTGAGGTATTCCACTGCCTATCATCCACAGACAAATGGTCAGATGGAAAGAGTTAATCAGATTGTAGAGGACATGATCAGGTGTTACATTTTGGATCACGGTGGTGCATGTGATGAATGTCTCAGACTCATGGAGTTTGCTTACAATAATAGTTACCAAGAGAGTCTGTAGATGGCCCCATTTGAGGCCTTATATGGGAGGCATTGTTGGACTCCTTTGTTTAGGGCTTAGGTTAGTGAGAGACCGTTGCTAGGTCCAGAAGCCTTTGAAGATATGAATTGTATCGTGACTCATATTCGAGAAAAGCTCCGTGTGACATAAGAGCGATATGAGAAACATGCTAATCAACGAAGGGTTGATCGGGAGTTTGTTGTTGGGGACATGGTTTTCCTGAAAGTTTCTCTGATGTTGGGTGTTAAAAGGTTTGTAAGGAACCACAAGTTAGACCCCCAGTATATGGGACCTTTTCAAATTCTTGAGCGCATCAGAGTATCAGCTTATAAGATGGAGTTTACTGCTACCTTCCCTAGTGTCCATGATGTATTCCATGTGAGTCAGCTACGGAAATGTATCTGTAGTGATAGTCAAGTACTTGACTCGGTTGTCACGACCCGCATTTTCTCCGCATTCAAATATACGTCAGAGTAGAGATACGACGCGCCATGATGCTACGCCATGCAGGGGACAACTGCAGACGCTCAGGCAACCCGTCCTCACATTTAATTCAAGAAAAAAAAATTTATAACTTTTAGTGAAAAACAATACATAGAAAAATTAATAGAGTTAATGACCGTGTCCCTCGGTCGGGAGGACTACTGTCCATAAGTGAGAAAATATACATCTTTTACGCGGTAGAAAATACTGAGTTAGCTCATTTGTTGTCCTACGTGGGAGTGAGGGTCCAGTGTCATAAAATGTTGGTGTGACTTCTACATTTACTGTTGAAACCAAAAACTTGGTCTCTGTGGAGTTCAGGGTACCTATAAAGGGGTGACCTCACACCTACTACACTCAAGAGAACGTCACGGACCAAGGGATCAAGAAGCTAGGAACAGACCCTCGGCTCTAGCGCGGAGGTCCCACCTCACACCCAGAAGGCTACCTGAGCACTTCCCCTCCCCAGCCAATGCTCGAGCTAGGGTACCTTGAAGAGCTCTCTCAACTCTACCAAGAAGAAGCTAAAGGAGGAGAAAACTAAGAATCGGCCCCTCTCCAAGGCACCCAAGGGGGTCTATTTATAGTTTTCCAAATCCCTTGGGCCAAAAATGACCAAAATACCCCTACGGCCAAAAGGCCTCGGGCCAATAGGAAACCGCCGCGCCGGGGGGTAAATGGGTAATCCCCCCCGAGGGTAAGACAGTAAAAGTAGGGGGGCAAGGGCGAGAAGGCTAGGCGAGCTGGCGGCCTGCGAGCTGTGGCAAGGCGAGCCGCGGCTTGGCGAGCTGGCCTCCTTGGCGAGACGGCGGCCTGGGCAAGGCCGTAGTCTGGCGAGACGGGGCAAGGCGGGCTGCGGCCTGGCGAGCTGGGGCAAGGCGAGCTGCGGCCTGGCGAGCTAGCCTCCTTGGCGAGACGGCGGCCTGGGCGAGGGGGCGGTCTGGCGAGACGGGGCAAGGCGAGCTGCGGCCTGGCGAGCTGGCCTCCTTGGCGAGACAGCGGCCTGGGCGAGGCGGCGGTCTGGCGAGACGGGGCAAGGCCACCTCCGGCCTGGCGAGCTGGGGCAAGGCGAGCTGCGGCCTGGCGAGCTGGGGCAAGGTGAGCTGCGGCCTGGCGAGCTGGCCTCCTTGGCGAGACGGCGGCCTGGGCGAGGCGGCGGTCTGGCGAGACGGGGCAAGGTGAGATGCGGCCTGGCGAGCTGGGGCAAGGAGAGCTGCGGCTTGGCGAGCTGGACTCCTTGGCGAGACGGCGGCCTGGGCGAGGCGGCGGTCTGCCAAGACGGCTTGGGCGGCCTGCGGATGGGCTGATGCGGCTTAGGCAGCCTGGGGCCTGGCTGAGGCGGCTTAGGCGGCTTGACCGACTTCTCAAGAGTGCCTTGGGGGGAGAAATATTTTCTCCTCCTACTAGTATGTTTCCAAGCCAGGGCCAAAATTGGCCACCGAGAGTGCAAAATCTCCAAAAAGCTTAAAAACGGGTTTGCCTTGTTTTGGGCCCACTCTTCGCGAATACGGGGTTGTACACAATCCCCGCTCTTTTCGAGGTTGGCACAAGCTCGGAAAGAAACATCCAACCCAACGTATTCGCGGAGTGTAACTTCCCCTCGGGGTCAACCTGCCATGCCAGCTATGGGAGCCTGGGTTGCGAGACCTCCTCTGGGTGAAGACACTTAGCCTCCCCGAGGGGTCAACCTGTCAAGCCAGCTAATGGGAGCCTGGGTGACGAGACGGCCTCGGGGTGCAAACACTTACTCTCCACGAGAGGTACCACCGGCCCTGTCAGCTAGTGGGAGCCTGACAGCGGGACCACCTCGGAGCAAAGGGACTTACTCTCCACGAGAGGTACCACCGACCCTGCCATCTAGTGGGAGCCTGGCAGCGAGACCACCTCGGAGCAAAGGGACTTGGGCTACCACGAGAGATCAACCTACCCAGCCAGCTAGTGGGAGCCTAGCGGCGGAATCGTCATTGGAGCAAAGGACTTGGGCTACCACGAGAGATCAACCTGCCCTGCCAGCTAGTGGGAGCCTGGCCGCGGAATCGTCATCAGAGCAAAGGACTTGGGCTACCACGAGAGATCAACTTGCCCTGCCAGCTAGTGGGAGCCTGGCCGCGGAATCATCATCGGAGCAAAGGACTTGGGCTACCATGAGAGATCAACCTACCCAGCCAGCTAGTGGGAGCCTGGCGGCGGAATCGTCATCGGAGCAAAGGACTTAGGCTACCACGAGAGATCAACCTACCCAGCCAGCTAGTGGGAGCCTGGCGGCGGGATCGTCATCGGAGCAAAGGGCTTGGGATACCACGAGAGATCAACCTACCAAACCAGCTAGTGGGATCCTAGCGGCGGAATCGTCATCGGAGCAAAGGACTTGGGCTACCACGAGAGATCAACCTGCCCAGCCAGCTAGTGGGAGCCTGGCGGCGGAATCGTCATCGGAGCAAAGGACTTGGGCTACCACGAGAGATCAACCTACCCAGCCAGCTAGTGGGAGCCTGGCGGCGGAATCGTCATCGGAGCAAAGGACTTGGGCTACCACGAGAGATCAACCTACCCAGCCAGCTAGTGGGAGCCTGGCGGCGGAATCGTCATCGGAGTAAAGGGCTTGGGCTACCATGAGAGATCAGCCTACCCAGCCAGCTAGTGGGAGCCTGGCGGCGGGATCATCATCAGAGCAAAGGGCTTGGGCTACCACGAGAGATCAACCTACCCAGCCAGCTTGTGGGAGCCTGGCGGCGGAATCGTCATCGGAGCAAAGGACTTGGGCTACCACGAGAGATCAACCTGCCCAGCCAGCTAGTGGGAGCCTGGCGGCGGAATCATCATCGGAGCAAAGGGCTTGGGCTACCACGAGAGATCAACCTACCCAGCCAGCTAGTGGGAGCCTGGCGGCAGAATCGTCATCGGAGCAAAGGACTTGGGCTACCACGAGAGATCAACCTGCCCAGCCAGCTAGTAGGAGCCTGGCGGCAGAATCGTCATCGGAGCAAAGGACTTGGGCTACCACGAGAGATCAACCTGCCCAGCCAGCTAGTGGGAGCCTAGCGGCAGAATCGTCATCGGAGCAAAGGACTTGAGCTACACAATCAAACCATACCAAATCCTACATCCTCAAACGGGGAAAATAGATGGGTTACATGATCCCCCCGACTCAGTTGGTCGGGGGTTAGACTCATTACAAGGTAAGATACATACAGGATCCTGCCGGGGCGAGGCTTCCTCAGGGGGTCTGGGCCCGGTGGTCCTCATCCGCTTCCTCCTCGCCGGACACTTCCATCCTGCTCGGGCTCTCCATGATCTTCTCCATCTCCTCCGCCTTGGCCAACCAAGAGATGGTGTTGACGGCCATGACGTAGCACTGCCTTGCCATCCTGGAGTCTCCCTTGACTCTGACCTGGATCCCTCCTGAGCTGAACTTGAGGCATTGGTGGAATGAAGACGACACGCAACGGAAGGCGCTGATGAGGGGTCTTCCGAAGATGGCGTTGTAGCTGCTTGGAGCGTCAACAATGACGGACCGGCAGTTCCTCGAGACTCCTCCCAATTTTACTTGGAGCCCCACTCCACCCTCGACCTCCTTTCTCTCCCCTGAGAATTCGAACAGGGGTCCCTCTGAGGCCAACACCCTCCGTGGCTCCACCTTCATCTCGTCAAACGCCTTCTTGAAAACAACGTTGACGGAACTCCCGTTGTCAACCAAGATCCGAGAGATGGTGTAGCCTTCGATGGCCGTCTGGATGACCAGCGCATCGCAGAACGGATCCTCATGATTCGACAGGTCCTTCACCGAGAAGGTGATCTTTTCCTCTGGGGGCGGGGTCTGGGAGGTTGAGGCAACGCTCCTTCGGTACATGACATGGAGGCTTGCCTTCCGAGTGGCCTCAATCCCCACTCCACCGTGGATCACTCCTATACCACCTCGGGTTCCCACGTCGACCCGGTCCTCGCATATATCATCACCCCCTTCTCCGGGTAGAACCTCTTCTACCTGCACCGGCAGCTGCGGCTGCGCAGGGCCTCTCGCGCCCCTCACTTCCAAGAACTCAGGGCAGGTAGCCGTGACATGCCCCTCCACCTGGTGGAAGTCACAGTACAGTAATGCTCTTTCTCCCCTCTTTCAGCGGGTCGGGCGTTCTCTCCTGTTACCTCTTCCCCCTCCTATCGCCAAGGCTTGCTGCGGCGGGGGTACGAGCTGCCTTGGGGCTTGCCTCTGGAAGTTATACCTCCCTTTGCCCCCATGAAAGTTCCCCCCTCCTTGGATGAGAGCTCCTCCCGGACCTTGAGCAGGTCCTCCCTGCTGCCTCCAGCCTGGTTCCGGACCCTCCTTTCCTTGGAACCCCTGAGCTCTCTGCTCCTCTCTTCTTCTTCCTTCCAGGTGCCTTGAGCCACCCTGCTCCTTTGACTCCACCCCCGTCAACTTTTCCAACCTCTTGACAAATGCCGGGTTGGCTGCCTCCATGACAATCTCCTCTGCCGCCCTTTCCATCAGCTTCTCGAAGGAAAGGGGGGCCTTCCGGGTCAAGCTCATCTTGAAGAAGCCCTCCTTCAGCCCAACGGTGAAGGCCATCTGGAGAGCATACCCTGGCATCTCCTGGACCTCCAAGATCTCCTCTTGGAACCTGTCTACGTAGCGGGCCAGCGACTCCTCGGTCCCCTGCCTTTTCAAGAAGATGGACTCAGGACTCCTCTTCCGCTTCTTGGAGGTGGAAAAGCGGAGCTGGAAGCTTCGGCTCAAGTCCTCAAACCAATAGATCGACCTCGGAGGGAGTTGAAGAAACCAGTCCCTTGCCTTCTCCTTTAGCGTGATCGCAAAAAGGCGACACTTGAAGGCATTCGTCATCGGTCTGATGGAGACGGCATCCTCGAACCACTGCAGATGCTGGACGGGGTCATCCTTCCCCGTATAGTAAGCCATGTCTGGCTCTCTGAACCCCTCGGGAACGGGAGCTGAGATGATCAGCTCGCTGAAGGGTGACCCCCTAAGGTGTGGTCTCGCCACCTCCACTCGCGCGACCTGCTCGCCTGGGAGGTTGGCACTCGCCGGGCTGGAGAACAGCTCCCGGCCGGTGAGGTCTCGCTCGACCCCATCTCCCATTCTCTCCTTCCCTGGTCTTCTTCCTGGTGCACTTCCTTCTCCCCCTCCTTGGGTCATCTCACCTAGATCATTGGGAGTCGACTCGTCGAGGGGGGGAGCTAGCTCTTGGGGGGTCGGGGTGGAGCTGCCACCCTGAGGAGCAATGCTTCGCAGCATCTCCATGATGCCCTGGATGGAGGCCATGAACTCTTGCCTCCCTACAAAGGGTCCTGGGTTGGGGAGCTCGCCGATATCGTCACTACCTCCTTGACCTCCCGTCATGACACTCTCCCGAGATCTTTGTTGGGTTTCTCTGTAAGGGTTGGCACAACATTTGTGCGCGCAGCGGAAAAGTAAACATCAAGAAAAACCCAAAGAGATGTGGATCGGGCCATGAACGTTGAATCAAGAAGTTAGCAAAAACTAGGCAAAAATTACCTCGGTGGCGTTGAGTCACAACTCAACGGAGATGCTCCAAACTTTATCTGCTTGCTAGTGGCGAGTTCTACGTGGAATAGTGTCCACGTTTCTGCAGAAGTCCACACGAGCGGGAGAACGCCGATCTATCCATCGCACGGATTATCGGGAAGGAGAAGACCGCACCTCGGCTATTCCACGGACTGCTAGGTCCGCGCCAAGAAGAGCAGCACCAGCGACAGTCGCCAGAGAAGAGGTGGTCGACGGAGCGAACACGGCGGCGGCGGAACTCTTCCGTCGGCGGCGGGGATCGGGATCGACACAGCGAAAGGCGGAACAGCTTCCGTCGGGTTCGATTCGCTACAGGAGAAAATCGCCAGCAAGTGCGTATTATCCCGAAAACCCTAAGGGTCCTATTTATACCAAGGTATAAATAAACCCAGGAAAATCGCTATCCGCAGACCACCCGAAATTAGGGTTCAGAATCGGCGAGTATCATTTGGTGAGAATCGGCGACAATCGGCGAGAATCACTGAGCAGGTTCAGCGAGAATCAGTCGACGAGTATCAAACAGGATCGGCGAGAATCAGAGTACAATACTCGACGATTCTCGCCGATCGTCGAGCCACGCTCGACGATGCACAACGATACTCGACGATCGTCGAGCCGCGGTCGACGACATTTGTCGAAGTAGTCGATCGTCGAGAATCAACAATTGATTCTCGACGATTCTCGTCGATCGGCGAGAATCAGCAAGGTGATTCTCGTCGATCGGCGGGAATCAGAAGACGATTCTCGACTAATGTCATCGACCCTCGGACGACAAACCTAACCAGCCCTCCAAGGCAACATTTGCCCAACCCGATGATCCTATAAGGCAACACTTTGCCCATAACCCTATTCAAGTCGGTGATTGGTAACCTTTACCAACACAGTCAGTCATCCAACTTCTCCACAACTCTTATGTGCGACCCTGCAGGCTCATATTGCGTTGGCAGTGAGATTATATGTTTGACCACTTCCAGATCATCATGGTAACTCCAACAGACTCCCACTTGATCTCGAAAGTATCAAACCAAAAACCTCACAAATAATGAGCGGCATCTAGCAATGCATCATTGCTCCCCAAGCAATAAGAGTTAATAACTCATAAGCCTTTATGACCAATGAATCAGCGTTGTCTTTATCCCTTTGTCCCTTACATCCGGAAAGAACTAGAGGCATGGACCGTGTGACCCTCGTATTAGCTCAATCTAAGTTTTCTTGATCCAGGACGGACTTCCAGAGAATGGTGAGTCCAATATCACATATTGACTCAACCAAGCATGGCCATGCATTTCTCAGTCCAGTTCCATCAAGGGGCCCATGGATGCAACTCCTGTCATACAGGAGGACAAATTCCATATCTGCTCACACACAAACACCCAAATGATTCATAACATGCCCAATAACCACCCTTATCATCAACCTTTCTCAAGGAAGACTTTAGATGGCATCAAAGCACGCTCTTCCTCACTTGATGAATGCTGTGACTTCAGGTCAAAGGACCACAACACCATTATCAAATGAGACCTACTCGTGACACTATTGGATGACAATCCACAGAGTAGTCTCAGGTTGGGTCTGTCCAGTACAACTTGTTCACTAACAAGTACCCACGTGATGACTTGATATCACAATATCATGACCTGTGAGAACCAGTCATCAGTCAACACACGTGCTAGCCTTCATGTATCATCATCACCCTTAGCTTCTATGATGATACTCGACCAGGGACCTTTAAGAATAAAGCTTCAAATAAAGCATAGGCTCTCACATTCAAGTCACGTACTTGATGTCCTATGGAAGCGAACATTCTAAGGGTATCTATTATGTTAACATTTAACTATCATATATAGAAAAACTCACAATAAAAGAATTTGCCATTAATTATAAAAGAAAAACTAAGTACACAGTTCATCATATGAACAAACAGCCAACAAAAAACATATTTACATGCAATCCACAAGATCCTCGCTAGAGTTGATTGTTTAGGTATCGCATACCCATCGATCTAGTATGACCATCATGCTTTCTCTGCACGAGAGGCTTTGTCAGCGGATCCGCAATATTTTCTTCAGTCGGCACTCTGCAAATGTTTACATCTCCTCGTTCGACAATCTCACGAATAAGATGAAAACGCCGGAGTATGTGCTTGGAGCGCTGATGAGATCTAGGTTCCTTAGATTGTGCAATTGCACCATTGTTATCACAGTAGAGAACTACGGGACCAACAATGCTAGGAATTACATCAAGCTCGCCGATGAATTTCCTAATCCATACAGCCTCCTTCGCCGCATTAGCTGCTGCGATATACTCGGCCTCTGTTGTAGAATCAGTAACTGTCTCTTGCTTGGAACTCTTCCAGCTCACAGCTCCTCCATTCAGGCAAAACACAAAACCTGACTGAGACTTGGAGTCGTCTCTATCAGTTTGGAAGCTAGCATCTGTGTAACCGCTTACAATGAGCTCTTCCTCTCCACCATACACCAAGAACACGTCCTTAGTCCTTCTCAAGTACTTCAGGACATTCTTGACTGCAATCCAGTGACACTCACCGGGGTCTGACTGATACCTGCTAGTCATGCTCAAAGCAAAGGAGATATCGGGTCGAGTACATAACATCGCGTACATGATTGATCCAATTGCCGAAGCATATGGAATCAACTTCATGCGGTCCTTGTCTTCACAAGACTTTGGACACTGGTCCTTAGAGAGATTCACACCATGAGACATGGGCAAAAATCCTTTCTTGGACTCAAGCATGTTGAACCGCTTCAACACCTTTTCGATGTACGTACTCTGGGTCAAACCCAGCAACTTCTTCGATCTATCTCTATAGATCTTAATACCAAGTATATAAGTCGCTTCACCCAAATCCTTCATTGAAAAGCAGTTCCCTAGGTTGTTCTTAACAACTTTCAGGGTAGGAATTTCATTCCCGATCAACAGTATGCCATCTACATACAATATCAGGAAGACAACAATGCTCCCACTGATTCGCTTGTAAACACAAGGCTCATCTTCATTCTTGATGAAACCAAACTCTTTGATTTTCTCATCAAAACGAAGATTCCAACTTCGAGAGGCCTGTTTCAGTCCATAAATGGACTTATTCAGCTTGCATATTTTAGTGGCTTCATCTGGGGATACAAAACCCTCGGGTTGTGTCATATACACTTCCTCAAGGAGGTTTCCATTAAGGAAAGCCGTTTTGACATCCATCTGCCAGATCTCGTAGTCATAATACGCAGCAATAGCAAACAATATCCTTATGGACTTTACCATGGCAACAGGGGAAAAGGTCTCATCATAGTCAATACCATGAATTTGCTTGAAACCTTTAGCCACCAGTCGCCCTTTGAATGTCTGTACATTCCCATCCATGTCGGTCTTCTTCTTGAAGACCCACTTGCATCCTATGGGTCGTACCCCTTCAGGTGGTTCCACCAAGTTCCAAACTTGGTTTGCATACATGGAGTCCATTTCGGATTTCATAGCCTCAAGCCATTTGTCGGAGTCCGGTCCATTCATAGCCTCTTGGTAGGTTGCTGGTTCATCATCATGATCCATGAGCAACACATTACCTATTTGAGACACGAGAAATCCATATCTCTCAGGCTCAAACCTCGGTCTACCAGATCTACGTAGGACTTGTGTTCCCTGAGCAGGTTCTCTAGCTACAACATCTTGTAGTCCTGACTCAGAATCCAATTCCGGTTCATTCACTACATGTGGTTCCTGAACTTCTTCAAGCTCTACCTTTTCAGTCTTTCTTGATAAGAACTCTTTCTCCAAGAAGACACCAGTCCTTGCGACAAACACTTTGCCCTCAGACGGTAGGTAAAAGTAATACCCTTTCGTTTCCTTAGGGTATCCCACCAGATAACATTTATCCGATTTGGGTTCCATCTTGTCAGGCATTTGACGTCTCACGTATGCCTCACAGCCCCAAATTTTAATGAACGACATACTAGGACGCTTCCCAGTCCATATCTCATATGGTGTCTTCAGAACCGTTTTAGTTGGAGCGCGATTCAATGTCATTGCAGCAGTCTCTAAAGCAAAACCCCAAAAGGAAACAGACAAGTCTGCATGACTCATCATCGAACGTACCATGTCTAACAGAGTACGATTTCTCCTCTCAGACACACCATTGTGTTGTGGTGTTCTAGGTGGAGTGAGCTGTGATACAATACCACACTCTTTCAGATGATCACGGAACTCATGACTCAGGTATTCGCCACCTCGATCAGATCGGAGTGCTTTAACCCTTTTACCCAACTGGTTTTCTACTTCATTCTTGAACTCTTTGAACTTTTCAAAGGTCTCGGATTTGCACTTCATAAGATACACATATCCGTATCTACTGAAATCATCAGTAAATGTAACAAAGTAGAAATACCCTCCTCTAGCCATGGAACTCATGGGTCCGCATACATCACTATGTACAACACCCAAGAGATCCTCAGCCCTCTCAGTATAACCAGTGAAAGGAGCTTTAGTCATCTTGCCTAACAAACAAGATTCGCATCACTCAAATGATTCATAATCAAATGAGTCCAAAAGTCCATCTCTATGGAGCTTGGATATGCGCTTCTCGTTGATATGGCCCAAACGACAATGCCAGAAAAAAGTAGGGTTCAAGTCATTTGTTCTTAGTCTTTTATTATTTTCTACATTACAGATCAGATGGTCCAAGTTCAAAACGTAAAGACCATTAAACAATTGGGCTACAGCATAACAAACATCATTCTTAAATATAGAACAACAATTGTTCTTAATTATAAAAGAAAATCCAATCATGTCCAAACATAAAATAGATATAATGTTTCTAGTTATCGCCGGAACAAAATAACAGTTATCTAGTTCTATTACAAGCCCACTGGGCAAAGAAAGACGGTAAACTCCTACGGCTACAGCAGCAACTCTTGCTCCATTGCCGACGCGGAGGTCCACCTCCCCTTTACTCAGCAATCTTCTCCTTCCCAGTTCCTGCACATTTGTACAAATGTGAGAACCACATCCGGTATCCAATACCCAAGATGAAGGAGCAGAAAGGTTTATCTCTATAACGTAAACATTAGAAGCAGAAGTCATACCTCCCCTCAATTTCTGCAGACCCTCAATATACGAAGGACAGTTCCTCCGCCAATGACCAGCCTTGCCACAGTGGTGACATTTTCCTTCCTTCACCGTGCTCTTCTTTTTCATCAGTGCTGAAGACTTGGGCTCAAGATATGACTTAGGTCCTACCTTCGTCTTCTTGGAGCCCTTGGCTTTGCCCTTGCCCTTATGCACCATCAGTATGGGGCTGGCAGGCTTGGCCTTCTTCATGTTGATTTCGGCAGTTCTCAACATGCCTAGGAGTTCGGGCAGTGTCTTGTCTATCTCATTCATGTTGTAGTTCAAGACAAACTGCTCATAACTGTCCGGCAACGATTGCAAGATCAGATCCGTGGCCAACTCTTGACCAAGAGGAAAACCCAGCCTTTCAAGGTTCTCTATATACCCAATCATCTTGAGTACGTGAGTCCCTACTGAGTCTCGAACTCCCATCTTGCACTGAAACAACGCTTTCGTGATGTCGAACCTCTCTTGACGAGCCTGCCCTTGAAACATTTTCCTGAGATGCTCGTCAATCTCCTTGCACCCCATGTTCTCATGTTGCTTCTGAAGCTCAGAGTTCATGGTGGCAAGCATAAGGCACTCGACATCCAAAGCATCGTCAGTATACTTCTTATAAGTATCTTTCTCAGCATGGGAAGAATTCCCGGTTGGCACCTCGGGGGCTTCTTCTTCCAAGACATAGAGCTTTCGCTCTTGCCTGAGAACAATTCTCAGGTTCCTATACCAGTCCATATAATTTGTCCCGCTGAGCTTATCCTTCTCAAGGATGGCTCTCAGAGACAACGTGGAGTGCGCAACGCTTGCCATGGAATTCTACAAGAATTTATGCAGAATAAAATCAGTACCTAAATTTCAATTACAATTAATTCTAATTAGGACTTCAATTAAAATACTCCCACTATTTTATTCGAAATGATAGCCCTCACTAACAATTCGGAGAGTTCATGCGAGCTACTCTCTTAGTGGACAAGATCCGTATTTCACCAACACTATGAGTCCGCTTTGGCGTTCCTCTCACGATGCGGTTATTTAGGTAGGCAACGCTTGCCAATTGCATCCTCATGCAATTCTTGTATGGTTGGTGAATAACTCCTTATTCGCATCCATCATATGGTGCATGCCAACCCTATGCCTCTAGGTACTCAATCTTTGAGGTCACCTAGTTAAGCTGGACCCGATGTCGATAGTGGGATATCACAATTATCCGCTCGCACCCTTACCAAGATAGATTAATGCACCTTGCTTTGGCAAGCCCACATTTCATCGATCGAGGCAGGAAGAGTGTCATCCATCGGAAGGCATCCGAACACTTACTATTAAAAGAAGGGATTTCAATTTTAGGTTAACAATTAACCATGATCAACATTTGATCAATGTGCACATCCAAAGAAAAACAATTCTTCTAAAACCACATGCATCCCTTATGTGCACATCCTGACACCATCAACATTTGATAGAAGGAAGGGCTAAATCTGAACATCCGGAAATTTCCAAATCCTCAGATTTACATGCATTGGACAAAGGCAAAGACATCTCAACTTAAAGCAGTAGACAAGCTCATCTCTCTTTGTTGGATTCAAAATCCAAAACAAAATCGAGGGATGGTTACTGCTAAGGAGACAATAATTTCTAACACTTAGAAATCCACCGAAATTCCAATCGTTCTTGGCGAGGTACCAAGACTAAATCTAGACATTTAGAACACTTCTAAATCTCTACATTTACACGCACTGGAATAACAAACTTCCAAAACAACGATCATGGCCGAAACCTCGCTCTGATACCACTGTTGGGTTTCTCTGTAAGGGTTGGCACAACATTTGTGCGCGCAGCGGAAAAGTAAACATCAAGAAAAACCCAAAAAGATGTGGATCGGGCCATGAACGTTGAATCAAGAAGTTAGCAAAAAATAGGCAAAAATTACCTCGGTGGCGTTGAGTCACAACTCAACGGAGATGCTCCAAACTTTATCTGCTTGCTAGTGGCGAGTTCTACGTGGAATAGTGTCCACGTTTCTGCAGAAGTCCACACGAGCGGGAGAACGCCGATCTATCTGTCGCACGGATTATCGGGAAGGAGATGACCGCACCTCGGCTATTCCACGGACTGCTAGGTCCGCGCCAGGAAGAGCAGCACCAGCGACAGTCGCCGGAGAAGAGGTGGTCACGGAGCGAACACGGTGGCGGCGGAACTCTTCCGTCGGCGGCGGGGATCGGGATCGACGCAGCAAAAGGCGGAACAGCTTTCGTCGGGTTCGATTCGCTACAGGAGAAAATCGCGAGCAAGTGCGTATTATCCCGAAAACCCTAAGGGTCCTATTTATACCAAGGTATAAATAAACCCAGGAAAATCGCTATCCGCAGACCACCCGAAATTAGGGTTCAGAATCGGCGAGTATCATTCGGTGAGAATCGGCGACAATCGGCGATAATCACTGAGCAGGTTCGGCGAGAATCAGTCGACGAGTATCAAACAGGATCAGCGAGAATCAGAGTACAATACTCGACGATTCTCGCTGATCGTCGAGCCGCGCTCGACGATGCACAACGATACTCGACGATCGTCGAGCCGCGGTCGACGACATTTGTCGAAGTAGTCGATCGTCGAGAATCAACAATTGATTCTCGACGATTCTCGTCGATCGGCGAGAATCAGCAAGGTGATTCTTGTCGATCGGCGGGAATCAGAAGACGATTCTCGACTAATGTCATCGACCCTCGGACGACAAACCTAACCAGCCCTCCAAGGCAACATTTGCCCAACCCGATGATCCTATAAGGCAACACTTTGCCCATAATCCTATTCAGGTCGGTGATTGGTAACCTTTACCAACACAGTCAGTCATCCAACTTCTCCACAACTCTTATGTGCGACCCTGCAGGCTCATATTGCGTTGGCAGTGAGATTACATGTTTGACCACTTCCAGATCATCATGGTAACTCCAACAATCTTCTGTGCTGGTCACTCTCCACGCTCACCGTACCAAAATATTGAAACCAAAAACTTGGTCTCTGTGGAGTTCGGGGTCCCTATAAAGGGGTGACCTCACACCTACTACACTCAAGAGAACGTCATGGACCAAGGGATCAAGAAGCTAGGAACAGACCCTCGGCTCTAGCGCGGAGGTCCCACCTCACACCCGGAAGGCTACCTGAGCACTTCCCCTCCCCAGCCAATGCTCGAGCTAGGGTGCCTTGAAGAGCTCTCTCAACTCTACCAAGAAGAAGCTAAGGGAGGAGAAAACTAAGAATCGGCCCCTCTCCAAGGCACCCAAGGGGGTCTATTTATAGTTTTCCAAATCCCTTGGTCCAAAAATGACCAAAATACCCCTACGGCCAAAAGGCCTCGGGCCAATAGGAAACCGCAGCGCCGGGGGGTAAAGGGGTAATCCCCCCCCAGGGCAAGACAGTAAAAGCAGGGGGGCAAGGGCGAGAAGGCTACGCGAGCTGGCGGCCTGCGAGCGGGGGCGGCCTGCGAGCTGTGGCAAGGCGAGCCGCGGCTTGGCGAGCTGGCCTCCTTAGCGAGACGGCGGCCTGGGCGAGGCGGCGGTCTGGCGAGACGGGGCAAGGCGGGCTGCGGCCTGGCGAGCTGGGGCAAGGCGAGCTGCGGCCTGGCAAGCTAGCCTCCTTGGCGAGACGGCGGCCTGGGCGAGGCGGCGGTCTGGCGAGACGGGGCAAGGCGAGCTGCGGCCTGGCGAGCTGGCCTCCTTGGCGAGACGGCGGCCTGGGCGAGGCGGCGGTCTGGCGAGATGGGGCTAGGCGAGCTGCGGCCTGGCGAGCTGGGGCAAGGCGAGCTGCGGCTTGCCCAGCTGGGGCAAGGCGAGCTGCGGCCTGGCGAGCTGGCCTCCTTGGCGAGACGGCGGACTTGGCGAGGCGGCGGTCTGGCGAGACGGGGCAAGGTGAGCTACGGCCTGGCGAGCTGGGGCAAGGCAAGCTGCAGCCTGGCGAGCTGGCCTCCTTCGCGAGACGGCGGCCTGGGCGAGGCGGCGGTCTGCCAAGACAGCTTGGGCGGCCTGCGGATGGGCTGATGCGGCTTAGGCGGCCTGGGGCCGGGCTGAGGCGGCTTAGGCGGCTTGACCGACTTCTCAAGAGTGCCTTGGGGGGAGAAATATTTTCTCCTCCTACTAGTATGTTTCCAAGCCAGGGCCAAAATTGGCCACCGAGAGTGCAAAATCTCCAAAAAGCTTAAAAACGGGTTTGCCTTGTTTTGGGCCCACTCTTCGCGAATACGAGGTTGTACATTTACTATATGTATATATATAGAAATCTTTTGTACGCTTAAAAGTAGTAGATTTAGTAGTTGAAGTCATGCCATGCCAATATTCCGGAATGCAGTTTTGTATACTTTAAAATAACTAAATGCATCCTAACATAAATCCTTCCCAGAGATCAAGAACCATCAGGTAAAAAGTAACAGTAATAATAGCAGCAAGTAGTCCATCACAAAAAGCCAAAGTCTATGGGCGTCAACAACTGACACGAACCCATAGCAAAATCAGACAAGTCTAAGCAAGACAACAACCTCAAACTCAGAGGTGGAAACAAACGGCCGCAGAAACCAGCAGCACCAGAAGCCCAAGACTGTCAGCTAAACCTGCTACAACTCTGATCCTGAGGCATTCAAAAGAAGAACACCTCAGAAGCAAGTCACAAGTAGTACAAGAGTAAAAGGAGACTACACAAACCTCAAAGTAAAGGAGAATGAAAAAAGTGACTGCAACAAAACAGTCAGCAGAGTAAAGGTGAGCAACAGTAAAACTAGCCTAACAAGAAATGCTAAACACTTTATCAAGATGGAATAAGCACCAACAACAGAAATTCAATCTTTCATTAATAACTACTATGCCGAGGGGGAAGCCCCAACGCGCACAGTTCATCTGCATAAAAAAACACTATGCCGAGGGAGGACCCCAACGCGCATAGTTCATCTGAGTATAAAAACACTATGCCGAGGGAGGACCCCAACGCGCACAGTTCATCTGAATTTAAAACACTATGCCGAGGGAGGACCCCAACGCGTACAGTTCATCTGAATTTAAAACACTATGCCGAGGGAGGACCACAACGCGCATAGTTCATCTGAATTTCTTTAGTTACATAATTATACAAGTAGGGTTCATTTATTTTTATTCATCATCATAAACTCAAGGGATAACCCACCAAGTGGACTGCACATGAGCATTTCAAGGTACAACAAGTGAAATTTAATAAGAGAAAAAAAAATGATCAAGATGACTCGATGGTTAAAACAGCACGTCAACAAATTTGTTTACCAATTCAATGGACTAGACTTTTGGGGTTAAGGCTTAAGGGACAACAAGTCACAATTCCGGAAATAGAGGGGGGAACAAGTTAGGATTTCTGGACAAGTATCTCAACAGTAGAAATATGATAAACTCAACAAGTGTAGAAAAAGGACAAAATTTAGAATCAAGAACAAGAGGGAGAGCAAGAACACTACTTTCCTCGATTCACCGGAAAAACTCTCCAAATCCCCACACGACGCGAAAGGAGCCGA
Organism: Platanthera guangdongensis; assembly: GCA_039583875.1. Taxonomy (NCBI): domain Eukaryota; kingdom Viridiplantae; phylum Streptophyta; class Magnoliopsida; order Asparagales; family Orchidaceae; genus Platanthera; species Platanthera guangdongensis. The sequence continues at coordinate 77,142,155 of CM077148.1, forward strand.
AATCTGGATGAAAATGTCTGAAATAACGGTTAGGGCCGAAAACCATAGCAAGAAAAACTCAAGAAACGGGGAAGAAGTTACCACAAGGGCGCAGCTCTCGACGAGAGCTTTCCAGATCTACGATCGGTCGGAAAAACCGAGCACCGGAGCTCCGTCGGTGGTCACCAGAAGAGGCACGGACGACAAACTTCTCCTCACACGCAGCTCTGGTGCGGAAGGCAGGAGAAATCTAGGTCGGCTTAAAGATTAGAAGAAGCAGAGTATAAATACTCAACAGCAGAAAGGACCGGGTTCAACTGCACCGGCCCGGCGGTGTCGACACAGTTACGGCAGTGTCGACACCCTACAGAACAACGGTGTCGACACAACTGTGTGGACACCAGTTGGCAGTGTCGACACAGCAGTGTCGACACCCGACAGAACAATGGTGTCGACACAACTGTGTCGACACCAGCAGGCAGTGTCGACACAGCTGTATCGACACCCGACAGCCAACGGTGTCGACACACTGTGTCGACACTAGTCGGCAATGTCGACACCCGATAGCCAACAGTGTCGACATAACTGTGTGGACACCAGTCGGCAGTGTCGACACAACTGTGTGGACACCAGTCGGCAGTGTTGACACAGTTGTGTCAACACCCGACAACCAGCGGTGTCGACACAACTGTGTCGACACCAGACGGCTCCGCTCGACGATTGCCAACCTCCAGTCAACGCCCGGAGAATCTGCCAATCGTCGAGCTCCGCTCGACGATCGTCGAACTCCAAGCAACAACCAGAAAGGAAAAACTATCATCGAGCTCCGCTCGACGATCGTCGAACCCAGACAACGACCAAAAGACTAAAGCGATCGTCGAGCTCCGCTCGACGATCGTCGAACCCAGGCAACACCAGAAAGAAAAGGACGATCGTGGAGCTCCGCTCGACGATCGTCGAACCCAGACCGCACCAGAAGGGAAAGTGATCGTCGAGCTCCGCTCGACGATCGTCGAACCCAGACATCGCCAGAAAGATAACACGAAAATGAAATAACAAGCAATAAGCTTGGTTCGACGAAACTGGACGAGCAAGACTAAAATCGATCAGTTAAGTTTTCCAAATGTGAAATTTCCGTTTCTGCCAAAGATTCAAGAATTCAGCTGACTGAATCGAAAAGAAGCGGAACCGCACTATCGGCAACGCGCCATCAACTGCACGCTAAAGTAACGCCCTTTACGTCATTATGACGTCAAAAAGAGGAGTAAAATAATGCTGAAAAAACAGTGGCATTACAGTCACCCCTCCAAAAAGGAAGTTTCGTCCCGAAACTTGGAACACGAACGAAATGAGAGGACATAGAACGAGAGAAGACAGAAGAATTCTTGAAACTAGAATACTAACCAGGGAGACTAGGAGAACAACTGAGGATGAGATTTCCTCATCTCGGATTCCACTTCCCAAGTTGCACCTCCTGCATCCTGATTTCGCCAGAGAACCTTAACCATAGGAATTATTTTCTTTCTTAACACACGGTCTTGCGTCTCCAGAATACGGACATGTTCTTCAACATATGAGAGATTAGGCTGCAACTGGGGTACTGAGTCAAGGACATGCCGCTCACTACGGACACACTTTCGCAACTGGCTCACGTGAAACACGTCGTGAACACTAGGGAAAGAATCAGGCAACTCCAGCCTATAGGCAGAAACTCCAATGCGCTCCAAAATCTGAAAAGGCCCCACATACCTGGGATCTAGTTTATGGTTTCTTCCAAATCTTTTAACACCAGGCATCGGAGAGACCTTCAAAAACACCAAGTCCCCAACTGCAAACTCCAGATCAACTCTGCACTGGTTTGCATACTTCTCGTATCGCTCCTGAGCTAACCTCAGCTTTTCACGAATATGCATTACTGAAGTGCTCATATCCTCCAGCACTTCCGGTCCGAGCAACGACTTCTCACCAATTTCTGCCCAAAACAGGGGAGTTCGACAACGCCTTCCATATAAAGCTTCAAAGGGCGCCATCTGTAAACTTTCCTGATAACTATTATTGTACGCAAACTCCATTAATCCGAGGCGTTTATCCCATGCCCCACCATGGTCCAGAATATAGCATCTAAGCATATCCTCCAAGATCTGGTTCACTCTCTCCATCTGACCATTTGTCTGAGGATGATATGCAGTAGAATACCTAAGGTCAGTACCTAGAGATCCTTGTAAGCTTTGCCAGAATCGAGAGTCTCGGTCGGACATAATACTCGTAGGTACACCATGAAGTCTGATAACTTCGTTCAGATAAAGCTCAACTATCTTTTCCATGGAGTAACTAATCTTGAAAGGCACAAAGTGGGCACACTTGGTTAGTCTGTCCACGATAACCCACACTGCATCATGCCCTCGGGGAGATCTAGGCACCCCGGTTATGAAATCCATGGATAAACTCTCCCATTTCCAACTCGGTATATCTAAGGGCGTTAACTTACCACCCGGCCTTCTGTGATCAGCCTTGACATGCTGGCAAGTATAACGTTCTGATACAAATCTTGCAATGTCATTCTTCATACCTGACCACTAAACAATCTGCTTCAAATCTCTGTACATTTTCGTGGAGCCAAGATGATATGCAACATTGGAACCATGCACTTCGCTGGATATTTTTGATCGGATGCCCCCAACAACGGGAATACATTATCTGCCACGGTACTTTAAGGTACCTATGTCGTCAATTGTAAAGTCAGGTAATTCCTTTTTCTCAGTTCTACTGCGGAGGTGCTGCAAGTCAAGATCATCCTTCTGATGTAGCCTAGTGAGAGTAGTCCACGAAGGCTCAACCACCTCAAGGCTACTCGGCGAAGCGCTATTCCCTACAGTTATGTCCATGAGCAAGAACTCTTCAACAAGGAATTGTACCGAGAGGTTAAAGATGTGTGCGGGCTTCCTACTCAACGCATCTGCTACAACGTTAGCCTTGCTGGGATGATAAAGGATATCGACTTCGTAGTCCGCAACATACTCTAACCATCGACGCTGGCGCAAATTTAGTTCCTTCTGAGTAAATATATATTTCAAACTTTTATGATCCGAATAAATTTTGCATGACACTCCATATAGAAGATGTCTCCACAACTTCAAAGCATAAATGACGACAGCAAATTCTAGATCGTGCGTAGGGTAATTCTTTTCATGCACCTTCAATTGTCTTGATCCATACGGAATCACCTTGCCGTCCTGCATCAACATGCAACTGAGTCCAACTCGCGAGGCGTCCACATAAACAGCATACTCCACTCGTTCCACTGGCAATGCTAACATGGGAGCAGAACACAAACACCTCTTGAGCTCTTGAAAAGCTTCCTCACAGGCATCACTCCAAACAAAAGCTGCGCTCTTTTGCGTAAGCCTGGTCAATGGCGCAGAGAGAACAGAGAATCCTTCCACAAATTTTCTGTAGTAACCTTCCAACCCTAAGAAGCTCCTTATCTCCTTAGGCGATGTAGGTCTCTTCCAATCCAGAACCGCAGCTATCTTTGCAGAATCCACTGAGATACCATCCTTACTTACAATGTGTCCTAGGAAAGACACCTGAGATATCCAAAAATCATACTTGCTAAGCTTCACATACAACCTGTGCTCCCTCAGAGTAGACAAGATCAAGCGCAAGTGCAAGGCGTACTCATCTGCATTTCTAGAATATACTAGGACATCATCAATGAACACCACCGCGAACTTATCCAAAAAAGCTTTGAACACCCTGTTCATCATGTCCATAAAAGCTGACAGTGCATTTGTTAATCCAAATGACATCACCAGAAATTCAAAGTGACCATAACGAGAACGAAAAGCGGTTCGCGGAATGTCTGACTACCGGATTCTCAACTGATGGTAACCAGAGCGGAGGTCAATCTTCGAGAACACGGAGCTACCTCGCAACTGATCGAACAAATCATCGATCCTAGGCAATGGATATCTGTTCTTAATTGTCACCTTATTTAGCTCTCGATAATCAATGCACAGCCTCATCGTTCCATCCTTTTTCTTCACGAAGAGCACTGGTGCACCCCAGGGGGAAGAACTGGGTCTAATAAAACCGCACTGCAACAACTCATCCAGTTGAGTACGCAGCTCCTCTAACTCACGCGGCGCCATTCGGTACGGTGCTTTTGCAATAGGGCGAGTGCCAGGCTCGAGGTCTATAACAAACTCCTCCTCTCTCTCAGGAGGAAGTCCAGGATGGCTAACTGTAAAAACATCCGAAAACTCACACACCACAGAAACGTCCTCAACCCGAGGCTCAACCGGTACAGCTCCCAGGATAGAAACAGAGACAAGAAAAGAATCACTGCCAGACTCTAGAAATTTACGAGCACGTACCGCAGAAATGATCGGAGCTTCCTAATGTGGCAAACCATACACACTCATGGGCTGGCCATTGCTACCCTTGAAATCCAAGCGCTTGTGCTTGCACTGAATGACGACATCATAGCTAGACAACCAGTCCATGCCCAAAACCACGTCAAAGTCTACCATATCTAGCACCTTCAGATCCACAAATGCTAGAAATCCGCCTAGGGAGATGGGGCATTTTTAGATACCCTGGCTTGACCTCACCAACTCTCCTGAAGGAAATTTGACATTTATGGAGGTGTCTAACTGGTCGAGAGCCCAGCGATGAAGGTCTACAAAACTCCTTGCCACAAAAGAGTGAGTAGCACCCGAATTGAACAAAATGCGCGCCCACTTATCTTCACCTTAAATTCACCTAAACACACAACGCGCGCAACTAATATGCAGAAACCATATATCCACTAAAAGAAATTACTAGCCGAGTCAGAGACTAACCTGCGATCACTTGAGTCGATGATTGGGCTTCCTCCTTGGTCAGCACATTCAGCTTTCCTTTTCCCTTGTCCGCGAGAGGCGGGAGCGGCGGTAAAGTCTGTAATGGAACTGCATACAGCGTAGGCTGGCTCTGTGGGCAATTAGCCCTCATGTGCCCTCAAAGGCACAGAGATAACAAGCTCCAGCCTTCTTGCGACAACGGGCCACATCATGCCCACTCCTCTGACAATAAGAACAGACAGGACCCCCTTTGGGAGCATCCTGGATCGCATGCACCAGAGACAGCTTCTGTGCATCCAATCTCTTAAAACACTTATCGAGAGGGTGCCAAGGCTTACTACAGAAGCTACACACCTCTCTTCTATCCTTCTTCACTACAGGGCCAGATGCCCTTGCACTTCCTCCATCGTCAAATTTCCTCTTGTCCTTCTTTGCAAGCGATCCCTGATTCTTCGCATTTTCTATCGCCTCAACCTTTAAGACAGCTTCAACTACTTCTGCAAAGGTCTCAGACTTGTAGGCGCTAACCAACTGCTGGATGTCATACCTCAGACCACCAAGAAAGCGCTTCACTCTGCCTTCTTCAGAAGCTATCAGATCTGGGGAGAAACGACTGAGCTTGCCAAACTTGACCTCGTACTCACCAACAGTGAGTTGTCGCTGCTTCAGGTGTAGGAAGTTATTCATAAGGCGGTCTCGCTCGACCGATGATAGGAACTTCTTCAGTAACATACTCCTGAACGATTCCCACGAGCACCCATCAGAAAGGTTCTCTTTTTCTCTGATCCACCAACTCTTCGCAAGACCTTTGAGTTGATATGCCGCAATCATCACCTTTTGATCGGGAGAAACGCCAGAGTAGGAAAACATTTCTTCCATGGCAATAATCCAGTCATCCAATACCATGAAGTCTGCCCTACCGTCATAAGACTGAGGTCCTAAACGCTGGAAGTGAGAAATGAAATTCATCTTAGGCGGCAGCGCGACTGGGGGAACTAGAGCAGCAGGGGGAGTAGGATAGCTTGGTCCACAGCAGGGCTCTGCGCTCCGGTCTGCTGCCCGACGACGACAGCCAACAACGATTGCATCTGGGACTGCATGTCCACCATCTGCATTGCCATGGTCTCATTACTTTGCCTCAGTGCTTCGATCACCGCTTCGCTCTGGGCACCAGAAGACTCACCCTCTGACTAGGGAGTCGATCTCGTCATAACGCACTTAGGCGGCATTCTACAGAACAAACGGATATCTAGTCATACTTTGCCTAAGACATCACAAACTGGGAAAATATTCCCTAAACACACTATTTCAGGTTCATATTTGACCGATACGAACAAAAGACTTATCAGGGACCTAGCTTAAGACACTGAAGCTAGAAAACTTGAATACCCTGACACAGATCAGATCAGGAACGGACAAACTCAGATCAGGTCGGAAAAGAACCGATACTTGCTCTTGCTGTTACCTTGCTCTGGGAAATCATAAAATGATGTTATGCTTCTAACTTGTGTCTATAATATGAATGCATGAATGTATAAATTTTATCTCAAGGTATGGGTGTACATATGTCATCATGCAGATCTTTAACTTGGCACGTGTGCTTATGCAATGATATGTTATGTATGCAGTGATATGCATAATAAAATAAAGCCTTAGTGCATGCTATGAGCGGCGTACACATACAATGTTATGCATCCCATACTACATAATATTGTATGTAACGAAGAAAGAAAACATGCTAATGGGCATCCATGTGATGATGGTTATGCATCCCATACTACATAACCGTCACATGTTGCCACCTATGGTGGATCCATATACAAACACATATTATGCATCCCATACTACATAATATGCCCCGTATACTTCTTATCGTGCTATGAGTGTAGTGTTCGTGCTTCCATCAAAATCTACTGATGACATATTGGTGTGTGTATGCAATGTAATGATACAACGAGGGTTTTGCTTAAGGGAAATTTGTTCGACTGGCTTGTCAAACCAACCAACCCTCTTGCAAAACCTCCCTCTGATAGCAACTGTCACGACCCGCATTTTCTCCGTATTCAAAGATACGTCAGAGTAGAGAAACTACGCGTCGTGATGCCACGTCATGCAGGGGACAACTGCAGACGCTCAGGCAACCCGTCCTCACATTTACTTCAAGAAAAAAAAATTTATGACTTTTAGTGAAAAACAATACATAGAAAAATTAATAGAGTTAATGACCGTGTTCCTCGGTCGGGAGGACTACTGTCCATAAGTGAGAAAATATACATCTTTTACGCGGCGGAAAATACTGAGTTAGCTCATTTGTTGTCTTACGTGGGAGTGAGGGTCCAGTGTCATAAAATGTTGGTGTGACTTCTACATTTACTATATATATATATAGAAATCTTTTGTACGCTTAAAAGTAGTAGATTTAGTAGTTGAAGTCATGCCATGCCAATATTCCGGAATGCAGTTTTGTATACTTTAAAATAACTAAATGCATCCTAACATAAATCCTTCCCAGAGAGCAAGAACCATCAGGTAAAAAGTAATAGTAATAATAGCAGCAAGTAGTCCATCACAGAAAAGTCAAAGTCTATGGGCGTCAACAACTGACACAAACCCATAGCAAAATCAGACAAGTCTAAGCAAGACAACTACCTCAAACTCAGAGGTGGAAACAAACGGCCGCAGAAACCAGCAGCACTAGAAGCCCAAGACTGTCAGCTAAACCTGCTATAGCTCTGATCCTGAGGCATTCAAAAGAAGAACACCTCAGAAGCAAGTCACAAGTAGTACAAGAGTAAAAGCAGACTACATAAACCTCAAATTAAAGGAGAATGAAAAAAGTGACTGCAACAAAACAGTCAACAGAGTAAAGGTGAGCAACAGTAAAACTAGCCTAGCAAGAAATGCTAAACTCTTTATCAAGATGGAATAAGCACCAGCAACAGAAATTCAATCTTTTATTAATAACTACTATGCCGAGGGAGAAACCCCAACGAGCACAGTTCATCTGCGTAAAAAAACACTATGTCGAGGGAGGACCCCAACGCGCATAGTTCATCTGAGTATAAAAATACTATGCCGAGGGAGGACCCCAACGCGCACAGTTCATCTGAATTTAAAACACTATGCCGAGGGAGGACCCCAACGCGCACAGTTCATCTGAATTTAAAACATTATGCCGAGGGAGGACCCCAACGCGCATAGTTCATCTGAATTTCTTTAGTTACATAATTATACAAGCACGGTTCATTTATTTTTATTCATCATCATAAACTCAAGGGATAACCCACCAAGTGGACTGCACATGAGCATTTCAAGGTACAACAAGTGAAATTTAATAAGAGAATAAAAAACGATCCGATGGTTAAAATAGCACGTCAACAAATTTGTTTACCAATTCAATGGACTAGACTTTTGGTGTTAAGGCTTAAGGGACAACAAGTCACAATTCCGGAAATAGAGGGGGGAACAAGTTAGGATTTCTGGACAAGTATCTCAACAGTCAAAATATGATAAACTCAACAAGTGTAGAAAAAGGACAAAATTTAGAATCAAGAACAAGAGGGAAAGCAAGAACACTACTTGCCTCGATTCACTGGAAAAACTCTCCAAATCCCCACACGACGCGAAAGGAGCCGAAATCTGGACGAAAATGTCTGAAATAACGGTTAGGGCCGAAAACCCTATCAAGAAAATCTCGAGAAATGGGGAAGAAATTACCACGAGGGCACAACTCTCGACGAGAGCTTTCCAGATCTACGATCGGTTAGAAAAACCGAGCACCGGAGCTCCGTCGGTGGTCACCGGAAGAGGCACGGACGACAAACTTCTCCTCACACGCCGCTCTGGTGCGGAAGGCAGGATAAATCTAGGTCGGCTTAAAGATTAGAAGAAGCAGAGTATAAATACTCAACAGTAGAAAGGATCGGGTTCAACTACACCGGCCCGGCGGTGTCGACACTGTTACGACAGTGTCGACACCCTACAGAACAGCGGTGTCGACACAACTGTGTCGACACTAGTCGGCAGTGTCGACACAGCTGTGTCGACACCCGACAGAACAACGGTGTCGACACAACTGTGTCGACACCAGCCGGCATTGTCAACACAGCTGTGTCGACACCTGACAACCAGCGGTGTCGTCACACTGTGTCGACACCACTCGGTAGTGTCGACACAGCTGTGTCAACACCCGACAGCCAGTGGTGTCGACACAACTGTGTCGACACCAGTCGGTAGTGTCGACACAGATGTGTCGACACCCGACAACCAGCGGTGTTGACACAACTGTGTCGACACCAGACGGCTCCTCTCGATGATCGTCAACCTCCAGTCAACGCCCGGAGAATCTGCCAATCATCGAGCTTCGCTCGACGATCGTCGAACTCCAAGCAGCAACCAGAAAGGAAAAACTATCGTCGAGCTCCGCTCGACGATCGTCGAACCCAGACAACGACCAAAAGACTAAAGCGATCATCGAGGTCCGCTCGACGATCGTCGAACCCAGGCAACACCAAAAAGAAAAGGGCGATCGTCGAGCTCCGCTCGACGATCGTCGAACCCAGACCGCGCCAGAAGGGAAAGTGATCGTCGTGCTCTGCTCGATGATCTTCGAACCCAGATAGCGCCAGAAAGATAACAAGAAAATGAAATAACACGCAATAAGCTTGGTTCGACGAAACTGGACGAGCAAGAATAAAATAGATCAGTTAAGTTTTCCAAATGTGAAATTTCCGTTTCTGCCAAAGATTCAAGAATTCAGCCGACTGAATCGAAAAGACGCGGAACCGCAATATCGGCGACGCGCCATCAACTGCACGCTAAAGTAACGCCCTTTACGTCATTATGACGTCAACAAGAGGAGTAAAATAATGCCGAAAAAATAGGGGTGTTACATCGGTGCCCCAGATTCAGCCCAACCTTACATAGGTGGAAGAACTTGTTCGCATTCTGGATTCTCAAGATCGAGTGATGCAGAGAAAGACCATCCCCATGGTTAAAGTTCTCTGGCGAAATCAAGACGTCGAGATCACGACGTGGGAATTGGAATCGGCGATGAGAGTGTCTCATCCGCATCTCTTCCCTTAGTTCATGTATGTGTTCAGGTTTTTGGTAATAAATGGGTTTTAGTTTGGGTTTGGTTTTAAGGTTGTGTTAAGTTTTAGGATGAAACTTCTTTTTATGGGGTGTGACTGTAACGCCCCCAATTTTCTGATGTCATTATTTGGTTTGTCGACGTCATAATTTTGACGTCAGGGCGTTACCCCCTTTTTTCGTTTTTTGACGGCGCTGCACCGTTTGTGTGTTTTTGAGTCCGTTGAGTTTGTTTACCGAGATTTTGGTATTCTAATCGGTTGGAATGTTTCCTTGATATAAAGGATGAGTTTTTGAGGCCTTGGGCTTGTCCAGTTCTGTTGTGTTCCGAGCATTTTGGAGTCTCGGCGTGTGTTTGGACCCATGTGATGATCTTTTTACTTGTCAGAGTATTTGATGATGTGTCTCAAGAAATGGTACGTCGGATTCTAGGGTTGTTGTCGTTGTTGAATTCGTTTAACTCAATGTGCGTTTGGGCCTCTATTTTCAACTCATACTTCCTTATTCAACTATTTGATTATGATAATTTTATGTCAACTATTTGATTATAATAATTTTTGTCAAAGCCCTAAACTTGTTTTGATTCTCGGGAAGCCCTCCTAAAGGGGTGGGTTTCGTCAAACTCGTTATTTCCTTTGATTTCTGGGCGCTGTTTGCAGCTTGACGAAGCGTCGAGCGGAGCTCGACGAAGCGTCGTGCTGAGCTTGACGAAGCATCGAGCGGTTCTAGGTTTTGAGTTCGACGAATTTCGTGCGCAATTCGTCGAACAAAGTGTTGTTCCTTTGTATTCGATGATTTTCGAGTTGAGTTCGATGATCGGGACTTCGATGATCGGGACTTGAGTTTGACGAATTTTGAATTGAGTTCGATGATCGGGCCTTGAGTTTGATGAATTTCGAAGAGAATTCGTCGAATGAAGATTTTCCTCTACGTTCGACGATCTTCGAGCGGAGCTCGCCGATCGTCGAGCTGAGCTCGACGAAGCATCGAACGTGTTCTTCCTTCTTGTTCTCGAGAACTGGCTACTTGTTCTAGAGAACTGTCCACCTTGTTCTAGAGAGTTACCTTCTTAGCTCTCGGGAAATCCATGTAGTTCTCGAGAAGGACTTTATTGTTCTCGAGTAATCAGTTCTATTTCCCGAGTAGTCTCCTTCTGTACTCGAGTAATCCCTTCTTCAGTACTCGAGTTCTGCATACCTTCTTCTCGAGATGCCTGTGCCTGTTTTCGAGTAGTCTGCTACCTCTTCCCGAGTGATGTTTCCTCTACTCGAGTAATTTTCTTCCACTCGATAAATCCTCTCTTCATTTCGAAAACCCGGTTCAGCAGACACCGATTCATTTCTTATTTATGGTTATCCTAATACTACACACATATATATACCTACTTCTTCTTCCTCTTTAAACCGATCAGCCCCATGTTCATCTCCCGAACCGGAGCAGCGTGAGCGAGAAAGAGAAAGTTTTTCCGTGATTCTTTCGGTGGCCGCCGACGGTGCTCCGATGCTCGAAATCTTCAACCAAATATAGATCCGAAAATCTCTCAACGAGAGCTTCGTCATCGTGGTAAAATTTTCCCCATTCCTTGAGTTTTTATCACTAGGGTTTTTGGCCCTAACTCCTATTTTGACCATTCGTGTTAGATTTCGACTCCCCTCGTCTTCTTTAGCACCGATCTACGCCGTGGTGGAATTTGGATGTCTTTCTCTGGTGAAACCAAGGCAAGTGATGGTTTCTTCCTTCTTTTCCTTTCTTTACCTCTATTTGCAGGAAATTTCTAATTTGTTTTCTAACTTATTGATTTTTAGTGCTGTTTAGATCTCTTGTATGGTTCGTTTATAATCACCATGATCTTGATTTTGTTACCTAATCTTGTAAGTGTTATATGTGGTGGAATTTCACTCTAATAAACCATTCCTCAATGTTTAATTAGGATGTGTTAGAGTTCCTTTAGGATTGTAAATTCTTCCTAAAGGTTGATCAACCGCTACTAATCTAGAATTGTCTAGTAGAATCCGATGTTCCATTGTTGTCTTGAGACTTATATCATGGTTTCCTTTATGGCGACATCGTGGGGCGAGACACGCCTTTAGACCAAGAAGGGTTGTGTTAGGCCTCAGAGCTCTAAACCCAGGTCATTACAGGGTTTGATTTCCGGGTATCCTTTGTTGCGGATGTTATTTGTGGATGAAACCACCGCCGCAACGTTTGTTCTCACTATTAGTACTTTGTGGGGCTATACCGGGTGTTTGGGGCATTTCTGGTGAATGGTGGAGTATCCAGTCTCCCCCGTAATTAGATGGATAAATTGTCTTCGGGGTTGGCCACCCTGCCCGTTTTGGTTTTTTTGGTGGAGTTGACCACAGGTGGCTAATAAGGGTTGGTTTCTCTATTGATGGTTTAAGCTTGACAATTTTCCCCTCATAGTCTTCTGCATTTGGGGTGCTGTGGTTATACATGATGCTTCACATCAGTGTTTCTCTTTTTACCTTTGTACCCGACTGCTGTATTTTATGTAAGTATTTTTCCTTGGTCTTGGGTTGGTACCACTTGACTTGTTTGCTTTTGGCTTACTTTCTGCCTTCACTTGTACATTCTTGCTGAGGTATTCTATCTTTGGAATGCCTTAGGTTCAGAGTTGTAGCTGATAGTTGTGCTGGTGTTGGAGTTCCTGTGCAGCTGTCTTGGTTGTGGATTTTGCCTCGCTGTAGCGAGGTAGATTGTTATTTTGTCTTATTTGATAGTACAGACATACTTTATTTTATGTGGGTTCATATTACTTGTTGACACCCACATGATTGTTGATTTTGGATACTTGCTAGCTGTTAGCTTTCCTTCTGTGTTTATGATTTCTTGCTCTTTGGGATGTTTTATGTTAGGATTGCATGGTAGGTATTTTCAAGTGTAAAACTACTATTATTACCTCATGCATTATACGTCTTTAAAATGTTAAAACACTATATTTAACGACCCTAAAAATTCACTTTCATTGCTATTATAAATTTAGAACTTGCTTACTTTGAGGTGTCCTATGGGAACCTCTAAACTCATGTAGGGCGTCTAATTTTGTAAAAGAAGTAATTTTCGCAGCGTATAACTACTTTCCTCGTGGACTAGATGAGACACTAAGCTGAGGGATACGTCTAACTATCACTTAAACTATTTTTTACCTTTAAATAACTTGAAGAATCTTCCTTCATGATTAAGTAGGTGTTTTACCTTAGGGTCCGCAGTTATCCTCTGCTGACGTGGCATCATGACGCGCATTTTCCCCCTACTCTGATACACCTTTATTGGCAGTGAAAAATGCGGGTTGTGACATAAGTGCACACTCATGGATGAACGCCAGCTAAATCCATCAATTAAGGACAAAATGCCTGGTTGGTTGGACAAAGTTTTGTTGCCACACCAGCAAACTAGTGAGGAAAAGTATGTTGTAATCACTGTGGAAAGCTGTCACAACCCGCATTTTCACCACAACGATGAAATATTAGAGTAAGGGATAATGCGTGTCATGATGCCACGTCAGAAGGGGATAACTGCAGACGCTCAGGCAACACTCCGACTCAATACAAAAAATATGATTTAAATGTTTTATTGAAGGAGTTTATTTTAAGTTAGGCAATTAGTCGTATCCCTCGGCTTGGTGGCTCACGAGTCCACCATAAGGAAAGTAATTATACGCAGCGGAAAATACTATAGTAAACAAGTAGACATCCTACATGAGTCTAGCATCCCTAAAAAAACTCATGGCATGCATTACCCTAAATTTATAATATCGAAATAGTTTATACGGTATTTAAATATAGTGATTTAGAGTTTTAAAATATGATGTGCATGATATAGTAATATTAGTTGGTTTTATAGTTGAAAATACCTATATGCATCCTTGCATAAATCTTTCCCAGAGAGTAAGAACTACTAACACAAAAGTAGACACTAACAACTAGCCAAATATCCAAGAACGATAATAAACAATCAGTGGGCGTCAAACACCTGACACGAACCCACTAAAGTTCACAAGTCTGAAGTATACTACAAAAGAACAAAAGATAGCTCACAACCTCGAGGCACCCTCAGCAAACCCAACAACAAAACTACTCAGCCGCAACACCGGCTACAGCCCTGAACATGAGGCATTCAAGAGAAGAACACCTCAGCAAGCAGAACAAAAAAAAAACAAGTGGCAAAAAATAGGTAAGCAAGTGAGTAAGCCAAACAATGGAGGGTGTACCAAACCCAACCAAAGGAGGAAGAATGCGAAAGAAAACAACAACAATTAGCCAAATAGAATATATAGAGGAAGGTTAGCCATTATAATAACCTCTAAATTTAAAAAGAATGCACCAAGTACGAATGTGAACAAGTCTGGGCACAACCAGCAAAATTTAGCAAAACTGTGGCATAAACCACAAAAAAAACAACTGATCACAATACAACTCAGAAGAGGTTGGATCATCAACACGTGGTATGACTGCGTTGTAGGCCGGAGAGGGCGACGACCTCAAGCACCCTAAGACCAACTCCGGATCCTCAACCATCTCACAGTCGGTACTGTGGTCCACAAACATGGCCAAACTGGGCCAACCGGAACCCAACAGTCTAAGAAAGGAGAAACTAAGCATACCCCCACTGTGATGATCCACAGAAAGAAGGGGCCCCCCGGTTGGGTGGTATGCTAACCACAACCAACACTCATACCCCCAACATCACCATCTCAAAATTGGCACAACACCTAAGTATTACAACACTAAATCAAAGATCACGACTTACAATCAACCTATACTAAGCGCAACGCATCCTATGCTCAATGTCGTCGAAAAATTTTCCCTAAGCGTAAGCCCTAAAAAAAATTTAAACATCTTATACTCTAAAGGAATCAGGAACATTAATATAAGGTGAAAGTCTTACCATAAGAACTTAAGTAAAAGGAGAGGAAAAAAGCCACTTGCCTTGGCTTTATCAAAGAAAGCCTCCAAATCACACCTCGTCGCAGATCGGGACTAAGGGAGACGAAGAAGCCGAAATCTGGACAAGAGAGGACGAAACAGAAGTTAGGGCCAAAAAAACCTTAATGAGAAATCTCAAGAAATGGAAAAAAAGTTACCACGACGATGTAGATCTCGCCGAGAGCTTTCAAATCTATGCTCGAATGAAGATTTCGAGCACCAGAACTCCGTCGGCGGCGATCGGAAGGTTCACAAAATCTCACGCCCCGCCATCACCGTCCCCACATTTCTTCAGCTCTGGTTCGGTTCAGTGAAGAAGAAGAAGTCCTAAATAAAGAGTGGGGCCGGTTCAAATTCTAATTATACGTATATATATAGGTATTTATGAAAAGTTTTGTCTAAAAACATACTATTTACGAGCAAGTGCACGAAAAATGAAATTAGGGGTTTTAAACTGCTTCAAATCGCAAAGTGGTCAACATGAGAGTTGTAGATCTCGTCGAGACAAACAAATTTGATTTTAACCATATTTTGATATGACACCATGTTGAACCTCAAAATAGCGCCCGAACGCAGACAGGAATGACATACTCGAGTGGCGGCATGAACCACTGGAGTTCCAACATAACTACTCGAGTAGCAGCATAACTACTCGAGTAACAACATACCTACTCGAGTAGCAGCATACGTACTCCAGTAGTATGATAATATACTCGAGTAGAAGCACATTACTCGAGTTCCAACATGCATTACTCGAGTAGTAGCATAACATACTCGAGTAGCAGCTCAACACTCGAGTTCCAGCAGAAAAAATAGAATTAGGGGTTCAGAACGACTTCAAATCGAAAAGTGGTCAACATGAAAGTTGTATATCTCGTCGAGACGAACAATTTCATATTAACCAGTTTTGATACGACGCTGTTTTGACCCTCAAAACGACACCCAAACGCAGACATGAATGTCCTACTCGAGTGGCAGCATGAACCACTCGAGTTCCAACATAACTACTCGAGTAACAGCATACCTACTCGAGTAGCAGCATACCTACTTGAGTAGTATCATAATATACTCGAGTAGAAGCTCATTACTTGAGTTCCAACATGCATTACTCAAGTAGTAGCATAACATACTCGAGTAGCAGCTCAACACTCGAGTATATTATGATACTACTCGAGTAGGTATGCTGCTACTCGAGTAGGTATGCTGTTACTCAAGTAGGTATGCTGCTACTCGAGTAGTTATGTTGGAACTCGAGTAGTATCATAATATACTCGAGTAGATGCTCATTACTCGAGTTCCAACATGCATTACTCGAGTAGTAGCATAACATACTCGAGTAGCAGCTCAACACTCGAGTATATTATGATACTACTCGAGTAGGTATGCTGCTACTCGAGTAGGTATGATGTTACTCGAGTAGGTATGCTGCTACTCGAGTAGTTTTGTTGCACCTCAGTTATTGATGAGGGGTGGTAATAAGACTCTCTTATCAAGGTTGCGGCTTCGAGACCCCGTGGCAACAACCTACCGTTGCTGATAAACAGGCGCGGAGATTTGGTTAGGGTGCAATGGGCCTGCAGGCCTTGATGTTTTGGCTTACTACCAGTGGTGCCTTGGGGTGAGACAAGCCACCGGCCTAGTCAAGGGTGCGGTGGGCCTCTGAGCTCTAAATCCGGGCTACTGGTAGGCCGGCGACGCTGTGGGGCATCCCAATGGGCCTAAACCCGGGTCGTTACAAAAGCTGCAAAGAATAAGTTATTCTGAGAGCAGCAGGGAGGGATCACATTATGCTCAGCTGAAAAGTTTCTCGAGTGGTACGATCAGCTGTCTGGCACTTCAGTGGAAACTAGAAAAGAAGTGTGCTCAGGTTCAACATTATCTGAACTTGTAGCAAAGGATGTCCAAGTCAGTTTGCATTATGGACAGGCTTGTGCAAATTCTAAGGGGAAGACTGTATTGCTAGATACTCCTATTTGGGGAGCATGTTCAATCATTATTGTCGGACAAGGTTAAGTCTTACCTACAGTACCTCCAACACTGAAAAGATCAGCACTACTACTAAAGTTCAGCAATGTCTCCATAGATAATGCAGAGTATGAGAGAGAGACTATTCAGATGTTTGCAACTACTGTGAATGAGTAAGTTCACAAGAATAGCTAGTTTGCTCCAGCTATTGCTGATATAAGTCAACACATTCCTATGGGAATAGTAGTATAAAGAAAGACTTGGTATCAAAATAAGAGTATGGTATCAAGTGGTTTTAAAGACCAGTAGCTGCAGGAGAAGTGAAAACTAGCAGCTGCACCAGAGGTATCATCAGCAATCAGCTAGGGGGGGGGAGAGAATCACATCAGACCAACTACTCCATGACTATTTATAACTAAGAAGGGTTTGATCAAGTTGTGATCAAGTGGGGAGATCAATGTAATGATCAAAATAGTACTTAATGAGCTGAACACTCTTGTGCTGCTGATCAGAAAGCTAAAGCCAAAGGCAAATCTATTTATAAAGATAAGAAGAAGATCGGGCACAACAAGAAGTGATCATGGTGCAAGGGAGCTGCTATGATTCATTGATGAGAATCCAGCCACAGCTCCAGAACCATAACATCCAAATAAGTTGAACTTTTTTATATTGATATTCTATAAGTGTAATCTAAGTTGTTAGGAATCAAGTTTGTCATAGCAGAACTATACTTATGTAGATTAAGTATCACTAAGTTTGGGAGCATAAGGAAGGACTCAATCCTGAGTCTGTCCTGACTGATAAGTGGCTGTCATTTTTATCATGCCACTAGATGAAGTCAAGTTCAACACCCTCTTGGTTGAGTTGGGGATATGGAACTTAGGATTGCTTCAACAGCTCCAAATTTTAGTTTGTGTTGTAGGATTTAATTTTCATGCAGGTAGATAAGTCCTTGATATGACATTAAGACTACAAAGACCATAATGTGGTATCCATACAGACATAGACTAGAATGTCTACCAGTAATCTGACAAAGGATGCCTCAGTTGAGGGGGAGCAAGCAGCTGCTGTAATAGATCAGCTATCACAACTGGTGATCGGTTTGTCTTAAGGACAATACATAGACCAAGGGGGAGATTATGAGAAGAAAAATAACTAGCAGCCAGCTCAAGTGGATCCATGGTTCACTCAAGTGCCAAGGGGCTGCAGTGTTGTGTTGTATCAATGATATCACACAAGTGGATGCTGATTCTGTAGATACAACATCAGTAAGTGGAACTACGTGTGTAGTAGTTCAAGTAATTCAATGTTGTGTTGTTTCAATGTTCGACACACAAGGTATGACTGCTAATCTAGTAGATTGATCACTAGGATAATTTCCTTAGTGTTATCAACATAGGACCTTAACTATGATCAAGAGATAATCTCTCCTATGATCCTTTCTCCTCCCTCAATATTTATACCTATTGAAGAAGCCAAAAAGGGGGAGATGTGTGGCAATACTGGAGAGGAGAGTTGTGGTAATACTTCTAATGGGGGAGATTGAAGATATAGAAGCAATACATGACATGACTAGGTCCTGTTGAGTCGGTTCATATTACTGGAAACGATTCTAGTCGTATGAGTAATGCAATGACTGATTGCATGTTGAGCCATGATTGTGTCAGTGCATATTTTGAGGGAAGTGCTTCTAGTGGTGCACCATTTAAATATTAAGTGATATAAAGGAGAGTGCATATTAATTGAGTAATTGCTCAAGTAGTATGAGGATGCATTGACTTAACCTATTGAGTCAATACAATTAATGAAGCATATTGAATTAATATATCATAAGCTAGCAGGTGTAGCATATTATAATCTACAGCTGCATGAAATTATTCTGCCTATTATGGTAATGCCTCTTAGTACTGCTGGGTGTTCTGCCTTCTTCAAATAGGGGGAGATTGTTCGGTCCATTGCCCACAATGTTCCCTAGAGTGGATTTGAAGAGGCATCACCATCAACACTAAGAGCATAGTTGTATTAGATGTTGTTTAAGTTCATCTTGTGTAGGATGTTCCATGGAACAAGTCTAGACATATTGTTCAAGTGATGTGACATGTGGTCACAAGGCAGAAAGGTGGACACCAAGAGAAGATGCTGGAAAGGTAGGAATTTGCCTAAGTCCACAGACGTTAAGTGAGGTAAGCTCATTATTGCGGTTTACAGCAAGTGTACCGGTCGCACAAGTAATATAAAATGGGCGAATTTTCCCAAGTATCAATGTCTCAAGTAACACATTATGGTGGAGTTATTTTTGAGGAGGACTTGAGATTGAAGTCCTTAGGTCGGTGTTTATGAAGGTGGTTTTGACTGTTTGTGGAAAAAGAAAGTAAAACACTAATAAACTACTCCTATGCAATGCCGTTATGCAATGCTTCGCCAGGCAGATGGAAAACTACATGGGCCGTTATACACCGAATCGCTAAGCGGATAGACGAGAAGGCTTGCGGATGAGGTGCTGAGAACGGTGGGATGAGGGTCATTAGCACCTCTTCGCTACGCATGCCACTAGCAATTGATAGTGTTGCATTGTGTGGTGGAGGATGGAAAAGAGCGCACCTCAAGCAAATAACGTCAGTATAAAATCACATAGACATGATTGTACACAAACATATATCAAATTAAGTACAGTTCATCAAATACAAAGGGGTCAAACTACACTATCAATAACAAAAGAAGAGGAGAGTGCGAAATCAACCAGATCCAAAGTCTTGTTGAGGATTCACGGAAGGAATCGTCGGGTTGTCAATCTGCGTCCAAGCTCGGTCCTCAACTGTGTCCGGGGTAGAGGAGGCTGTCACTAACTCCTAATGGACCTGTCTTCTTCGTGTCACAATCCGGTGGAGGTTGATACAAAGTCCTCCGAGCTTGATGATGAAAGGTAGGTGAAACCTTCTTGAAGCTCAAGGATGAAGGAGGAGGACGAGAGGAATCTCTGGCTTGAATTTGGAGTTGAAAGCTTGCCCGGAGCCCCTCCCTACGATGGAGGAAGAAGGAGATCGGTGGAACCCTCCTTGGAGATGAAAACAGCGGAGAAAAAGTCCAGAATGCGGAATTAGGGTGGAACCTCCGTATTTATAAATTGCAAAAATTATAATGCACAATATTAGTGGTGCACAGCCAGTAGTCGTGCACACTATGTCCTTTAATAGTGCATATTGGCATGGCAGAACCTGGTAAAAATGGAATCAATACACACGATCAGTGGTGCATGATCAGTGGTCGTGCACACTATGTCTTGTGATAGTGCGTATTGGCATGACAGAACATGGTAAAAAATGGAATCAATGCACACGATCAGTGGCGCTTTACCAGTGGTCATGCGCTAAGGAATCCACTGAGCATGCGCGTGTAAAAACGCACGATCAGTGCCCCTTAGGCATAAATGGGCCCCAATACAACCCAGAGCACCCACACAACCCCTGTACCTGCAGGAAAAACTAACCACTGATATGTGTAGACATTCCAGGCGATCACAATAAGAAGTACAATAAATAAAAGTAACAAAAATACACAACCACGGGCCTATAAGTGCACTTCCTTTGGAAATAAAGATTAGATGAAATATATATGATAATGAACTAAAAGTGAAGTGCTAGTCAAAGAAAACTAGACCAGATGAGTCTGAAAATCAGTATAAAAATATGACTCATCACTCACTCAATGCCAGAAGTCAAGGAGCAGTTGACAATACGGCTAAGTCCACAGGCGTTGAGTGAAGCAAGCTCACTCAATGCTAGAGGTAAGAAAGAATGTTGGCAAGCTGGAAATGTGGCTATTGTAACATCCCTAATCGATCCAACGTGATAGTGTCACAGATCCGCTCTAGGCGACGCTACCGGGCTGCAGCCCAAGCACCCCAACCCCTCTCCAGCCCACAGGCGGGTTGTTGGTGGCCACATCCTCCCTTTGATGAGTGAAATTCTCTATAGTTAAGCGTGCTCGGGCTGGAGAAGTACTGGGATGGGTGACCTCCTGGGAAGTCCCCGTGCTGTCCGCTTAGCGGGAGAATTTCACTCATCAAAGGGAGGCTGTGGCCACCAACAACCCGCCAGTGGGCTGGAGAGGGGTTGGGCTGCTTGGGCTGCAGCCTGGTAGCGTCTCCTAGAGCGGATCCGTGAGACTGTCACGTTGGATTGACTAGGGATGTTACAATAAAAGTGCACTTTTTATTGTAATGCCCCTAGCCGATCCAACGTGACAGCATTACGGCTCCGCTCTAGGCGACGCTACCGGGCTGCAGCCCAAGCACCCCAACCCCTCTCCCTCCACAGGCGAGTTGTTGGTGGCCACAACCTCCATTTGATGAGGTAAACTCGATAGTCAAGCCCGCACTACGGGGACTTCCCAGAAGGTCACCCATAGGCGTTGAGTGAAGTTGACTCACACAACGCCATATAACTATAAGTAGAAATATAGCTAAGTAGTTTGACGTTGAGTGATGAAGTCACACTCAACGCCATACAACAAAATGCTATGAGTTGAACGAAGTTCAGAATTCGCCGAACTCAGTTCAGAATTCATCGAGCTAAGCTTAGCGTTTGTCCAGCTACACTCAGAGTGTGAGATTATGAGTTCGTCAAACTTAATTTAGAATTCGTCAACCTGAGTTTAAAGTTCGTCGAGCTGAGTTCACCGTTTGTCGAACTCAGTTCAGCATTCATCGAACTAAGATCAGAATCTTGGCTAAGACAAAAAGCGTTGAGTGAGGCATGCTCACTTAACGCCTAAGATGATTCAGAGGCAGAAAATTGGCTAAGGCAAAAAGCGTTGAGTGAAGCTTGCTCACTCAACGCTCTCAACGCCTAAGTTGCAGAAAGCTTTTCTAAGGAAAAAAGCTTTGAGTGATGAACACTCAACGCTCTCAGCACTAGAGAAGCAGGAATATTTTGCTAAGGCAAAAAGCATTGAGTGAAGCGTGCTCACTCAACGCTCTCAACGTCTAAGTTGTAGAAAGCTTTTCTAAGGCAAAAAAGCGTTGAGTGTTGAAGACACACTCAACGCTTTCAATGCCAGAGAAGCAGGAAGATTTTGTTAAGACAAAAAACATTGAGTGAGTCTTGTTTCACTCAATGCTCTCAACGCCTAGATAGACAAAATTTTGCCTAAGGAAATTTGAAGAGGCCAACATAAAACAGTTCTGGATTGTTGTTATGCAAGAAGAACTAAACATGTTTAAGAGATGTAAGGTCTGGAAGCTAGTTCACAGACCACAAGGACATAATGTCACTCGAGTCATGTGGATTTACATGAATAAACTTGATGAAAATGGCATTATAATCAAGAATAAGGCAAGGCTGGTAGCTAAGGGGTACATGCAAGAGGAAGTTATTGATTTTGATCAAACCTTTGCCCATGTAGCAAGATTGGAGGCCATCAGATTGTTCCATGCATATGCTGTACAGAAGAGATTCAAGGTCTACCAGATGAATGTGAAGTCAGTCTTCCTGAATGGTGACTTAAAAGAAGAAGTAGATATTGAGCAGCCTCCAGGTTTTGTTGTTCCTAACTCACCTAATTCCATTTATAGACTTAGGAAAGCTCTATATGGGCTGAAGCAAGACCCTAGATCATGGTATGAGACATTGTCTAGCTTCCTCAATAAGAACAAATTTTCAACGAGGAAGATAGACAAGACCCTATTCCTAAGGGAATATAATTGTAAGATCATCCTAGTCTAGATATATGTAGATGACATTATCTTTGGATCTACTAATGACAACCTTTGTAGGAAGTTTGCCAAACTTATGCAAAGGAAGTTTGAGATGAGCAGTATGGGTGAACACAAGTTCTTCTTGGGTCTCCAAGTTAGACAGGCTGATGATGGCTTGTATATATCTCAGTATAACTTCACCAGGGAGTTAATCAAGAAGTTTGGTATGGAGAATTCCTCCACCATGAAAACTCCCATGGGGACAAGTATGTCTATAGGCAAAGATGAGACAGGGAAACATATTGATCAAACTTTGTATAGAGTGATATTTGACTTCGTTCTTTATCTAACTGCAAGAAGGCCAGACATCATGTATGTTATATGTGTTTGTTCAAGGTATCAGGATTGCCCTAAAGAATCACACTACTCTACTGCAAAAACAATTTTGAGGTATCTTAAGGGCACACCAAATCTTGGCCTATGGTACCCTTGGAAAGGGGAGTATGAACTAACAGGCTATTCAGATTCAGATTTTGCAGGCTGCAAAGAGGATATGAAGAGCACTACTAACACCTGTCAATTCTTGGGAGGATGACTAGTGTCTTGGAGCAGCAAGAAGCAAAAAAGTGTAGCAATCTCAACTACAGAGTCAGAGTACATTTCAACAGGTAGTTGTTGTGCTCAGTTACTGTGGATCCAACATCAGCTCCAGGATTATAACCTCCAGATAAGTAAAATTCCAATATATTGTGATTCTACTAGTGTCATCTCAATTTCTAATAATCCTGTCTCACACAGTGGGACTAAGCATATTGAGATTAGATATTATTTCATTAGGGAGCATGTGGAATGTGAAGATATCAACCTTGAGTTTGACCTAATAGACAAGCAAGTGGCTGACATATTTACTAAGTCACTTGATGAAGCAAAGTTCAACACCTACATGTTTAAATTGGGTAGACAAGCACTTCAGGGAATTGAAGATCCTTCAAGATTATATATCTTGAGTGGTATCATGCTAGTTGAAGCGCTAACCAGATGATGTAGACCAAAGGGTCTATCAGGAAACATTATTGATGATGCTTCAGTTGAGGGGGAGCAAGTCCAAAACTACTCCAACACTCTCAAGTGGTACAACTTCTGCTTGTACTCAAATAGGGGGAGCTCAAAATCAAAACCTACCTGACTATTTACAGAACTCCAAAAGGGGGAGGAGAAGGATATGATCTATCACATCATAGTAAGGAGGATAAGGATACAAGTGGTATCAGAACTATAAGAAGTATATGATCAAATTGATCAAGTCCAGGTAGCAATAATTCAGGGGGAGTAGGTTTGACGATGATCACCCTGCAGGTAACTAAAACTTCTTCTCTTATTTTATGTTAATGTTTTATTGCTGAATATTATTTTGTATGTCATTGCTGCATACTATATGAGATGTATAAAGGAGGTACTCCGAATTATCTTCCAAGTCTCCTATAAAATTTACCAGAGGTCCACCATAACAAGTTTAGTCTAAAATCAGAGATTCAAAATTTTTCTAATTAATTTGATATTTATTGAATTTTCCCAAATGTTTGTCCATGGGCAATTTTGAACATGAACTATATGATGTACTCAAGTAATGGCCACCCAAAAATTTTGATCGCTAAATAATAGAGATATATTACTAGATACTAATTTCCATAATTTTTCAGAAAATATTTGACCTCTAATTAATTTATCCAATATAATTCACTTAATCATATGTAAAGAAGGAAGTACCAAAATTTTTCTTCAGAAAATTATATAAAAATTACAAAATCTTAATATTGTACAAGGAGGGTCATTGTGAAAAAATAATAATTTTACAGGCTTTCTAGATGCCAAAATAAATTTACTTAAATTTTCATGGGAAACAGTACTTAATGAAGCAACCCTTATATTTATTCTTCCAAAAATTCCATAAAAAGTCATAGAGCTATAAAACATAATAAAACATCCTCTGACTAAAATTCATCAATTTCCAGTAAGTAGTTACTTCATAATAAATTTCTAAGTAAATAATACAAATTACCAAATTGTTAATGAAGTATCCAAAATAATAATCCTAAATTCATAATAAAATCTCCAGAGCTTGTACTATCTTTAAAAACTACTCAATCCAAATCTCATCACTTTTCAATGAGTTTTAGTGACATTGTTCTTCACTATAATGTTTGTTCCCTAAGCTAGGGTTAGGGTTTTGAGGGGGTTTAATGCTTCCAAATTCCCTAAAATTTTAACCAGAGTACCATACTAACCCTGTGGTCCTCTCCACAAATGTTCAAGTCATTCCAAGGTCATTTGACCCCATGACCTTCAAGCCCTAAAAATCCCCATTAAGGGACCTACCCTAGGGCTCTAGGGCAACCCTACTCTTAACCACCCCAAATTCCATTAGACGTGAGGCATACTATAAAGAGTAAGTGGACAAAATATCAGCCTCTGTTGAGGTGATTTGACCACTCAAAACCCAACGGGGGTGCTTGACCTAGTTAACCCTAAAAGGGTCAACCTAGGGTTGGATCAATACCTAACCAAAACATCTCCAAATGAGATGAAAATTTTACTAGAGCCATAACATTCCCTTTAAGACCTCCCACACATATTTGGGGAAGGTTTGAGATGTTTAGGACACCTAATTAATTTATTCATGGATTATTAACTTTTTCTAAAAACTATAGAAACATGTTCCCCAAAAATTCCCATTTTGGACAGGCCCTAGGTATAGCTAGGGTAGACTCCCTGCCCAAATATCAAATCATTTACACAAGGGATGAAGGGTGTAACAACCCCTATCTGTCACATAGCATAAAGCAGTAGGTCCGGCCGGGGCCCGACGCCGTATGCCACAGACAGACCGGGTGGTTACTTATGGAAACCATCCAACCAATCTCAACGTCCTACACAGAGCATTCTAGCGGAAGCAGTTTATTAAAGTTGTAACAAAGAACCCAGCATTAAAGCACGAATGTCCACTAGTACAAATTAGGAATGTTATACAAAATACCCAAAACAAGCTTTAAGACTTTACAAAATGTTTCACTTGAATATTACATGTTTTACAAACCACGGCACGCAGGCCGGTCATACATGAATAAAGAAGTAAACATTTCCAACTTAGGCCTTCAAGGGCCGGCTTCGCAATCGGGCTTTAGCCCGCTATTGACCGCTTGGTCCAGCTGCACCTGTAAGCAACAAACCACCGCACGGTGGCAAAACAAGGCAACGGTCAGCAATGCTGACCAAATTATAACGATCCCGCCCCCAACTCGAGGCGGCGATGCTCCTTCCCTGCATTTCATTAGCATAAGCGAGCAATTATATCAATAGCCAATACATCACAGATGTTGGCTCGCACGACCACACGCCCCGTGCTCTCAGGGCACATTTTCGGTGAACCGGTCGATGTCACGTCAATTAAAGCCATAGACATTCCGGACTCACCACCGCCACTTGGACAGCCAAACCTATGAGCAATTTGTCTTCCTGTCCTGGGTCACGACAATTTAAGCCATTGACCGCCGAAGACCCTACTCTATGCCAACGGTAAGTGTCACGTGCCTTTAGGTCTCTTTAACCGAACGACATAGAACGGGTACGGTTCCATCTAACCCGTGCTCACATCACAACGACAATTTAAGCCATTTGCGCGGGTCAAACTTCCGCCGAGTCCCATTTCCATCACAAGTCACATAACCCGGTTATGTTCAAGTTGGCTCTAAAGCCACCAAGTTGGCAAGATCTCGTACCCGCCCAGTTTTCCGGGTCCACCTTTGGGTTAGTCCCCAAGGCTCCCTGCTGCAATCTACCGCGTAGAAAACCCGAAAAACAACCAATAGCACGGAGTCTTCTCCGGCATTATGCAATGCAACATCACCGATCCAGACCAACATGTCCGGGTAGGCTTCACACATCATGCCTATGTCCGTTCTCGCTTACGGACTCTAAACAATGGGGACTTCACATATCTACCCAAAGGAACGCCTCCAACTCTCCGCAAACTCGCGAGAGCGGGCTTCCTGTGCAAAGAAAGAGAGCTACTCATGCTCAAGATGAGGATCGTTACCCTTGCGTTCCTCTTTGGCGCCATGGAAAAGTAATCGGATGAAAACCACCGCTCTAGCATTGCCTCCGTGGATCCGGAGTCGGCTCGCGATTCGGAGCTCCGAAGCTCCTCCAATGGCAGGATCTAGCTCCTTCTTCCTCCTTTGGCTCTCCTCTCTCTCTAAGGCTTTAGAAAGAGAACACTTAAGAAAAGTGAGGGTTTTCTAAGTCAAAACCCGGGTATATCCCTTTAGGAACAACCCCCAGCCGTTGGATCTCAACATAAGGAAACGAACGGCTTTGATTCGGGGCTGAAATGCCCAATCTGGACCGAACACGGCTTGGCACACGCCCGTGTCCCGGGCCGTGTGCCGCATTCGCCGTCAAAATAGAATCGCCTGGAACCTCACACAGGTATCGAACACGCCCGTGTTCGAGCTGACACGCCCGTGTTTCACCGGACACGGCCGTGTTGCCGGCCGTGTACCCCATGATTTTTCCCCAAAATCAACCCGAGCACTGCACGGGTTCTAGGACACGCCCGTGTCCTTACCCGTGTCACCTTAACACGCCTGGACCCCAGGCCGTGTACACGGTCTCGACATTTCGTCGAGCGAAGATCGTTGACCTGATGACACGGCCTTGGACACGCCCGTGTCCTAGGCCGTGTGCCTTGTCTCGACGATCGTCGAGCGAATCTCGACGACTCCCCGGGACGATCGTCGACACGGGTCGACACGCCCTGCGACACGCCCGTGTCGCGGGCCGTGTGCCCAGTCTCGACGAATCATCGAATAAATCTCGACGACTTCGCGGCTAAGTGTCGACACGGGTCGACACGCCCTGCGACACGCCCGTGTCGCAGGCCGTGTGCCCAGTCTCGACACAATGTCGAGACCAAAGTGTCGACACCCCGTCTCAATGTTGATACAGGCTTGACACGCCCTGGGACACGCCCGTGTCCCAGGCCGTGTGCCTGCATCCAGAACCCAAACTGGCCCAAAACGTCCCCCTTTTGCTCCTTTGAGTTTCGGGGCGTTACAACTCTCCCCCTCTTAAAAGAATTTCGTCCTCGAAATTACATAAAGGAAAGACATGTACAAAAACCAAAATTTGTACCTGAGCGGAACAACTCCGGATACTCGTCAAGCATAGTCTGCTCTCGCTCCCAAGAGAGCTCCTCACGACCGCAATTGTCCCACTGGACCTTGACCATCCTGATCTCTTTATTGCGTAGCCGCTTGACCTCCGAGTCCTCAATCCGCACGGGCTTGACCTTTGTCATTAGCCAACTATCCACTGACACTTGATCGACCGCGATCACTTGCGTAGGCTCTTGCACCGCCTTCCGAAGTACCGAGATGTGGAATACATCGTGTAAACCACTAAGCTCCACTGAGAGCTTCAACCGATAGGCCGCTTCGCCAACTCTCTCCAGAACCTCAAACGGTCCAAGGTACCTCGGGCTTAGCTTTTTCAATCGCCGCACCCGCGAGACACACTTGAACGGCTTGATCTTTAGGTACACATAATCACCCACAGCGAACTCCACGTTCCTGTGCTTGGCATTATAGTACTTTGCTTGCCGGTCCTGAGCGATAAGCAACCTCTCCCGAATGGTTCTCACCAAAGAAGTAGCATCATCCACTTCCGATCTCTTATACAACTTTGACTCACCCGTTTCTAACCAAGACAACGGCGTGCGACATCTTCTACCATATAGGGCCTCGAAAGGCGCCATCTGAATACTTGCTTAGTAGCTATTGTTGTATGCGAACTCCACCAAATAAAGGTGGTCTTCCCATTGCTTTCCAAAATCCAAGACACACATGCGAAGCATGTCTTCCATGGTTCTATTGACCCTCTCGGTCTGCCCATCCGTTTGTGGATGGAAGGCTGTGCTGAATTTCAGCTTTGTTCCCAACATTTGCTGCACCAGCCTCCAATCATTGGACGTGAACCGCCCATCTCGGTCACTCACGATGCTGCGGGGCACACCATGAAGCCGTACTATGTTATCCACATAAAGCTTTGCCAGCTTCTCCACCGGATCATCCTTCCTATGCGGAATAAAATGCGACACCTTCGTTAAACGATCAACAACCACCCAAATGGCGTCGTTCCCCTTTTGCGACCTTGGCAAACCGTGCACAAAGTCCATAGAGATGTCGTCAAATTTCCACTCAGGAATAGGCAAGGACTTAAGAAATCCTCCCGGCTTTTGGCATTCCGCCTTCACCAAGGCGCAGGTTTGGCACTTCGCTACATATAGCGCCACATCCTTTTTCAAACCCGGCCACCAAAACAGTTTCTTTACATCGCGGTACATCTTCGTGCTCCCCGGGTGAATCGAGTACTTGGTATGGTGTGCCTCGTACAACAATTCCACCCGCAAATTGCCCACACAAGGGACGCACAGACGACCGTCTTTCCTAAGCAATCCGTCCTCCACGACGAATTGGGAATTTGACCCATCCAGAGCCTCTGCCATGAACTGCTTCATATGAGCATCCATATCCAAAGCCTGCCGAATACGATCAGCCAGGTCATATTGGACTTCAGTCCAATTCAGAACTGCTTCAGCACCTGATTGTCTGTCCACACAGACAATCTCCAACGCCTCCAACTCTCGCACCAACCGCTCATCGTGCACCGATAGCTAATTGGCTTGAGCTGGGGCTCGGCGACTCAACGCGTCCGCAACCGCATTCCCTTTGCCAGGCACGTAGTGGATCTTGAACGTATAGTCCCCCAGGAACTCCATCCACCTACGCTGCCGCATATTCAGATCTTTCTGATCAATAAGATACTTCAGGCTCTTGTGATCGGTGTAGATATCAATCTTCACACCGTACAAGTAGTGTCTCCAAGCTTCAAGGCAAAAATCACGGCCGCTAACTCCAAGTCATGGACCGGATAGTTCCTCTCGTGCACTTTTAGCTGTCTCGAGCCATAAGCTATCACGCTTCCGTGCTGCAGTAGCACGCAACCCAAACTGCTGCCTGAAGCATCGCTATAAATCTCATAGCCTTCGGTCCCACATGGCGAACTCAGCACAGGCGCCGTGGTCAACCGACACTTCAACTCCTCAAAAGCTCGCGCGCACTCCGGCGTCCAAACGAACTTATGCTCCTTCCTCGTCAAAGTAGTGAGAGGTAATGCTATCCGCGAGAAGTTCTCTACGAAGCGCCTATAATAGCCGGCAAGCCCCAGAAAACTCCGGAATTCCGCTACAGTAGCAAGCTCAGGCCACTCCCGTATCGCAACAATCTTCGCCGGATCCACAACAATACCCTCTCCACTTACTATATGCCCGAGGAACGCCACTGAGGATAGCCAAAACTCGCACTTCGAGAACTTGGCATACAACTGATTTCTCCTTAGCGTCTCCAACACCAAATGAAGATGCTTGAAGTGATCTTCCTCACTTTGCGAGTACACCAAAATATCGTCGATGAAGACGATCACGAAATGGTCCAAGTACTCCCTGAAAGTCCTGTTCATCAAATCCATGAACACTGACGGCGCATTAGTCAGCCCAAACGGCATGACCGTAAACTCATAATGCCCGTATCTCGTACTAAACGCTGTCTTCGGGATATCACTCTCCCTTATCCGCAACTGATAGTACCCAGCCTTGAGATCTAACTTCGAGTACACCGTCAACCCGACTAACTGATCAAAAAGATCATCAATCCGGGGGATCGGGTACTTGTTCTTCTCGGTCAGCTTGTTGAGCTCCCGATAATCAATACATAGCCTCAAGCTTCCGTCCTTCTTCTTAACAAAGAGGACCGGTGCGCTCCAAGGCGAAGAACTCGAGCGCACATACCCTTGCTCCAACAACTCTTGCAGTTGAACTTTCAGCTCCGCCATTTCCTTAGGCGCTAGCCGATAAGGAGATCGTGACACAGGCTTTGCACCTGGCACTAGCTCGATCCTAAAATCTATCTCCCGCTGAGGCGGGGCTCCAGGAAGATCCGCGGGGAACACATCAGGGTAGTCCGATACCACTGAAATACAATCCAACGCGGGCTTCGGCTTTGCAACCTCCACTAGTGTAAAGAACAGTTCTGCTCCGGCACGAATCGCCTTCACCACCTGAAGAGCAGACATCAACATCTTGCTCGACCCCTTTAAGCCCGTAAAAGTCGTCTCACGACTTGCTCCCAGCTTAACTTCCTTGCTACCGCAATCTATATGGGCCTGCTGCTCCGAGAGCCAGTCCATGCCAAATATGACGTCGAACTCCACCAACGGAAGTAAATACGCCCGCAGGTCGAACACCTGCTCCCCAATACGAATCTTAACATCGCAGATCCTATCCGCTCGCATCGAACACCCATTGGTCAACAACACATCCAACTTATCCTTCGCCATCGAAGAAGGGACTCCGATGCGTGATATAAATCCGTCGGACAAGAAGGAGTGTGAGGCTCCAGTATCAAAGAGTGCTCGTGCCGGATTTTCGCAAATCAATACAAATCCTAAACAAGCAGTGGTAAGGTAACATGTGCATAACAAGTATTTAAATAAATTGACTTGCTATAAATTAAACCGTACCTATCACCACATCAGCTTGTTTGATGGCCTCCTGTTGGCCAAGATTATAGACCCTTGGTTGGGCCGGAGCATAATGGGATGCGGTCGACTCCACCGCCTTTCCCTTCTCTTCATAAGTAGCTCCCGACTTCCTCTCGGACTTAGGACGTCCGCTCCAACAGTCGCGGGCAAAGTGCCCCGTCTTTCCACATGTAAAACACGCGCCCGGGGTCCGACTCGTAGTCGCCCCAGAAGCACCAGATGGAGCTGGACCCGAAGTCCTATGCTTCTTGAAAGCCCTCCGATAGCCGGCCTTTGAAGTAGTCGGCACTTTAAATTCAGATTTCTTCTCACCCAAGCTTTTCTTTGCATGTACGTTCTTCATGTGCTTCTCCAAGGACCGGGCAGTATTGACCAAGGTTAAGAAACCCTGCGTCATCGGCCCCGAAAGTAGTAGTCTCAACTCATCCCTCAAGCCTTCATAGAAGCGATTAGTCTTGCGCTCCTCATCCACGATGGTGGAGCTAGCATAACGACTCAGACGAGTAAACTCGTGGAGATATTCATCCACGCTCCTCTCACCCTGTACCAACTTCAGGAACTCATTCTCCAACGCTATATTCTGCGTCGACGGGAGGTATCTAGCCAAAAATAATCTCGAGAACTCCTCCATCTAGACATCACCAAGTTGCCTACCTCTCAGTAAGTGCAGCTCCAATCATTCCCACCACAACCTCGCTTCACCGTCCAAAAGGAACGTAGCGATGGTGGTCATTTGCCACTCCTCCGTCTCCGTTGCTGTCATGACTCTCTTCACCCTTGAGAGCCAGTCTTCAGCCTGAGATGGGGTTCCCAACCCCGAGAATAACGGAGGGTTAAAGCTCATTACATGCTTTAGCTACCTCTCAGTTGCCCTCCTTGGCACTACCGGTTCCACAACCACTTGCTCCACCCTCCTCGGCTCAGCCTCTTGAAGAGGTATTTGCTCCAACACAGGAGCGGGCTGCTGTGTCTGCCTTCCAGGCTGCGCATTAATCACGGCCAACACCGCTTCAGCCACCAATCGAATATTCTCAGCCGACAGAGGTATTGTGGGAGCAACATCCGGTGCACTACTAGCCTCAGAAACTCGGCGTTCTGACGGCCCTCCACCACTTCTGGTCACCTATAGTGGTACAAAACACCGTTAAGTGACCAAATAAAATTGCAAACAACAATTATAGGAACACGCAGGTTCCTCAAACACGAGTATTTTCATTCCTACGTGGACATTCATGGGTTCTTTTACGATTATAACGATGACACACACAATGTGCTCACCACCCCTTAAAAAGAATTCGCCCACGAATTCAGTTTAAGCCCAACCAAAACCAGTAGTCTGATACCAAATTGTAACACCCCCTATCCGTCACATAGCATAAAGCAGTAGGTCCGGCCAGGGCCCGACGCCGTATGCCACAGACAGACCGGGTGGTTACTTATGGAAACCATCCAACCAATCTCAACGTCCTACACAGAGCATTCTAGCGGAAGCAGTTTATTAAAGTTGTAACAAAGAACCCAGCATTAAAGCACGAATGTCCACTAGTATAAATTAGGAATGTTATACAAAATACCCAAAACAAGCTTTAAGGCTTTAAAAAATGTTTCACTTGAATATTACATGTTTTACAAACCACGGCACGCAGGCCGGTCATACATGAATAAAGCAGTAAACATTTCCAACTTAGGCCTTCAAGGGCAGGCTTCGCAATCGGGCTTTAGCCCGCTATTGACCACTTGGTCCAGCTGCACCTGCAAGCAACAAACCATCGCACGGTGGCAAAACAAGGCAACGGTCAGCAATGTTGACCAAATTATAACGATCCCGCCCCCAACTCGGGGCGGCTATGCTCCTTCCCTGCATTTCATTAGCATAAGCGAGCAATTATATCAATAGCCAATTCATCACAGACGTTGGCTCGCACGGCCACACGCCCCGTGCTCTCAGGGCACATTTTCGGTGAACCGGTCGATGTCATGTTAATTAAAGCCATAGACATTCCGGACTCACCACAGCCACTTGGACGGCCAAACCTATGAGCAATTTGTCTTCCTGGCCTGGGTCACGACAATTTAAGCCATTGACCGCCAAAGACCCTACTCTATGCTAACGGTAAGTACCACGTGCCTTTAGGTCTCTTTAACCAAACGACATAAAACGGGTACGGTTCCATCTAACCCGTGCTCACATCGCAACGACAATTTAAGCCATTTGCGCGGGTCAAACTTCCGCCGAGTCCCATTTCCATCACAAGTCACATAACCCGGTTATGTTCAAGTTGGCTCTCAAGCCACCAAGTTGGCAAGATCTCGTATCCGCCCAGTTTTCCGGGTGCACCTTTGGGTTAGTCCCCAAGGATCCCTGCTGCAATCTACCGCGTAGAAAACCCGAAAAACAACCAATAGCACGGAGTCTTCTCCGGCATTATGCAATGCAACATCACCGATCCAGACCAACATGTCCGGGTAGGCTTCACACATCATGCCTATGTCCGTTCTCGCTTACGGACTCTAAACAACGGGGACTTCACATATCTACCCGAAGGAACGCCTCCAACTCTCCGCAAACTCGCGAGAGCGGGCTTCCTGTGCAAAGAAAGAGAGCTACTCATGCTCAAGATGAGGATCGTTACCCTTGTGTTCCTCTTTGGCGCCATGGAAAAGTAATCGGATGAAAACCACCGCACTAGCGTTGCCTCCGTGGATCCGGAGTCGGCTCGCGATTCGGAGCTCCGAAGCTCCTCCAATGGCGGGATCTAGCTCCTTCTTCCTCCCTTGGCTCTCCTCTCTCTCTAAGGCTTTAGAAAGAGAACACTTAAGAAAAGTGAGGGTTTTCTAAGTCAAAACCCGGGTATATCCCTTCAGGAACAACCCCCAGCCGTTGGATCTCAACATAAGGAAACAAACGGCTTTGATTCGGGGCTGAAATGCCCAATCTGGACCGAACACGGCTTGGCACACGCCCGTGTCCCGGGCCGTGTGCCGCATTCGCCGTCAAAATAGAATCGCCTGGAACCTCACACGGGTATCGAACACGCCCGTGTTTGAGCTGACACGCCCGTGTTCCACCGAACACGGCCGTGTTGCCGGCCGTGTACCCCATGATTTTTCCCCAAAATCAACTCGAGCACTGCACGTGTTCTAGGACACGCCCGTGTCCTTACCCGTGTCACCTTGACACGCCTAGACCCCAGGCCGTGTACACGGTCTCGATATTTCGTCGAGCGAAGATCGTTGACCTGATGACACGGCCTTGGACACGCCCGTGTCCTAGGTCGTGTGCCTTGTCTCGACGATCGTCGAGCGAATCTCGACGACTCCCCGGGACGATCGTCGACACGGGTCGACACGCCCTGCGACATGCCCATGTCGCGGGCCGTGTGCCCAGTCTCGACGAATCGTCGAATAAATCTCGACGACTTCGCGGCTAAGTGTCGACACGGGTCGACACGCCCTGCGACACGCCCGTGTCGCAGGCCGTGTGCCCAGTCTCGACACAATGTCGAGACCAAAGTGTCGACACCCCGTCTCAATGTCGACACAGGCTTGACATGGGACACGCCCGTGTCCCAGGCCGTGTGCCTGCAGCCAGAACCCAAACTGGCCCAAAACGTCCCCCTTTTGCTCCTTTGAGTTTCGGGGCGTTACAAAGGGTGGGCATCCATTTGAATCTCAGGATAGCCCTAGGTATTGGTCCCACCAAAATGAGTGCCATGGTCAAACCAGACACCCAAATTGGTCCAAACAAATTTTAGCATAAACTAGACTCTCCAGGCTATAAATGTGATGTTGACCACTGTTTATGAAATAGCACCTAGGTATTTTTAAAAATTAAAACCATTAAATACCAAAATGTGTGACATAATTTGATAATAACAAATTTATATACTATAGTTTGATATCATTCCCAACACGAATCTTGGCGCGCCTTGGAAGTTATCCTGTCATCGTCTAGCTCCTGCTGATGGCCTGGATTCATCCCGCCTGGAGCACTTTCCAAGCGCTGCCGCCGGCGATCCAGCCTCTGCCCCAGCCGGCCACCGCCACCATCACCTCCGTTGAGGTGGTGGCTGTCGCCAGGCGGCGGCACAGCCGCCGGAGAGGCATATTCCGGCAGTTCTACCAAGTAAATTCTCGGCCCGAAACCATGGAAATACGAAATTAGTTCGGGCTCAATTGAGCCCAAACCTTGAACCTAGACGTTGCTATGATCTAACCATGAGATAAGGGGAGGAGGAGGACCTTGTCGGCGGCCTGAAGTCGAGAAGATCGCCGGGAAGCCATCTTTGAAGGTGGCGCCGCTCGGCCTCTGCAACTGCACTATGGGGAGGCTCGGTTTCTTTAGGTAAGGATTGAGAAATCCTCCTCTCGGCCCACTGAAGGTGTTTAAAGCCTCAGATGGGGAGAGGAGAGGCTAGATCATCAATGGCCATTAATGGCCTTGAAAGCTACCTCTCGGCCTTGGTGGTTCAGTGCATCCAGCCAGTGGAAGAGCCTGGAAAGCCTCCTGATCTTCTCAGGGCTGTTAGGGGAGATGAACCAAGCAATGAAGAATGGCCCTTGGCTTCCCCATGACATGAATGACCTTTACTCCATTTTCTCTCTCCTCCATTAAAGGGAAATTGGAGCTTTCTCTCTCCTTCCCCTCATGGCCGAATTTGTTCATCACTCTAGCCTATTTGCAGCCCACTCATTCATCATTTCCATGATATCAAGGCTAGCCCAAATGGGGGAAATGAGCTTGAGCTTGGGTTAGCCTATTTGGGCTAATTTGACTTAACCTTAAGGTAGAGTTGACCTTGGTCAACATGACCATTTGGGTTGACCCCAATGGGTCCTTGGTGACTCATTGGCCTCCCCTAAGGTCTATGTAGGGTTGTGTAAGGTTGACTTGGAACCTTGGAGGTCACTTGACCCTTGGTAAGGGCACTTGACCACTTTGGGGCTAGAGTTGTCTTAGGTCAACATGACCATTTGGGTTGACCACAAGGGGTATTTGGTGACCACATGGCTTCCCTTGAGGTCTATGTAGGGTTCGGTAGGGTTACCTTGCACTTTGGAGGTCACCTACCCTTAGTAAGGGTACTTTTACCAGATTAGGGGCTAGAGTTGACTTGAGTCAACTCTAGCCCTGGAGTTGACCCCAATGAGTCCTAGATGACTCATTGGCCTCACGTTAGGTTTAGGAAGACCTGGTCAAGGTTGGTTGGGCACATTAGAGGTCAACTGCCCTTTGTTAGGGCACCTTGCCCAATTTAGGCCTATGGTGGTCCTAGGTCAAATTGGCCACTTTGGGTTAACTCTAATGGACCCTTAAGGCTCTAGTGGACCCTCTAATAGGTTAGTGATGTTGTGGTGGGGTCATGGAGTCATGGTGAAGCCCTAAGGTCAAACACTAGGTTTGGTGATGAGGTTGTGCCATAGGCAGACCAAGGTGATTCTCACCTTGGCCTTCTATCACTCGACCCTTTTTAGCTTCTTAGGATTTTGTCATTACCTAGTCATGGCCAAAACCACTCTTAGGGGTCTAGTTGGAAATTGGATGTAACATACTCACACAACGCCAAGTGACAAAAAGATTGGCTGAGGTAAATATCGTTGAATAATGAAGACACACACAACACTCTCAATGCCAGAGAAGCTGGAATATTTTCTAAGGCCAAAAGCATTGAGTGAAGCTTACTCACTCAACTCCTAATGACAGAGAAAGTTTTCTAAGTGTTTTGTCGTTGAGTGAAGGTTTCTCACTCAACGCTTAGTGACAGAATGATTGGCTAAGGCCAAAAGCATTGAGTGAAGCTTGTTCACTCAATGCCTGAGATAGACAAAAATCTGTCAAAGTGTTTTGGCATTGGTTGATGCTTACTAACTCAACGCCTATACTAAGATTTTGATTTTGTCTAAGTCCATAGATGTTGACATTAATGTTGGGTACATTGGAAAATGTATAACAGATTTAAAGAAGCCACACCCTACTCAATGATATGCATCAAGATGTATTTGATGTTATTTTGAGTTTATATGTGCAGGTTAAGTAAATGCAGGAATGCAGAAAAATTTCTAAGTCCATGTGTCGACACCAGGAGAAGCTGTGTCGACACTTGTGAAGGCTTGTGTCGACACTGAAGAAAAGCTGTGTCGACACTTGGAGCTAATTGTGTCGATACTTGGAAAGGCTGTGTCGACACCTGAAGAAACTTAGTCGACATACAAAGACAGTGTCGACTCACAGAGACGTTTAGTCGACATCAGCCGTGTCGACACCAAGAGGCAGTGTCGACACACAGGAATGCTTAGTCGACATCAATTGTGTCGACACCAAGAGGCAGTGTCGACACACAAAAGATCTTGTCGGCATCAATTGTGTCGACACACAGTACTTGTGTCGACACACAGTAGAGTTTCAACAAAGTTAAAGAGAAGGAGTATTTGTGTCGACACCAAGAGGCTGTGTCGACACACAGAAGACCTTGTCGACGTCAACTGTGTCGACACACTGGACTTGTGTTAACACACAGCAAAATTTCAACTAAGTTATAAAGAAGAAGTAACTGTGTCGACACACAGAATCTGTGTCGACACATTCAACAAAGGCTGTGTCGAGAAGTATTAACAACAACAAAGGAGTTGTGTCGACACCACCAAGGCTTGTGTTGACACTTAGTTCACTTGTGTCGACACTTAGTCTACTTGTGCCGACACATGATGAAGATCAGACTCGACACTTTCAGACAGAGACAGTATTTTCAAGAGTGACTGGATGACTTGACAGCTGCCATTTCTAACCGGTCTACTATAACTGTCAAAGCTGTCAGAAGGTTGTTAGAAACCGGATCAGCCGATTACCATGGAGAAATACTATATAAAGGCTTTATCCTTCCACAGAAGAAATATGAGAATCACAATTAATATTGAAGAACATATACAGATAACTAAAAACAAGAAGAAGGCCTTCGACAGAAGATCTAAGAAGGTGGAGAGAGAGAGCTCCATCTAAGAAGTGCAGTTGCTGAACCAGGCTGCCAAGAAAGATTCAGATTGAGATCTGAATCTCAAGTTAGAAGCTGATTGAAGATCAACTTCTCAAGAGTTCAACCCTACTGAGTTCAGATTCAAGAAGCTTTGAAGAAAGCTAAGAGAGGTTGTGCTCTGCCATCAGTTTCTTCCAAGAACTGATCACGAAACCATCTATCCCTTCTCTCTCTACCTGGGAGGTGGTAAAACATTTTGTAAACACTATTTTCTGTAGGATCTAATCTAGATCTGAGATGTAAGCCTATTTTATAAAGGCTGAGTGTAGGAGAATATTTTCTCTGAGTGGTAGGCCTTGTTGAAGGCTGAGGTAGGGCTGTGAGCCTGAGTTGTAGGAGATTGATATCTCTGAGTTGTAGGCCTTGTGTAGGCTGAGGTAGGGCAGTTTGCTTGAGTTGTAGGAGCCTTGTTTGGGGTTCTGAGTTATAAGATCTGAGGATCTGATGTGAAGAGGAGAAGTTAGGCCGAATCTAGCACACTTCTAGATAGGCGAAGGGGGAAAGTGGATGTACCCAGATCTTGGGGAACCATTATAAAAACTGTGTGCACTCTGTGATTGAATGTTTCTTTGAATGCTGTGCTGTGGTAGCTGTAGAATTTGCAGTTTATTATTAGTTAACTGTACAGCTTTTCTGCCTTAAAAGAAAAACAGGAATTACACCTATTTACCCCCTATAGGTGATTTAGGCACTAATTCTTTCAAGTGGTATTAGATGGAGGTTCCTCAAAGAAGGACTTAACGGTTTGAGTGAGATCCTTAAGGCAGATTCAAGATCAAGAAAATGGGTTCAGGTGAAAATCATAAGGAACTAGGTTCTATGAAATTACCCATATGCAGAAAGGAGATATTTGGCATCTGGAAAGAAAGGGTCAGACTGTTTATGGAGGCATCTGATCCAAGGATCTACATTACAGTAAAGGAAGGTCCTTATATTCCAATGAAGATTTCAGTTCTAGATTCAAACCAAAGAATTCCCAAGGATTATTCAGAGATGACCAAGGATGAGATCATCTTGGCAACTATGGATAAAAGAGCCCAGAACATCATAGTAAGTGCCATTGATGATGCAACTTTCCAGAACTTGATTCACTGCAAGACCTCCAAGGAAATGTGGGATACTTTGATAGTCTACATGGAGGGTTCTGAAGAAGTCAGACAAGATAGAAAATCTATGCTCAACCTGAAATATGAGAGTTTCAGACAAGGAAAGTCTGACAGTATAACTGAGTGTTATAAAAAGTTCTATAGAATAGTTAATGAGCTGATGTCCTATGGAAGAATATTCAGTACATATGAACTGAATGATATATTCTTAAGACCTTTGACAAAAGATTGGGACACTAAGATTTGTGCCATTAGGGAAGTGGCCAAACTTGCAGATATCTCACCTCTAATTTTGTTTAGAAAATTACTGTCATATGAGATGTAGTTGATGGCTAGGAAAGAGGAAGAGAAAAGTGCAAAAGGGGAGCATAGAGAAAAGTCTGTGGCCTTCAAGGTTGAAGCCACTAGGAAGAATAGGAGGATGTCTCCATCTCCTCCTAAGATAGTTGCTGAAATTGCTTCAGATAATTCAGACAACCAAAGTTCAGAAAGCAGTGACTCAGATGAAGACTTTGCTGCCTTCACAAGGCAGTTTCAGAGATTCCTGAATAAGAAGCAGTGGAAGTCTAAGCCTTCCACATCTCAGCCTAAGGATGATTATTATCAAAGAGGAAGTCATCCAAAAAGGACAGGAGCAGGTCTAAGCCAAGCAAATATACAACATCCAAGATAGTTTGCTACTGCTGTAATAGGCCTGGACATGTTGTGGCTGAGTGTCCAGATAGAAGAAAAGAGTCTACTGATAAAAAGAAGATTCAACACCAGAGCAAAAAGGAGAAATCCTTTGTTGCTAAGAAGGAGAAGAGCTTGACAGACCAATCATCTTCAGAGTCAGAATCTGAAGCTGAGGCTTACATTGGTCTATATGCAGCAGATGAAGAAGAAGAGTTTCTGCAAGTTCTGAACTCTATCTATGAACAAGAAGACCATCAGTGCAAGGGACTGATGTCTTTATCAGAAGAAGATAAGTGCCAGGATCAGCCTGATCCTAGTAAGGTACAATGTCTTTCTAGAAATTCAGATTCTAGTACTGGGTCAGAGTCAGCAACATCTGCATTAAGTGATGTGGATGGGTCTGAGTCTGAAGGTGATATTCATCAGCTGATAGATGAATATGTAGACTTGTTGCAGGCACTAAAGAAATGCAAAAACCTGGCCAAGACTCTGGCTAAGGAAATTGCAGATCTTAAGATGGCTGCATCTGATTCAGAGAAGTTGCTGGATCATAAGTTGAATGAGATAGCCAGA
Organism: Platanthera guangdongensis; assembly: GCA_039583875.1. Taxonomy (NCBI): domain Eukaryota; kingdom Viridiplantae; phylum Streptophyta; class Magnoliopsida; order Asparagales; family Orchidaceae; genus Platanthera; species Platanthera guangdongensis. Next base: position 77,182,715 of record CM077148.1, read on the forward strand.
CTGAAAAACATTACTGTTATTCAGATGGGTACTATCACATTTAAGAATGATTAGATTAAAAATCTGGAGAATAGACTTCAGAAAGAAAAGGAGATAGTAGCGAGTTTTTCTAAACCAAAATCTGTATTACCATTGATTGATGAGTTTGTTCCTAAAAAGGGTAAGGCTAGGTTAGAGTTTAAGAAAACTGCATGGACTGCTAGGTTCAATTCTAAAGGCAAAGCCCCAGCACAAAACAAGAAACCTGCTGTAAACAATTCAGCTAAGGTTGTACCTAAACAAAGGTATAATAAGTTTGAGTGCTGGTGTTGTGGCAAGGCAGGCCATTTTGCCTTAGACTGTTGGCACAATACTAGTGTCAAGGAGAGTAGCAGTCTGCCTGTCAGAAAAGCTGCAGGTAGATTGGTTAAATTTCAGGCTAACATGAACCAAGGACCCAAAACTCATTTGGGTTCTAAGGTTAGGTAATTCTTTATTGCAGGTGAGTCCAAGTTGCCATGCCCCAATATGGTACTTGGACAGTGGATGTTCCAGACATATGACTGGAATAAGGGGATTGTTGAAGGACTACTCACCTATCATGAATGGGCCTAAAGTAACCTTTGGTGGTTCTGAAAAAGGAATCATCAAAGGATTTGGTAACATTTCTAATAACCAGATTACTATCTCTCAAGTGGCCTATGTGAAGGGTTTGAAACACAATCTTATTAGCATAAGTCAGTTGAGTGATTTAGGATATGACATTTCATTTATTAAGAATGGATGTCATATCAAAAGGTCAAGTGATCAAAAGGTCATATTGACAGGATATAGAAAGAGAAATGTGTACTGTCTTAACTTTGAGTGTAAGAACAATGTTTCTCCTATTTGTCTTATAGCTGATGAGAGAGCCTCTCATTATGTTAAATGACACAAGAGGCTGACCCATCTTAACTACAGGACTATTGGCCAACTCTTTAGCAAAGAGTTAGTGAGGAATGGTCCTCAAGTTAAGTGTATAAAGGATGGGATATGCTCAGCTTGTCAAAAAGGCAAGCAGACCAAATCCACCTTTCATAGCATTGAAAATAAGGATTCAGTGAGGCATCTATACCTCTTGCATATGGATCTATTTGGTACTATGCCAGTTCATAGTCTAGGTAGGAAGGTCTACACATTTGTGGTGGTAGATGACTATCCTAGATATACATGGGTGTTCTTTCTGAGACAAAAATCTGAAACCCCAAGTGTTTTATATAGTTTTGTCAAACAAATTCAGAATGAACTGGACAGTACAATGGTCAAAATCAGAAGTGACCATGACACTGAATTTCAATCTGAGAGTATGACAAGACTGTGTGAAGAATTTGGGATTTTCCAAGAATTTTCCTCACCTAGAACCCCACAGCAAAATGGTATTACTGAAAGAAAGAATAGAATACTGATTGAGGCTGGTAGAACTCTATTGAGTGACACTTCTCTCCCAGAATATTTCTGGGCTGAGGTAGTAAACACTACATGTCATGTGATCTATATGACAACTATCACCAAGGGCCATAAAAAGACTCCCTATGAGATTATGAAGGGCAGAAAACCAAATTTATCCTATTTCAGGATCTTTGGTTGCAAGTGCTATGTACTTAACAATGACAAGTCTTATCTAACTAAGTTGCTGCCAAATCCCAAGATGAAATATTTGTTGGGTACAACAACAATAGTAAGGCTTATAGGGTCTACAACTTGATTACTCAAGTTGTAGAAGAGTCTGTACATGTAGTCTTCGATGAAACAAGACTGATTAACTGTGAGTTGCCAAGTAGTTCTTGCAGTTCAACAGGTATAAATGAGAGAATGGACAAGCTTACCATTATAGGAGATTCAACTACAAATCAGGAAGTGACAAATGATGGCTGCTGTCCAGGGGGAGTACAAGACTCTCTAAATGCTGATGAAAACTAAGAAGTGCATCATAATGAAGAGACTGGAGGTGTACAACCTGAAGATAGACTACCTCTAGCTTATAGACACTTAAAGGATCATCCAGCAAATCAAATAATTGGTGATCCATGACAAGGAGTACAAACAAGGAGCAGGAATCTGAACACAGTTCTGTGCTCTAGCTTCTTATCACAAGTGGAACCCAAGAAATTTGAAGAAGTTGTTCTAGACCCACATTGGATTGATGCCATGCAAGAGGATCTGAATCTGTTCAGAAGGTGCAAGGTCTGGAAGTTAGTTCCTAAACCAAAAGACCACAACATCATTGGAACAAAGTGGATCTTTAGGAACAAACTGGATGAGAATGGGATTATTGTGAAGAACAAAGCAAGACTTGTTGCAAAAGGATACATGCAAGAAGAGGGTATTGATTTTGATAAAACCTTTACCCCAGTAGCAAGACTGGAAGCAATTAGGATGTTCCTTGCTTATGCAACATATCAAAGCTTCAAGGTATTCCAAATGGATATAAAATCAGCATTCCTAAATAGAAATCTAAAAGAAGAAGTATATGTTGAGCAGCCCTCACGTTTTGTTGATCCTCTCAAACCTGATTATGTTTATAGACTTAGGAAAGCATTATATGGGTTAAAACAAACCCCAAGGGCATGGTATAAAACCCTGTCTAATTTCCTCATTGAGAACAAATTCTCAAGGGGGAAAATAGATAAGACTCTATTCCTTAGGGAATCCAAAGGAAAGATAATCCTAGTCCAAATATATGTTGATGACATAATATTTGGGTCTACTGAAAGTAATCTTTGTAGAAAGTTTGCAAAACTTATACAAGGAAAATTTGAAATGAGCAGTATGGGAGAACTTAAGTTCTTCTTGGGTCTCCAAGTAAGACAGACTGAAGATGGCCTGTCCATTTGCCAGTCTAAGTTCACCCTAGAGTTAATAAAGAAGTATGGTATGGAATCATCCACTACCATGAGAACTTCTATGGGTACAAGTATGTCTCTAAGCAAAGATGATGCAGGGAAACCTGTAGATGAAACTTTATATGGAGGGATAGTTGGCTCCCTTCTATATCTGACTGCTAGTAGACCAGATATCATGTATGCTACATGTGTCTGTGCTAGGTACCAATCCTGCCCTAAAGAATCTCATATGACTGCAGTCAAAAGGATTTTGAGATATCTTAAGGGCACACCTTATCTAGGCCTTTGGTACCCTAGGAATGGAGATTTTCTACTTATAGGCTATTCAGATGCAGATTTTGCAGGTTGCAAAGAAGATAGAAAAAGTATACAGGCATCCATCAATTTCTAGGAGGAAGATTGGTGTCTTGGAGCAGTAAGAAGCAGACTAGTGTGGCAATTTCCACAGCTGAGTCTAAATATGTGGCAGCAGGAAGTTGCTGTGCACAGCTGTTGTGGATTCAGCACTAGATAGAAGACTATGGTATTCAGGTAAGTAGAACACCTTTGTTTTGTGATTCTACAAGTGCAATTTCTATTGCTAATAATCCTGTTTCACATAGTAGGACTAAGCACATAAAAATTAGATACCATTTTCTTAGAGAACATGTAGAGAAAGAGGTCATCTCTCTAGAATTTGTTAAAACAGATTATCAAATTGCAGATATGTTTACTAAGCCTCCAGATGAAACTAAATTCAATAAGTTTAAAATTGAATTAGGAATGTTGAACATAGATTAGTTTAACAATATCGGCTAAGTAAAATAGTGTCGACACAAGGAGTTGTCTGTGTCGACACATAGAAGAGGTGTCGACATTCCAGGGAAATGATGTCGACACATCTAGAAAATTGGTGTCGACACTTCAGAGAAATTGTGTCGACACATCCAGGAGTGGTGTCGACACATCCAGAGATGGTGTCGACACTTAGGTTCAACACAGATTTCGGCGAGTGGAGTATCGACTAATCGTCGAGCGCAAATGTATAAGTGTCGACACATAGAAGTCAACACTTATGTCGAGACATTAGAAGTCTGTATCGATACTTTTCAACAGTGTCGACACATTATGAGAAAAAGACGTGCCTTTTCACCTTCATTTTTAAAAAGGTATAAATAGGTCAACAGCATTGTCTGTCGACACGCTCTCCATAGTTTGGAGACCAAAACTTTGTGTCGACAACTCTCTCATCTAAATTCAAGATTTCTCTAAACCCTAATGGCGCCAAAGATCGAGGATAATGTTAGTGAAGGATACGAACTGGTTCGGAACGCATTTGATGGAGCAGAATCAAAAATTACAGGGGTAGTAACCCTAATTGCAGGGAATGGGTTGGAGTTTCTAGTTTCTGAACCAACTAAGATTTGGAAGAAAGAAACTCTAGAATTCTTTGGTGCTGCTACCCTAGATCATACTGGACTCAAAATTAGATCCACAGTCCATGGTGTAAAGGTAAAAATCACCCAGAAAAGTTTAAGAAAAGTTCTTCACCTGCCAAGAGCCCAAGAGGAAGAAGATGTACCTGCTTCTAAGCTAAGAGAAGCACTTCAATGGTGTGGACTGGATTCCACCATAAAGATTGGCTCAACCTTGAACAGGAAAGGCATGAATATGCAAGGGAAGTTCTTGTCAAAAGTTGTAGGAAAAGTGATTCTATGTAAGCTAGGGGGACATGATAGAATTTCTGCCTATATGTTCAGCCTAATAACCAGGATCATCTACACACTGAATACTGATTGGTCAGCAGTCATATTTGAGAAGATTAAGGAAAGTATGAAGAAACCAAATTTGGGAAGAATAGTGAGCTTGTATTTAGCTGGAACAATACCTGAAGTGATGGAACAGTCAGCTGGGACTAAGATAAATCACATAAGAAGGATGGATATTAGGATTATATCCATATGGGATAGGGTTCTAACTAAGGATATGCCTGAGGAAGAAAGGGAAGAGATTCCTGAGAAATCTTCAGCCCAAGAAATTCCTACACAAGACCCTGTAGATGAAGCACAAGTACAGGGGGAGCCCCATGTTGAGGAAGAGGCTACTCACTTGGACAGTGAAATGACAACACAAACAATTCTTGAGGTAACCAGTGAAGTAAATCAATCAATTTTCAATATTGAGGATGAAATGCTAACTGAATCTTTGATTGATGTTGATCAGCCAACACAACTAAACAATCAAGCACAAGATGTTATCTTGGAAGATACATCTGCTATTGCTGATGCTCCAGAGATTAACCCACACCGTGGAGAGAGTGTGAACGTGCAAGCGTATGGTCCCTGACATTGGTGGATTCCTTTGGAGGTGATCCTGAGTCCCGAACTTTGGCAATGCTCACCTTAGTGGTCTGCCTACTTTCTTCCTGCACATGATCGCAAGATTCTCCAGAATTATAATTTTGAGCAATTACAATATTTATTTACGTCTATCGAATAGTTTAAACTACGTTGTATAATTAAAAAGTTTTTTCTATTATATCTTCTATACCCATGATATATTTGATTTCTCGTCTTACTTCTTTTTGAAATTTCTGAGCCAGTTAGCTATCTTCGAGTCCACAAAGTAATGATTTGCTCGGGACGTGCAAATGGTTAAGTCTGGGGGTGTGATGAGTCCACATTTTACACTGATTTTTGGACTCATCTGGGCTAGTTTTATCGTCTTAGCACTACACTTGAGAGCCTTTATTGCTTATTTGTGCTTATGTACCTATTTCACGATTAAGTGCACTGTAGGCCCGCTTCTGTGTGCTTTCTGTATTTCTATTTGGTTGTTATTCTTTAGCCCTATCTCGGGGATGTGGTGTGCACGTTCTGGTGGCCTATCTGCCCCTTTTGCTGGTACAATGGTCGTGTGCGTGCTCCGGAACTGCTCGGGAGACTCCGACGATGCAGGAATACTGCGCACGACCACTGGACTTACTGCGCACGGCCACTGGTCGTGTGCCCCTGATCGTGCGCATTACACCCCCTTTTTCATAATCCTGTCTTAGTAATCGTACGAGCACTGGCCGTAGTGCGCATGACCAGTGGTCGTGCGCCACTGCTCGTGCGCATATATGCTGATGCTTCTTGTCCAAGTTGCAGGTTTATTTGGAAAAGCCGCACGATCATCGACCTACAGTGCGTACGACCACTGGTCGTGCGCCACTGATCGTGCGCACTGCTTCTACTGCCTCCGTATTTAAGGCCCTGCTCCACGTTTTAGGTCAACGCATGTCATTTGCTGCGATCGGAGAGTGCGCGGGAATCGCCATTTCACTTCTCCAGCTGCTCCATCACCTCCACCTTCGTCGGGAAGCCATTTACAACTACTTCGAAGCTTTTCAACACTCCGGCGAAGCCCTCGGCCATTGATGACTTGAACTCCAAGCTTTCCTGCGGAGTTGGTGAAGTAGATAACCTAGAGAACGGACTTAAAGACCTTCGAGGTGACAGCTCGTTGGCACCGGAAGCCTCCTTGGACTGAGCCCGGAAGCGGATTGACAACTCGCTACTCCGGCCACGACCCGCGGTGGATCTTCACTCTCTTTTGGTTTACTCCTCTTCCCCTTCCTCTGTAGTATGAATGTTTTGAGCAGTGTAATGAACATTTCCATCCATGAACATCAAGTTTATTTTATAGCTAATGGAATATTAGTATTTTCTTCTGCTTGGGAGTATTGTATGTGAATGAGACTCGCTCACCCACATCCACTTTATTCCCGTGTCTTGTCCGATTGCAATCCACACAAGAACACTGCAATCCATTAGCTTCTCTTCCACTCGTCCAACTGAAGTTCGGCATCGCGACCGACAAACCCACTTCACCTTGCGAAGCGGTGCCTTCGACCCGCATAGCTTTTACTAGTTCAGTAGATCAAACATCCACAATCTCCCTAGTCCGCTATTTCCTTTTTGTTCTATTTATAACTCTCATAACGATATTCTCGGAACTGTTGCCATTCTACGCTAATTGCATTCCTCAAGAGACCGACACTCGGGGATTTATTCCCAAAACTTTATTACTTGTGCGACCGGTGCGCTTGCCGATTTACACACAACAATCTGCTATTCTGCTTCTTCCTGAACTAACCCACAAGTTCAGTCTGATCTTCTTCTCATCTCCAGAAATTTATTTTCAGCATTAGGCATGCAGGAACTGTGAAATAACCTGCAACAAGTGTTTCTTCCTAATCTGCAACCTGAGATGAGATAATCTCAACCCTATCTTCTTGACTGATAAACTAGACAGCTGTAACAACCCCATCCATTCACATAGTATATACTAGAAGGTCCGGCCGGAGCCCCACAACATAGACCACAAAACATGCGGTGTAGTTACGGTGTGATACCAGAGTAGCGCAGCGCACCCTAACACATTGCATTCTAGCTGAAGCCTATTACACTACACTTGAACTCCACACCTGAATGTCCAACACAAAAAACTCCACATTTTATACATGATAGGAATGTCTTACACATACAAGTAGTTGGCCTTATGGCCTTACAGGGCTTTCAAAACAGTGGCATCAAACATTGGCATGCAGGCCGGCCATATCAAAAGAAAACATAACACTTCCATTTCTTTTAGCCTTCGAGGGCTAGCAACGGTAGAAGTAAATGCAGCAGGGACTTCAGCCCTTATGCGTCCCGCTCGGCTCTCCAGCACATGCACAGTGACGTTCCACCCAATGGTGGCAAACAGAGGAAACGGTCAACATTCAGCTGACCAAATTATACCGACCCAACCCCTTTCCCGGGGCAGTGGTAATCTTCCCTGCAGGCATAACATTTCACAAGCATATATATATATATATATATATATATATATATATATATATATATATATATATATATATATATATATATCACAAATGTGCTTTAACGCACACATTCCATCACAACCATCAGCCGCCCGGCCCGACGATCCGTGTACTCAAGGCACATTCTAGGTGTACCGGCGAACCAGTTGCCCACCACCGTATCAGGGTCCCAACCCAATGACAAATCACTTGAGTATTTACTCCATGGCGTGCAGCCGGAGTTTTATAGTCTTTGTGAACCGGGATTGGCCCGTAGCCCCCCATTATATCATGACGCATAGGCCTAAGGCTCTTGCTATGTGCTCCAATAGACCGCACTTTCAGGTATCACGTCGGACGGACATAACGCAGGTCGGATCCTCCACCCCCGTTGCTCAAATCACCTTGCCATCACTGAGCACATCGTATTCAAGGCTAAAGAAAAGGCACGGGTCGGTTTCACCGATCCTGTTCTGGTATTCAAGCCTAGGTATATCTTTGACACCCATTTCATATCAAAACATTTGCGGATCTTTCCGGGGCGCACCAGTACTTCATGCTACTCCCTTTTACAGGTATGACTACGCAATGTTAAGGGTCTTTCCTGGCTCACCACGCCAATACTTCCTGTTACTCTCTTCATAGGTACCACCCAAGAACATCAAGAATCAAAAGGGTATTTCCTGGACTTCCAATCCGGTACTTCCTGTTACTCCCCTTCACAGGGATAACCCAAAAGCACAAGCATTCTACGGGTATTTTCCTGGACAAAACTCCAGTACTTCCTGCTACTTCCCTTCACAGGTCCAACCCGTCGACTCCTAAACTACGCGTTTATCACGCAATCTTCTCCGGTTCGTACGCAACATCACCAATCCAGACCAACCTATCCAGATGGGCTTCACACAGCATGCCTATTTCGTACTCCAATTCCGGATCTATATGCCAACGAATTGGGGATTCCATGAATCAACCCAAACACTCCCACAACAAACCACCCTCTGGTGGGGGAATCATATGCATATGCCAAAAAGGAAGCCTTAACATGGCTAGGAAGAAAGGTCGTTACCCTCGAAGACTACTTCGGCGCCATGAGCTCCTAACTGGCTAGGAAGAACCGTAATATCTTTTCCTCCGCAATGCCAACCTCGGATCTCTCGTCGGAAAACTGCAGCACCACCAGTGACCAGCCCCTTTCCTCCTCCTCCTTCTTCCTCTCCCTTTCTCTCTCTAAGATTTAGAAAGATGAAAGCCAAGCATGAAATGAGTTCTTTCATCTCAATCCACGACCTTAAGGAAGCAGGGAGGCAGCTCAGCCCTTGGATCCCAGATGAAGGAACGGACGGCCACGAGTTTGCCACAAAGGCATAATTTTTGCCTGACATGGCCTGTGACACGCCCGTGTCATGGGCGGTGTTCCTAAAACGGTGCTCAATCGACTTATCTAGTCCATTACACGCCCATGTGACATGCCCGTGTCACGGGCTATGTCACCCGACACGCCTTCAGACATGCCCGTGTCTGTGGCCGTGTATATCAGGATGTAGAAAATCAAAATCAACCCGAGACTCACACGGCCTGTGACACGCCCGTGTCTCAGGCTGTGTTCCCATACACCACACCAGACACGTAATAGGAATGTTATACAAAATACCCAAAACAAGCCTTAAGGCCTTACAAAATGTTTCACTTGAATATTACATGTTTTACAAACCACGGCACGCAGGCCGGTCATACATGAATAAAGCAGTAAACATTTCCATTTGGGCCTTCGAGGGCCGGCTTCACAAAAAGGCCTTTAGCCCGCTATTGACCGCTTGGTCTAGCTGCACCTGCAAGCAACAAACCACCGCACGGTGGCAAAACAAGGCAACGGTCAGCAATGCTGACCAAATTATAATGATCCCGCCCCCAACTCGGGGCGGCGATGCTCCTTCCCTGCATTTCATTAGCATAAGCGAGCAATTTATATACTTAGCCATTTCATCACAGACGTTGGCTCGCACGGCCACACGCCCCGTGCACTCAGGGCACATTCTCGGTGAACCGGTCGATGTCACGTCAATTAAAGCCATTAACATTCCGGACTCACCACCGCCACTTAGACGACCAAACCTATGAGCAATTTGTCTTCCTGGCCTGGGTCACGACAATTTAAGCCATTGACCGCCGAAGACTCACATCTATGCCAACGGCAAGTGCCACGTAACCTTAGGTCTCTTTAACCGAACGACACAGAGCGGGTACGGTTCCATCTAATCCGTGCTCACATCGCAACGACAATTTAAGCCATTTGCGCAGGTCAAACTTCCACCGAGTCCCATTCTATCACAAGTCACATAACTAGGTTATGTTCAAGTTGGCTCTCAGGCCACCAAGTTGGCAAGATCGCGTATCCTCCCATTTTTCCGGGTGCACCTTTGGGTTAGTCCCCAAGGCTCCCTGCTGCAATCTACCGCGTAGAAAACCCGAAAAACAACCAATAGCACAGAGTCTTCTCCGGCCTTATGCAATGCAACATCACTGATCCAGACTAACATGTCCGGGTAGGCTTCACACATCATGCCTATGTCCATTGTCGCATACGGACTCTAAACAACGGGGACTTCACATATCTACCCGAAGGAACGCCTCCAACTCTCCGCAAACTCGCGAGAGCGGGCTTCCTATGCTAGGAAAGAGAGCTATTCGTGCTCAAGATGAGGATCGTTACCCTTGAGTTCCTCTTTGGCGCCATTGAAAAGTAATCGGATGGAAATCACCGCACTAGCGTTGCCTCCGTGGATCCGGAGTCGGCTTGCGATTCAGAGCTCAGAAGCTCCTCCAATAGCGGGATCTAGCTCTTCTTCCACCCTTAGCTCTCCGCTCTCTCTAAGGATTTAGAGAGATGATAAGTGAAGAAAAGTAAGGGTTTTCTAAGTCAAAACCCGGGTATATCCCTTCAGGAACAACCCCCAGTCGTTGGATCTCAACATAAGGAAACGAACGGCTTTGATTCGGAGCTGAAATGCCCAATCTGGACCGAACACGGCCTGGCACACGCCCGTGTCCAGGGCCGTGTGCCGCATTCGCCGTAAAAATCGAATCACCTGGAACCTCACACGGGTATCGAACACGCCCGTGTTCGAGCTGACACGCCCGTGTTCCACCTGACACGGCCGTGTGGCCGGCCGTGTACTCCATGATTTTTCCCCATTTTCAACCCGAGCACTGCACGGGTTCTAGGACACGCCCGTGTCCTTACCCGTGTCACCTTGACATGCCTGGACCCCAGGTCGTGTACACGGGACACTTCGTCGAGTGAAGATCGTCGACCTGATGACACGGCCTTGGACACGCCTGTGTCCTAGGCCGTGTGCCTTGTCTCGACGATCGTCGAGCGAATCTCGACGACTCCCCGGGACGATCGTCGACACGGGTCGACACGCCCTGCGACACGCCCGTGTCGCAGGCCGTGTGCCCACTCTCGACGAATCGTCGAGTAAAACTCGACGACTTCGCGGCTAAGTGTCGACACGGGTCGACACGCCCTGCGACACGCCCGTGTCGCAGGCCGTGTGCCCACTCTCGACGAATCGTCGAGTAAAGCTCAACGTCTTCGCGGCTAAGTGTCGACACACGCTTGACACGCCATGGGACACGCCCGTGTCCCAGGCCGTGCGCCTGCTGCCAGAACCCAAACTGGCCCATAACGTCCCCCTTTTGCTCCTTTGAGTTTCGGGGCGTTACACTAGGACACCTAAACCTTAGAACTATTGCTAGGCTATCCAAGGACAACCTTGTTAGAGGACTACCTTCTGGCCCCTACAAGAAGGAAGGACTCTGCAGGGCTTATCAATTAGGCAAGCAAACTAAAAATAGTTTTAAGTCACTTAATAAGAGTGATTCACCTAGGATATTGTATCTGTTACACATGGATCTTTTTGGACCCATCACAGTACAACGCCTAGGAGGGAAATCTTACACTTTACTAGTTGTAGATGACTTCTCTAGATTCACTTGGGTGTTCTTTCTGAGGAAGAAGTCTGATAACTTTAAGTGTCTGACAGAGTTTCTCAAATGTATACAGATTGAGTTCAATACTCACATTGCCCTGATCAGAATTGATCATGGGACAGAGTTTGATTCTCTTCTTATGCAAGAGTTCTGTCAGAGTGAAGGGATCAGGCATACTTTCTCAGCTACTAGAACTCCTCAACAAAATGGGGTAGCTGAAAGGAAAAATAGAACCCTTATTGAATCTGCCACTACACTTGTCAGATGCTCATCTTCCACTATCCTTTTGGGCAGAGGCAGCGAACACCTCCAACTATGTGCTGAATAGAAGTTTGATACATAAACTAAAGGGAAAGACTCCCTATGAATTACTCAAAGGGAAGAAACCTAAAGTCGATTATTTTAGAGTTTTTGATTGTATCTGCTATATACATAATAATGATAAGAAAAATTTAGCAAAATTTCAAGGTAAAGCTGATGAAGGAGTGTTTCTGGGATACTCCATGATCAGCAAGGCTTATAGAGTTTATAATAAATCATCTCTAAAAATTGAGGAATCTGTTCATATATCATTTGATGAATCTAACATGTCTTTCAAGGAGAAGATCTCTTCTACCATAGAACCTTTGCAGGAACACTCTCTTGTTGAAGACTTAAACAAGTTACAGGTTACTCAAAAAGTGGAAAGCAGTGAAGATGAAGAAAGTATTCAACATATTGAAGAACAACTTGAAGAGCCAGTTGTTGTACCACAAGAGGAAACAACAACATAGGTTGGTGACCAATCAACACCCCCTGTTGATTTAGTAACATCAAGAGACCATCCAATTTCCCAAATAGTTGGAGACATCTCAGCTGGTGTGAAAACCAGAAATCAGGTCAACCAAAACCTGTTGCACACCTGCTTCCTATCTCAAATTGAACCTCAGTCCATTCAAGATGCAGAGCAAGATCCACACTGGATCATTGCAATGCAAGAAGAGTTGCATCAATTTGAAAGGAACAAAGTGTGGGAACTAGTGCCAAAGCCTAAGGATCACTCCATTGTTGGAACAAAGTGGGTGTTCAGAAACAAACTGGATGATCAAGGAGTAATTGTAAGGAACAAGGTAAGGCTAGTTGCTCAAGGATATTCTCAAGAAGAAGGAATAGATTATGACCAGTCTTTTGCACCAGTTGCAAGATTGGAAGCCATCAGAATCTTTTTAGCTTATGCAGCACATAAAAGATTCAAGGTATATCAGATGGATGTCAAAAGTGCATTTCTAAATGGAGACATCAAAGAAGAAGTATATGTCAGACAACCTCCAAGTTTTATCTCTCCAACTTATCTTGATTATGTTTTTAAGTTGAACAAAGCATTATATGGTCTCAAGCAAGCTCCTAGAGCATGGTATGAGACCCTAACATGCTTCCTTTTGGCAAATGGATTTATAAGGGGTAGAGTAGACCAAACTCTTTTCATTAGAACCCATAAGTCGCATACCCTACTAGTGCAGATCTATGTAGATGATATTATTTTTGGTTCTACTGACTCAAAATTGTGCAGAAGGTTTTCCAACCTAATGCATTCTAAATTTGAAATGAGTAGCATGGGTGTGCTATCCTTCTTCCTAGGATTGTAAGTCAAACAACATGCTGAAGGCATCTTTATTTCTCAAACCAAGTATGCAAATGAATTGGTTAAGAAATTTGGCATGTCTGAAGCATCTTGTATGAAAACACCTATGCCTACTAATGCTGTATTGGATGCTGATGAACATGGGAAACCTATTGATCAGACAACATATAGAGCAATGATTGACTCTTTACTATACCTTACAGTTAGTAGACCAGATATAATGTTTGCTACATGTATATGTACTAGGTTCCAAGTAAGCCCTAGAGAGTCACACCTAACATTAGTAAAGAGGATTCTCAGGTATGTTAAAAGTTGTCCAAATCTAGGTCTCTGGTATCCAAAAGATTCAGCATTTGATTTAACTGGATTTTCTGATGCTGATTATGCTGGATGCAGAATTGACAGGAAAAGCACCAGTGGAACTTGTCAGTTCCTTGGTGACAGACTTGTCTCTTGGTTTTGTAAGAAACAAACTTCTGTGTCAACCTCAACTGCTGAAGCTGAATATATGGCTGCAGGCAGTTGTTGTTCACAAATCTTGTGGATTCAAAACCAACTCCTAGACTATGACTACAACTTAGAGAAGTCAAAAATCTTTTGTGATAACACCAGTGCTATTTCTATAGCTCAAAATCTAGTCCTCCATAGTAGGACAAAACACATAGAGATTAAGCATCACTTCTTAAGGGATAATGTTGAAAAGAATAAAATTGAACAGCAATATATCCCAACTAACTTACAAAGGGGAGATATTTTCACCAAGCCCTTGGATGAAAAGAAACACACCTTCTTCCTAAATCAGTTAGGAATGTTAGATGGAGGAAGTCTTAAATAATATCCAAGATTTTAAAAGTTTAAAAAATTGACCAAGACTAGGCAAACATCTTGATTTTTCTTAGTGTCTAGAGTTTTTCTGGTCTCTGAACTGCGCTCGACGATTTTCCCCCAGATCGTCGAACGGAGATCGATGATTTCCGAAATCGTCGACCTGAGTTCAGCGTTTCTCAGATAGTATGAACTATCTCTTCCGGTCAGCGATCGTCGAACGGCGCTCGACGATTCTGTTCTATGAACGATCGTCGAACAGAGCTCGACGCTCTCTAATATCGTCGAACGGAGATCGACGATATTGAAGACTCTTCAGATTCCTTTAGGAGCCCCGATCGTCGAACTGAGTTCAACGATCTTTCCTTTTCTGCGTCGAACCCTAATATAAAATTCATTTTTCGTCGTCGTTCTCCTTTTGCGCTTTCGGTTTCTCTGCAAAAACTTTCTTTCCCTCCAAACATTTCTGCACTTGGTCGTTTTGTTTGTTGATCCTTTGCAGGTAACTATGGCCGTTTCTGTTGCTGTTCTCGCCGCTATGAAATTTGATGCCGGCTTTGACATTGACATGGAATCCTTCAGCATAATAGATCAAGTTTTCCAAGATATTTTGGAGTTGTTCAAGGAGCAGAAACTTGCTACAATCATGACCACCAGGATTAAACTTGCTGCTAATGAAATTAAAGAGTGGGTCTACACTGCCCACAATCAGGATCAAAACACAATCGTTGGATCAATTTCTGACACCCAGGTACCCTTGACCCCAGCAATTCTGACAGCAGTTTTTGAGTTAAGTACTGGTGGAGATTCTGCTGATTTATCTGGAGAGGAATATGCTGATTTGCTTGCAAGAATGGGTCATTCTGAGGCTAACCCTAGCAAGCTGCTGAAAAAGAATCTGTCTGTGGAATATAGATTCTTGGCTGATGTAGTTGGGAAGGTCCTGTTGGCTAAGCACTCTGCCCATAATACTATTTCCAGGTATCAGCTATGCTTAATGGGAGCCATAGTGGACAAGAAGAATTTGAACTGGGGAGAGGTCTTCTTTGACCTAATCAAAAAGAAAATTAATAAGAGTTTTGTAAATTTTGGGAGGATTTTAGGCCTTTTTCTGCAGAACAGATGCCCTGCATTACTAGTATCTTCTGGGATACACATTAATGCTTCCAAGAGACTGTCCTGTGCCCTATTTGGTAAATGGTACAGGCAGATCATCAAGCCTAGCAGGCCCTCTTCCAGCACACCTTCAGGCACCAGGACTGTCATAGTCACTTCCCCCCAGGTCTCTGCCCCTGCAGATGACCTGCCTGCTGCTGCCTCTCCTCCTCCTCCTCCTCCAATTCCACCCTCTCCAATTCCATCCACCATTCAAACTCCATCCACTATCATCATCTCCAGCCCATCTCCAACATCAATACCACCCCCACTTCCAACTGTCACAGAAGAAATATTCCATCCATTATACTCCAACCCTCAACCAGATATTGCCACATCACCCTCCATTCCCTCATTCAATCTTATTGATGATTCCTTCATGGATTACTCACCCTCATCTCCTCCTGAGCTGCCCTCCTCATCAACCTCTTACCAGGAACTGCTACAAGAAATCATTGATCAACCCACCTTCACACCATCTATCTCCATGCCACTGTCCTCCATCACCACTTTACCTAAACCTCAACCATCTCTTCCCCAATACCCCAGCTCTCCACTACCATCACCCATAGCTCCACCTCCATCCTCTACCTCTGCTCCAGTCACTGCTGAGCAAGTAGATCTTCCAGCCCTAGCTGACAGGATTTATGAATTGCTAGCCCCCAGGCTATCTCTTCTCTTGGAGACCTCCTTGGCTCCATTACTCCAGTCAGTGGCAGCTCTTTCTGCCAGGCTCTCCTCCTTAATTCCTCAGGCAATCCCTTCAGCAGTGTGCCTTGATCCAGCTTTGTCTGAATCTAGGCAGGGGGAGATGACCTATGAAGTGAGCTTGCCTGCTGTGCCTGCTGTTTCTGCAGTTAGTGTTGCTGCTGCTGTTAGTGCTGCTGCTGCTGCTGCTCTTCCTCAAGCTCCAGTTCCCCTTCCAGTTGCAGTCTTCCCAGTGGACATCAGGTCCTTACTTTCAGCATGTGATTCAGCCTACTTCAGTTGTCTTCCAGAGAGAGTTGCTATCCAGCCCCCAGAGGATCTCTCCAAGGCCCTTGTTCCCTTCTCATGCTGTGATACCAGCATTATAACTTCCTTTGTTAATTCAGTATATGCTGCTGCTACTCCTACTGAAAGCAGTGTTGATGTTTCTGATGTTGCTGCCCTTCCTGCTGAAAATTTTGTTGATATTATTGCTGATACTGTTGATGAGTCAATTTCTAAGGATATGCAGATGACAGAGGCACATGATGTTGAGCCTTCTGTGTTTGCTGATGACATTCCTCCTGCTGCTGATATTGCTGTTTCTGAAAGTGAAACTGTTGTTGCACCAACTGCTATTGTTATTACTACTGCCACAACTTCAGTATCTGCTGCTGTTGCTGCTGCTTCAACTTCTGTTACTAGTTCTGTATCTACTGCTGCTTCAACCTCTGCTTCTGCTTCAACTACAATTGCTACAAGTGTTGTATCTACTGCTGCTCCAATCACTGCTGCTTCATCTGCTTCAACCCAGCTCAAGAAAGAATTCATGAAAAAGATTGATGCTCTTTATGATGATCAAAGCTCTGAAAGTGATGAGTTCAAGACTAATTCTGATGACTCCTCTGCCACTATTGCCAGGAAGAGAAAGGCAAGGAGCAAAGCCATGAAGAGAGTACCTCCAGCCAAAGTCAAGGACAACAATGACATTCCATATTATATTCTTCATGACTGCCCCATAACTGAGCACTGGATGCAGTATTCAAAGAATCAACTTAAAGCTATGAAGAAAAAGAGGAAGTATGAGAAAGGATCTTCTCAATTTCAACATCCTCATCCTCCTCCACCACCTCTTCCTGATGCAGGTGCAGGTGGAAGTTCAGCTGCTCAACCCTCTGCTAGAAGTCAAACCCCCTATCAACCTCATGCCAGATCCTATCATAGGGGAAGCCGGTCCAGGGGTTCTCAATCCAAAAGAGGAAACTATAGAGGAAATCAAAGGGAAGTCCAGGTTTATTCTAAAGGTTATTCAAGGCAACATCCCTACTCCAGGGAAGGACAAATCTCATCAGACACAACCTCTGGTCCTTTTCCCTATAAACTGAAGGAAGTAGTTTCATCCAGGCCTCCTCAAGATAACCCATCAAATAGATATGAGCCACCAGTGCCATTTGAAGATCCTGAAAACAATCCAACTGCTTGGACTGCAAGGATGAAAGAGCTTGCTGTACTGGACCAGATTAAGAAAGCTAAAGAGCAAGGCAGAGACTCCTCCAACATCACTACACTGTCTGAACAGAGAAAGAAAGAGTTGGAAAGATATGGTTCAAACAAATTCTTTGATTCTGATAGATACATGGAGCTGCATCCTGAAGCTGTAGTTCCAAGGCTCAAACAGCAAACCTCTTTAGGTGCAACAGATGATACAAGATCAAAGAAGGAAGCTCTCAACCCCAATAGAGAAATCAAACTCATAAAGAGCAAGGAGAAGAAATGATTATGTAAGGTGATAACCACTCTGACTTCTGATTATTATCTGGGATGATATATATCTGTGGTTCTGCTATGTCCAGCTTATTGCTTTTCTGTATTGTTGCTGTGTATGTTGTTATTTAATTTTTGCAAATTCTGTAAATAGTAATCCTAACCCAAATAGGGGGAGATTGTTGGAACACCCTATTACTAATTTGGGTCAGGATCACTATGTCTCTAGGAAACCTGTTTTTGACCTCCTGTATAGATCTAAAGGTCAATTAGAATTGAGTCTAAGGGTTAGAAGTCTAGGTTTGGAAGCTGCCCTCAAGACCAAGAATTTTCAGTTTGAGACTAAGTCATATCGTCGAGCTCAGCACGACGATTCGTCGAACTCCAATCGACGATCGTCTAGCTCAACTTCGACAGATCGTCGAACTCCATTCGACGATCGCTGAAGCTTAACTTCAACAAATCGTCGAACTCCATTCGACGATCTGCGAGCTCAGTTCGACGATCGTGACTCAGTATTGGATCTCTATCACTGAGCTCAGTTCGACGATCTTTGAGCTCAGATCGACGTTTTTCTGTTGCTGTATAAGTCCATATCGCTGAGCTCAGTTCGACGATAGCAGAGCTCAGTTCGACGTTTTCTAATGAGTTAAAGGATTTTTCAAGATTCAAATTTGGGAGTTATTCAGTAATTAATTCAGAAGATTTTCTAGCCGTTTTCATTTATTTCTGGACCAAGTTTCAAGAGATTATCAAGGAATGTTTCTTTGGACTTTCCTCCAGAAGACAATTGCAATTAAGGATGCAATTAATGTCAGGCCAACGGCTATTCTTGACAGAGGATGATTTTCTATTCAGTACCAGAGAATAAAACTCAAGATTTTTGAATCTCTCTATGACTTATCACTCAGACACATACAAGAAGAACAAGAACAAAATATTCTCTGTCTCAAAGAATTCTCTCAAGAACACACATCTAAGGAGATCATCCCTCTGAAATCTTTTGATCTCTCTTG
The DNA here is from genome assembly GCA_039583875.1 of Platanthera guangdongensis. NCBI lineage: Eukaryota > Viridiplantae > Streptophyta > Magnoliopsida > Asparagales > Orchidaceae > Platanthera > Platanthera guangdongensis. Next base: position 77,201,465 of record CM077148.1, read on the forward strand.
TCTCAAGTGTTCAAGGCCAACATCTTTCAAAGACTCCAGACACCTAACATTTCAGCGGTTGCTGAAATCATCATTTGCTGGAGATCAACTTCTGAAGGCCTATCACCCTACAATAAAGCTTCTTTTCCTGAACATCTCAAGGACTCAGGGGGAGCTTTGACACCGTCAAATCCACATAGTCTTCTCAGCTGCTCTGAGAAAGAGAAGACTTCCATAACTCTCTCATCCCCATCTTTGTAAAGGGTTTCTCAAACTCCCTTCAAAAGTTTGAGCTCGGTTTTTGAGCACCTTGTCAAAAGCTCATTGGTGGCAAGACACCCGATCAAAAAATCTGATTTGGTTTTTGAGCACCTTATCAAAAGCTCATTGGTGCCCAGGACACCTGATCAACTTATCCTGCAGTGGATTCCTACCTAGGGTGGTAGAAGAGTGGATGTACCCAAGTTTAGGGGAATCACTATAATTCCTTGTGTCTTCTGGCTTGCTTATCTTTATCTTTTGTTTCTGGCTGTGATTGTTTTGTGATTAGTTTAAATCTGTGATTAATTTCTGTTGTAGGTTATTTTGTGATTAGAATTAATAGTTGCTTCCCTGTTCACTCAGATTACAACAATTGTTGTAAAAATTTTTCAAGTACCATATACTCTATTCACCCCCCTCTAGAGTATATCAGATCTAGCTGCACTTCCACAATCACACAAAGGAGTACAAACTATCAGAATAATAAAATACAACCACGGGCAAGAGTGTGCACTTCCTATGGAAATAAAGATAAGATGAAATATGAACGATATAGAACTAAAAGTGAAGTGCAAACACGTGAAAACTAGCCTAGATGAGTCCAAAAATAGGTATATAAAGTGGACTCATCACACCCCCAGACTTAACTATTTGTGCGTCCCGAGCAAACAAAATCTAAACAGATAGTGAAAAATACTAGTTAACAAATAAATTGCAATACGGAGTACCATGCGAAGTCGCATGCTCGCGCGCGTAAAAATATAATAGTTGAAATTTCTAAGTATACAAAATAGTTTATACTTTTCACAATGCGTATCAACATTTTATTATTACTCAAAAATGGAATCACGGTGAATCATCCGGTCACGCGTAGGGAGAAAGTAGACTAATCTCTAGCGAGCATTGCCAAAGATCGGGGCTCCGGATAACCTCCAAAGGAATCCACCAATGTCAGTGACCACATGCTTTCCCTTTCGCATTCTCTCCACGGCACTGGTTTGGGTTCACACACGAATCAGTAGGACTTTAGGTGAAGAAATGGGGCTTGGGTTTCGGTGAGGTTGTTGGGTAATGTATCCACAATTACCTGGATTTGACGAAGCCACCTGTCAAGCTAAGATGAATTCACAATGTATTTGATAAAACCTTTTAAGTTGTGCTTGCAGTTATTCCACGCTAAGTGCACTCCAATGTCAGGGTGCAGTAGGTCAATATACACGGGTCTGCACGACGTAATCCCTCGTTGAGCAGATCAGTGTGTTGGCCTACGTGTACTCTCTCTATTGGAGTGTACTTATTTTCAAGTACAAGGCTGTGATATTGCAAGAGCAGACAAGGAGCAAGGATGAGTCAAAGAGCAGCTCAGAGGCGGAAAGACGAAAAATCATCCAAGTATTATTCGACGAGAATCACCAAGTGATTCTCGCCGATTCGGGGAGAATCACTAGTGATTCTCGCCGAATCGTCGAGAATCACTGGTTGATTCTAGCCGCCTCTATCCGGCTACATCAAGCGTGCAAATCTGGCGCTAAGTCATAATCGTCGAGAATCATCAAGTGATTCGGCGAGAATCACTAGTGATTCTCGCCGAATCGTCGAGAATCACCGGCTGATTCTCGCCGACTCGTCGAGAATCACCTTCGATTCTCACCGAATTTGACTTGGGCAATTTTCTGGATACCACTGGACCGGATCAAATGTTAAGGCTCTGTTTTGAACCGGAATTAGGGTTTCTTCAGGTGGGACCCATAACGGTCATAATGGAGTATTCTACCGTATAAATACATGCGTATTTTGAACAGTAAAAATGACAGAAAAATATTCACGAGCCGCCGACGTGACCTAGATCGCGATACCTGCTCCGCCGCCATCGCCGCTCATGCTAGTCGATCGCCGGCCATATGATCGTGGTTTCTTCCAGATCTCCCGGCAATAGAAGCTTAGCCAAGCATAGCGTCTCACGCGTCTAATCAGAGATCCTTTGTCTCTTGATTCGTTGATCGGGAAAACCATCCCCTTCCGAATCGATCGAGACGATCGATCCTAGTGTGACCGTTGGTATACCTAGCTAGCTTTGCTACGAAGATTGAGTCTCCAAAGTACAGCAGCCACACACCGTTGTCGCCGCCGATCCCGAGAACCAAGCCGCTGTCCTTCTTGCCGCCGCCGGTTTCGGGGAGATTCTCTCCAAGAGAGTTCTAGGGTTGTGGACTCTTCGTTGACTTCAAGAACACGTCATCGAACGAAGAGGGACACCTTAGTCTCCAAAAGTTGTTTGTATTTCTTGTACATTCTAGTTTCATTTTTTTTGTAAAGGAACGTTGGTTCCTAGTTGTGAGGGTTGGGTGCAACCCGTGTTGTGGGAGTGTTGTCTCTTACGTGTGGAAGGGTTCCTTCCATTAGTGCAAGGATTGGATTTCAATCCTGTTGGTGAAGAGACCGAGTCGTCCCATGTTGTGAGATAGGTCGAATGGGGAAAGTGGATGTACCCAAATCGGGGAACCACTATAAATTGCTTGTGTCTTTTCCTTGCTGTGCTGTTTTGGTTTATTGTGCATGTATAATTTTAATTCTGCTAAAACGCTGCAAGTCACCTATTCCCCCCCCATAGGTGAAGGTAGTTGACACTAGGTGGACTTTCAAGTGGTATCAGAGGGAGGTTCCTCATCAAAAAGGTTAACACCTTGAGTAGAATCCTGCCACCAGTGTTAGAAGCATGGAGCTGGATCATGGGATCTCTCCACTAAGACTTCCTATGTGCACTAAGGAGTATTATCCCGTCTGGAAGATGTGAGTATCCTATTACCTGGAGGCTATCGATCCTCGAGCATCTCTCATCTTAGAAGAGGGTCCTTTCATTCCTATGAAGAACTCCAGCTCTGGAAAGGATATCCCAATCCCTAAGTGTATTACTGAGATGTCGGAGACTGAACTCTCATTATTTAATCTGGACAAGATGATCCGTCAGACCATCATGGATGTCTGGTCTGGACCTTCTCGATCTAGATTGGAAAAATGTGGGACGGCCAAATCTATGTGGGTAACCATCTCAGAGCTAATGGGGGGATCAAAGAAAGCAGGGATCTGCTGTCAGCAAGAGGATGAAGCCTATGTGGGGGTCCCCGCCTCTGAAGATGAAGGCAAGGATTAATCGGACAGCATCAGGGCTCCGGTGTCCTTGTCAGAGACTGAAGAAGAAATTGAGGAAAGCAGTTCTGATGAGGCTGACACAATGGTCTCTGGCGCTGGTGACAATAACTCTGAAGAGCAGGTAACTTCTTCATCTTGCCCCTTCTCTCTTGAAGTTCCTGAAGACAGGAATTATCACCCTTCAGAAAATCCTGATTCCCTGAAGAGAGCCCTTCAGAAAAGCAACCTACTTGTTGAGGAGAAAGCTCAGGAGATTGCTCGGTTGAAGATCTTGTTGGTTCTCCAATTGGCATCCAACAAGGTCAAGGACTCTAAAATCTCAGATCTAGAGAGTAGTCTAGAGAATGAGAAAAGGATAGTATCCAACTTTTCCAAGGTTGATGCTATGAAGAGAAAGGAAGAAAATGGGTGGATCTCCCGAATTATCAATTTATGGAGAAATGGGGAAACAGTATTCAGACCCCCCACTCCAGGCAGGAAGGGTATTCATCATGCCTTCAGGTATGATCACAGGAACAATCGTGGTCACTGCAAGGGTGATCTGTCCTCATGTGGAGACACCCATAGTGCAAGGGCTGTCATGGCCACCCATGAGAGAATACCTAAGGCTCATTCTGAGCCCTTTGTATTCTCGGCCACTGCCCCAAATCGGCATGAATCTGCTGGTATCAGCTCTCATAACGCTTCTCACCACCCGAGGACACAGGAAAGGGAAGTTAGAAGTCATGCAGTAAGTTCTCATGGGGACTCTGGAAGGGTGCTGACTGAAAGGAAGGCACCACCTCCCAGGCCTCATGACGCTCGCTACATGCATTCTTTCCACCCTTCCAAGTGTCACCGTGGAAGAGGCAATTTTGGGAGCAGATCCGGATCTATCCCGTCTGGACCTTGGACCATGACTACCTCAGTCACTAGATCAGGTCAGAAACGGAGGTACAACATTCACACGTGTTGGTGCTGTGGCAAGGTGGGACACTTTGCCATAGACTGTTGGCACAACCCCTCTGTGTCAAGGGCAAGGGCCTATCCACATCTTCTGGGCAGATGTAGTCTTCCTGACAGGATTTCTGAGGGAAGACATTCAAGTCTTCATGCTAACAAGAACCTAGGACCCAATATGTATTGGGTTCCTAAGGTAAGGTAACTCTCTTTTGCAGGGTAGTCTAGGTTCCCGTAAATATGATGGGAACTAGACAGAAGATGTTTCAAGACTGAATTGGAACAAGCATCTGGAATAATAGAAGTGATATCTACATTGGCATACTCACATTGAACACCTGGTATGCTTTAACCAGAGGGGCTAAATGATAACTCTCATAATCCCAGGTATTTTTGATCAGCTCCAATACTTGAGTCATATTGTATCGACATTTACATATATATATATATTTATATATATATATATACCCATATATGTGTGTACACCTAAGGATAGGTTAACACTGTAAACATAAACCTTAGATACATTAATAAAGATTTATCTGTAATTCCACTGGTAGATTCGAGAACTAACATCTACAGACATGAATCAGTTCACTGAAAACTAACGAAGATACGTCATTGGAAATCACTACAACTTACAATTGACATCAAGAAATGTATGGAAAAACCCCGTTCAAACCCTAAACAGATTGGCATTAAGAAATATATATATATTTAGAAGATTTTTAAATTGTCTTGATATCAGAAGACTTCGAGAATCCGACATGCCTCTTAACCTGTAGATTCCTATTAAAGAATCCCTTTGATTTCGACTTAGACAAACTCCCGCCGATCCTTAGCATTTCACTCTTCACACGGAAACCCCGTTAAAACCCCGTTAAACCCGTCGATATCGCACAGGAATCCCGCCGACCTTTCATATTCCCCAGGAAACTCACCGATTCTTCCTCTTCCGTCGATATCCCGCAGGAAACCTACCTTTCATTTCCGACGACGTTCCTCTTCCTTCGCTATACCGCAGGAAACTCACCGATTCTTCCCTCCGTAGATCACTCCTCTCACGTCCAGGGCGCTCGTCCAAGTCTCGGCGGGTTCGATCAACCAAAGTCGCGATCGTCTTCCGGTTTTCCGTCGTCTCCGTTGATTCTCACCTTCTACGCTCTTGGGTAACCACTTCCTCACCCTTACAGTGACTTACTGTTAGTGTAGCTTCCCTCTTGATTTCTGATTAGGCGTAGTCTTGGGATTTCAGCCTTGCAATGGCTCCAAGGACAACCGCCGGCCTGGTCACTGGATGTGAGTTGGTTCGAACAGGGTTCTCACATGCTTCTGATGAATTCAGAAACATCATCATCATGCTTGAAGATGCTGGACTCTCTTTCATACTGGAGCACCCTTGCAAAATCTTGGACAAGGAAGTGATGGAGTTCTTCGCAACCGCCAAACTCCGGAATGAAGACTCTCTCATCAAGAGTAAGGTTGCAGGTGCAAAGATCAAGATGTCTGCAAGCAAGCTGACCCAATACCTGCAGCTCACTAGTTCTGAGCACGAGGATTATCTGGAGGAACAGGATAAAACCAGAACATTATTATTCTATGGACTCGCTCGAGGAACCAGATCGATAAAGCGAAAGGAAATGAATGAGGAGGGGAAACTTCTGTCCGACATCATTGGGAAAGTGCTGATATGCAAACCCGGCTCACATGACCACATCTCAGCGGACATGTTCAAGATCCTTGTGGCAATTGTCTGCAGAAAGAGATTCAACTGGGGGGCATTGCTTTTTGAGAAGATTAAAGACACTCTCAGATCTCCAAGTTTTGGAAGAATTATCAGCCTATATCTCAATCAGTTAAACGGAGATAGGTTTGACATGAGTAAAGGAGTTCCACTGCATTATTTGAAGAAAATGGACTCGAGCGTATTTGACAGATGGGAGAGACACATCGGGCAGGCTGCCATGGTAGAAGAACAAGAAGAATCTCCTGCCGAGGACGGAACTGTAGCTGATTCCTTGGTTATCCCCAGTGAAATTCCTGATGCACTGACTGCAGGAATTGAGGGGGAGCCTCTACCGTCTTCTGCTAATGTCATAACTGACATCTCTCAGATAGCTAGAGATGCAGTTGCGGATCTACACGAAGAAAGTGAAGCTGTGATGGAAAACGAGGCGGCCCTGAACATGAATGATCTAGGAGCCGGAGGTAATGTAGAGGAAAATGATGAAGGAGGTTTGGAAGATGATGCAGCTGAGAATGATTTCATGGATGATGAGGATGAGGAAGAAGGAAATGCGAGACAGGAAGTACTAGAGCCTCAGGACATCACTGAAGTTCCATCTGACAAGCAAGCTCCTGAGATCGTTCCTGAGAAGATTAGTGCAATAGTGGAGGTGGAGTCCTCTCAGCAGAGACTGCTAAGTACTTCTGAGAAATCTACTGAGGCTGCAAGTATTCCCCCCTAGAGACTGTGCTAGTGTCCAGCTCTACAAGTAAATCTGCTGAAGAGAAAGGCCAAGGAATGCCTCAGGATCATCCACTACGAGCTGATGTAGCTAATCACACGGTAAATGTTATTCAAGGTATCGTGGATGAGCTCAAAGCATCTTTTGAGAAAGCTCAAAATAAAATGTTAAAAAGAATTAAGAAATCTGAAAATCTCATGCTCAAGAACATTGTGGAAATCAATCACAAACTGGATTTGATGGAAAAGAAGTTTGAAGACAAGTATACAGTAGCCGGCCAAGCTGTAACTCTTCTTATGGACGGATTAAAAAAGAACACCGATACTCTCGCAGTAGTGAATCAGAATGCTCATGTCGTAGCAAATAACATTCAAAAGTTTGATGACAATATGGTGACTCTTAACAGCAATCAACAAGCCTTGGTTACCGAGTTCTCCAAGACTACAAAGAATATTGACGAGTCACTGCATTCTTATGCAAACTCCATTGCAGTCAAAGCCAAAAAGGGGGAGAAAGAATATACAGCTAAGATGACCGAGCTTCAAGAAATCATAATCAAAAATTTTGAGCAGTCAAACATATATGTTTATGACAGTTACTGGTGGATGCTCAAACAAGCGTTAGGCGCTAACATCCCTGAAAATCCTGAGGGTACTCCTGCTCCTGAAAATAATACTGCGGCTGATGAGGGAGCCAGTGCTGAAGAAGTTCCTTTAAGTGAAGCTGATGCTCATAGGGCTGCTAGGGCCACCTCCAAGGCAAAACTGATGGCAATGTTTGACCAAGGAGCCCTAGCAAAAGCTAGGGACAAGAGAAAATCTCAAGAAGGGACATCTAAGGAAACGCAAGCTGAAAAGAGAATCAGATTGAATGAGGATGAAGTAAGGAACGAAAGGTGGAGTCCGGTATCAAAGAGTATTATCTTGTACACATTCTGGCTACAAGAAAAAGGGGAAATCAATCGGAACGACGTATACAGCCAGCATGAGTGGGAGCTGCACAAGACATATGAAGCTAAACGGAACATCTTCTTCAGGACCAACACAGCAGCAGATAAAGCTCCTCCTCCCAGATACTATCCAAAGCCCAAGGAGTACGTTGAGAGGCAAAGAAAGAAGTTTTTGGCTCAAAAACATAAGGATGACCTAGCCAAAGAGCAATAGACAGAAATTTATAGCTTGTCATTGTCTCATGAACACTTTTATCTTTTCTTATTGTTATATGAACACTCTTGGGAATATTTATATATATATATGTATATGAATTTATGATTGACTCAAGCTTTGACCTGTTTGCCTCTACTTCCTTGTGCCGTATCTTTAAATTCTATATGATGTATATATTATCTGGATGGTGGTATTCATCTTAGCTAGTGGGATTTTGGCTCCGTCAAATAGGGGGAGATTGTTGGGTAATGTATCCACAATTACCTGGATTTGACGAAGCCACCTGTCAAGCTAAGATGAATTCACAATGTATTTGATAAAACCTTTTAAGTTGTGCTTGCAGTTATTCCACGCTAAGTGCACTCCAATGTCAGGGTGCAGTAGGTCAATATACACGGGTCTGCACGACGTAATCCCTCGTTGAGCAGATCAGTGTGTTGGCCTACGTGTACTCTCTCTATTGGAGTGTACTTATTTTCAAGTACAAGGTTGTGATATTGCAAGAGCAGACAAGGAGCAAGGATGAGTCAAAGAGCAGCTCAGAGGCGGAAAGATGAAAAATCATCCAAGTATTATTCGACGAGAATCACCAAGTGATTCTCGCCGATTCGGCGAGAATCACTAGTGATTCTCGCCGAATCGTCGAGAATCACTGGTTGATTCTCGCCGTCTCTATCCGGCTACATCAAGCGTTCAAATCTGGCGCTAAGTCATAATCGTCGAGAATCATCAAGTGATTCGGCGAGAATCACTAGTGATTCTCGCCGAATCGTCGAGAATCACCGGCTGATTCTCGCCGACTCGTCGAGAATCACCTTCGATTCTCACCTAATTTGACTTGGGAAATTTTCTGGATACCACTGGACCGGATCAAATGTTAAGGCTCTGTTTTGAACCGGAATTAGGGTTTCTTCAGGTGGGACCCATAACGGTCATAATGGAGTATTCTACCGTATAAGTACACGCGTATTTTGAAAAGTAAAAATGACAGAAAAATATTCACGAGCCGCCGACGTGACCTAGATCGCGATACCTGCTCCGCCGCCGTCGCCGCTCATGCTAGTCGATCACCAGCCATATGATCGTGGTTTCTTCCAGATCTCCTGGCAATAGAAGCTTAGCCAAGCATAGCGTCTCACGCGTCTAATCAGAGATCCTTTGTCTCTTGATTCGTTGATCGGGAAAACCATCCCCTTCCGAATCGATCGAGACGATCGATCCTAGTGTGACCGTTGGTAGACCTAGCTAGCTTTGCTACGAAGATTGAGTCTCCAAAGTACAGCAACCACACACCGTTGTCGCCGCCGATCCCGAGAACCAAGCCGCTGCCCTTCTTGCCGCCGCCGGTTTCGGGGAGATTCTCTCCAAGAGAGTTTTAGGGTTGTGGACTCTTCGTTGACTTCAAGAACACGGCATTGAACGAAGAGGGACACCTTAGTCTCCAAAAGTTGTTTGTATTTCTTGTACATTCTAGTTTCATTTTTGTTGTAAAGGAACGTTGGTTCCTAGTTGTGAGGGTTGGGTGCAACCCGTGTTGTGGGAGTGTTGTCTCCTACGTGTGGAAGGGTTCCTTCCATTAGTGCAAGGATTGGATTTCAATCCTGTTGGTGAAGAGACCGAGTCGTCCCATGTTGGGAGATAGGTCGAAGGGGGAAAGTGGATGTACCCAAATCGGGGAACCACTATAAATTGCTTGTGTCTTTTCCTTGCTGTGCTGTTTTGGTTTATTGTGCAGGTACAATTTTAATTCCGCTAAAACGCTGCAAGTCACCTATTCCCCCCCCCCCATAGGTGAAGGTAGTTGACACTAGGTGGACTTTCAGAGGTAAACAAAGATAAATAAGAAGGCTATGCACCTAACCCAAATGAGCTATCAAAAAAACAATCCATCAGCTAACCAAAATATATGCGGGTACATCACACCCCCAGACTTAACTTTTAACATATGGGTGTGTGCACCGCCTACTCCAAAAATACTCACATCTCAAATAGTATTTTCAATTTTACTTTTACTTTTCACTTTTTCACAATTAACATCATTTTTTTATAACGTTTCTTTTTATTTTTCAAATTACTTCTCTTTTAACAATTTCAGCAAATATAAGCTTTGGAGCACATCCACATATTCACATGTAACAACAACACATCAACACCCCAGCATGAAAAATTTAAAACTCTAAAGCTCAACTTGGGAGTGCGAGTAGGATTGACTTTGAGGCTTTGGTGAAATAAAGGTGGAGCTGAATCAAAAGAATGGGTAGACACAACGGGGCTAGCGAGGACAAGACGTTAGGAACGGTACAAAGCTCAACCGGGTCAAAATGATGGCCTACATCACGCTCATGCGAGTGAACTAACATACCCATGCTTCAGGAATAGCTTGGGGCAAGTTCTTAGCCAACGAGAAAGACTATCCATCCTCCCGACTCGAGCAATACAAAACTAATGGCCGTCTACACACATCCCTAAGCTACCGTAGGATTCACACCAGATTCACCAATTTTTGAGTAAAATGAAAAGTATTTACGCAATTAGAAAAATATAAAACTATAAGCATACAAAAAAATTAAATCTACTCAAATTTCTACACGAGACGAGAGCACTTGACTAGAAGCACATCAAGGTCAACATTTTACTCCGTCTCACAATCCTAAGCCAGCACCATAATTTTCCCAAAGCATATATAAGAAACGAGTTTAACTCGCAGCACGCAAAAAGCTAAGCACGCGCTCATGTGGGTGCAGTGGTGTGTGATGCAATGAACTAAGCAAAATAAAACAATAAAGGCTTCTAGTATGCATAAGAAATGTGTGCGTGCAATAGGTAACAAATCTCTCCCCCAGACTTAAAATAAACTACACAGTAGATGATATAGAAATTAAAATCATAAGGAGCTAAGGGAAGAGGTTACCCAATGCTCAGCCACTGAGCATACCAGAATACGCGTGGAAACCGGAAGTAGGCCCGCCATACGAAGAATCACAACCCCGCCAACATGAAGTTGTCAAGAATACCTGCAGGGGTGAGCTCCGCAAAAATAAAAGAAAAATATACAAAAAGAAATGCTAAAACTAAAAAAGACATGAAAATAAAAATGCAAGAAAGGAAAGATAAGTACTGGGGTTATTGTCATCCCTTCACGACTTATTCGGCTACGAAAAGGTTCTAGCTAATGGGCCTATGAAAAGAAAAATGCACAGGTAACTGTTCCAATATCTGTTTCAGTAACGGGTACCGATACGGCGATAGAACAGTTACCCCTCTACCTAATTAGTAATACCTGCCCAACACAGGTAGAGGAAATAAGAAGTAAGAAGAGAAGGAGCGCTGGTCCTCACTCTTCTCACCATAAAATAAACCCTTGCCTAGCAAGGTATCGTCTGCAGGGAGTCTGCAGGAGGAGAAAGCGATGAATGGAGCTTCCTCAATAGAGGAGCAATCAACCTCCTCGCAAATGAGGATGCTATCATCCATGACTCGAGCTGAAAGCTCCAAGTCCTCCTGAAGCACCTGCGAAGACTCAACCCGCACAAGCTCAGATACATAAATGGGATCAATAAATAAAGGAGAGGAATAACTAAAAGCATCAGAAATAGGGGGAGTGGTCCCGGTCTCACTCCCAGCAGGATCCTGACATAGATCATCGACGACGTCAAATGATTCATGGCGAGGGGAATCCATAAGCTCGAGGTCCTCGGTGGTGGTTTGGACCTCCTCATCCATCAAGAAAGTGGAAACTTCCTCAATAAAGAGGATCTCCTCATCAACACACCTCGGTGCGTCCACATGTTCCAAGACGTAATACTGTCCATTAATTAAAATAATATCCTCGTCAAACATGGGCACATCCTTAGGCTCAGAATCACAATTCGTTCGAACATCATCAACCGACTCACTAAAAATAGGGATAGATAATTCTTGCAAAGAAGGCGGAGGAACAACAACATCAGAGAAAATATGTGCAGGTTCCTTCGGGGGTGAATCAACAAGAGGGGAAGAGTGCAAGGGGAGAGACGGTGCCACAATGTTGTCACACCGATCAGCAGAAAGTCTGATGGCTATATCCGCAGCAGTCGCCCATAGACAAGGTGGTGCTGCGAACATATCATCAGAATCAGAAGGGGCAGCCGAATGAGAGGTGGATGGAATGAATCGGATACCCGGTTCATCATCCTCCTCCAACTGGCGCTGAAATTCTGCGCAATCTTTCAACACGTGGTCGGTGCTACGACAACACAAACACCGTTTTTCATTACTCCTCGGTCCAGGTGGGACCGGAGAGGAATAAGAAAAAGATGAATGCGTAGAAGAGGAGTGACCATAAGACCTGGGTTTGGTGTATGAAGTACCATAGGAAGACGGTTCTCCATACACAGAACCACGTGAATTATGCCCCCAATCTTCAGTGGGGCACTCATCACTACCATGCCTATAATCCCAGGCACCATCGGCAACGAATATTCATATAAGAATACATGGTGCAACAAGAAGAATTCACCAACAGAAAGTTTCTAAGCAACAATTAACTACACACCGCAAATAAAAGAATAAGAAAACCTGCTACAGCAAAATTAAAACTAGAATAAGAACAATTAAAAACAAACACAAATGATAAAAACTAAAACAAAGAAGATAGTAATATGAACAAATGAAAAAGGGCTTCTATCTCTTATCTTCCTCTACAAAAACTCACACGACTGTGTTCCCCGGCAACGACGCCAAAAACTTGATGCTTAAGATCACGGCAGTGAACCGGTCGCACAAGTAATATAAAATGGGGGTTTTCCCAAGTATCGATCTCTCAAGGAACATAGTAAGGTGGAGTTAATTTTTGAGGAGTACTTGAGATTGAAGTCCTTAGGTCGGCGGTAACGATGGGGGTTTTTGATATTGCGGACAAAGAAAATAAAACACTATCAACTACTCCTATGCAACGCCGCTATGCGATGCTTCGCCAGGCGGGATGGAAGACTAGTCGGGCCGCTATGCACCAAGTCGCTAGGCAGATGGATGAGTAGGATTGTGGATGAGGTGGTTAGAACGATGGAATGAGGGTCGTGAGCACCTCTTCGCTATGCACGCTTCTAGCAATTGCTAGAACGGCAAGGGTGGATGGTGGTGGATGGAATATGGCGCAACTCGAGCAACTTAAGTAGTAAAATGAAATAGGAATCACATAGACATGATACACATAACATATACAAACAAAGTGCACTTCATCAATATAATAGATTTAAACACCAATATTCAACAAGAAAGCAAGAACAAGTCAAGAGATCGACCGAATCTGAAGTCTTGCTGAGGATTCACGGTTAGAATCATCGGGTTGTCATTCCGCGTCCAAGCTCGGCCCTCAACTGCGTCCGGGGTAGAGAAGGGCTGTCACCACCTTCCAATGGCCCGTCTTCTTCGTGTCAAGATAGCGGACGAAGTTTGCTAGCTTCCCTTTGCTTGATGGCTATGGTGTCAAATCCTACTTGAAGCTCACGGATGAAAGAGAAGGCCGAGAGGAAGCTCCGGCTTGGATTTGGCGGTTAAAGCTTGCCCGAAGCACTTCCCTATGGTGGAAGATGATGGGGAACGACGGAGAAGGCGGAAAACGATGGAGAATTGTCGAGCTTCGGATCGTCTCTCGAATTAGGGCGAGACCTGCACTATTTATACAAAGCAGAAATGAACAATGCGCATGATCACAGGCGCACGACCAGTGGTCGTGCGCACTATGTCCGGTGATCGTGTGTACTGGCATGGAAGATTAGGAAGAAGAACTGGGATAACGCGCACGAGCAGTAGCCCACGACCAGTGGTCGTGCGCACTAAGTCCAATGGTCGTACGATTACCCCATACAGGACTCCAGAAAAGAGGAATCAATGCACACGATCAGTGGCGCATGACCGGTGGTCGTGCGCATTATGTCCAGTGGTCGTGCGCTTACCCCAGGCTGATTCTAGAAAACGTAGAGTAGTGCGCACGATCAGGGGCGCATGACCAGTGGTCGTGCGCATTAGATCCCATGATCGTGCGCAGTATTCCCGTTTCACAACCATCCCGGAACACGCACACGACCCCTATACAGAAAGGAGAAACCAATCACTGATATGTGCAGACATTCCAGGCAATCACACAAAGGAGTACAAATTATCAGAATAACAAAATACACAACCACGAGCAAGAATGTGCACTTCCTATGGAAATAAAGATAAGATGAAATATGAACGATATAGAACTAAAAGTGAAGTTCAAACGCGTGAAAACTAGCCCAGATGAGTCTGAAAATAGGTATATAAAGTGGACTCATCAGTAGGCATATCAAGAATAGCTTTTACCTTGTCTGGATTGAGGGCAAGTCCCTCTTGAGTAAGGAGATTACCAAGGAACTTCCCCTTACTTGCCCTAAAGGTGCACTTCAATGGGTTGAGCTTCATTTTATATCTATGCAGAGTAGCGAACGTCTCTGCTAAATCTTGAAAGTGCAGCGAAAAAGACTTAATCTTAATCAAGAGGTCGTCTGCATATACTTCTAGATTTCTTCCTTTCTGTTGCTTAAATAAACGGTCCATCATGCGTTGGTAGGTTGCACCAGCATTTTAAGCCCAAAGGGCATCACAAGGTAACAGTAGCAACCATCATTGGTAATGAATGACGTATGAGGAACGTCAAGTTTATGCATTATTATTTGATGATAACCAGAAAATGCATCTAAAGAACTCATAAAGGAGTACCCTACCGTAGAATCAACTAAAGAATCTATCCGAGGCAAGGGGTAACAATCTTTGGGGCATGCTTTATTAAGTTTTGTAAAGTCTACACACATGCGCCACTTCGCTCTTGGTTTTTTAACCATTACAACATTAGATATCCAGGTTGGGTATTGAATTTCACTAATGAAATTTGCCTTGAGGAGCTTCGCGACCTCCTCTCTTATTGGTTCAGCAAGCGTCGTTGCTACATCTCTTTTCTTCTACTGCACAGGCTTGAAGTTGGGATCAATATTAAGGTGGTGGCAAGCAACATCCGGGTCCATGCCTGGCATGTCCTCTGCTGACCAGGCGAAGACATCCAGGTTCTTCAACAAGCAAGAGATCAGCTCGGCCTTTTGATCTTTAGGCAGCTCCGAATTGATGGAGAGCTTTCTCTCCTCCCCCTCAGCAATGGGGACTCCTTGCATCACCTGGGCAGGTTCCAGGTGAGCTCCTCCTTCAATAGCAGTTTCTGAACTTGGAGAGGCTTCCGCAGCCGCTGCTGGAGCAATGGAAGGACTGGCAGCAACCATGTTAACAGTGAGAACATATCACTCCCTTGCTCTCCTTGGGTCACTCCTGACCCGACACATCCGTCCATCGACAAAAAACATGATCGCAAGGTGGTAAGTTGAGACCACCGCTTGATACTTATTCAACAAAGGCCTGCCAAAGATGGCGTGATAGCTACTGGGAGCATCAACCACTATGAACTGAACTTGATTGGTTGCCCCTCCAAGCTTTACTGGCAGGATGACGCTTCCTTCAACTTCTTTCCTTTCCCTAGAGAAGTCGTAGAGTGGCCCTTCGGTGGAAAGCAAATGCTTTCCAGTCTTCAGGGCCTCAAAGGTTGATTTAAACAGCAGGTTGACTGAACTTCCAATGTCAACGAGAATACTGTCAACTGTGAAATCTCCAATAACAGCCTTAATCACAACTACGTCATCAAATGGATTTGCTGTTTGGGGCACATCAGCTTGGCTAAAAGTGATGACCTCGCTCGGTGGAGCAATGGAAGAGAAAGAGGCCACCTCAGCTCGAGTGACCCTTGAGATTGAGGACTTCCGAGTATACTCGGTTCCTGCCCCACCGTGGATAAAGAAGAGTCGTCCCAGGACTCCTTCATCATCTGCATCAAAGCATTCAACCGGAATGTTGATTGGCCCCAGACGGTCTTCGTCCTCTACCTCCACACATTCTTGATAAGTTTCAGCTACTTCCTTGCCTTTGGAGGTGGACGGATTTGAATAAGAGTCTTTCTTTCTCAAGTCAATCTTGCCCTCGACAAGCAGTTTCTCTATTAGCATACGAAGGGCTTTTCAATCTTTGGTCAAGTGACCCTTCTCCTTATGGAACTGGCAGAAACGAGCGTTGTTCCTTGGCCACCAATCTCTCTGAGGCCCTTGTTTCTTCTCTTCCGATTTCTTTTACGAAATCTGGATGACTTCGTCAAGATCCAGACCTGCAATTTCCTCCATGGAGTTAGTATCACATTGGCTCGGAGCAGGCAGGGCTGCTTGTTGGAGGATGGGAAGTGCTTGGAGCAGAATGGCGGGAGTGGTGGCCAACGACAGTCACTGCTCTTGAAACTGTTGATGGCCGAGAAAAGGTTTCTTGTGGCGGAAATTCCGGCCTCTTTGAGAAGGAGGCTAGAAATCTGGGCGAGGGGGCTTGTTGTGAGAAGAAGAGCCGGATGCATCCCTTCCTTCAGCCTTAGCTGTCAGGGATGAAACATACGTGGGGTTGTCGTTTTCGCGTTCAATGAAGCAGTTGACCATGGCGATTAACTCCTGATATGTTTCTGGTGCCTTTGTTGTTGCTTTAAATTTCAAGGGGCCTTCTCGGAGGCCATGAATCAAGGAAACCTTGTAGTAGTCGGGGTTCACATTCCTTACCCCTTGAATCTCCTTTTGGAAGCGATCAACGAATCGTGCAACTGATTCGTTGTCCCTTTGCTTGATTTCAAAGAGAGCGGCTGGTCCATCTTTTCTCTTTCTTGAGGTAGCAAATCTTAGCAACAATTCGCTGCGAAGCTCAACGAAGGAAGAAATCGTGCCCGAAGGCAGCTAATAGAACCACTCTCTCGCCTGTCCTTCGAGAGTGGTAACCAAGAGTTTGCACTTGACGGCGTCGGAGAGGCATCTCAGTGCAACTGCCCCTTAAAACGCTTGGAGGTGGGTGACTGGATCAGTCTCCCCTGAGTAGAATGGAAGGCAAGGCTCTCTGAAGTTGTTTGGAGCCGACTCCCATCGGATTCGATCAACGAATGGAGATGGGGTCTCGAATTCAGCAGGGTGAAAAGGGTGGACTGATGCTGGGGAGTCCGTAGGCTCGGCGGACTGGCGATCAGCAAAATGAAGCTTGTGGGCAGGAGTGCCCCTGGCTGCTTCTCTGAAGAAATTCATGAATGAGGCAAACTGCTCCTCTTGAGGGCGCAGAGGGGCGGTGGACTGGACCGGATCTCGAGGAGTGACTGCCGATTACTGAAGCGGAGTTCAGGGAGCTGGATTCTGGCGGACTGGCGAGTCCACAAGTTTTGCTGCGGCCTGGGGAGCAAGCCACTGGGTTAATGCAAGCAGGTCTTGGCTGATCGTGTCGAGATGCTGGTCAGTCTACATGCGGGATTGCTCGACCTCAAAGTGATCTTGCTCGATTGCATCCCAGAGAGAATCCTCTGAATAACTAGAGCAGTCTGAGTAGCGAGCTCGGCTTTCTGACATGTCTATCCGCTGTATTCAAAATACTACTCGAATCTGAAGGTCGCGTGTTAACTGTTGATGCACGAAAATGCAAAGGGTGTGGAGCACCACCAGCTAACAGTTAGAGCACAGGGGAAAAGAAGGGGAAAGAGAGACTGCGAGTAGTAATCTACTAATCAGACGAGAGCAAGAAGAACAACAGGGCCGTGAGACACGGCAACAACAGACTTCGCCCATCGCGGCCTGAATGCCTCGCTTGCGACGGGCTTTCCTTTTACTGAAGGAGGGTTTGATTACAAGTGATTGAAGAGAGGAAGAGGCAAGAGCTGAGCAAGCTGGAGTCCGCAAAGCACGAAATTCAAGTCCGCAGCCTTTAACAAGTAGGCTCCTGGGCACGAGTCAGCGTGCCTTGGGTGCACCACCTCCCCCCTATTTATAGGATGGCGGTCCTGCCCAAACGGGCAAGGCTAAAATAACCGACTGCCTGGGGTACAGTAGAACCGGGCAGCGGTGACGGGAAGCAAAAAGAAAGAACACGCTAGTCCGCTCACAAGGGGCGGACTGGGCTCGCGGGCTGGAGCTTCAATCTGCTGCTACTAGGCGCGATCCCGTTGGAGGACGGTGGCCTGGGCGGACGGGACACTGCGTCCGCCGACGTAGAGAAACCAGAGATCCAAAGGCATGGCGAACCGGGCGAACAAAGCGTTGAGTCCGCCGCTGGGGGATCATCCTTGGTAGCCGATCACTGCTGCTTTGTCGAGCTGGGCAGACTGCCAAACTGTGTCTGCGGATAATGAAGCAGGGCCTTGGCATCTTGTGGGTGTTGCGGACTGAGGGGTTAACACAGATACTCAGGTGTGATTGATCCAGGATAGGTTGTTTTAGGCCCAGAGCAGACAGGCCAAATACTATGATGCGCGACATCGACAGGTGGTGTTCCAGGTGGGATACCTGGTTTTCTTGAAGATACGGCCAATACATGGAGTCTCGCCGGTACGCGGGTAAAAGAAGCTCAGTCCGAGATACATGGGGCCATACAGGATCCTGGAGCAGATCGGCCCCATGAATTACAGCCTGGATCTACCGCCAGAGTTAGTGGGGTTGCACGACAGTTTCCATGTCTCTTCACTTTAGAGAGCTCTACTATGACTTGATTAGCTGATTTCAACAACAGATAGCCCGTTGGCTTCTAATCGATCAGTTAGCATTGAGCCAGTTAGGACCGATGACACAGCAGTGCGGGTCTTGCGACACAAGAAGGTTCTGCTGGTCAAGGTTCGGTGGAGGCCATGGGCAGGAGAAGCACATTTGGGAGCCACGATACCTAATGCAGCCGAGGTACACGTATCTCTTCGAGTCAGGTATACCTTGAATCTCCTAGGGATGTTACATGCTTTTACATCAGTAGAAACCTCGTATGCCTAACAATTATTTCGAGGACAAAATTTTTATTTTTATGTATTTGGATTTGTAACATCCCTCAAACAACTAGACCCTTAAGAGTGGTTTTGTTATGACTAGGTTATGACAAAACCCTAGGATGGTCAAGAAGCCTAGTGGAAAAGGCATAAAGGTGGAAATCAACTTGGTCGTCCTATAATACAACCTCATCACCAAACCAAGGGTTTGACTTTACGATTTTAACTTGATTCCATGACACGACCATAGCCCTCCCAACCCTAAGGGAGGCCAATGGGTCACTAAGTACCCATTGGGGTCAACCCAAGAGGTCAAGTTGACCAAGGTTCAACCCAAACACTAATTGATCAAATTCCAGAAAGTTGACCTAACTTTGCTATAACAAACCACAAATGGACTAGGGTGATGTCAATGGGATCATCTATGCCCCATTGGGTCTGTCACATCACCCAAAATGACATAGGGCCGTACTTAAATGGCTAGGGTTAGCCCAGCCCATAAAGTGGAGAAAAGGCCAGCTCAAGCCCAATCCACTTGGGCTAAGCCCAATTGAGGTGGCCCACTAGCCTCATGTGGTATTAATTACATAATATACCATACATGTTTTTGAAATAGTGACTAGAAGAGAGAAAGCTCCACTTCCCCTTTAATGTAGGAGAGAGAAAGTGAGGAGAAAGATGCCATTCATGGTCAAGGAAGGCCAAAGGCCTCTCCACTCAATTCCAATGGCTCGATTCATCTTCCCTGGTTAGTTGGGAGGAGATAAATGTTTCTTCTCAGCCATGATAGTGGATAGGGGAGGAGAATTCAGTTGGCTGAAATTCTCAAAAATTGACATTAAGGGTGTATTGAAGCTTGACCCCTCCCCTCCCCCCATTTGATTATTTTAAAAGCTTCACTAGGCTGTGAGGAGTCGTTTCCACTCTTTCCATGAAGAAATCTAAGCTTCTGTCTGTATAGTTGTAGAGCACTCAGTGGCGCCACCACCGACAATTGCAACCTGACGATCGGCTAGGCTCTAGCCCTCCCAAAAGGTCCTGCCCTCTTCCTCTTTCTCAGTGGATATATTCACTGTTGGGCATTGCATCCACAATAACCCAGATTTTTATGAAGCCACCCTTGAACTAAGATGGATTAAGTTTGTATTTGATGTCCTTTCTAGTTGAGTGTTTGCAAGATATATTTGCCAAGTGTAGACCAATGTCATTCTACAATGAGTAACCAAATAAAGGACCATTCAATGTAATCCCTCATTGTGTGATCCATGGTGTTGACTCATGTGTAGCCTCTTTATTGGGACACACTACTTTTTCAAGCACTAAAACCATGGGATAAATGTTGGTTGCTGAATTTATTAAAGAAAATAAGTTTTCAGGCTTTTAGAAAAATTGCTAAGTATTTTTCTCGAGTAGGATCTTTTCTACTCGATTAGAGCTTAAGTTTATACTCGAGTAAGATCTATTATGTATTTGAGTTGCAGAAGCAGTTCTCGAGAAAACTTATTGCTGTTCTCGAGAAATCCATGTGTACTCGAGTACTCCATGACTTTCCTTCTCGAGTTACCTCATATCCAGTCAATAATTTTTCTAAGTCTTTTTCTCGAGAAGCCAAGGATTTTTCTTGAGAAGTCCATGACTAGTTCTCGAGAACCAGAAACTTTTTCTCGAGATCTAGAATACTTTTCTCGAGAGTCTGAAATATTTTCTCGAGATACTTTCTTCATCTCGAGTACCAGAATGACTCTTCTCGAGAACAAAAGTTCATTCTTCTTGAGTACTTACTTTTATTCTCGAGACAACTAAATTCCACCTCCACATTTTTCCTAAGTACTTTTCTCAAGAACCGCATAATTCTTCTCGAGAAACATAAAACATCTTTTCGAGTACACTTATTCCTCTCGAGAAATACAGTTCAGTTTTCTGAATTTTTCTTAAGTCCCGACAGACGTAATTTCAAATATGATTAGCACTTGATTGGTCCATGTGTCATGCATTTAATATGATTATGACCGTTAGGCAAGTCCTATAAAAGGTCTTATCATAATCGACCAACCATAAGAAGAAAAACCTAAGTATTCTGAATCGGAAATTCTCTTTCAAAATCGGGAGCCGCCGCTGTTCATCGCCTTCATCGCCTATCTGCTTTCGATCCAGAGATTTAGAACAAGAGATTCAACAGATCAAGATTTTCTACGTCGACAGATTCTTTCCTTGATCGTGCTGAGTCCAAAGTTTTTAGATCTAGACATTTAGCATTGTCTTCTTCGATCTATTTCTGACAGAGCTTAAAAGTTTAAGATGGAAGATGGGGCTGAAGATTTAGGTCTGGATTAATACTGATTGTATATTTTTTTGAAAATCATTTGATTCTTGTAGGAGAATCTTCTACGAGTTGTAGGAGCTTTGTTCTCCAAGATC
This sequence comes from Platanthera guangdongensis, assembly GCA_039583875.1. Taxonomy (NCBI): domain Eukaryota; kingdom Viridiplantae; phylum Streptophyta; class Magnoliopsida; order Asparagales; family Orchidaceae; genus Platanthera; species Platanthera guangdongensis. The sequence goes on from CM077148.1 coordinate 77,222,704, forward strand.
TTTGTAGGAAGTTTCTCTTCCGATCGTAGATCCAATTTTGAGGGATAGAGTTGTAGGAACTTTAATCTGAGTGGTAGGATTGTTTTCTATCCTAGAAAAGTGCAGTAGCCGATTCTAGTGCGTTGCTAAATCGGTGAGGAGGAAAGTGGATGTACCCAAGGTTGGGTAACCACTATAATTCTTGGTGTCGTCTGTGTATGCTTGCTTATTTTCTGTGCATCGCTCGCTCAAATTTTTATTCCGTAAAAAGAGGGAGAACTCACCTATGCACCCCGTCTAGGTGATTCAGGTAGAAAACTGAATCATTTTCAATTGGTATCAGTGACAGGTTGTTCATCAAAAGTTAGCATCTTAAACAGATCTGCCCCTAGTTGTCTTTTGAGTGATACAAGCATGGACAAAGCTAAGGATTTTGCTAAGCTTCCTTTATGCACAAAGACAATCTTTCCCATTTGGAAAGAAAGAATTAAATTTTTCATGGAAGCTGTGGATCCAAGAATCTTTATTATTATGGAAGAAGGTCCCTTTGTTCCTATGACGTCTCCACTATTGATCCCACTAAGAAAGACATAAAGAAACAGATGGATCTTGATAAGGATGAGATTGCACTTGTCTCTTTAGACAAGAAAGCCAAAAATATCATCGCAAGTGTAGTCGATGACTCTATGTTGCAGAATCTGATTCAATGCCAATCCGCCAAGGAAATGTGGTAGTCTCTCATCATCTTGATGGAAGGAACTTAAGAGGTGAGGGATGACAGGAGATCGCTCATGAATCAGAAATATGAGGCATTCAGACAAGCTCCCAAGGATTCTATTGCTGATACTTTTGAAAGCTTCTTCAAGATTATCAACGGCCTAAGAGTCTATGGCCGGGTCTTCACTAATGGAGAACTGAATGCTAAATTTCTGAGGTCCCTGACTAAAGAATGGGACAACAAAGTCTGTGCAATCCGAGAGTTTGGTAAGCTGGCAGAGACTAATTCTTAGAATCTCTTTGGAAAGCTTATGCCATATGTGCTCTAAATAAATTCAAGAAAAGCTGAAGAAAAGTTGAGTCGGTCTCCATCCAAGGAGAACTCTGTCGCTCTAAAGGCAGACATCTCAAGGAAGACAAAAGTTACATCTCTTGCACCCACACAGGACGAGAGTGAAGAAGAAGCTTCAGAGCCATATACCTCAGGCTCAGAGCTTTCTGAAGGATAGTTTTCTCTTCTTTCAAGGTTGTTCAAGAAGTTCTTGAACAAGAAGAAATAGTGGAGAGGCAAAGATGCCTCATTCAGAAGGTCACGTCATGATGGTGATCGTCACAAGAAAGGCTCAAGTAGCCAAGAAAAGTATCATTTTAAACAGAACAAACATATTTCTTTTGACATTATTTGTTATTGTTACAATAAGCCAGGACACGTCAAAGCTGATTGCCCTCACAAGAAGAAGGAGGGTGTAAGAAGAGAGGAGAAGAAATCTTCTCATAATAAGAAGAAAACTGAAAGAAGAATGGTAGCCAAAAAGGCCAAGACTCTCAGCGACTCTGACTCATCTGAGTCAAGTGAAGAAGAGGAATCCTACATTGGGCTAATGGCATAGACAAACGAGAAAGAAGAGCCGCAGTATACTAGGAAGGTAAACTCTCACACTCCCCTCTCGGAATCAGATGCTTCTGACCATGATCATGAGGACTGCTCTTCTGATGATGAGTCTAAACTCATGGCTCAATACAAAGAGTTAATCAAGGCTTATGAAAAATTTCGAACAGTTATGAAAATGCAGGCCAAGGAGATTAAATCTCTCAAGGCCGAAGAGAGCACTTTGAGAGATGAAGTCGCAAAGATGGACACACTCAGAGAGAATTTCAATGCTGCAATTGAAGAATATAATAAGGATCTCAAGCACCTAGATCTGAAGGAGAAAATCATCAAGTAATTGGAAGAATAACTTTGCAGCTGAAAAGAAACTTGATGAAAGTTTCTCCAAGCCCAAGACAGTCCTTCCATTTGTTGTTGAGTTCTCTGCTCAGGCCAAAGCTGCTGGCTTAGTTCATGTGGATGCTCCTAGTAAATCTTCTTGGATAAATAAGGCTCAATGAAAGAATAAGGCCACCAAGAAAGCTTTGGCCAATTAGAAGGGGAAAGCTCCTCAAGATCAAACTTCATTCAAAGAGATTATATTTCCAACTAACGCGTTTGATCTTGATTCCTCCTATGGTCACTTTATTAGGCCTACTTATGTAGAACCCAAGTCTCGGTACCAAAGATGTACCCATCCCCGGAACTTTGGTGAAAGTATCTTCAAGGCACCTTTTAGGAGATCACTCTTCAGAGTTATGGCCTTTATAGTCATGGTCACAATATCAAGAAAGCTCCAAAAGTAAAACCCGTTGTGGAAAAGTCTCTTAAGGAGAAGAAGTCATGTGAGTGACATCACCACAAAGCTTCTAACTCCAAGCCTACTGCCCCTACTAGAGAAATCTCTCAAAAGGGCAAGCAGGAGAACTTTAGACAAAGATATAACAGGTTTGACTTTTGGTGATGCGGCAAAGTTGGTCACTTTGCTATAGATTTCTAGTTTAACCCCAGGTATTATGTAACTCCTTAAGTTAATAATGTGAGAAAGACCACTCACAATATTAATGTAAGACCCCCCTCCCGGATCCCAAAACACGGCACGAAGGGGGTCTTATGCCCAGAACAGCCGCCTTGCGGTAGCATTAGCACACGGGCTAACCTGTACCACAAGACGCCTATTCTGCCGGCTACAACCAATATCAATATATATATATATATGCCAACCCAACCAAAATATAAACAAGAGAAGTCAAATCCACACAAGTATATAAGTCCAAAGTACATCAAAATAGAGAAGCCAAAACATGCTTCTACAATATCAGAGTACAAATATAAAAATTGCCCAAACGGGCTACATCAGAGTCGCTCAACACTCACATCCATAATCGATGGTAGCGACGACACCGTCACATCAGACCCCATCGTCCTGGCCTGGCTGTCCTGCTGCAAAGTCTACGGCTGCTCTACCTACGGGGAGACCTACTAAAAAGGAGGACGTTGCAACCGTTAGTCGAAAAGACTAAGTGGCTTCACATCCGCTCCCCCGGCGACTCCTCGGCACCGGGCTGAGAAAGGAACAAGGGTAATATATACAAGTAGTAGAACAGGTACAAGCAGGTGGTAATAGTACATGAATAACAATATTATAATCTAGCAGTTCTACTTGAGCAATAGTAATTCAACAAGAACATGTAACTACAGCAGGTAAGTAACTTAACTTATAAGGATGCCCATACAAGCTTATAAGTTAAGGATCGGTTTACATAAAGTACCTCATCGTATAGTAGTGCCCATAAAAATGTATACGATGAGGATCTTATTGTGCAATGTTATGAAATGGTATGTATGCTATGCAATGACTCACCCATGTTCAAGCACATGCAATTGCTATGTCGACACAGACTATAGTTCCCACTATTCGAGCAGGTAGCTAACGTCTCAGGCATTAACCGCCGTGGCCAGGTGGTGACAGTAGAGCGGGTATCTCTACTACTAGGCCGGCATCCACGCTGCTTCACCTAGGCCTCCGTATGCCTCAACGCTAAGAACACAACAGCGGAGACCATGCGTACTATGACCCAGCAGGGGTCTCGGGTAGATGTGCACCGAGTATACAGCCCCAAACTGACCTTGTGTGACCCGGAAGGGTCCTCAGAAGTAAGCACGAGGACACTACCCAACCATTCACTTTGCACGAAATGGGCCCCGGGACGTGAACACCGAGGACACAGCCCAACCGCCCAAAGTCTAACTGTCAACTCCCATCAGTGTGATGATCGGCGAGCCCGTAGACCTGCCCCACTATCCTTTACACAGGATTATGACACCGCATGTCGACTCACACCGCATGCAAATTCCACATCACCGTGGCATGGAAGGGGCCTCAGAAGTAAGCACGAGGACATAGCCCAACCATCCACTCGGCATGGAAGGAGCCCCGACACGTGAACACCGAGGACCAAGCCCAACCGTCCGTCTATACGTCATCTCAACACTAACCCAACTAGTGACAGTCAACACCGCACATACATCCTTCCACAATACTACCCGTAGGGAGACTACGCTCTAAGTATTGGACTACTAAATTTCATTCCAACCATCAAACATACTCATGGTCATAGTTTACCCTTCTATATGTCATTTCAAATGATTTCAACATAATATAACATAATGCGTATATATAATAGTCTACCAATTTCTAACAAGTCATTTCGTTTAAGTATGCTTGCTTCACAATTCAGTTATATGAAATCCAATTAGTAATCTTCATCATTCACAGCACTATGGTGGTTAACATAGAATAGTTCACTAAAATCTCGAGTTAATTTGCAACATCGTTTCCACCGAATCCAAATCCATATTATATAAAAACTCGGAATTTAAGTGCAGAATAAATCTGGACAGCAAATTCAACCGGAGATTCCTGAAGCTACATGAATTCGGTGAAGATGTGTAATCCATCGATGGAAAGGTCTTTCCATGGGATACAACTTTTATGTTCAGACCACAACCCAGATTCAATATTATCATACTTGAAATCAGACTTGAAGTCCGCTCTGTACAGAACACAATTTCTGCATCCAGGTTTGCCGAATGTCAATTTTGTTCAGACTTTCCTGTGGCTGCAGACTTCGCCTGAAGTCGTGCAACCATTCATTGGAAAGGTATTTTCAAGGGCTTCAACTTTTGTGTTTAGTCGATGGCCCAGAGCTGGCCATATCACACCTGAAAATGGCCAACAAACTTGCTACGCGCAGAACATAGATTCTGCACGCATCTTAAAGAGGAATGAACGGCATCGTTTCATCTCCCTCCTCAAGTCGGTCTTCCAAAATCACACCAGAAATAACTCCTCCCTTATTCACCCTCATGAGACCATGATTCTTCACGAAACCATCACCCATCTTCACATAGAAGGTTGGATAGGTTGAAGACACATCTAGCCTTAGATCACAAGCCCGAGAATGGCCTCCTCCTAGAGAAATCACCATCTCACTAGTCTAGACACTTTTGAGTCGACATCTCACATAGATATCTATAGATATAGCACCAAGGAAGAGGGGAGAAAGCTCACATCATTTCCGGCGTTTCCACTATTTCCGGCCATGGATCATGTAACTCTTCTCGGCGACATCTTCTCTTCATGACGGTGGCAGATCTTCTCCTCCAAGACTTGCTCTAGCAGTTTTCCCTCTCTACAGAAGTTTATCTCAGGAAAAATGGCTGGAATGAGGAGTGAAAACGGCTAGGGTTTTCATAACCCTTATATATGAAAAGTGACACCAGTAGGGACACGCCCGTGTCCTTACCCGTGTCCTGCTTCGGGCGAATCGTCAACGACGATTTTAGTGTCGGTTCAACACTCGACACGGGTAGGGAGGCGTGTCCCGACCCGTGTCCACATGACATGGCCTTGTTCCCTGACCGTGTCCTTCTCTGGATACATTTCAACGAACTCAACTCGACACAATGACACACGGGTAGGGACACGCCCGTGTCTCTACCCGTGTCATATATTTCGTCGATCTCGACACACTTCATTGATCTCGACATGCTCTGTCGTGTTCAACTCGACAGACACACGGGTAGGGATACGCTCGTGTCGCTACCCGTATCATACACTTCGTCGATCTCGACACACCTCGTCGATCTCGACACACCTCGTCGAGTTCAACTCGACACAACCTCACACGGGTAGGGACACGCCCGTGTCTCTAGCCGTGTCATACATTTCGTCAATCTCGACACACTTCGTTGATCTCGACACGCTCTGTCGAGTTTAACTTGACACACACACGTTTAGGGACATGCCCGTGTCGCTACCCGTGTCATACACTTCGTCGATCTCAACACACCTTGTCGATCTCAATAAACCTCGTCGAGTTCAACTCGACACACACACACACGGGTAGGGACACGCCTGTATCTCTACCCGTGTCATACATTTCGTCGATCTCGACACACTTCGTCGATCTCGACATGTTCCGTCGAGTTCAACTCGACACACTCACACACACTGGTAGGGACACGCCCATGTCTCTACCCGTATCACTTCACACGGGTAGTGACACGCCCGTGTCACTACCAGTGTCCTTCTCTGGACATACTCGAGTCATCGACTCGAGAGCTGGCCACTCCCACACGGGTAGGGACACGCCCGTGTCTCTACCCGTGTCCTATGCTTGACTGATTTCTCCTCCTTTTCACGTGTGCTGCCCAGTTGCCAGCACTCCCCCTGAACCCAAGTCAGCTCCCCTAACTCAAAAACACGCATGAGGGGCCTAGTGCGATTCGGGATGTTACAAATCCTATAAACAAAATAAAAGATTTCGTCCCCGAAATCAGGCTTAGGTTATGGGGAGAAAAACATAACAGAAAATATAATATGCTTTTAAATAAAATTACCTTGAGCAAACAACTCCGGATAGCGTCTTTGCATCAGATCCATCGGCTCCCATGTATATTCCTCCTTCACATGATTAGACCATAGCACCTTCAGTAAGGGAACACTTTTGTGGCGCTACATTCTTGTCTCGTTATATACGATCCGCACCGGCTCTAGTCGCACAGACCTATCAGACACCGCAGCACCATCAGTTGTGGGGATGTATTGATCAGGCTGCAACAACGCCTTCTGAAGCGACGACACATGGAACACGTCATGGAGGTTCTCTAGCTCGGACGGTAACTCCAATCGATAGGCCAATATGCCAATCCTTTCCAATATAGTATAAGGCCCAACATACCTTGGGCTGAGCTTTTTCACACCACGCACACGTGACACTTGATGCATCAGTCGGATTTTCAGGAACACCTTATAACCCACTTGAAACTCCACCATCTGTTGCCTTGCATTATAATACTTCGCCTGCCGACTTTGAGCCTCCAATATGTCATCCCATATTAGTCTAACCGCCGCATCGGTATCCTCAATATATTCAACACCCAAAGCCTTTGGGTCTTCATCTTGCACCCAAGACAAGGGGGTTCTACACCTCCTTCCATAAAGAGCTTTATGAGGAGCCAAGCCAATACTAGCCTGGTGGCTGTTGTTGTAGGAGAATTCTACCAATGGTAAGAGCCTTTCCCACGACTCTCCTCTATCCAACACATATAATCTCAACAAATCTTCCAACATCCGGATGGTCCTTTCAGATTGCCCGTCCGTTTGGAGATGAAACGCGGTGCTATAAGTAAGTCGCGAACAGACATACGCCTGAACCGCTTTCCACTCCTTGGAGGTAAAGCGACCATCATGGTCAGAAACGATCGTCTTAGGCACATCATGATACCGTAGGAACTGCTCCACAAAGAAGCATACTAAGACATCCACATGAGCTTCTTTCTTCATAGGGATAAACCGGGCTACTTTCGTCAGGCGATCAACTATCACCCACACCGAATCATTCCCGGAGCGTGAGCGAGGAAACCCATGGACGAATTCCATGGAGACATCCTCAAACTTCCACTTGGGGATGGGCAACGATTGTAGTAAACCACCGGGACTCTTGCATTCCGCCTTCACCCTTTGACAAGCTTCGCAGTGTGTAACAAAATATCTGACATCTTTCTTCATTCCCGGCCAACACATGGTCTTCTGCAAACCGGCGTACATCTTGGCAATACCCGGGTGCACTGAATACTGAGAGCAATGTGCTTCTCTCAAGATATCCTCCCGGATTTACCGCCCTTGGGAATGTAGAGCCGACCGCGGAAATAAACGAGGCCATCTTTTAGTGTATACTCATCAGTAGTCCCATCTTCGATTGCCTTTATTGTCGGGGCCAGAGATGCATCCCTTCCTTGCTCCGCCCGGATTCGGTCCCAGATATCACAAACTATGCTCATGGTTGCCCAGTACTCCGTATACTCTGCCGAAGGAGCCTTATATACCAAAGTAATATCCATCTCTTCAATCATCCGAGCCAACTCCATACTCATCAACCGAGACTCTAGGCTAGAACCTGGTACCTTTCTACTCAATGCATCAGCCACCGAGTTCGCCTTTCCGGGGTGGTAGTTCATGGTGAACTCATAGTCGTATAGAAATTCTAACCACCGCTGTTGTCTCAAGTTCTACTCCTTCTGAGTATGAACGTACTTAGAGTTTTTGTGATCTAAAAAGATCATGCATTGGACGCCGTATAGATAATGCCTCCAAACATTCAAGGCGAACACCACTGCTCCCAGCTCCAAATCGTGAACCGGGTAATTGATTTCATGCTTCTTCAATTATCTTGAAGCATAAGCAATCACGTGACCGTGATGCATCAATACCGCTCCCATCCCTTGATATGATGCATCAGTCTAAACTTAAAATCCTTCCTTCCCAGATGGAAGTTTAAGGATGGGGGCAGAGGTAAGTCTATTCTTCAACTCCTGGAACATCGCTTCACATTGGGGTGTCCACTCAAATGGCACACCTTTCTTCGTCAATGAAGTAAGAGGGAGGGCAATCTTGGAGAACCCTTTCACGAACTTGAGGAAGTACCCGACAAGTCCAAGGAAGCTCCGCACCTCGGCCGCCGACCTCAAGGGAGACCACTCCTTCACGGCACGCACCTTGGCCCGATCCAGCGCTAGCCCAACTCCACTGATCACGTGACCTAAGAAAGCAACCTCCTTGAGCCATAATTCGCACTTGCTAAACATTGTGAACAAGGAATGCTCCTTTGATTTCTTCAACACCAAAGTCAGGTGCTCGATATGCTCCTCCTCCGTCTTTGAGTAGACTAAGATGTTGTTCATGAAAACAATGACGAAGATGTCCAAATACGGTTCAAATACCTTGTTCATCAGGCTCATGAAAGCCGAAGGGGCATTTGTTAGCACAAACAGCATTACAGTGAACTCGTACAACCCATATCTTAAACTAAAGGCTGTTTTATGGATGTCACCTTCTTGTATTCTCAACTGATAATACCCTGAGTGCAAGTCCAGCTTAGAAAACCAATGCGCTCCCACTAGTTGATCGAACAACTCGTCAATCTGAGGTAGCGGATAAGTGTTTCGCACCGTCAGCCGATTGAGTTCCCGATAGTCTATGCACAAACGCAGGGTTCCATCCTTCTTCTTCACGAATAATACAGGGGCTCCCTAGGGTGACGAACTAGGTCGAAAGAACACTGACTCCACCAGATCTTGCAGTTGAACTCTAAACTCCGTGAGTTCCTTCGGGGCCATTCGGTAAGGGGCCTTGGATACAGGCTTGGCACCCGATACTAGATTAATCAATCTGGAAGTCAACCTCTCTGTGCGGGGGTAATCCTGGCAGTTTCTCAGGAAATACCTCGGGGAGGTCCCGCACTACCCGTACGTCCTTTATATCCAATGCTATCTCCTTCAACTCGAACCAGATCATGAATACTTCATCCCCCTTCATATGGGCTTTTACAACCTGAACAGAAGACAACAACATGCGTGGTGCGAAGCTAATACCTTGGAAGATGACGTCGGAGTCCCCATGTCTCAAATAGATCCGCTTCTCAGCGCAGTCGATCCTTGAGAAATGCCAGTCCAACCACGCCATGCCTAGAATGATGTCAAACTACGACATTCTCATGACCGTGGCAGATGTATTAAAGGCTTTTCCTTCAATAAATATCTCGAACTCGCACTTAGCGGTTGCAATAATCTCTGATCCGTACGGTAGGCACACTCATCGGGCTATACCAGTAAAGTATTGTACGCCCTCCATGTACTTAATGAAGTCCTCAGACACAAAGGAGTGTGAGGCACCGGTATCGAACAATGTATAGGCCGTCTTCCCGCCAACTATCAGGGTGCCTAAGTACCAATAACCAAAACTTATTGCTAGGTGTCTAGTATGTCTTAAGCAACTTTAAGTTAAACAATGAAAATGTGATACTTACTTAAATCGTACCTGCAATCACATCTTGGGGATTTCGTTCTTGCGCCATGTCTAGCGCGTACACTTGATCCCGGGCAGGACCGGGGTTTCCTCCTCACGGTCCTCGACCTCATCCATGCATATAGCCCCGCCCCCGCAGAGCTGTCGGAGGGAGAGCAGGAGGGACATTCCCAAACAACCACGGGCAGAAACGTCGAATGTGGCCCGGCTTGTTGCATTCAAAACACACCAACCCACAACGCCCCTCAGGTTGCTGAAATTATTGAGGCTGCGGCGGTGGAGGCAACACGTGTGGCTGCAAGACCGGGTGCTCCACTCTAAAATCTCAGTGGAAAGGTCCTCCACCTCTTTGATGTCCTCTTCCTCCTCTAAAGTCCCGCCTTCTTCTATTGCTTGGGCCAGCTTCCATCACGCCCTCCGCAGGTATCTTACCATTACTCAAGTGATCTGCCTCTAATGTCTTCGCCATGTCGATAATCTCCGCCAAGCTAGCGTCCACTGTAAACAAAAGGGCCTGCCTTAGGGTATCTCACAGCCCTTTGTAGAAATGCTTGGCGTATCCTATATCATCCAAATCATAAGAAGCCGCGAACCTCGCGATGTGTTGAAACGCTTGCTGGTATTTCGTGACTGATTTTGATCCTTGCTTCAGCAGAAGAAACCTCTCTTCGAGTTTATTTCGAGCGGATGTGGGAATGAAGTACTCCAAGAAGACATCCGAGAACTCGCTCCAACTTATCTCTGTATAGACCCGACCTTGGTAGGTGGAACCCATGAGGGACTTCCACCACCTCTTAGCATGTAATTCCAAGACGGACACCGCCAACGTCACAACCATGTTGGTTGGGCAACGAATCCCTGCCAAAATCTCCTGCACCATGTCAAGCCATTCCTCCGTGCGTATGGCCGACTCCGTCCTAAGGTAGACGGGAGGGGAGAGGCCCCGAAAGGTGCTCAACCAGTTAGAGCTCGGACCTGTTGTTGCACCGGAGGCTGCTGCGCCCTAAAGGCATCCAGGATGGCTGTGAGCGTCTGCCCCAACTCGGATTGTTGGAACTGAGTGGGTATGGAAGGGGCAGGAGTGCCCCCCATCAGTTCAGTGTGCACTGGAATCTACACGTAAAACACAAACGTATGGTCAGGTTGGCTAATCTTAAGGTCAAAGTTGGACAAACTTTGTCTGAATTACATATGGGCACACCACTGCTTCCGCTAAGTCAGTTTGTCCCCAAACTGACTAATCAAACGGGGGTGGTACCATTGTTGAATGACTTCTTTAATTGAGGATCGTGTCAAACTGATACCATTTGTAAGACCCCCCTCCCAGATCCCAAAACACGGCACGAAGGGGGTCTTATGCCCAGAACAGCCGCCTTGCGGTAGCATTAGCACACGGTCTAACCTGTTCCACAAGACTCCTATTTTGCCGGCTACAACCAATATATATATATATATATATATGCCAACCCAACCAAAATATAAACAAGAGAAGTCAAATCCACACAAGTATATAAGTCCAAAGTACATCAAAATAGAGAAGCCAAAACATGCTTCTACAATATCAGAGTACAACTATAAAAATTGCCCAAACGGGCTACATCAGAGTCGCTCAACACTCACATCCGTAACCGATGGTAGCGACGACACCGTCACATCAGGCCCTGTCGTCCTAGCCTGGCTGTCCTGCTGTGAAGTCTGTGGCTGCTCTACCTGTGGGGAGATCTCCTAAAAAGGAAGACGTAACAACCGTTAGTCGAAAAGACTAAGTGGCTTCACATCCGCTCCCCCGACGACTCCTCGGCATCGGGCGGAGAAAGGAACAAGGGTAATATATACAAGTAGTAAAACATGTACAAGCAGGTGGTAATAGTACATGAATAACAATATTATAAACTAGTAGTTCTCCTTGAGTAATAGTAATTCAACAAGAACATGCAACTACAGCAGGTAAGTAACTTAACTTATAAAGATGTCCATACAAGCTTATAAGTTAAGGATCAGTTTACATAAAGTAACTCATCGTATATGAGTGCCCATACAAACTTATACGATGAGGATCTTGTTGTGCAATGTTATGAAATGGTATGTATGTTATGTAATGACTCACCCATGTTCAAGCACATGCAATTGCTATGTCGACACAGACTATAGTTCCCACTATTCGAGCATGTAGCTAATCTCTCAGGCATCAACCATCATGGACAGGAGGTGATAGTAGAGCGGGCATCTCTACTACTAGGCGGGCATCTACACTGCTTCATCTAAGCCTCAATATGCCTCAATGCTAAGAACACAACAGCGGAGCCCATGCGTACTATGGCCCAATAGGGGTCTCGGGTAGATGTGCACCGAGAACACAGCCCCAAAATGACCTTGTGTGACCCGGAAGGGGCCTCAGAAGTAAGCACGAGGACACAACCCAACCGTTCACTTGGTATGGAAGGGGCCCCGGGATATGAACACCGAGGACACATCCCAACCACCCAAAGTCTAACTGTCAACTACCGTCGGTGTGACGATCGCCGAGCTCGTAGACCTGCCACACTATCCTTAACCCAGGATTACGACACCCCGTGTCGACTCACACCGCATGAAAATTCCACATCACCGTGGCATGGAAGGGGCCTCAGAAGTAAGAACGAGGACACAACTCAACAATCCACTCGACACAGAAGGAGCCCCAAGACGTGAACACCGACGACCATGCCCAACCGTCCGTCTATACCTCATCTCAACACTAACCCAACTAGTGACGGTCAACACCGCACTTACATCCTTCCACAATACTTCCCGAAGTAAAACTACGCTCTAAGTATTGGACTACTAAATTTCATTCCAACCATCAAACATACTCATGGCCGTAGTTTATCCTTCTATATGTCATTCCAAATGATTTCAACATAATATAACATAATGCGCTTATATAATAATCTACCAATTTCTAACAAGTCAGTTCGTTTAAGTAAGCTTGCTTCACAATTCAGTTATATGAAATCCAATTAGTAATCTTCATCATTCACAACACTAAGGTGGTTAACATAAAATAGTTCACCAAAATCTCGAGTTAATTTGCAACATCGATTCCACCGAATCCAAATCCATATTATATAAAAACTTGGAATTTAAGAGCAGAAAATATCTGGATAGCAAATTCAACCGGAGATTACCAAAGCTACAGGAATCCGGTAAAGACGAGTAACCCCTCGATGGAAAGGTCTTTCTACGGGCTACAACGTTTATGTTCAGACCACAACCCAGATTCAATATTATCATACTTGAAATCAGCCTTGAAGTCCGCTGCGTACAAAACATAATTTCTGCATGCAGGTTTGCCTGATGTCAATTTCGTTCAGACTTTCCTGTGGCTGCAGACTTCTCCTAAAGTCGTGCAACCATTCATTGGAAAGGTAGTTTTAAGGGCTTAAACTTTCATGTTTAGTTGACAGCCCAGATCTGGACATATCACAATTGAAAATGGCCAAGAAGCTCATTGCGCGCAGAACACAGATTCTGCACGCATCTCAAAGAGGAATGAATGGCATCGGTTCATCTCCCTCCTCAAGTCAGTCTTACAAAATCACACCGGAAATTCCTCCTCCGTTATTCACCCTTATGAGGCCATGATTCTTCACGAAACCATCCCACATCTTCACATAGAAGGTTGGAGAGGTTGAAGACACAACTACCCTTAAAGAACAAGCCCTAGAACGACCTCTTCCTAGAGAAATCACCATCTCACTAGTCTAGACTCTTTTGAGTCGATATCTTACCTTGATATCTATAGATCTAGTACCAAGGGAGAGGGGAGGAAGCTCACCTCATTTCCGGCATTTCCACTATTTCCGGCCATGGATCGTGTAACTCTTCTCGGCGGCATCTTCTCTTCACGACGGCGGCGGATCTTCTCCTCCAAGACTTGCTCCAGTAGTATTCCCTCTCTACAGAAGTTTCTCTCAGGAAAAATGGCTAGAATGAGGAGTGAAAATTGATAGGGTTTTCACAACCCTTATATATGAAAAGTGACACGGGTAGGGACACGCCGGTGTCCTTACCCGTGTCCTGCTTCGGGCGAAGCGTCAACGACGGTTTTAGTGTCGGTTCAATACTCGACACGGGTAGGGACACGTCAGTGTCCCGACCCGTGTCCACATGACACAGCCGTGTTCCCTGGCCGTGTCCTTCTCTGGATACATTTCGACGAACTCAACTCGACACAACAACACACGGGTAGGGACATGCCCGTGTGTCTACCCGTGTCATAAATTTCGTCGATCTCGACACATTTCGTTGATCTCGACATGCTCTGTCGTGTTCAACTCGACACACACACGGGTAGGGACACGCTCGTGTCGCTACCCGTATCATACACTTCGTCGATCTCGACACACCACGTCGATCTCAACGCACCTCATCGAGTTCAACTCGACACAACGACACACGGGTAGGGACACGCCCGTGTCTCTACCCGTATCATACATTTCGTCGATCTCGACACACTTTGTAGATCTCGACACGCTCCGTCGAGTTAAACTCGGCACACACACGGGTATGGACACGCCCGTGTCACTACCCGTGTCATACACTTCGTCGATCTCGACACACCTCATCGATCTCGACACACCTCGTCGAGTTCAACTCGACACACACACACACACGGGCAGGGACACGCCCGTGTCTCTACCCGTGTCATACATTTCGTCGATCTCGACACACTCGTCAATCTTGACATGCTCCGTCGAGTTCAACTCGACACACACACACACATTGGTAGGGACACGCTCGTGTCTCTACCCGTGTCACTTCACACGGGTAGTGACACGCCCGTGTCACTACCCGTGTCCTTCTCTGGACATACTCGAGTCATCGACTCGAGAACTGGCCACTCCCACATGTATATGGACACGCTTGTGTCTCTACATGTGTCCTATACTTGATTGATTTCTCCTCCATTTCACATGTGCTTCCCAGTTGTCAGCACTCCCCCTGAACCAAAATTGTAACACCTCCCCTGTAATGACCGTATAATATGGGTCTGGCCGGGGCCCCACAACATACAGACGCCATAGCTTTAGTATTATAAGATGATATAACTACCCAATCTCAAAACTCAAGACACAACACAGCGGAAACAGCAAAGAGACTAGAAGATATCCACACATATAGGAGATTAGAGATGGCCTTAAGGCCTTACAACAAAAGTGAGTCTGAAGCTCAAATAATAAAAACAGTCAAGAACGTGCATCAGCACCCCTAAACTACCTCGACATGCAAGCCGGAATACAGGAGCATCAAACATACAATGTCAAATAAGTAAAGCTAAAGCAAAGCGGTACTCTTCATGAGGCTTAGGCCTTTTTGGCCGGCGAGCTAGCTCCTGCTTGCGAACCTTATCCTGTAAAAATTGGTGGTAACGTGGGTCAGCAAAGGCTGACCTCAAACTGTGTAACAAACACATCTCCTCCCGGCCAAACCTAACGGACCCCGGGGTACTCCTCCAACTTGCAAGTTAGCACTTCGTATGCAATATTCATAAGCAAGAAAAGCAACAAAGGAAACAGGCTTGGATGTCTCAAACATCATACATGTTCTCTACTGTTGAGCATATAATAAAAGGGCTTACTATGCAACATGAATGCAACACACGGGCTTCACCCAAGACACCCTATAGCGTATGCATCTAGCACAACATCACATCATTTGGGTACTCATCATTTCCCCATTGGCATAAAGCCGCAAACAAAGGGGAACCATAATCCCCCAACGGCATACAAGCCGCCACACGGAACTCTTTCCAAGGCCCCACCCGCTCACGGTCGTAGACCCGGGCTTGCCCGCAAACTATGACTTCTCATGTCAGGATCCTGTCCAACACACTGACCGATCATAAGAACCCTTGCTTGACCCCACCCGCTCATGGCCTCATTGCCCGGGCTTGCCCCATGCTCGACGTTCTCGTCAGTCTCACAAAAAGGGGACTAGTCTCGCCGGGACACTTTCCACACATGACTTGCACATCATGGGATAGCCAGCCGACCACAGAGACATAACCATGCCTTGACACATCACAAACCAAGCCAGTTCCACCATAATCCGTCATTCGTACTGCAGCATTCCCGCGCACCAAGGAAACCATCTACCGCCAATGGGGAGCTAACCTTCTCCACCAAGAAAACCATCTACCGCCAATGCGGAGCTAACCTTGTCCGGTTCCGGCTACACGTACTCACACGAGAAAACGGGGAAAGCATCACAAACATCATAAACGACCTCTTGCCGAAACGGGTTTCTACCAAAACCCTAAAGCTTGTATGCAACATCACCGGGTCGGACTAACGGTCGTGACCACGGCTTCACCCACCATGCCTAATCCACTAATAGAGCGGATCTCTAATGCAAAATCATGCCGGGGACGGACTCAATCGACCCGGAGGTTTCTCTTGAACCTTGGAGACCAAAACCCCTCTCAAATGAGAGATTGGTGCCCAAAAACCATGGAAATTAGAGATGCAAGACACGCATCCTAAAACCAAGAGGAGAAGTGTCGTTACCTTCCGACCCCTCTTCCTAGCCATGGAAACTTAGCCGGATGAAAACCTTCGCAACGATCTTGCTTCCATGGATCCGAACTCGGCTTGCGATTTGGAGCACCGAAGCCTCTCTAATGGTCGGATCTCCTTCACCGTCTTCCATGCTCTCCCTTCTATCTAGATCTTAGACGGAGAAACAACGTCTGAAACCATCCGGATTTTGAAATCCTACTCTCGAGTATATCCCAAACAGAAAAACCCACAGCCTTCAGATCCCACACAAAGGAATGCACGGCTGCGTTACGGGTCTGACCTGGAAAAACAGGATGTCAAACACTCTGCATCAAACCAATCCACCAAGATCGCCGCTCGATGATCGTCGAACCAAGATCATCGAACGCACAAACCGACGAGCGGAAAATCGTCAAGCGCAAGCCAGATCATCGAACGCACACCAAGTGAGCTCTCCTGACTCAAAAACACGCACGAGGGTCCTAGTGTGATTCAGGACATTACAGTTAGCACACGTAGGGGGAGTGTGCTAACTAGATACCAAGGACCCAAACGAGTTTGGGTTCCTAAGGCAAACAGATTTGTGAGTGCAGGTATGTCCAAAGGCCACTAAAAATCCTATCTGGTATTTGAACAGTAGATGGTCTCGGCATATGACCGGGACTAGAAGCGTACTGATGAGTTCGATATTTATAGGGTTTTTCGGACTCATCTGGTCTGGTTTTCTCACTCGTACACAACATTTCAACCGGATATGAGTTATATTTGCATCATTTGGTCATGGACCATTTTGTGCACTATTTTGCCTGGGGGTGTGCAATTGCACATTATGTTTGGGGGTATGCACATGATGCTCCCTGTGGCTCTTTCTTGCTGTTTTCTTTGCAGTATTTGTTGCTGGGAGCTTGTGCTCCAGTTTTGGTTTTGTTGTGCAGGTGGTACGTTTTTCCCAAAGGCAGGAAATCTGTCTTAAGGAAAACGTACGGTCGTGCATTTCTTTCACGAACGGTTTGCGCTGGATCATGCGTTTTAGTTAGCTGGAAGAACATCGAGCCGAGCTCGATGAATTTCATCGAGCTGAGTTCGGCGATCCTCATGCACGGTTGACGCACGGTTTCTTCGAAACCGTGCGCGAAGGAAACACACAGTTTTCCTGTAGCTTTCTTATTTATGCCTTCTGTGGTTAATTGTGCGCTTTATTCACGCACGGGCGGCCGCTCCCGCGCATGAATTAAACGCACGGTTTTTCTGTATGTCCCTGTTTTCCAACTCTTTGTTGCTACCCATGCGATGTCCTTCACGCATTGGTGGAACTGCTTGTGCACGAAGGAAAACGCATGGGTCAACGCATCTCCTTCCTCTGGTCTATTCTGAAAGTTAATATCACACGGTTTGCGCACGGCCATACGCCAAACCGTGCGTGACCATTTTTTCTGACATTTCTATTTAAGTTGCATATTTCCTCTTTCCAAGGATCCAGCTCCACTTCCCCCCCCATTTCCGCTCCTCCGAGCGGGAAAACTCGCCTCTAGCCGCCATTTTCTCTCTGCTCCTTGGAGAGTTGATCCGACCACCATTTCTCCTGAGAAAGCTTGCAATAGTTGCGTCTCCAACCACCTTCATCTTCTCCGACCTCCAAGCTACCATCCGAGCTCATTGTTGCTGCACTTGTCGAGTTCTTCGGTAAAAACTAGCCCAGCGATATAACACGAATAAGACAGCTTATAGGGAGGAGGTGTCAGCCCTTCTAGATCACAGACGATATCCGAAGACCGAGCTCGGACAAGGATTGACAACCCTTGAATACGCCCGTTAATCTCGGAAAGCCTTCGTGCGCTCGGTTGTATTTCTCCACCTCTTCTTGTGGTTACTTCATTCTGAATTTGTGATTGTGGGATTGTTGCTTGAGAACAATGTTTTCCTTAAGGTTTCAGCATGTCGATATGTTGTTATGTCTTAATCATTGATTATGTTGTTAAGCTTTAGTTTTTCCTGTGCTTGTTGTGATTGTACCGTTCTAGCGTTTGCTAGAAGCGTACGCGACGAAGAGGTGATTGTGACCCTCATTAGCACATCCATCTTCCATTTTACTGTCTAGAGTAATCCACCAAAGAGACGCGGTGACGGCGACCCGCAATAGTTTTCTTATTGTTGTTAACTTAGGAATCCAAATCAAAAACCCCCTTTGGCTACTTTCCCGCTTGCAATCCCTTTTTCATATATCGAAATCACTCTCCCTACTTGCACTCCTTGAGAGATTGATATCCGGGGATTCAACTCCTGACATTATTACTTGACTATGATTGGCACACTTGCCGAGAGTGCATCAAGTTTTTTGCGCCGTTGCCGGGGAGTGCAACTATTATGTGCATTTTTCTTTTGGAAAAATTTGCAAGTGGTTGACGCTTTGATAGATTTTTCTTGTTGTATGACAGATCCTAACCCTGGTATTAGGGGTGAAAATTTGGGAGTTGATCTTGAGACCGCACGTGTGAGGAGAGCTCGGGTGCGTGCTGCTGCTGTTGAAGTTAGACTGGAAGACTTGGGCCAAGTAAGAAATGGCCAAGGTGATAAAGTTGTTGAGGGTCAGGAGGTGGTCTAACCTCGCGTTAGGACGATGTGTGATTTCACTACCCTGACTGCGGGAAGTGTTTATCCAGGCTTCGGACCAGCCATTGCCAACAACCATTTTGAGATAAAGCCCGTGATTCTAAATATGATAAGAAATATTACGCAATATTCTGGTTTGCCGAGTGAGGACCCCAGCTCCATCTGGCGGAGTTCTCAAAGATTTATGGCACCTTCCGATATGTTGGAATTTCTAATGTGGTAGTTAAGCTGAAGCTATTCCCATTTTCGCTGAGGGACAGGGCTAAGACCTGGCTTCACACAATTTCCCCTGGGACCGCTACCACATGGAAGGCTCCGTCCTCTAAGTTTTTGGCCAAGTTCCACCCAGTGGACAAAATTGTGAATGCCCGAAGGGAAATTGCTACGTTCCGGCAGCTGGAGCAAGAGACGTTGTCTGAGGCGTTGGAGAATATCACTGATCTGCAGCGTCATTGTCTCCAGTACGACTGTAAGCCATGGAATCTTGTAGAAATATTCTATTTTGGTGTCGAGCCGAACTACCGGGCTATGATTGACGCACCAGCCGGCAGCATAATTATGAACTTTCTCCTGAAGAGGCTTTGCAGCTTCTTCGAGACACGACCTCCCATAGCACATACTGGACTGCGAGAAGAAATGCCCCTAGGGGGGCGAAAAATCTATTTGATGTGAATGCGGTGATGCAGTAAGCTGAAGCAAGCCACCCTTTGATGGATGAAAGAATGATGCTGACCAGATCGACTACTCCTCCGGCTCCGGTTAGGGGCATATCATGCTAGGGATGTGGAAATCCAGGGCACCACGCCTTTGAATGTCCAGCTGGAGAGTCATTTGTGGAACCAGCAGGTATAATCTTTGATGAAAGTGTTAATTTTATAAACAATAAAAACCACGATGCGCCCTATAATAATGTGTATAACCCAAACGCGAGAAATCATTTGAATTTCTCGTGGAATCAAAATGCCCCAGGTCAAAGATGGCAGGGAGGCCAGCATCAATTTGATGCTCAAGCCTACAATATCCAACCGCGACCGCCGCAACCGTGTTATAATCAGAGCGGGCAAGGGGCATGTAGGAGTGCTCTAAAGGAAATGATGGAAAAGTTTGTTGAGATGACCCAATCTAACATGACAACTCAAACCGCTTCTATGAGGAACTTAGAGACACAGCTGGGGCAACTTGCCCATGTGTTCTCCGAGCGTACTCATGGCATGCTCCCAAGAGACACGAAAAAGAATCCCCATGAGCCAGGGAAAAGTGTTGGGGAGGCAGAGGAGTACAGTATTAATGAAGTGGCTGTCAAGTGTGAGATTAATGAAATTGAGACGGTAGCTCTTTGCGATTCATGTTTGTCATGGAACATTCTTGCTCTGTAAGTTGTTGATAAGCTTAATTTTAATGTCGAAACTAATATCAAGAAATCGCTTGTGCTAGCTGATGGGTCGGTGGTTAAAACTAATGGGGTGATTAAAGAGGTGGAGGTGAAACTTAACGGTGCTGTGGTTGTTACCGACTTCTAGGTGTTAGGACTGATAGGAAATAATTCAAAGCCAATTCTCGGGGTTCCATTCCTGAAAGCCAGTGAAGCGATGCCGTGCTTTAACGCATGCGACATCACCTTGGCTTTCAAGGTCGATTTATCGTTATCGCCGTCACTTCTCACTCTAATCCCGAGTGAATCTAAAAAGCTGCTGGAATTAAAAGTTTTATTATCTGATGATTTATCTAGAGCTGATGAGACAGATGTTGTGCTGAATAAGCAAGACCGAGCTGTGAAAGTAAAAGACATGCTGATGATTGCTAACAGAGAAACGAAGGAGGAATTGTTTGACGTGAAACAAGTTGCTGAAGAAAAGGAACGGGGGATGTGCACGACTATTGGGACCGTGCAGGAAACATATTTAAAAACTTTGATTAAGTTTAATGAATGTTGTAAAACTATTAAACAGGTGACTTGGGCTGATCTTTCACCCGCCGTGGGTGAGGAAAGGATGCCCCTCCCCCGATGAGAAAGATAGGTCTGTTGCTGATTTGGTTGGGGTGGATATACCACTCTGGTAATCCCCATCTGTTAATTTGAAAAAAAACTTCTTATACACAAGGCATCAAATTTTTCCCGCCGACGCGAGAAGGACGAGGCTAGAGGTAGGGGAGACTCGTCTTCCCTGGGCCCTAAAGCCTTCACCTCGCCCTCATCTCGCGTGACTTGGGGGATCTATCACAAGTCAGCGTTCAGCTGAAGAGTGAAGGATCTTCGGGGCCCCCTTTCTTTCAGTTTCTTGTTTTATTTATCTTCATACTGTGTGTAACTTTGGACTTTTTCATGCATTCTGAACTCTTCCTTTTGAACATTATCTATAGAACTGTTAATACAGGTATTTGGTCTACCTTAAGGACAGTAAAGAAATGGGCTTATGGGAGACGAACCAATGCTGTTGCTTGCTTTAAATTTGTGCAATTTAATTGTTGTGCTTAATTGTGTATAGCTTTTTGTGGTTGGAGATATTCAACTTTGCAGGTGGAATTTGTTTTGGTATTGTGTTTATTGCTGAAGTTTAACGCCAATCTTCTGGTATGCTCATTAGCTGAGCATGAGTAACCTCTTCCCCAACTTTCATTTCTTTAATTTTATTGCAAATCATGGATATATTGTTTAGTATAAGTCTTGTGGGGGAAAGTTTCGCGAGTCACCATTTCACATGCACTTGCATACCACAAGAGTATTTTCATTTTCAGTTTTCATTTTATCATGGTAGCATTGTGCACCTACACCTCATGAGCGCGCACTTAAGCAAGCGCTTGGCCTAAGTTTAATTTATTTCTTTTGTATTAACTTTAAGATAGTGGTTCAGTCTTAGGATTTTAGGATAGGGTATTGTGAAACTCGTGTAGTGCTCCTAATTGAGGAATCATGATGTGTAGAAATAGTATAAATTTAATTTTTCATTATGCTCGTAGATTTATGCTTTTCTGTATTTGTAAATAATGTTTGTACTACTCAAAACTGTGGAATCTGTAGCAATCGAACGGTAGTTTAGGAACATGTGTAGCCGCCACTAGCCTCGTATTACTCTAGTCTGGAGGAAGGATCATCTTTCTTGGTGGATAAGAACTTGCCCCATGCTACTATCGAAGCTTTAGTGCATGGTTTGTCAAGTGTGAGTGTGATGTAGGCAATCATTTTGGCCTGGTTGAGCCTTGTGCCCAGTCCTAACGTATTCCTTATTAGCCAATTTTGATTCTACCTCTCCTGTTGATTCAGCCCCACTCCGTGATCACCAAAGCCTAAAAGCCTATCCCAGTAGCACACCCCTAGCTCGAGCTATTAGTATATAACTTCTTGCATTTGGTGATGTTGCTGAGGTGTTGTTTTGTGTTTGTGAGGTGCAGATTTCATTATTTTTTGGCTGAATGTGATATAAGAATTTTTGAAAAAGAAAAGAAAACGAGAAAAAGAAAGTAGTTTGATATGAAAGAAGAAAAAGTTTAAATGAAAATTGCATTTGAGATTTTGTGCTGGTAGGCGGTGCACGCACCCATTTGTCAAGTCCAAGTTTGGTGGTGTGGAGCACCTGTATGTATTGCTTGGCAAGAGGATTTTTTGTATGAGCTCATTTGGGTTGTGTGTAGCCATTGTTTACCTTTTGCATCCTTACCTATGTATACGCCTAAGCCTCATTATCTTCATATAGTCCTGTGAATTCGCGCTCGAGTCAAACTAGCGCTGTGGAGAGAGTGTTAATGAGCAAGCATATGGTCCCTGATATTGGTGGATTCCTTTGGAGGTGGTCCCGAGCCCCGGTCTTTGGCAATGCTCAACTTAGTGGCCTGCCTACTTTCTTCCTACGAATGACCGAACGATTCTCCAGAATTCTATTTTTGAGTAGTTACAATACTTAATTACACTTGTCGAAATCTATAAACTTCGTAGCATAATTAAAAAGTTTATCTATTATATTTTCTGTACCCATGAGTATTTCATTTCTCGCTTTACCTTATTTTTGAAATCTCTATGCCAGCTAGCTATTTTCTAGTGCATGGAGGGATGATTTGCTCGGGACGAGCAAATGTTTAAGTCTGGTGGTGTGATGAGTCCGATATTTATAGGGTTTTTCAGACTCATCTGGGCTAGTTTTCTCACCCGTGCACTACATTTCAACAGAATATCAGTTATAATTGCATCGTTCGGTCATGAACCATTTTATGCACTGTTTTGGCCCGGGGGTGTGCAATTGCACATTTTGTTTGGGGGTATGCACATGGTGCTCCCCGTGGCTCTTTCCTGCTATTTTCTTTGCAGTATTTGTTGTTGGGAGTTTGTGCTCCAGTTTTGGTTTTGTTGTGCAGGTTGTGCGTTTTTGCTAAAGGCAGGAAATTTGTCTTAAGGAAAACGCACGGTCGTGCGTTTCTTTCACGCATGGTTTGCATTGGATTGTATGTTTTAGTCAGCTGGAAGAATGTCGAGCCGAGCTCGACGAATTTCGTCGAGCTGAGTTCGACGATCCTCACGCACGGTTTCTTCGAAACTGTGCGTGACGGAAACGCACGGTTTTCCTGTAGCTTTCTTATTTGTGCCTTCTGTGGTTAACCGTGCGTTTTATTCCCGCACGGGCGGCAGCGCCCGTGCGCGAATAAAGCACACGGTTTTTTTGTATGTCCGTATTTTCCAACTCTCTATCGCTACCAGTGTGATGTCCTTCACACACGGGCAGAACTGCCCGTGCGCGAAGGAAAATGCACGAGTCAACGCATCTCCTTCCTCGGGTCTATTCTGAAAGTTAATATCGCACAGTTTGCGCACGACCGTGCGTCAAACCATGCATGACCATTTTTTCTGACTTTTCTGTTTAAGTTGCAGATTTCCTCTTTCCAAGGATCCAGCTCCGCTTCCCCTGCCATTTCCGCTCCTCCGAGCGGGAAAACTCGCCTCCAGCTGCCATTTTCTCTCTCCTCCTTGGAGAGTTGATCCGGCCAGCATTTCTCCTCAGAAAGCTTGTAATAGTTACTTCTCCGGCCACCTTCATCTTCTTCGACCTCCAAGCTACCATCCGAGCTCATTGTTGATGCACTTGCGGAGTTATTCGTTCAGAACTAGACCAGTGATCTAACATGAAGAAGACGGGTTATAGGGAGGCGTTGACAGCCCTTCTGGATCCCGGACGACATCCGAAGACCGAGCTCGGACAATGATTGACAACCCTTGAATCCGCCCGTGAATCTCGGAAAGCCTTCGTGCGCTCGGTTGCATTTCTCCACCTCTTCTTGTGGCTACTTCATTCTGAACATGTGATAGTGGGATTGTTGCTTGAGAACAATGTTTTGCTTAAGGTTTGAGCATGTCAATATGTTGTTATGTCTTAATCATTGCTTGTGTTGTTAAGCTTCAGTTTTTCCTGTACTTGTTGTGATTGTGCCGTTCTAGCGATTGCTAGAAGCATGTGTGACGAAGAGGTGATTACGACCCTCATTAGCTCATCCATCTTCACTTTTACTATCTAGAGTAATCCACCAAAGAGACGCGGTGACGGCGACCCGCAATAGTTTTCTTATTGTTGTTAACTTAGGAATCCAAATCAAAAACCTCCTTTGGTTA
Organism: Platanthera guangdongensis; assembly: GCA_039583875.1. Classification (NCBI taxonomy): domain Eukaryota; kingdom Viridiplantae; phylum Streptophyta; class Magnoliopsida; order Asparagales; family Orchidaceae; genus Platanthera; species Platanthera guangdongensis. The sequence continues at coordinate 77,247,381 of CM077148.1, forward strand.
CTCTCCCGCTTGCAATCCCTTTTTCATATAGTGAAATCACACTCCCTACTTGCACCCCTTGAGAGATCGATATCCGGGGATTCAACTCCTCACATTATTACTTAAATACGATCGACACACTTGCCGAGAGTGCATCACATACTCTAGAATTTTTCTCTAGTCAAGAACGGTCCAAAGGTCATCTTTGGAGGTTCTGACACAAGGAATTACTAAAGGCTACGGCATGGTTACTAATGGTAGTGTATCGTTCTCAGGTGTGACTTATGTTAAAGGATTGGAACAAATTCTTATAAGCATAAGATGGCTTTGTGAAAATGGATACATAGTAGAATTTCATGCAGACAAGTGATTAATAAAATCGATAGATAACTTGGAAACGATTCTATCAAGCACTCGTAGTCAGAATATATTTTGTTTAAATTTTAGTTGCATAGACTCTTCTACGCCAGTGTGCTTTTTGGCAAAAGATAGTGCGTCTCTTAGTGACAAATTGCACAAGCGATTATCACATATAAATTTCAAATCTATAAATAGATTATTTTCCTTAATTTAGTATGTGATGCCCCAAATGTCAAGTGCGTTGAAGATAGATCTTGTCACGCATGTGTAAAAGGCAAGCAAACAAGGGCTAACTTCGAAATCATTATTGTCAAAGACTCTAATAGGTGTTTACACATACTACATATGGACTTGTTCGGTCCACTGCAAGTTATAAGTTTGGGAGGTAAGGATTATACATTGCTTATTATTGATGATTACTCTCTCTTTGTGTTGGTGTTCTTTCTAAAACACATGTCAGATACTTTTGATATCTTTACTAATTTTGTCAGGAAGTTCTAGAATGACTACAGCTATTCCGTCGTCAAAATTAGAAGTGACAATGGAACAGAGTTCAAGTATAGGGCCATGAGAGAATTCTATGAAAGCCTAGGTATCATTCATGAGTTTTCCTCTCCCCGTAAACCTCAACAGAATGGAGTAGCTGAGAGAAGGAATAAAACACTCATAGAGGCCTATAGAATCATGTTGAGTGATGCCTCACTACCAGAATATTTCTGGGCTGAAGCCGTCTGCACTGCTTGCCACGTGCAAAATCGAGCACTCATAAACAAGAACCATAATAAGACACCTTAGGAAATTTAAAAAGGCAGGAAATCGACTATTTCACATTTTAGAATCTTTGGTAGTGGATGCTTCGTCCTTAACAATGGTAAGTATCACACCACTAAATTTAGTGAAAAGAGCTTTGATGGTATTTTTGTAGGTTATAGTATCCATAGTAAGACATATAAGATTTTTAATAAGAAAACCATGGTTGTAAAAGAATCTATTCACGTTGTATTTGATGAGACGAGCTTGCTACAAGGAAGCTCTTCTAGTGTGTTTATTGAAGATGTAGGTTCAAGCATAAAGGAACTATACTTGGATGAGCCGATTGAAGAAAAAGATCAAAAGTTCATCAAGATTACCACTCCAACCAAAATTCGAGAGGTTGATGACCATGATGAAGATATCATTCAAGTTGATAAAGTCATTCCAGTGGTTGAAGAAGCTCCAGATGTAAGGACTATAGAGCTCAGACACTTGAAGGATCACCCAATGGATCAAATCATAGGAGATCCCCGGGATGGTGTCAGAACTCGTAGATGTACAACTAATGAAAAATTATATTTGAGTTTTCTCTCACAGGTTCAACTGAAGAACTAATGAAAAATTATATTTGGATAATGGCAATGGAAGAAGAATTGAATCAATTCAAGCATTGCCTAGTCCGGAACCTTGTTCCAAGACCCAAAGGTAAGAACGTTATCAGAACAGAACAAGATGGATGAGGATGGGAAAATTATAAAGAATAAGGCCAGACTCATCGCCAAGGGATACAAACAAGAAGAAGGAATCGACTTCAATCAGATGTATTCACTAATGGTAAGGATGGAGGCAATCAGGTTGTTCACAGAATATGCAGCACTTAAGGGATTCACTGTCTATCAGATGGACGTGAAGTCGGTCTTCCTTAATGGTGACATAAAGGAAGAGGTGTATGTAGAACAACCTCCAGGTTTCGTTGATTCTAACTATCCTGAGCATGTTAATATTTTATTTAAAGATTTATATGGTTTGAAACAAGCTCATCGAGCTTGGTATGAGAAGTTGTCTAACTTTCTTCTTGAGAACAAGTTCACAAGAGGAAAGATAGATAAGACATTATTTCTTAGGGAAATAAAAGACATGATTTTGCAAGTGCAAATCTATGTCGATGACATCATATTTGGCTCTACTAACGACAAGCTTTGCAAACTATTTTCCAAACTTATGCAAGAGAAGTCTGAAATGAGCAGTATGGGAGAGCTGAAGTATTTCTTAGGACTTCAGGTGAAACAATCTGAAGATGGAATTTTCATCTCTCAGACGAAATTCACCAAGGAGTAAATTAAGAAATTCAGAATGGAGAACGCAACCTCTATGAGGAATCCAATGGGTTCAACTATAACGTCCTGATTCGTGCTAGGCCCCTCGTGCGCACTTTTGGGTAAGGAGAGTTGACTTGTGCTCATGGGGTGCATGCAGCTAGGCTTACGCTTGTATAGGGGAGGTGAAGTCAGTCCAGAGTAGGATACGGGTAGGGACACGGGCGTGTCCATACTCGTGTGGTGGAGTTGGAAATTCGTGGACCTTCTAGTGAAGGACACGGGTGGTGACACAGGCATATCCCTACACGTGTGAATGAGGACACGGGTAGAGAAAAGGGCGTATCCCTATGCCAACACTCGAGTCGAGTACTCGAGTTGTTCCAGAGAAGGACATGGGTAGGGACACGGGCGTGTTCCTACCCGTGTGTGTGAGGACACGAGTAGAGACACGGGCATGTCCCTACCCATGTGCATCGAGCAGATCTCGACGAAGTGTGCCCCGAGCAATACACGGGCATGAAACACAGTCGTGTCACTTGGAAACGGGTAGAGATACGGGTGTATCCCTACCCATGTTTTTGTATCGAAACGACAGTCCTACTGTCGACGACGTTCCACCCGAGCAGGACAGGGGTGTGTCCCTACCCGTGTCATTTCCATATATAAAGGGGAAAAGAAACCCTAGCCATTTTTCATTCCTCTTCCAAACCATTTCTGTGGAAAAACTGCAGGATGAGAGAAAGGAAGCGCTGGAGTCATCCTACACCCCGTAAAGGACCGCCGCCGCCGAGGAGAAGAAGATGACACCGAGAAGAGTGACAAGATCCTTGGCCGGAAATGGTGGAAATGCTGGAAACGAGGTGAGCTTCCTCCCCTCTCCGTTGGTGCTAGATCTCTAGTTATTTATTAGGGGAGATATCGAATCAACTAAGACTTGATTTGAGAGAAGAAGTTTCCTAGGAAAGTCCATGCTAGGACTTGTGTTCTAGGGTTTAGAAGTCTTCAACCTTTCCCCCTTCTATGTGATGAGGGAGGATGGTTTTGTGAAGAAAAGTGGCCTTATGAGGTTGAATAAGGGAGGAGGAAGTCTTGTTGTGTTTTGGGAAGATCGGCTAGAGGAGGATGATGAACCAATGTCATTCATTCCGCATTAAGGTGCATGCAGAAATCTGTGTTTTGCACGCAGCGATTTTCTTGTCCGTTTTCAAGCCTGATAAGGCCAGGCTTGGTCTTTCGACTAAACGTGAAAGTCAAAGCCCTTGAAAATACCTTTTCAACGAGTGGTCGCATGGCTTTAGGTGAAGTCTGTAGCCACGAGAAAGTCTGAACAAAATTGGCGGCTCACAAGCTAAGCGTGCAGAAAATTTGTTCTCTACGCAGCAGACTTTGAAGCCGATTTCAAGTGAGTTACATTCGGATCTAGGTTGTGGTCTGAACATGAAAGTTATAACCTATGGAAGGACCTTTCCAACGTGGGGTTACATGCCTTCTCTGGATTCATTTAGCCTCGGGAATCTCCGGTCGAAGTTGTTGTCCTGAAGGTGTCCTGCACTTAAAATTATTGGGTTGGTGTAGGATCAGGTTTGGACTCAGTAGAGACATTGTAGCAAATTGACATTGAGGTTGGGTGAATCATTTTATCTTTAATCATCATAATTAAATGATTGATGAAATTTGATGAATGAATCCCACATAAACAAATGATGAAGTGATACGTACTTGAACAAAACAATTTGGTAGAGATTAGAGAACCAATAGAAACGCACATCATATTAACAATGCACTAGAGTCATTTGGAAATGAAGTGTAGGATGCTAATTTATGGCCATGTGAATAGTTGTTAATGGAATGTATTTAGTAGTCCAATTCTTAGAGCGGTGTCTCCCTATGGGTAGCTTTGTGAAAGGATGTAAGTGCGGGTGTTTGACCGCACTGGTTTTGTTAATGTTGAGAAGAGACATAAATGGTCAGTTGAGCTTGGACCTCGGTGTTCATTCCTGGGGCTCCTTTCGTGCCACAATAATGTGGAATTGAATGCGGTGTGAGTCGACACACGGTGTCGTAATCCTGGGTTAAGGATAGTGTGACAGGTCTACAGGCTCGCCAGTCGTCACACCGACGGGAATTGACAGTTAGAACTTGGGTGGTTGTGCTTGGTCCTCACAGATCATTTCCCGGGCTCCATCAGTGCAAAGTGAACGATTGGGCTTGGTCCTCGTGCTTTTTCTGAGCCTCTTTCCGGGTCACAACATAGGCCAGATCGGGGCTTGGTTCTCGGTGAACATCTACCTGAGACTCCCACTGAGCCGTTGTACACTTGTGAGCTCCGCTGTTGTGTTCTTAGCGTTGAGCTGTACGGAGGCCTTAGCGAGGTAGTGTGGAGACCGCTTAGTAGTAGAGAAGCCCGCTTTACTGTCACCCCCTAGACATGAAGGTTGATGCCTGAGAGGTTAGCTACCTGCTTGAAAAGTGTGAAATTCAAGTCTTTGTTGACATAACAGTTGCATGTGCGTGATCATGGGTGAGTCATTGCATTGCATACATACCATTACAATACATTGCATACACAGATCCTCATCGTATAAGTTTGTATGGGAACTACTATACGATGAGTTACTTTACTGTTAAGTCGATCCTTAACTTATAAGTTTGTATGAGCATTCTTATAAGTTAAGTTACTTTCCTGTTATAGATCTATACGCTTGATGGATTGATATAGCTCGTGTAGTGTTGCTAGAATAAACTGTTGTTAATGATGTTATACATTTCTTCTATTACTGCTCACGACATATGTACTTATTCCACCTACTTGTACCTGCTTATACTATAATATATACATTGTACTCTTGTTCATTTCTCCGCCCGGTGGCGAGGAGTCGCCGGGGGAGCGGATGTGAAAGCCACTTAGGCTTTACGACTAATGGTTGCTATGTCTTCCTTTTTAGGAGGAGACCCCGCAGGTAGAGCAGCCGCAGATTATGCAGCAGGACATCCAGGCCAGGACGACAGAGCCTGAAGGGACGGTGTTGTCGCTATTGTCAATTACCGATGTGATTTTTGAGTGGTTTTCATGAAGACCTTTGGGCATGTTTTAGCTGTACTCTGATACTTTAGAATCTCGTTATTAGCTTCTTTTCTTTATGTACTTTTGGACTTATATTACTTATGTGTGTGTTAAATTCTATTATACGTTTTGGTTGGGTTGATATTTGGTTGATATTGGTAATAGCCGACAGGATAGGAGTCCTGTGGTACAGGTTAGCCCGTGTGCTAATATTACCACAAAGTGGCTATTCTGGGCATAAGACCCCCCTTCGTGCTGTGTCTTGTATTCCGGGAGGGGGGTCTTACATCAACAATGTCTCTAGACAAGGATGAGAAAGGAAAACCTTTTGATGAAACCAAGTACAGAAGCATAATTGGACCCTGTCTTCATCTTACTGCTAGTAGACCAGACATAATGTTTTCAAAATGTGTGTGTGCTAGATTTCAAGTGAACTTTAAGGAATCTCACTACGCTGCTAAAAAGTGGATATTGAGATATCTTAAAGGTACACCAAATCTTGGCTTACGTTATCCAAGAAGTAATGATAGTGAACTAATTGGTTTTTCAGATACAGATTTTGCAGGAAGCAAAGGTGATAGAAAGAGCACTTCTGGGACTTTCCAATTCCTTAGAAGGAGGCTCATTTTATGGAGCAGCAAGAAGCAAAATTCTATCTCAATCTCAACGGCCGAGTCAGAATACATTTATATCGGCAGTTGTTGTGCACAATTGCTATGGATAAAAAATCAACTTGAATATTACAACTTGAAGGTCAAGGACATTCCTTTGTTCTATGACTCCTCTAGTGCAATTGCAATAGCCAACAACCCAGTCTCTCACAGCCAGACAAAGCACATAGAGCTGCAGTACCATTTCATTCGGTAGCATGTGGAGCATGGAGACATCAATCTCCATTATGTTCCAACTAATAGACAGATTGGAGATATATTCACGAAGCCGTTGGACGAGGCCAAGTTTTCGTTCTTCAAAACAAAACTTGGCATGCTCAACAAGGAAGAATGAAGAAAAAGGTCTCAAACTAGTTCAAGTTTAGGTTATACTTCCAAATTCAAGAAAATTCAAAAGTGTGGACTTCATTTTTCGAGTACATCACTTGTACTCAAGAACAAGGAATTACTTCTCGATAATAAAAACTCTACTCGAGAACATGGCAAGTTGTACTCTAGAACAAGAAGAATTCTACTCGAGTTCTAATCTTCTTCCTCTCGAGAAGAATAATCCACTCGAGAAATCAGATTGGAAATTTCTATTCAAGTTCAAATTTTTCATATTGGCACCCGGACACTTCACCCCCATACTCTAGGTATTTTTTAGCAATATTTATATCATTTATCATCAAGATTAAAGGAAAATATAAATATATTTAGGTCCAAGAATTTTCTATTCCAGAGTTCAAATCCCTCTCTCTCGAGAAAAACTCTTTAACTTCTCCGTTTCCGCCAAACTTCTGTAAACAAGTCTACTTCTCCATTCGCCGACCAGCCAAAATCACTTTATCCAAATCAATGGCATCTTCATCCAAGCTAGGAATCGGTAGCGAACTCATCTTAATAGGAATCAGAGAACTTTTTGATGATTTCAAGAATGTTCTCATTTTACTCGACACCGCCGGATTATCGTTCGTTTTTGAACATCCCTACAAATTACTCCTTTCTGATGTCAAAGAATTTTTCCAACATGCCAAGATCAAGCGCAATGGAAAAGTACTAAAACCAAGGGTTCAAGACATCAAGGTAAAGATGACTTCCAAATCCATTTCCAAATTTCTACAGCTACCAGTGATCGATGAAGAAGATGACCTTGTAGAGACTGATAATGAAAGGGCTTACAGTTTCTGTGGCCTTCCCTAGTCAACTCACACAGTTCACAGAGAGTTTATGAATGATGGGAGTAAATGGCTGGCAGATATCCTTAGAAAAGTACTTCTCTGCTGCACAAGCTCTATTAGTTACATCACACCAGAGTTTTTCGATATAATGACTGTTGTGATATGCAGGAAGAAATTTCAGTGGTGCATGATGATATTTGATAAAATTAAGGCAAGTATCAAGAGCCCTAATTATGGAAGAATCCTATCTCTATACCTAAACAAGATGATGCCAGATGTCTTCCTTATGAATAGGGGTATGGCCCTTCACCATATGAAGAAAGTCTCCATCACCTCGATCCAGAGATGGGAAGTTAAGTTTCAGAAATCTGATCCAGCACCAAATAAAAATGAAGATGTGGACAGGACTCCATCCCCTCCTTCTCATCAAATAACTGATCCAGTTATTGAGGGGGAGGCTGCACAATCCATCCCAGATCAGCCATCTCAAACTCCATCTCCTGCCCCAGTTTCTACAGAAATCCCTGCCCAAGTCACTCCACCTGCTGCCATTTATACAGTTCAAGAAGATGATACCTCATCTCCTGCTGCTGCCAATACTATTTTAGATGATAGTTCAACACCATCTGTTGCTGCCACAACCACTTTGCTTCATACAGACAATTCAGATTTTATTACGAAAGATCTACCAGATGTAGAAACCCTGATTGATGCTCAGGTTCCTGAACAGATCTTATCAACAGATGATGATATCAATAGGATGATAGAGGAACTCTCCTATGAAGAGCCTCTATTCAGTGTAACTGAATGACATCACTCTCCTCAAGCAAAGTCTCCAAAACATCCAAAACATCCCTCTTCTCTAGTAAAGTCTCCTCAAGAAAAATCACCAGAACCTGAAAAATCTCCTGAACGTGAACCAGAAAAATCTCCACTTGAAGATGTACATGATGTAGAAGTTATTTCTATTCCTGACTCTGAAGATGAAACACCTGTTGAAGATGTTGCACCTCCTCTTCCCAGACTCCATTTCAACAATCCCTCCATACTAGCCAAAGATGGCGAAGATGAAGAAAGTACATTTAGTAGAAATCAAACCTCTATCTCCACAGTCATCATTGAAGAAATTGCCCCATTGACTGATCCAATTCTACCTACCGCACCTCTCCAAACTGAAGTATTTCCTGAAGGTACTATCTTGAGTAAGATTGAAGCTATACTAGCTGAACAAACAAATTATTTTGACACTTCTATTAAAGCTGTAACTGATAAAGTAACTGCTCTGGAAAAAGAGATGAGACAAGGATTTGCTGAAATACAAAATAATACTGATGAATTTAAAAGGCTTTTACAAATTGGAGGAAAATCAATAGATCACACTATCACCAACATTGGTACAGTAATGGAACAGTCAGTTACTCTAACAAACAATCAAATTCAATTAGAAAAGAAAGCCCAACAATGCAACTTCAAGACATGTGAAGTAGTTGGGCAGTTCAAAGAAGAAGTAATCAACACCCTATCTCTAGAAGTCAGAAAGGTGGAGGATAAAGTTAAAGAACATCTAGAAAAACAAGTTCAAACAATGAAAGGTCATTGGGATGATCAAATGAAAGAGATCCAAGCATCAGTGCTCAAAGAAGTTTAAAGTACAAAGTTTTACACATATGATACTGCAATTTGGATGCATAATCAGCTTTTCCCTAATCTATCAATGGACCCCTCTGTACCCGCTCTTACTTGGCTGGATGTGAATATGCCAACATTCTCTCCACCTCCTGAATACTTTGAAGGACCACCTCCTAAAATCTATGAGAATGTATGGGAATCTGAACAAGAAAATGTGCCTCCTCAAGTACCTCATGAGATTCAGAAAGCTAAAAGAAGAAAATATGTTGATGGTGCCTCTGCTAGCAGATCCACTCCTTATCCTAAAGCTGAAAAAAGAAGAGCTCAAGAATTTTCTGAAGTACGGAGTCCAACCTCCAAAGCTCTGATCCTTGAAACCCTTAAACTTGTTGTTGATTTTAATGAAGACAGGAACATTCATTATAGCTCCTATGAATGAGATTTATATGAGAAATCTCTTACCAAGAGGAGATTGTATGATAGAGAGTATGGAAAGAACAATCCCAAGGCTCCACCCAAACCTCCTAAATATTTTCCCAACCTTACTGTTATCAGGAGAGGCAACAAGAGAAGTAGGAAAGACAACAACAACAACATAAGTAGAAGAATTTGCAGATGATCAAAAAATTCATTTTTTCGATCTTGTGGAATTGAACTTTTTCTTGGACAATATCTATTATTATAAACCTTTAGTTTTGATGATCTGATTTTTCTATATCACAACATTTCTTCTATTTATCATGGTTATTGATATCTTTATTTGATTATCTTGATATAATTCACCTTAGTGTAGAGGGTTCTGACTTCTACAAATAGGGGGAGATTGTTGGGCATTGCATCCATAATAACCCAGATTTGTATGAAGTCACCCTTGAACTAAGATGAATTAAGTTGGTATTTGATGTCCTTTATAGTTGAGAGTTTGCAGGATATATTTGCCAACTATAGACCAATGTCAGTCTACAATGAGTCACCAAACAAAGGACCATACAATCTAATCCCTCAATGTGTCATCCATGGTGTTGACTCATGTGTAGCCTCTCTATTGGGATACACTTTTTTTTCAATCACTAAAGACATGGGAGAAAAGTTGGTTGCTGAATTTATTGAAGAAAATAAGTTTTCAGAATTTCAGAAAAATTGTTAAGTATTTTTCTCGTGTAGGATCTTTTGTACTTGAGTAGAACCTAAGTTTATACTCGAGTAAGATCTGTTATGTATTTGAGTTGCTGAAGCAGTTCTTGACAAAGCTTAGTGTTGTTCTCAAGAAATCCATGTGTACTCAAGTACTCCATGACTTTCCTTCTCGAGTTACCTCATTTCCAGTCAATATTTTTTCTAAGTCTTTTTCTCTAGAAGCCAAGGATTTTTTCTCTAGAAGGCCATAACTAGTTCTCGAGAACCAGAAACTTTTTTTTGAGATCGAGAATACTTTTCTCTAGAGTCAGAAATCTTTTCTCGATATACATTCTTGATATCGAGTACCAGAATGACTCTTCTTGAGAACAAAAGTTCATTCTTCTCGAGTACTTACTTTCATTCTCAAGACAGCTGAATTCCACCTCCACATTTATCCTAAGTACTTTTCTCGAGAACTTTATAATTCTTCTCGAGAAACAGAAAACATCTTCTTGAGTATACTTATTCCTCTCGAGAAATGCAGTTCAGTTTTCTGAATTTTTCTTAACTCCCGACAGACGTAATTTCAAATATAATTAGCACTTGATTGGTTCATGTGTCATGCATTTAATATGATTATGACCATTAGGCATGTCCTATAAAAGTTCTTATCATAATCGACCAACCCTAAGAAGAGAAACCTAAGTATTCTGAATCGGAAATTCTCTTTCTAAATTGAGAGCTGCCGCTTTTCATCGCCTTCATCGACGATTTGCTTTTGATTCATAGATTCAGATCAAGAGATAAAACAGATCAAGATTTTCTACATCGATTGGTTATTTCCATGATCGTGCTGAGTCCAAAGTTTTCAGATCCAGAGATTTAGCCTTATCTTCTTCGATCTATTTCTGATAGAGCTTCAAAGTTTAAAAAGGAAGAAGGGGTTGAAGATTCAGATATGGAATAATACTGTTTGTATATTTTTTCATAAATTATTTGAATCCTGTAGGAGATTCTTCTCCGAGTTGTCGGAGCTTTGTTCTCCGAGATTTTTGTAGGAAGTTTCTCTTCCGAGTGTAGATCCTGTTTTGAGGGATCGAGTTGTAGAAACTTTGTTGCGAGTGGTAGGATTGTTTTCAAAACCAGAAAAGTGGAGTAGCCGAGTCTAGTGCGTTGCTAGATTGGTGAGGTGGAAAGTGGATGTACACAAGGTCGGGGAACCACTATAATTCTTGGTTTCGTCTGTGTATGCTTGCTGATTTTCTGTGCATCGCTCGCTAAAATTTTTATTTCACAAAAAATCGCAGAACTCACATATTCACTCCCCTCTAGGTGATTTAGGTAGACAACTTAAACATTTTCATCCACTTCTATTGGTGGTAAGGTTTGGGGCCAATTGGCCCTAGATTGGGTTGGCCTAAAACCCAAATTTTGAGCTTTTTCATCCTTGCCTAAACCCATATTTCGGTCATCTCTGGCTAGCCAACCACCGCCTATTGCCGACCACCACCTCAACGAAGGTGGTGGTGGCGTTGGTCGGCCAGGGGAAGGTGTTGGTGGTCGGGTAATCTGAAAGTAAGGGTTAGATCTGAAATACTCTACAGGGGGGGGGGTGAATAGAGTATTTAGGGTTTATAAAATTTTTGCTAATTAATTCAATCTATTACTAGTGCTGCAGAAATTAAATTAAAAAACACAAACACAACAACCTATCAAGCACAGCCATAGCAAGAACAAAAGAAAAGCGCAACCAAGACAACACAAGAATTTTATAGTGGTTCTCCAACCTGGGTACATCCACTCTTTTACCACCCTGGTAGGAATCCACTCAGGTTTTTGATCAGGTGACTGTCACCAATGAGCTTTTGATCAGGTGCTCAGAAACGAATCCTCAAGTCTTTCGGTCAGGTGACTTGCAACCAGGAATTACTTTTGAAGGGAGTTAAGAGAACTTTATACAGTGGGGGATGAGAGAGTGATTTTGTCTTCTCTTTCTCAGATACAACTGAGAAGACTATAGTGGAAAAATGATGTTAGCAAAGGCTCCCCCTGAGATATAGAATGGTTCAGGAAGTTAAAACCATGTTGCAGGGTGATAGGTCTTCAAACTTTTGCTTTGACCAGAAGAACTCCAGGAACTTCTTGACAGATAGAGTGTTTGTTGTCCTTTGAAGAATCCTAGGATGTAGAAGGAAGAAGACTCTTGATCTTGAATGTATGTTCTTCTTCTTCTTCAGCTTGCTGTTCTTTTCTCTGGTGAAGTGTTAGGGCTTCTTATCTCTTGACAGTGTTGTTTCCATGTGAGCTCTATGTTCTATATATTCTCTGTGTTAGTTTTTCTATTCTCCTGTATTGTTATTTGTTCTATCGAGAGAGATGAAGAAAATCCCTTTTATATTTTCCATATAATTTCCCTTTAAAATTTGAATTCCTTTCTTCATTTAATGCTGATGGCCCGTAGAATATTTGTATTGATGGATTTCCCCAACTATCCCATGGAAAAATGACAAGCAATAATCCTGATGAAGACCGTATTCAATGATTGCTTCTAACGGTAATATTCAGAGAATATTTATTCAATGATTACTCAGGAATTATTGCAATAGAAAAGTGACAGATGGAGGGAAATTTATAAGTCTGGAACTTTACAGAATTCGTTGAGCAGAAAATAGAATTCGTCGATCTGTGTCCAGAGTTCGTCGAACAGAGAAGTCAAGTTCATCGACCAGATAATAGTTGTTCATCGAGCTGAGATCCAAGATCGTCGACCTGATGACAGAACTGCTTTCTCTGGAACCTTGCCAACTCTTTGCATCAAGATCGTCAAGCTGAGAATATGACTTCGTCGACTGAATAACAGAATTCCATGTTTCTTGGACTTAAGAATGTTGAAGTAACGTGTCCAAAAATCGTCGACCTGAGAGCTGGGTTCGTCGACCTGAGAACTGGGTTCATCGACCTGAGAACTGGGTTCGTCGACCTGAGAACTTCTAACTGCTACTTGATAACTCTTGCCAAGACTGTGGTCTAAGTTCGTGGAGCTGAGAAGGTGAGTTTGTCAACTGGAGTATGATATTGGACTTCAAATACTTAGATGTTTCCTGAATAAGATGTTGAAGTAGAATACCCAAAGATCGTCGGCCTGAGAACTAAGTTCGTCGAGCTCAGCTCAGAGAATTTTCTCTAAGTTCGTCGAGTTGAACAAGGCTTTCGTCGACCTGAGTTCGACGAATATCGAACTCATTTTCTGAGTCTTTGAAATTTCTCTAAGTCTTGAGTCTTTTGCAGTCTGTTGATGGCTGGTCCATGTGGTGTCGACTCTAAGGACATGGCCTAGACTCTAGGACACATACATGACCTTAGCTATACATGTTAGGTTAAACATCCTAATTTAGTGAACCTAGCCCAAATCCAAATAGGGATCCAACATAATCGTTATCAAGGTCGACCGAGTATAGGATATTGTGAGCTATTGGCTCAAGGAGGAAGACGAGCCGATGTTGTCTATCTGGTGCATCAAGATTCGTGCGGCCGGATTTAATACTATAGTTATGATGTCATTCTTTCATTTTCTGTCACATATTTGACAATACTTTGAATTAATTTTTAAAAACACTTACAAGACTTTTCTAGAAAAATGGTTAACATCAAAATTGTAGAATTTTGAGTCTAGTTTATTTTAAAATTAGCTTAAACCAATTTATGTCACTGGTCTGACCACATCACACCAAATGGTGCAAGCTATAACTAGGGTTAACTAGAAACAAATTTGTGTGCCCCCACTAAACTACTCATTTAAATGCTTTCAAATTTGTACCATATGGTAGAAATACTGACCCCCTCATTATATCCAAAAATGAGAATTTTTGAAGTTTATTTTATAGTTTTTGTAAATATTTAATAATTTTTGTATTATTTAATTAAGGGGCCTAATTACCTAAAAACCATGCAAAATTTTGGTGGAATACCCTATGTGCCATGATAGGTCACTGATAAAAATCTCAGCCCATTTGGAGTTGATTTGTAACAACCCCATCAGTTTACATAGTATACACTAGAAGGTCCGGCCGGGGCCCCACAATATAGACAACAAAACAGGCGGTGCAGTTACATTGTGATATCAGAGTAGCGCAGCGCACCCTAACACATTGTATTCTAGCGGAAGCCTATAACACTACACTTGAACTCCACACCTAAATGTCCAACATATAAAAACTCCACATTTTATACATGATAGGAATGTCTTACACATACAAGTAGTTGGCCTTATGCCCTTATAGGGCTTTCAAAACAGTGGCCTCAAACATTGGCACGCAGGCCGACCACATCAAAAGAAAACACACCACTTGCATTTCATCAAGCCTTCGAGGGCAAGCAGCGGCAACAACAGCAAAAGCAACATGGACATCAACCTTTTTGCATCCCACTTGGCTCTCCAGCACCTGCACAGGGACAGTCCACCCAACGGTGGCAAACAGAGGCAACGGTCATCATTCAGCTGACCAAATTATACCGACCCTACCCCTTTCTCGGGGCAGTGGTAATCTTCCCTGCAGGCATAGCTTTTCATAAGCATATATATATATATATATATATATATATATATATATATATATATATATATATATATATATATATCACAAATGTGCTTTTACGCACACATTCCATGACAACCGTCAACCGCCCGACCCGATGATCCGTGCACTCATGGCACATTCTTGGTGTACCGGCGAACCAGTTGCCCACCACCGTAGCAGGGTCACAACCCAACGACAAATCACTTAAGCATTTACTCCATGGCATGCAACCAGAGTTTTATAGTCTTAGTGAAACGGGATTGGCCCATAGTCCCCCATTTTATCACGACGCGCAAGCCTAAGACTCTTGCTATGTGCTCCAATAGACCGCACTTTCAGGTCTCACGTCAGACAGACATAACGCAGGTGGATCCTCCACCCCCCGTTGCTCAAATTGCTTTGCCATCACCGAGCACAGCGTACTCGCGGCTAAAGAAAAGGTGCAGGTAGGTTGCACCGATCCTGTTCTAGCAGTCAAGCCTGGGTATGTCTCTGACACCCATTTCATATCACAACATTTGCGGATCATTCCTGGGTGCACCAGTACTTCCTGCTACTCCCTTTCACAGGCATGAATCCGCAATGTCAAGGGTCTTTCCTAGCTCACCACGCCAGTACTTCCTGTTACTCTCTTCACAGGTATCACCCAAGAACATCAAGCATCAAAAGGGTATTTCCTGGACTTCCAATTCAGTACTTCTTGTTACTCCCCCTCACAGGTATAACCCAAAAGCACAAGCATTCTACGGGTATTTTCCTGGACACCACTCCAGTACTTCCTGCTACTTCCCTTCACAGGTCCAACACGTCGACTCCTAAACTACGCGTTTATCACAGAGTCTTCTCTAGTTCGTATGCAACATCACCAACCAGACCAACCTGTCCATATGGGCTTCACACAGCATGCCTATTCCGTACTCCAATTCCGGATCTATATGCCAACGAATTGGGGATTCCATGAATCAACCCAAAGGCTCCCACAAAAAACCACCCTCTGGTGGGGGAATCATATGCATATGCCAAAAGGAAGCCTTCACATGTCTAAGAAGAAATGTCATTACCCTCGAAGACCACTTCAGTGCCATGAGCTGCTAACTGGCTAGGAAGAACCGCAACAGCTTTTACTCCCCAACGCCAGCCTCGGATCTCTCGTCTGAAAACCGCAGCACACCCAGTGAGCAGCCCCTTTCCTCCTCCTCCTTCTTCCTCTCCCTTTCTCTTTCTAGGATTTAGAAAGATGAAAGCCAAGTATGAAATGAATTCTTTCATCTCAATCAACGGCCTTAAGGAAGCAGGGAGGCAGCTCAGCGCTTGGATCCCAGCTGAAGGAATGGACGACCATGATTTTTCCACAAAAGCATAATTTTTGCCTGACACAGCCTGTGACACAGCCGTGTCACGGGCGTCACGCCCTTGTCACGGGCCCTATTCCCAAAGCGGTGCTCAACCGACTTATCTAGTCCAGTACACGCCCATGTGACACGCCTGTTTATCAGGCTGTGTCACCCGACATGCCTTCAGACATGCCCGGTCTGTGGTAGTGTACATCAGGCTGATAAAAATAGAAATCAACCCGAGACTCACACGACCTGTGACACGCCTGTATCTCAGGCCGTGTGCCCATACATAGCACTAGACATGCCCCAGCTCAAGTTGCGTTCGTCGACCACGCTGACACGCCCTGTAACACTCCCATGTCATAGGTCGTGTCCTAAGCACTCAATGATTGTCGACCAAATTTTATCGCCCACTCGTCGACTGTTCACCCAGGAAGGACACGCCCTGGGACACGTCCGTGTCCCAGGACGTGTCACCCAATTTTTTCCAATTTCTGGATTTTGTGGTGTTACATGATTTGATTGGGTAATGGTTTGACCAATGTTTGGTCCTATTAAGGGAAATTAGGGCAAAGGTTGTTTGATGGTTTGAGTGATCAATTTTCATCGAAAAGTGATGAAACCTTGGCCAGAGCCTCAAGGTCATCTAAAACACCCCCATAAGGGATTTAGTGTGGTTTGGGGTAGAGATACCTTAAGACCCTAGTGAAAGCACTAGGGATGGGGTTTTGAGCTCAATGAAGGACAAGGGACCACATGCCCTTGAAATGCCTTGTAACTTGTTACTATTGTGTCTAAGATGAAATTTACTCTAGGAAGTGATGCTAGGACTTTAAGAGCTTACATTCCTCTTGAAATAACTTAGGAACAATTAGTGCAGTTTTGCTCATGACTTTTATTACTTCACCATGTCACTTTGTATGGTCTTGAAGGCTAGGCAATAATCATATATTATTGCTATTAAACTCTAGAAATTTTAGTGTGAATTTTGTGTTAATATTTATGGTGCTTCATTCACAATCCTTGTAGTTGCCCGAATCATTAAAGAATTTTTTATGAGCTATTTATTTATTAGAACTTATGAAACTTGGTCAGAGGACTTCTTCTGACATCCTTGAGCTCTGTAAATTTTTATAAATTTATTGGAAGCCTTTTTATACAAGTTGTTTCACAAAGTGCCTTATGTAGAAGATTATTAAATGAATTAATTATGTGACCAAATTAGCTTTACAAATTATTAAAATTGGTCAGTTGTCTTTTATGGTCGTGTTTTAACATCTGGTAATTTGTATATAATTTTTGGATGATAATTTCTATTATTTCCTGCTTTGTCCTATTAGTGAGGATTAATCAATAATTTGTTTAGAGGTCAAAACGTTTTGAAAAATTGGGAATTTCATAATTTACTATTATTTTGATGATACACAATTTTAATAATTTTGTTGAGGCCATACCTTGGCAGAAAATTATACTTGATGTTCAAAATCCTAGGTGGCCTGATTTTGCAGAAAATATAATAAATACCAAATAAAGTATGAAAATTACAATCTTCTGGATTTATTCATAAAGTATCATGATAGATCCCAAATAATAATCTTAGGACATTTGAATGAATATTTGGAAGATCAAAATTCTTGCACATCATATAGTCTATTAGGTATGCACACAGTAAAATTGTAGGATTAGGCAAATATATGAACCTTAGTTTGGGGTAGTTGGTGTACCTTGTGTGGTTGAGTATGATTGAGGTTACAAAAAGAAGGTAGGTTGTGTGAGTGGTTGTGCAAGGGCAGAGTTGTGCTCGTGACCGACGGTGCACCGCCCTAGCTCGAAGAGGGAAAGTCTAAATACGATTAGAGCTAGTTCAAGAGAATGATAACAAATTGGGATATGGGTAGATACCAATAAAAATAAAAACCTTGCGAAAGCAAGCTTTGGGATTCAGCCCATCGTAGTTCTGAGTGCCCTCAAGAGCCCTTCATATGGAATGCCCTTGGTAGTCCAAGGTTAACCTTAATCCGTAAGAATAAAATGTTACGAGCAATTGTAAAAACTAGGGCTTCACCTTCAGTCACCCCAATGACATGGGAGGTTAGCTTGGTTGGGTTATCCAAGCAGTATACTCAGTGATTTTGGAAATGGGCAAGTTAGCCCGGTGAGCCATAGGCTCAGAAGGTAGTTGTAACGGACAGGTTAGTTCGGGAAGTCGATGGCTCGGGAAATCATTGTTGCTTGTGCATAAGGTGGCGGGTCTTCGGAATTCAACGGTCGTTCACACCGACGTCAATATGATGACTTAACATGTGTGGTTTGCACTTAGCTAAGGAAAAGACTGGCGGGATTGCAAGCATTAGTACGTGGTGACTCTGGTGTGTCCTTCAGAGGCATACATAAGGGCAAGGCCTGCTAATGTGAATACCTGCCTAGGAGTGGGGTGGCCCAACCCACCATCTCTATTGGCCACTAAGTAGGCTCTTGGGAGTGAAGGTAGCTTTTAAAATCAGGGAACTAAAGGTCTGTGCCCATAGAGTCTGCATTGCACTTGTATGGACATAGCATTTAACCAACATTACATTACATATCATGTCATCATTCCATTTAAACCCATACCCCTATCGTATAAATGGTATGAGACTTTTTATACGATAGGCCTTACAAAATGATCCCTTGATCTATACGTTTGCATGGGCATTCTTATATTTAAGGTTACCTTTAAATATAGCTTGTTTTCTTTACTTTCCCTTTATTACTGCTCTACTTGTTATAGAACTGCTAGATTAGACTCTTGTAATTATTATACTATATAATATGCTAGATTAAGACCACTGTCACCTGCTTTTGTCTACTCTCCACCATCATAGCTTTCCTATCATTCCTCCTGCACGGTGCCTAGGAGCCACTAGGGGAGTTTTGGGGGAAATCAGGCTTAGTCTTTTGACTAAAGGTCTGTGGACCAAACTTTACATGGGCTCCGGATGGGAGATAGGGAGCAGTAGTAGGAGATGCAGTACCAGCGGAGTGCGGTGCACATGGAGGTGGGGCAGTCTAACATAGGAGCACCAGCCTCTGGCTCCGTGAGTATTAGTTTTACTTAGCTTCCACGAGTGTGTTGTAGTGAGGTTATGCTGTACCGGGAATGATCCCATTTATTTTTCAACTTCTATCATTATTATTCAGCTTCTATAACATGTGGACTCTGTTGTGATTTTCATACTCAGTTATATATCTATTATGATTTGTGGACTTGACATAATTGTATCCTTTCATGTACTTCCACTTCTTTGGTATTTACTAATGCCGACAGGATCGACATTTTGTAGTGATGACCTCCTCGAGTGTTGGTGTCACCGCAAAATGGCGATTCTGGGCATAAGACCTGGTAGCGTAGGAAAAAAAGGTTTCTTACAATATCTATCGATGCTTTTTGGCCTTTGGTATTGAGTGATGCGTGATCACTAAGCGGATCTGTACTTAACCAAATTTTTGTCTCTCCCACGTGTTCTGTCTTATCTCCAGCCAAACCTCAGACATATAAAACCTGTCTAATCATTGAATAGTAGACTTCATGCATATATAAACTTGAGCATATAACAAATATATGCTTGTGTATATTATTGACATATGGCCTTCTTCATATAAGGGACATTGTAGTCAATGAACTCAACAATCTCCCAATATTTAAAGAAGTCAGAACGCTAATCAATGATATACACTAACTCATAGAAATAATAATTTCATAGAATAAAGAACTTGAAATAGCACAAAAACAAATTTTGATTAACACAAAACTGGATAACTATTCATAGAAGTGTTTCTACTATAATAGTTCATTCTCCCAAGGCCCTAAGGATCCTATTACAGTTGTCATTGTTAGGCATCAGGCTCCTTAATGACTATGCCCCTACTTGATCTTTTTGCAGTCTTCTCCATAGCTTCTTTCAGCTTTTGCCTCTACCTCTCAAAGTAGATGTATGACTTTGGGAAGTATTTGCTAGGCTCTAGATCATCTGATAGAATAGTACCAGCCTTCTTATCTCTTCTAAATTTTCTTCTCACTTCTTCTTGCCTTTCAAACTTGGCCTATTCAAAAGAACTTATGAGTTTGGCCCTGTCAGTCTTGTTATTTTTAATTAGATCCCAGGCAGATATGATGATAGTCCTTGATTAAGAACTCCATAGTTCAAAATATGGTCTGGTCTCCTTTTCTTCTCTATGTTTTTTCTTATTTTGTCTGGCTTGTTCTTTCTCATATGTAATTGGCTTGACTTTGGCCTTGGATAGCTGGTGAGTGGTGGGACAGAATGCAGGCACAATAGCAACTATATTAACAACTGATTTAGCCCCATAAACAAGAATTACATTCTCATTATAAACAATAGGATCTAGGACCAAAGCTTCTCTGATAACATTTGAGGTCCAGATTGCATGATCACCACTAGCCTTTATAATTGACAACTCCCCCTTTATTACTTCTTCAAAGACATCTTTGCCCTGAGTAGTGGTATTTTTGCCAATTGTTTAACACCTATAGTGACAACATTCTTCACCTGTAGCATGTGATCATCTAATAATTTAGTGCATGCATCCATTCTTCCCTCCAAAAATACCTTGTTGGTTTCGATGATGCCCTTTTGCACTTCAAGCACCATCTTCGAATTTTAAGTAGTAATGCTTTGATTCTCTATTATATCATTTTGCTTTTGTTTTAAGGCATCTAGCTTGTTGACAGTATAGTCCATAGTTGGTGCAACACTCTTGAATAATGTTACTTTATTTTTCCTGAGCAGATTTACTTCAAATCTTATAAACTTGATTTCAGTAAACAAATATTGCCTTAGTTCCTTAATTGAAACATCCACATAATGCTCTATTTTCCTCCTCTAGTCATCTTATAATCCTTTTAATTATGCCAGGAAGGAGGAGGACATCTCCATAGTTTATTGAGTGGCCTCTAGAAGGTTGACCTCCCCAGAATCTTTTCTTATATCTTCCCTTATCTCTGAATCAACAACTTCATAGTAATAGGAGTGAGTAGGAATACTAGTAACACGCTCATCGACATCTGATAAGTCAATCATATTATCAACATCTTGGCAGGGAGCTCAAGATGAGTCTCCCACTCAACCTCAACAATCTCCATATTAAATTGAAGCATATCAACATATATCCCGGGGGCATCTTCCTGGACTTGCTCTGGAACATGCTCCCCCTCAATTTGAGCACTAGAGGGATGCAACAAAGATTCAATTGGAATTTGACCTATTCTTTCCTATAGGTTATCAAGGAAAGAGTCAATCTGGTCTTGTAGACCAACAAGAGATGGTCCTTGCTCCCCCTCAGTAGGAGCAACAACTCTGAGTGTCTCCCCCTCAGTAGGAGCAACAACTCTGAGTGTCTCCCCCTCAATATCTACAAAAATCTTGTCCGCAACAACACCAAAAAATTCCCCAATAGGTAGCACTACAGCATCTTTTGTTTGAGATACACTGCTTGGTAGGGTTTTAGTAGCATGCCCAAAGGACATTGAGACCAGTGCACTTACATCCTTTCTTATTTTAGCAGTGGATTCTGATAACTCAGGATCATGAGATTTTTCACTTCAGCTTTCAGAAGAGCTACAACTCGAGCTCTCTTTAGTGATGGTAACAACTTTCTTCTTTTGTTTCTTGTCTGCAGGCTAAGGGTGAGGTACCAAGACCCTATCCCACCTATCAAACATTCTCATGTCCATCTTCCTCTTGTGATGGACCTTAGCTCCTAGCCTTAAATTAAGCATTCCTGGAGCAAAATTCAACAAAAATAAAAAAGTACTCCACCCGTAATGGGTTTTGGAATACATTCTACAATCCTCTCAAAAAGTATCTCCCCCCAATCAGTCTTCTTTGTCAGAATCAATCTTGTCATTGGTTCAAATATTTTCCTTGAGATCTTATCATGTGACCCAGTCTTACAGATCAATGCCTTTACATATCTGCCATAAACTTACCTTTCAAATCCATTTCCTTCCTCACATATAGTGTGCTTAGACAAGCCATCCATTTGAGAGCTTTGTTGACATATTCAACAAACAGCTCATATTCCTCATCATATGATCCAAACTTTGTTAGTTTCAGAGTCTTACTGAACTTCCTTGAAGTAATCTTGATCTTGTTTCTACTTATCGAGATTATAATCTTGCTGCAAGATGAATCTACTTTGGCATTGGAGAAGAATTCCAACACCGCTCTTTTCCAAATAGAGCACAGTTCTGACATAATAAACTCTAGGTCAGCGACATTTAGGAGCTGAATGACTAGCAGTACTTCCTCAGATGCATCTTTGACTCAATTTCTTCACAAGTTTAGAACCCTCGATCAGGAAATCAATAACTGTTGGGGCCATTGATTCAGTGATTAGGTGGGAAGACTACGAATTTGGCTTGAGAATACGAGGGCAAGAACGCAAAGAGTCACAAAAGGCTAAGGAAAAATGTGTATTATTCTAGGCACACATTTCTATTTGTAGTTACCCTATTCAAAAATGTGGAAAGGCTCATACCTGTCGTGATTTATACGAGATGTTGAACGGCTGTGATTAGTCCCTTAAATTTACCGTATTCTAACCCATCAGATTGTTTGCATTGAGTGCACTCGACGCACTCAATGCCCGGAGTTAACTCAACACACTCGACGCCTGGAGTTAACTCAACCCTCTCCACGCCTGAATAGTTAGTCTTTTCTACCTTGTTTACCTGTAAAAGGTTAACCCCAAAATGCATACAAACATATAATGGAAATGTATTATCATACTAGTGCTGCTTCAAATTCAACATACCCAATTTAAATTTTAAGGTGTTGAACTTGACTTCATCAAGAAGCTTAGTAAATATGTCAACCACTTGTTTGTGCGGACAAACTCAAGGCTGATATCTTCATTCTCAACAAGCTCTCAAATGAAATGATACCTAATTTCAATATGCTCAGTATTTCTATGTGAAACATGATTCTTAGCTATTGAAATTGCACTAGATGAATCACAGAACATAGGGGTTTTACTTAATTGTAGATTGTAATCTTGGAGTTGATGTTGAATCCATAGTACCTGTGCACAACAACTTCCAGCTGATGGGTACTCTGATTCTGCTGTCGAGATTACTACATTGGTCAGCTTTTTGCTGCTCCAAGACGCTAGCCTTCTTTCGATAAATTGAAAGGTACCTGATATGTTTTTCCTGTCTTCTTTATAACTTACAAAATCTATATCTAAATACCCTAGTAGTTATATAATGTCTCATTTCGAGCTAGACCACTCGTATGTGTTGCGGTGTCACTATTGTAACTTGAGTCGGCAGTTATATCATTCTTAGAGTGTATTCGTCGTGAAGACTCATGGAATAATTGAAAAGTCTTAAATATTGACAGAGAGTCCCGGAGTTTATTCGTCAACAAGGCTCGAGAAATAGTCGAGGAGACTCATGAATTCGTTGAGAGGACTCGACAAATTCGTTGAGCGAACTTGAGAAGACTCGACGAATTCATCATATGAACTCGAGTGGACTTGTGAAATCTATTAAGATGACTCGTCGAAAGGACTCGAGAATTCATCGAGATGAATTGACGAATTTGTCGAGTGAATTTGAGTCGACTTGTGAAATTTGTCGAAATGATTCATCAAAAGGTCTCGAGAATTCGTCGAGAGGACTCAACAAATTTGTTGAGTGAACTTGAGTGGACTTGGTGAAATTTGCAGAGAGATTCGTCGAGTGGACTCGTGTATTCATCGAGATGATTTGTGTAACAGACTTAATGCACTCGACCATTCGTCAAGTATACCCGATGAATAGACTTAGCGTTACTGTACGTGCTGTCTGGTTAAGGATTGAGAGGATTTACGGTACATCTAGACTTGTATAGAATGACGATTTAATGTCTTGAATTTTCAAAAAACTTAATTTATGTTATAATAAGGGTGGTTCAATGAGAGAATGACACATTGAAGGAAGACTTTCAACCCTAAAAATAGCGGTGACTTCTTTTTATGGATAACCCAAACCCTAGAAGGCATCTCCATCGAACGACTTTTTCCCTCTTCCTGAAGAATGACGGACCGAGCAAGATACCATCTGAAAATCTGAGCACGACTTGCCGCTGAGAAGGTCATGACCCATGGCTGGAAATCAAGTAAGCTTCCTACCCTCTCCCTTGGTGCTAGTTCTTTTTGTCCAAAGTATAGGAGAGACATCGACACAAGAGAGATTGATTTAGGAGTTTAGTGGATATTTATAGGAAGGAACCACGCTAAAACTTTCATTCTAGGGCATTGATCGCCACATGAATATCTTCAATCATCTTCTCTCTTCATTACGAAGATGGCAGAATTGATCTCGTGAAGAACCGTGGTCTAATGAGGGAGAAAGGGAAGATGGAAGTTGGATCTGTTTTGTGTGATGGATGGAGGAAGGTGATGAGTCGATGTCGTTCAAACAACTTTACGATGCGTGCAAAAGTCCTATACAAAATCTATTTTTTATGTGCAACAGACTTCAAGGCCGATTTCAGGTATGATATGTTCGGATTTAGGTCTCGAGCTCAACATAAAAGTTGTCGACCTTCGAATAACCTTTCCAACAGATGGTTACACGTTTTTGGGTGAGTTATGTAGCTTCGTGATAGTTCAACCGAAGTTTCTGTGCTGTAATAATTTAAGTTCATGTTGGTTTTGGCTGAGTGTACATGACTAGACTAAAACCCGATTTCAAGCATGATGGATTTGGATTTAAATGCCAAACTCAACACGAAAGCTGTAGCACTTGAAATCACCTTTCTGATTTGGGGTTGCTGGTAATTTATGGTGGACTGTAGCATCCTGAATGCTAGTTTTGGTAAACTATGCAACCTAGCCGTGATGTATTAATATTTGGATGATTTCCTTATTCTCTGAATTTAATACTCGGGAGATCGGTTGGTAGATAGTTGATGATAATGTGATCACCCTTTGCATGTTTAATAAATTTTAAAAAGAGTACTTTTTGCGAGTACTTGTATGTTTTTGAAACGAAGTTCGGTAGATTTGATTGAATAATTATGATGTATATTCATGTGATAAATGATAGAAAGGGTTGGATGAGATATACCCCCATGACCATGTGATGAGCTTAACCTTGATATTATGTATTGAAGGAATGACTGGTATAGTCCACTTCTTAGAGTATGATAACTCCCTACGGGTAGCAGTGAGTGATTGGTGTAGTAATTAGGATGGATTGCCATCCTGTGATAAATATGGACCCTTGTGTGCTTTGGAGCATGGTGTTGGTTATGGTATAAAGGGACTCGGTTGGAGCCCTTAAAAACATGATGACATGGTAAATGTTAATTGCATGGGTTGGGTGTGTGTTGACACACGATAAATTATCCTGCATTGAGGATTTGGTGGCAGGTCTATGGGCTCGCCAGTCGTCACACTGATAGGAGCTAGCTGTTAGAACTTGGGAGGTTGGGCTTGATCCTTTGGTGTTCACTCCCAAAGCATCCTTCCGTGCCAGTGGGCAGTTGTTCTTGGTTCTTTGGTGATTCGCTCTCGAAGACTCCTTCCATTCTAGTTATAGGCCAGTTGGGTTGGGCTATTGATGAAAATCTACCCATGACCCCTTCTGAGTCATAGTACGCATGGGATCTGTTATTATGTTCTCTACATTGAGGCGTATAGGGTAGGTTGTGTGTATGTCATCCTAGTAGTGGAGATTCTTGCTCTACAATCATCGTTTGACCATGACGGTTGATATCTGAGAGCTTAGCTACATGCTCTAAAAGTGCGAACTAAAGGTTTATGTCGACATAGCAAGGTGTGCGTGCGTGGGTGAGCCATCATACAACATTTATTTCACATCATTGCATTACACAACATGAGATCCTCATCATATAAATTTTTATGGGCACTTTTATATGATAAGTTATATTGATGTATCCAATCCTTAACATATATATCTGTATGAGCATTTTTATAAGTTAAATTTTGTACATATGATTTGAAAGTATTCTTTGTTTCAATAGTAGCTTTACACCTAGAGGGGGGTGGGGGTGAATACATTTCTTAGTCACTTGACTATCTTTTTGATTAGTTGTGTTGTGTATTTATTTAGTTCAATTAGCTTTCAAGATGGAGACACATCACATAAGTATTTATAGTGGTTCCCAAGGTAAGGGTACATCCACTGTCCCTTGCACCATTCTAACAGTGTGTTAGACAAAGGCAACTTCTCCAATCTCAGCTCAAAGAGCTTACAACACAGATCCTTCAGCATCTCTCAGACTCCTCCAAGTCCTACCTCAGGCCCATGGACCTACCACTCCGAGTAAATGATACTCCTACAGCTCAGTGATCCGTAGATCATATATCTTAAACTTAATCAAAGTCCTAGAACTCAGGCTAGGAGGTAGCCCCACACTTAAATTCATACAGAATTCTACTCAGAGAATAAATCTCCTACCTCAGGTATACTGGACTTACTTCAAATCCACAAATAGATCCTTTATATTTCAGGCTTACAAATTAGATCTAGAAAGATCATACAAAGAGATTGAGTTTGTTGATGTTGACTTGCTCTAGAGAAAGTGTTTTCTGAGCCTGCTTGTTGGACTGAGTACAATCAGCTCTTTCTTCCTAACAGCTCCAGGAATGGATCTTCAAGGTTGTTCTGCTAGTGCTGAGATGTAACTATAGAGTGTTGTCTCTTCTTCAGAAAGAAAGAAATTTTTTTGACCATGTTGTTGAAAGTGGAATTAATCTTCAGTGAAATGTTTCTTCAACATCAACCTCTGTCTGTGAATCACATACTAACTATAAAGCAAGTTCATGGTTTGCTTTAACTTGGTCGAGAGGAAGAAGATGACCGAAAATTTTTTTTGTCTCAAAAACTATTTTCTTCATTCTCGGAACACTCCTTTTGTATCCCACCGTCCAATGACTCTATCCTCAACGAGGACCACCAGAATGGGAAACTGCAACAAAACCTTCGCATTAACTACAGTATACTAAAGGCAAGCAGCGCCTTTTGTCCTTTTACAATTAAAACCAGCGTTATTTGAATTTTTGCTGACGTCAACATGACTCAACTCCTACAGACTTAGCAAATTCTAGACAAACTACACAGACATTGAGTGATGCCTTGTCAGTCAACGCACAAGTACTTAGCTGAATTTTGCATCTTAGTCATTGAGTGTGTTGAGTGATCCTTCATCACTCAACACATATAGACTTTTATAGTCTCGCAGCTTAGGCATCGAGTTAGCCTTGATCTCTCGAAGCTTCTTGACTTTGTTAATTTTTTCTGTATGAAGGAGTTGAGTGCAACTTCTTCACACAATGCTTCTGTCCTTGGCCTAGCTTCTTGATGAGGTATTGAGCGGTCTTTCTTCACTCAATGCTTATGTACTTAACCTGATTTCCAGATGAGTAGGAGTTGAGTGAACTACCTTCACTCAATGCTTCTGTCCTTAGAAAGATTTCCAGATAGCAACCCCGATGCTTTGACTTCTTGAAGTTCTGTCAATGCTTTTAGGCTTCTTAGCATTGAGTGAACTACCTTCACTCAATGCTTCTGAACTTAGACAGATTTCTGCTATGCCAGCATCCTGTCTTGAGTCAAGAAGTATTGTGTCCCTGACTACCTATCAAAATAGTGCAACTGAGAACAACATGTATACATTGAACTTGGAGCAAACATCAAATACATTAATATGTATATCATCGTCTTGTGGGCCTTCTTAAAATCTAGGACATTGTGATCAATGAACCCAACAATCTCCCCCTATTTGAAGAAGTCATAACCCTAGATAATGATATACACTACCGCATATAACAGATAAACATTCACAAAATTTGAGAACAGAAAATGAAGCACACACACAAAAATATAAATATTATTAAAGGCAATAATCATAAATATACAATGTTCTTAAAATAAGTTCTTTCCTACATCCCTCAAGGAAAATACAAAACATATCATGTTTCTAGTTCCTTAATCACTATCCCCCTGCTGGGTTTCTTGGCAGCCTTTTTCTTATCTTCATCCTTCTTTTCCTTTTGTCTCTCAAAATAGTTATAGGGCTTAGGAAAGTACTTGCTGGGCTGCACATCACCTGGTGGCAGTGCACTTGACTTTTTATCTCTTTTGAATTTCCTTCTGGCCTCTTCATTTTTTTTCTAGTTTGCCCCATTTATGGAGCAATAAACCTTTCCTCTATCAGTTTTCATATCTTTTATTTGATCCCAGGAAGACAAGATAATAGTCCTAGCCTAAGGACTCCACTACTCAAAATCTAGCCTGGTTTCCATCTCCTCTCTACACCTTTTCTTACTCAGCATGATTTCTTATTCTTCTTTAGCAATAGATTTGCCTCTTGCTCTGACTATTTGGTAAGCAATAGAACTGAATATAGGAATTAATGCAGCAGTAGAAGGTTCAGCCAACTAAGCACCTCCACTACAAGAAACTGGACTTTTAGCCACGACCTACCCACAAAAAATGGGCGCGGGCAATGCGAGCGTGGCTAATAGTATTAGCCACGCTGAATCCGTGGCAAAAAGAGTTTTAGCCACGACTTTTAGCCACAGTTTAGAATCGTGGCTAAAGGGTCTCTTTTCATCAATTATTAGCCACGGTCCCATTGTCGTGGCTAAAGCTCCTTATTTGCCACGGTTAAATTTCCGTGGCTAAAGGGGCAGTAAAAAACGAATAAGATTCCGCCGCCGCCGCCCGCCCGCCGCCGCCCCCGCCGCTGCCGGCCGCGAGCCCGCGAGCCCAGCTAATTCATACATTCATTGCGGAATGAGATATATAAACCCGAAATTTATATTGAAATTGGCGGTGTGGGAATAAAAATGCCACGACTTTTTACCACAGTTCAGGCTTCCGTGGCTAATACTGGCTTACTAGCCACGAAATAGGCAAACCGTGGCAAAAAGTGTTTTTTTGCCACAGTTCAATCATCCGTGGCTAATACTAACTTATTTGCCACGGTTTTGGTACCGTGACTAATACTTCATTATTAGCCACGGTTTTCTGCTGTGGCAAAAAAAAACGTGGCTAAAAGTCATTTTTCTAGTAGTGCTCCTTGATGATCAAATTGATCACCATACTGATCATCATACTAACCTTCTGGAATATGGACAAAAATATTTTCATCATATGAATACTGTTCGAGCCCCAATGAGCCTCTAATGACATTTGTGACCTAGATATCATTCTCAGTATTTGCCTTGATCATTGCCTTCTCCCCATTTATGACTTCTTCAGATACCACTGCAGTCAGGGAGTTCTGGCTACAGTAAGTCTTTCATCTAAATGATTTACTCCCTTGGTGATATGATTCTTAAACTCTAACATGTCATCATCTAGATTTTAAGTGCAAGAATTCATTCTCCTTTCTATAATTATCTTGTGGGCCTCCATCAGATTGTTTTGTGCATTGTGTTCCATTTCCATGTTGCTGGATGTTATGTTATGTCACACAAGAATATCATGCTGGGTTTTGCTGATTTCTCTCTGCTTGCTTTCAGTAAGTGTTACAGTAGGAGCAGCCCTTGTGAAAAATGCAATTGTGTTAGCTTTAAGCAAGTTGACTTCAAACATGATGAACTTGATCTCAGTGGAAAGTTACTGTCTAATATCCTTGATGGATTTATCAATGTATTGCTCTAACTGCCTTCTTTGATCATCAATCAGACCCTTTAGTTGAGTTAGGAATGCAGGTGACATCTATTCAGCTTGATGAGATGTATCTTATTCACATACATCTTCATCTCTTCCCCTGCAAGAAGTCTTTCTTCTGAGTCAGCCATCATATACTCCAAAGAATGTGCATCAACATGTACATCAGCAGCAACATTGCTCGTGTTAGAATCATAGGAGTCAATGTTATACACTGTACCTGGAGTAGTGAGTTCAGAGCGAATCTCCCCCTCAACTTCAGCACTGTCCATAGGGACATCTTGGTCTTATGCATTACCCATGGGAATTTGCTGCTCTGAAGTGCCTGTAACTGGAGTATCTTCTATTATCCTCTCAAGCGCTTGCTACCACCCTACTAGATGACAGAATAAAACAACTTCAGGACTCATAGGAGTTTGAGCAATCCTATTCTACAGATTTTCAATGAATGAGTCTAGTTGTTCTTGTAATGATTGGACAGTCTCCCCCTCAGCAGTGGCAAGTTTCTTAGATGTCTCCCCCAAAATAGTTATACATATATTTTCTACCACCTATTCAGTAAGTACTTCTAGAGCTTCAGCTAGAATCTCTTCAGACTGAGTTCCACCCAATTAATTCCTTGCTGTAGGTTAAGAGGAAATTGAGACCTGAGTACTTATATCTTTCCTTGGTTCTTCAGAAGAACTGCTTTCATTCAACTGAGGATTATGCGGCTCTTCCTCACTCTTCTCAAAAGAACATATCTTTGTTCTATCCTTAGTCACTGGTAAAATTTTCTTTTTCTTCTTCTCAGCACTTTGTTGCTGTGACAACAAAACTCTTTCCCATCTTTCAAACATTTTGGTGTCCATCCTCCTTATGTGGTGAAACTTTGTTCCTAGCCTCATGTTGAGGATCCCTAGAACTGTACTATGCAGATAAAGAGATAAAATTCTTCCCAGGTTTGGTTATGAGATGCATTCCACTGTTCTATCATGCAACACTTTACCCCAGTCTATTTTTTAGAGAGAATAATCCTAGTCATGAGTTCAAACATCTTTCTTGATATCTTATCATGTGAGACAGTCTTGCAAAGCAGAGCCTTCCCAATTAAATCTGCTAGAAACATTCCACTCAGATTCATCTCTTTCCTCAACATAGAACCAGTGGTATGCATAGAAAGCCCACACCACTTGAGGGATGTATTTATATTATCTTGAAATAAGTCTGTATCGTCATCAGACTCATTCATCTTGGGTAGATGCAGTGCTTTGCATAATATTTTGGGAGAAATCTTTAAAGTATGCCCATTGATTGAGGATTTGATTTTGTTTGAAGCTGGGTACATAATGACATTTGAGCACAATTCCAAAACATCTCTCTTCCAAATCAAAACTTGCTTGGATAGAAAGAAATTTATGTCAGCGACGTGGAGTAAGTGTAAGACTTACAAAACCTCCTCCGGAGCATCCTTGAAACCATTTCACATAAGTTCAGAGCCCTCGAATAGGAAATCCAATCCTTTCAGTGCCATAAATTTACTGAGTTTTTGAACGTTTGACGAGCTTTCGTCGCTGGGAGACAGTAGGTCACAAGGGCTAAGAATGTTGTTTCTTAATCTAAGCACACTCTGTTCTATTTTTACTTGCCACTAAGTATGGGATGTGGAGAGACACGTACCTGTTGTTGTAATCATGAAAAGGTCAACAGCTGAGATTAAAAGCCTCAATTTGAAGTCCCTGGGAGTATGCGTTGAGTGGACTCGATGCTTTCGACGCATTAGACGCACTCGATGCCTGAAGTTGTCTCAGTGCACTCAACACATGAGCATTTACACTCAGCCCATTCGATGCTTGGACACTTAGTCCATGTCATCTTTATTATTTTTTTGGAATTGACACTACCTGCAACAGAAAATGCATGATGAGATACAGAAGATATACTAAGTTCATCATACCCAATTAAAATTCTAAGGTGCTGAACTTGGCTTTATCTAGTGGCCTGGTGAAAATATCAACCACTTGCTTGTCTGTAGAGAAAAACTCAAGACTGATGTGCTCATATTTCACATATTCTCTAATAAAATGATACCTAATCTCTATGTGCTTATTCCTGATATGAGAAATAGGATTCCTAGTAATAGAGATTACACTAGTAGAATCACAAGACATGGGAGTTCTACATAACTTGAGATTGTAGTCCTGAAGCTGATGCTGGATGCACAGTAGATGTGCAGAGCAATAACCAGCTGAAATGTATTCTGATTCGGCTGTTGATGTAACATACCTAAAATAACTAGGCCCCTAAGAGTGGTTTTGTCATGACTAGGTCATGACAAAACCCTAGGAAGCTCAAAAGGCCAGGTGAATAAAGGAATGAAAGTGGAAATCACCTTCGTCTGCCAATAGCACAACCTCATCACCAAACCTATGGTTTGACTAAAAGGACTTGACTCCAGGACCCCGCCAAAACACCCCTGACCCTTTATGAGGTCCATAGGGTCACCAAGGACCCATTTGAGTCAATCAAAGTGGTCAAGTTGACCAAAGTCAACCTTAACCCTAAATGGGTCAAACTAACGTACATAGGGTCAATTGACCTCACCTTATCCAAATTGACCCCACCTAGACCTTCCTAACCCTTGAAGGAGGTCAATGGGTCACCAAGAACCCATTGGGGTCAACTAAAGAGATTAAGTTGACCAAAGTCAACTCTAACCCTAAATTGGTCAAAGTGTCATAACTAAGGGTCTAGTGGCCTCAGCGGTGCCAAAACAACCCTACCCAACCCCTACTAGACCTTAGGAGAGAAAAATAGGTCACTAAGGACCCAACGGGGGCAACCCAAAAGGTAAATTTGAACAAAATCAATTCAACCCTAGTTTAGGTCAAATCAACTCAAGTTGACCTAATCTACCCCAATCAATTTGGGGTGAGCCCAATTGAGGTGGTCCACTGGCCTCATGAGATTTAGAATTATCCAAAATGCCACTCATTTTTTGGAGGTGATGATTAGGAGAGAGAAAGCTCCATCTCTCCCATTTATAGAGGAGAGAGAAAGTGAGGAGTATAAGCCATTCATAGCTTGGAAGGCCAATGAAACCTCTCTTCATCTCCACTTGCTAGATTCATTCTCCCTGGTCAGTTATGGTGAGATCAATAGGATTTTCATGCTATTCAGAGACTAAATTCAGGGGGTTCTCCATTGGCCGAAAACCACCATTCTTGTCCATTAATGGATGTGAAGCCATGACATTCCGTCTCCCCTATTATGCTATCTTAAAAGCTTTCTTGGATCCCCAGCAATCATTTCAACTCCTTCCCAGAAGAATTTGAGCCCTCCTGTAGTGTAGTTGCAGAGCACCCAAAATCTCCAAATACGGCAATGGCGACACGGCGGTTGGCCCGACTCCAGCCCTCCCAAAAGATCCTATCCTCTTCTCCTATTCTAGTGGATAGATCCTATCTCATTGGCAACAATGTTTAGGGCCAATTATCACTCGATCGGGTAGGCCGAAAGCTTGATTTTCAAACTTTTAATTCCAATCACATCTCACTATTTCGGTGTAATGACACTGATTTTCTGATGTCATTATTTGTTTTGTCGACGTCATAATTATGACGTCAGGGCGTTACCCTTTTTGTTTTGTTGACGGCGCTGCACCATTTGTGCGTTTTTGGGTCCGTTAAGCTTGTATATCCAGATTTTTTTGGGATTCTAATGGGTTGGAATGCTTACCCTGATATAAAGGATGAGGTTTTGAGGCCTTAGGCTTGTCCAGTTCTGTTGTGATCCGAGCATTTTGGAGTCCTGGCGCGTGTTTGGACCCTTGTGGTGATGTTTTTGCTTATGAGAGCATTTGATGTTGTGTCTCAAGAATGGTATGTCGGATTCTAGGGTTGTCATCATTTATTGAATTCATTTAACTCATATTTCCATGTTCAGCTATTTGATTATGATAATTATTATGTCAAAGCCTTACGCTTGTTTTGATTCTCGGGAAGCCCTCCTAAAGGGGTGGGTTTCCGTCGAACTCTTAGTTTCTTACACTTTCTGGGTGCTGTATGGAGCTCGACGAACATCGAGGTGAGCTCGATAAACATTGCGTTGAGCTCGAGGAACGTCGAGCGGTTCTGGGTTCTGATTTCGACGAATTCGGTGCGCAGTTCGTCAAACGGAATGTTTGTTCCTTTACATTCGATGATTTTCGAATTGAGTTCGACGATCGGTCCCTGAGTTCGATGAATTTTGAACAGAATTCGTCGAACAGGGTTTTTTCCTGTGTGTTCTGATGGTTAAAACTTGCGGTGCCCCGTAGGTTTTTTTAATAAGGATGGTTGATTTGGTTTTTGAAGATGTGGCGCGCTGATTTCTTATTTGGATATAAAAAAGTTTTGAAACCGAGTTTTAAAAAAAGGTGGCAAGTGCACTTATCACGTGTAGTACATAATATTCCAGTGAGGAATATCAGGGTCGTATTGTTCTCGGGGACGGGTTGATTATTTCTACTCATCCCTAGAGGGAACTATTATTCTACCAAAAATAACTTGTCTAGTTATTAGTTATATATATAAAAACAAAAAATAAACATTAACAACCTGATGACGAAATAACGCAACTGTATCAAATTGAATTTGAACCAAAATAAACTTTTAATAAATAGAGATACTAAATTTCAAATTAATTAAGACGAAGACTTGGTCGTGGAGGTTCCACAAACATGAACCCACCTATCTCTATGACTATCGCTCACCTGAACATTAAGTCTATTTGACCGGGCTCTCATCTGACGAAGTATTTCTCTTAATTCCCGCATAACGCTAAGAACCCCACTATTGGATGGGGAACCTAATCCGGTAGAATTGCGAGCTTCCTCTCTCGAGGGTTGGTGCAGAACTCCCTTTAGCCAGGGGTGATCGGTCCATACACACGGCTTGTCCTCTAGCTAGCGTATGGACTTTGGAAATAAAGCCCACACATTGATATGTGGTTCTACGTGTCGTAATCCCGGGGCAAACCTTAAGTAATTTAATTAAAGAGAAAAAGAGGACCTTTAATTATTTAAAGCGATTTTATCTGTCCCAATGCACTTCGATACTGAGGGCTAAGGGCGGTTAGGCACTCATCGGAATGGGGACGGTTTGCAAAAAGAAATGTAGAATTGAAAATGCGAGTCCTACTCAAACGAGTAGGCGGAAAATGAAAGCAGTAAAAGAAAGCAGTAAATGAAAACTGAAAATGAAAGCAGTAAAGTGCAGGTCCTACTCAAACGTGTAGGCGGGAAATGAAAGCAGCAAAGTTGCGAGTCTTACTCAAATGAGTAGCTGGGTAATGAAAGCAGAAAATTGCTAGTCCTACTCAAACGAGTAAGCGGTAAATGACAAGTCCTACTCAAACGAGTAGGTGAGAAAATAAAGCTAAAAATGCGAGTCCTACTCAAACGAGTAGGGGGAAATTACAAGTCCTACACAAACGAGCAGGCGGGAAATTAAAGCGAGTCCTACTCAAATGAGTAGGAGGAAATAGATGAACACACACACACTCTATAGAAAATAAAATGCACACACTCTACAAGAATAAAACGCACACACTCTACATAAAATAAAAACAAACACACTTTACAGAAATAAAAACACACGCACTCTACTTGAATAAAACCTAACTCATACACTCATGCACACAAGCGAAAAAGATAAAAACAAAGTGACCAAAAAATTGAAATGATAATATTTTTACCGGTAGAATATTCTAGAAATGCATAAAAAGAAGAAATCAAAATTAAAGAAGCAAATTTTTTTGGAAATAAAAGCAAAAATTAAAGTGCTTGAAAAATTAAAATAACGACTTTGCAATTTTTATAATTCTATAAAAATGCTTAAAAAGTGGAAGAAAGAGTAAAAGAACAAAAAGTTTTACAAAAAAAAGACTAAGTAAAAAGAGAAGAAAACCACTTTAAAATCATTTTTATAAATTGATAAGAATGAACATAAATAGTACAAAAAAATCCTAAGTCTAAACCAAGCTAAGTAAAGATTACAAAAACATAAAAGCATGAATCTATACTCATACACACACACACCCATATTAAAAAGGTAAAAGACCAAAGATAAAACAAGATAAATAAGATTGCTTCAGAAGGGGCACTAAGATGCATTCCAAAACCATATAAATTGAGAAAATCTACAAATTTTATTAATTTAAAGAGGAGTTACAAAGAAAACAAAAACAAAAACTAAAGAGAGGGTGAGAAAATTCACTTATATAGCATGGAATAACAGCTAAGCAGCACCTACCATAAGAAAAATGGTTCAAAGAAACGAACCCTTGGATCTTACAACAAACTTTTATTTATAGGCAAAAAATTCTGAGTACACGCCCTAGGTCACGGGCGTGTAGTGGGGGCATTTCAGTACGGTTGCTGATGTGATCCAGTACATTTATTGCTGGTTTGACTTTTGGGGCTGTACACGTGGAAGTCATGGACGTGACCCTGCTGTCACGGGCGTGTAGGGTGGGGGGGGGGGGGGGGGGGGGGGGGCGTGTCAGGGAGATTTATCTGGGGAAGGCGTCGAGTCATTTCGTCGCCGACACTATCTTATCTGGGATAGGTGGAGAGGTCATGGGCGTGTTGCTGACTTGGCATGGGCGTGTCTGTGAGTTCGACGATTGTCGAATGCTGATCGTCGAGCTGGAGGCGTTGAGTGGCGAATTTAACAATTGAGAAAATCTACAAATTTTATTAATTTAAAGAGGAGTTACAAAGAAAACAAAAACTAAAGAGAGGGTGAGAAAATTCCCTTATATAACATGGAATAACAACTAACCACCACCTTCCATAAGAAAAATGGTTCAAAGAAACGAACCCTTGGATCTTACAGCAAACTTTTATTTATAGGAAAAAAATTCTGAGTATACGCCCTAGGTCATGGGCGTGTAGTGGGGGCATGCCAGTACGGTTGCTGATGTGATACAACACATTTATTGCCGGTTTGACTTTTGGGGCTGTACACGTGGAAGTCATGGACGTGACCCTACTGTCACGGGCGTGTAAGGGGTGCGTGTCGGGGAGGTTTATCTGGGGAAGGCGTCGATTCATTTCGTCGCCGACACTGTCTTATCTGGGATAGGTGGAGAGGTCATGGGCGTGTTGCTGACTTGGCATGGCCGTGTCCGTGAGCTTGACGATCTTGATGTTAGCAAAGGCTCCCCCTGAGATGTAGAATTGTTCAGGAAGTTGGAGCTTTGCTGCAGGGTGATAGACCTTCAAACTGAAGCTTTGACCAGATGAGCTCCAGGAACTTCTTGACAGATATTGTAGTTGTTGTCCTTTGAAGAATCCTGGAAGAAGATAGAAGAAGAATCTTGATTTTGATTAGCTGTTCTTCTTCTTCTTCAGATTGCTTTGATGTTTTTGGTCTAGGTCTTTCTCCCTTTTTTGTGTCTTGGTTTTTCTGTCGACTGATGATTCTGATGATTGCCCTATGTTGTGTAGAAGAGAAGGAAAAATTCCTTTTTTATATTTTCCACATAAATTTCATTTCGAAATTTGAATTCCGCTCTGCATTCATTGTTGATGGCCTTGGGAATATTTGCATTGATTGGTTTCCCCAACTGTCCCATTGAAAAACGACAAGCAATAATCCTGATGAAGTCCATAATCAATGCTGCGTCTAATGGTAATATTCAGAGAATATTTTAGCATTGATTACTTAGGCATTGTTGCAATAGATTAAGGACAGGGAGGAAAATAACCAAGTCTGGTTCTTCACAGAATTCGTCGATCTGGGTCCAAAGTTCGTCGAGCTGAGAAGTCAAGTTCGTCAACCAGATAATGGTTGTTCGTCGAGCTGGGATACAAGATCGTCGAACTAAGAACAAAACTTCTTACTCTAGAGCCTTGCCATTTCTGTGCATCAAGATCGTCGAGCTGAGAATGTGACTTCATCGACCCAATAATAGAATTCCATTTTTCTTGGACTTAAGAATGTTGAAGTAATGTGTCCAGAAATCGTCGACCTCAGAAATGTTGAAGTAATGTGACTTCATCTTCTTCCAGGATTCTTCAAAGGACAACAACTACAATATCTGTCAAGAAGTTCCTGGATCTCATCTGGTCAAAGCAACAGTTTGAAGGTCTATCACCCTGCAGCAAAGCTCTAACTTCCTAAACCATTATACATCTCAGGGGGAGCCTTTGCTAACATCAAGATCATCGAGCTCACGGACACGCCCGTGCCAAGTCAGCAACACGCCCATGACCTCTCCACCTATCCCAAGATAAGATAGTGTAGGCGACGAAATGACTCGACGCCTTCCCCAGATAAAACCTCCCCGACACGCCCCCCCTACACGCCCGTGACAGCAGGGTCACGTCCATGACTTCCACGTGTACAGCCCCAAAAGTCAAACCAACAATAAATGTGTTGGATCACAACAGCAACCGTACTGACATGCCCCCACTACACGACCGTGACCTAGGGCGTGTACTCAGAATTTTTTGCCTATAAATAAAAGTTTGCTGTAAGATCCAAGGGTTCGTTTCTTTGAACCATTTTTCTTATGGAAGGTGCTGCTTAGGTGTTATTCCATACTATATAAGGGAATTTTCTCACCCACTCTTTAGTTTTTGTTTTTGTTTTCTTTGTAACTCCTCTTTAAATTAATAAAATTTGTAGATTTTCTCAATTAAACGTAGTATTTTGACAATTTTACTGAGAAATTTCAGAAAACAAATTAAAGTTAATTTATAAGATATATACAAAAAGTAAGCATTTTATTAAAGAAAAATAACGAAAATAAACACAAACTTAAATATTGTACGTAAAAATGCGTATATTTATAACTTATCAAATACCTCCATACTTAAGCTTTTGTTATTCCAGAGCAAAAGTTGGATATATACTTATAAAGAATTAAAGAAATCCTAAGTTTAGCTACCGCTTCAATTAATTGAAAGAAATATCTAAATAAACATTTGTGGTATAAGTGTTAAGTCCTAAATTATGACAAAAATTTAAATAAAGGAAGAGTTTCATCTAAAAACTTCTCGATATAATCAAATAGAAGGCAAAATTGTATTTGTTAGGTTAACAAAAATAGATTGAGATTATGAAAACTTTAGCTTATAAGAATTAAAGGAAATAATGCAATTTAAAAATTATGCTCTCAAAAAGATTTTAAAATTAAATATAAAATAATTTGAAATTGGCTAAGTGGGATGTTGTGGTTTATGAAGAGGGCTTTGATTTAGAGGTGGGGTATATTTTTTCGCTCAAACCACTAATGAAATATTTTTGGTAGAAGATGAATGTTTAGGAAAACGAAATCTTATTTTCCATAACATATAAATTTTTTTAACAACTTCATATAACCCAATGTATATGTATAGGAGTAATGAATTTTATCCTCTTATCTGTAACATATAATCTTTTAAAAAATTGGATGCCTATGTTTACGAAAACAAATCTTATTATCACTGACATAGGATCTTTTAAAGATCAAAAGCATGTCAAGTATGACATGAAAAAATGTAGATAGGTTTTTTTTCAAAAAAAACTAGTTTTAATAAAAACATTTTGAGAGCAACCTTTATAAATTGAACGTTCCAATATTTCAAAATAAAAAGCTTGGAGTAATCATAATTTGAAATCTAAGGTTGTTATTTTCTAAAAAAATATATGTGCAACTATTTAGATAAATTAGAAGTGGTGCTGAAAATAAGTCCATTATCTAAATAAAAAATACATACGAAATTCTTTAAAACTTAACCCCAGATATCTAAATCAATCAATATTAAATTAATATATAAATAGTAAATAAAGAATTAATAAAATTCACTTATAAATAAACTCGCAACTAGATTTTTGGACGATGAAAAGGGTTTAAGAATGAGATATTTGATTTATTTTTTTCATAATAAAAGTTTTTTTGTGAATTTTTAGAGTTCATAATTTTTCTTTGTATTTTTGATTATTTTCTTTTTTTAGAGTTATTGTCTTTTTGTTGGATTTCGGTTTTTCTAAAATTTAATTTTTTATTTTTTATTTTTTTCTAATATTTTTTTTAGTTTAGTTTTTTGATTTTTTTTTAACATTTTTTAAAATTTATTTAGAAGAAAGGGAAAAGAAAGAAGTGTTATTAACAAAGAAGACAAGGGGGGGGGGGGAAGAGAAAGATTTTGTATAAAAAAATTTACAAAGTAAAAAAAAATATTATTTTGAATTTATGTTTTATATAATTTATTTTTGAATTTTTTGTGTTTTATGAATTTTTTTTAGTTTTTGATTAAAAAAAAGCAAAAAAAATTTTTAGTTTTAAATTTTTTGCATTTTTGTATGTTTTTTTATTACTGTAGAATATAAAAGTGAAAAATAAGAAAACACCCTCATACTAAAATCCAACATTGTCCCCAATGTTGCAACGTAAGTATGAGGAACGATAAGAGGTAAAATGCACTATTTACAAAAAAAAAAGGGAGGGTAGAAGCTTCCGTGAGACGAGGTCGGGGAGACGTAGTATGATATCCTGCATTTCTTAATAACAAATAGTAAAATTATAATGAAAGTGAAAAAGATAAAGTCGGCCACAAGTCTGTGGGTAGTAGTGGCAAGTGTGGGTGTAACGCCGTATTTAACTAACGTCTTAGCCATTTTGGCGTTACAGATATGTGTTCCCCTATCGCACACAATAGCGGGAAGCACTGAAGCGAGAAAATAGATATATTATTATATATATATATATATATATTGTTTTTTAGTTTATTTTTTTGTAAACATTTTTTTGGATTTTTGAAAAAAATAAAAGAGTTAAAATAAAATATGTAGACGAGAAAATATATATATATTTTTTTGTTATTTATTTATATAATTTTTAAAGTTTTTTTATTGTTTTTTTAGATTTTAGGTTTTTTAGATTTTTGGGGGTTTTTAGTCTTTTAGATTTTTTTGTATTTAGATTTTTTTGATTTTTAGTTTTTGTGTTTTTAGTTTTTTATATATTTTAGTTTTTAGATTTTTAGTGTTTTAGTTTTAGATTTTTTTAGTTTTTTAGTTTTTTTTGTTTTGATTTTTTAAATTTTGTAGGACATGACGTCATTTTAAATATTTTTTTTGTTTTTATAGATAATACTAATATGATACTTTTTTAAGGTTTTTTGTTTGTTTTTTATAGTACTTTTATTATAATTACTATTATTAAGTTTTGTTGGCCATTTTTGTTTTGTATATATGTATAAATAAAAATAGGTAAAAGTAATAGTTTTCCAGAATTCCAAATAACAACAAGAAAATTTTCCCGGCAACGGCGCCAAAAACGTGATTGATTCACCAAGTCCCCGGCAACGACGCTAAAAACGTGGTGGTTAAAACTCCAAAAAATTCGGGTTTAAAACACGTGGCGCCCCGAGCGGATCTATTTAGATAAGTGGTGTATTTTTTTAGGAAGACGGGTCCGCGGATTTATTATTTGGATATAAAAATAGGTGAAACCGAGTATTGACGAAAGGAGGCCAGTGCACCTGTCGCGTGTAGTACAGGATATTCTGGTGAGGAATATCGCGGTCGTATTGTTTTCGGGGACGGGTTAATTATTTCTACTCTTCACTAGAGGGAACTATTATTCTACCGAAAATAACTTGTCGGGTTATTATTTATATATATAAAAATAGAAAATAAAATGGCAAAAGACCGATGAAGACATAGCATAACGACATCAAAATGTATTTGAACCAAAAAGTTTTTTAATAAAAAGACATCCTAAATTTCAAATTAATTAAGGCGGAGACTTGGCTGTGGAGGTTCCACAAACATGAGCTCACCTATCTCTAGGACTATAGCTCACTTGAACATTAAGACTATTCGCCCGGGCTCTTATCCGACGAAGGAATCCTCTTAATGCCTGAATTATACTAAGAACCCCGCTATTGGGTGGGGAACCCAATCCGGTAGAATTGCGTGCCTCCTCTCTTGAGGGTTAATGCGGAACTTCCTTTACCCAGGGGTGATCGGTCCATACGCACGGCCTCTCGGCTAGCTAGCATATGGACTACGAAAATATAGCCCACACATCGATATGTGGTTTTAGGCGTCATAAACCCGGGACAAACCTTAAGTAATTTGATTAACGAGAAAAGAGGACCTTTAATAATTTAATGCGATTTTATCTGTCTCAATGCTCTTCGATACTAATGGCTAAGGGCGGTTAGCCACTTATCGGAATGGGACGGCTTGCGAAAAGAAATGCAGAATTGAAAATGCGAATCCTATTCAAACGAATAGGCGGGAAATAAAAGCAGTAAATGAAAACTAAAAATGAAAGCAATAAAGTGCAAGTCCTACTCAAATGAGTAGGCGACAAATGAAAGCAGTAAAATTGTGAGTACTACTCAAACGAGTAGGCGAGAAATAAAAACAGAAAATTGCGAGTCCTACTCAAACGAGTAGGCGGGAAATGACAAGTCCTACTCAAACGAGTATGCGGGAAATTAAAGCTGAAAATGCGAGTCCTACTAAAACAAGTAGGTGGGAATTTACAAGTCCTACTCAAATGAGTAGGCGGGAAATTAAAGCGAGTCCTACTCAAATGAGTAGGAGGAAATTGATGCACACACGCACACACTCTACATAAAATAAAACACACACTATAAATAAATAAAACGCACACACTACATAAAATAAAAACAAACACACTCTACATAAATAAAAACACACACACTCTTCTTGAATAAAACCCAATTCATACACTCACGCACACAAGCAAAAAAGAGTAAAAAGAAGTGACCGAAAAATTAAAATGGTAACATTTTTACCGGTATAATATTCTAGAAATGCATAAAAAGAAGAAATCAAAATTAAAGAAGCAAAAGTTTTTGGAAATAAAAGCAAAAATTAAAGTGTTTCAAAAATTAAAATAACGACTTTTCCATTCTTATAACTCTATAAAAATGTTTAAAAACTGGAAGAAAGAGTAAAATAATGAAAAGTTTTACAAAAAAATTCTAAGTATAAAGAAAACAAAAGCACTTGAAAATCATTTTTATAAATTGATAGGAATGAACATAAAGAGTACAAAAAAGTCCTAAGTCTAAACGAAGCTAAGTAAAGATTACGAAAAGATAAAAGCATGAATCTGTACTAATATAAACACACACACACCCATATTAAAAAGAAAAAAAACAAAAGAAAAAATAAGGTAAATAAGATTGTTTAAGAAGGGGCACTCAGATGCATTCCAAAACATATAAAGGAGAAAATCTACAAATTTTATTAATTTAAATATGAGTTACAAATAAAACTAAAACCAAAACTAAAGAGAGGGAGAGAAAATTCCCTTACATAGCATGGAATAACACCTAAGCAGCACCATCCCTAAGCAAAATGGTTCA
Source organism: Platanthera guangdongensis (assembly GCA_039583875.1). NCBI lineage: Eukaryota > Viridiplantae > Streptophyta > Magnoliopsida > Asparagales > Orchidaceae > Platanthera > Platanthera guangdongensis. Next base: position 77,290,399 of record CM077148.1, read on the forward strand.
AAGAAACAAACCCTTAGACCTTACAACATACTTCTATTTATAGGCAAAAAATTTTGACTGCACGCCCTTGGTCACGGGCGTGTAGTGGGGGCGTGTCAGTACTATTACTGATGTGATCCAACACATTTATTGCTTGTTTTACTTTTGGGGCTGTACACATGGAATTCACGGGCGTGACCCTGCAGTCACGGGCATGTAGGGGGGACGTGTCGGGGAGGTTTATCTGGGAAGGCATCAAGTCATTTCGTCATCAGTGCTGTCTTGTCTAGGACAGGTGGAGAGGTCATGGGCGTGTGGCTAACTTGGAACGGGCGTGTCCGTGAGTCCGACGATCGTCGAATGCTGATCGTCAAGCTGGAGGCGTTGAGTGGCGATGGCGTCGAGTGGTTGGCATTGAGTGGTTGGCTGGAGTCAAGTGATTGGCATTTAGTGGTTGGCGTTGAATGTGTGTCAAAGATTGAACACGGGCGTGTCGAGTCGTATCGACAATCATCGAGTTGGGTTCGACGAACGTTGAGGGCGTGATACGGGGCTTGTTTAGGAATCGTCAAACGCAGATCGTTGAGTTGAGATCGACGAACGTCGAGGTGGTGACACGGGCGTGTCACGGGATGAACACGGGCGTGTCGGATAGTTTGACGAATGTCAAACACCAATAATCGAGCTGGCGGCAACATCTTTTGGAATCAAAGTCACACGCACAGGTCACGGGCGTGACCGAGAAGTACACGGGCATGTACTTTGGAATTTTGACAAGTTTCCTGAAAAATTTCAGAAAACAAATTTAAGTTAATTTATAAGATATATACAAAAATGGAAGCATTTTATTAAAGAAATATAACTAAAAATGATGAAAATAAACAAAAATGACTTAAATAATGTACGTAAAAATATGTATATTTACCACTTATCTAATACCCCATACTTAAGTTTTTCCTATTCCAGAGCAAAAGTTGGAGATATACTTATAAGGAATTAAAGAAATCCTAAATTTTGGTACCGCTTGAATTTATTGAAAGAAAGATCTAAATAAACATCCGGGGTATAAGTGTTAAGTCCTAAATTATAACAAAAATTTAAATAAAGGAAAAGTTTCATCTAAAAACTTCTCGATATAATCAAATAGAAAGCAAAAATTGTATTTGTTCGGTTAACAAAAATAGATTGGGATTATGGAAACTTTAGCTTATAAAAAATTAAAGAAATAATGCAATATAAAAATTATGCTCTCAAAAAGGTTTTAAAATTAAATCTAGAATCATTTGAAATTGGCTAAGGGGGATGTTTTGGTTTATGAAGAGGGCTTTGTTTTAGAGGTGAGGTATATGTTTTCGCTCAAACCTCTAATGAAAGTTTTTTGGTAGAAGATGGATGTTTAGGAAAACCAAATCTTATTTTCCATAACATATATATTTTTAACAACTTCATATAACCCAATGTATATGTATAGGAGTAATGAATTTTATCCTCTTACTCTGTAACATATAATCTTTTGAAAATATTGGATGCCTATGTTTACGGAACAAAATCTTATTCTCATTGACATATGATCTTTTAAGGATCAAAATCATGCCAAGTATGACATGAAAAAAAGCAGATATGTTTTTTTTTCAGAAAGAAAACTAGGTTTAATAAAAAATTTTTGATAGCAACCTTTATATATTGAACATTCCTATAAAAATTACTATTATTATCTCATGCATTGCACGTTTTAAAAATGTCAATTCATTATGTTGAACGACCGTAAAAATCTAGTTTTAATGCTATTATAAATTTAGAACTTGCATACTTTGAGGTGTCCTCTAGGAACCTCTAAACTCATGTAGGGCATCTAATTTTGTAAAAGAAGTTATTTCTGCAGCGTATAACTACTTTGCTCGTGGATTAGATGAGACACTAAGCTGAGAGATACGGTTAACTACCATACTTAGACTGATTTTACCTTTAACTAACTTAAAGAATATTTCTTCATGATTAAGTAGGTATTTTACCTCAGCGTCCAAAGTTATCTCCTGCTAACATGGCATCATGACACACATTTTTTCCCTTACTCTAATACAACTTTATTGGTAGCGAAAAATGCAGGTTGTGATAGTTGATATCAGAGGGAGGTTGGTTTGACAAGTTGGTCGAACCAGCCAATCTCGTTTAGTTTGTTTCCCGTCATTCATTTGCATACACGCACTGATGTTTCATCACTACGTCTTAACCGAAGCATAGTCCCTACACTCATAACATGATAAGAAGTATACGGGGCATATTATGTAGTATGTGACGCATAATATGTGTTTATATATGGATCCACCATAGGAGGCAACATGTGACGGTTATGTAGTATTGGATGCATAACCATCATCACATGGGCGCCGATTAGCACGTTTTCTTTTTTTCGTTGCATGCGATGTTATATAGTATGGGATGCATAACATTTCATGTGTACACCGCTCATGCATGCATTAAGGCTTTTTTAGAATGCATAGCACTGCAAACATAGTATATCATCGCATATGCACGCGTGCTAAGTTAAGGTTTACATGATGACAAATGTACACATATTATTTTAAAGAAGAATAAAGAATTCATGCATTCATATCATAGGAACCTGAGTAAATAGGATGAGTGGATATCATCCTAAGTAGGATATAACATCATTATAAAATCTCAGAGCAAGTTGCAACATAAGCAAGTGTCTTAAGTATGGTCTGAACTAGTTGTGTGGCGTTGTTGTAATCTAGGATTTTTGATGAGTCGTTCGTTATGTTTTTTAGAAATGCCGCCAAAGCATCATGCGACGAGGTCGACTCCCCAGTTAGAGAGTGAGTCGTCATATGCGCAGAGTTATGTATTGATCGAGAGTATGCTTCATAGTAATGAGACTCTGTCGAGGCAGTTAGTTGCGATGCAGTCGCAGATTCAGTTTTGTTGTCTGTCGCTCTCGCGCAACAACCCTTAGCGCAAGATTTTGTTGTGGTTCAAGTCTAACCTTCTAATCCTGCTCCTATGGTAACCCTAGTGACGCTACCATCGGAGATGAACCTTATATCGCATTTCCTACGATTGAGACCTCCCACTTATGATGGGAGTGCTGACTTTATGGTTTTGGATGATTGGATCATCACTATCGAAGTGATGTTCACGTATTCGGTGATTGTTGAAGCCTTAAAGGTAATGATTGCTACCTACCAGCTAAAAGGCCTGACAAAGACTTGGTGGATTCGGGAAAGGGAAAGTTTGAAGGAAGGATGCTCTTGGGTGTCCTTCAAGATGATGCTGCTTAAAAAGTTCATACCCTCGGTCGTGCAGGACCGTCTGATGAATAATTTCCTACATTTGAAGCAGAGACAACTCACAGTGAGACATTATGAGGTCGAGTTTAGTAAGTTGAGCTATTTTGCTCCTGATTTGGTAGCCTCGGAGGTAGGCAGAGTGAAGCATTTTCTCGGAGGATTAAGAAGCGATGTCCAGCAGTTGGCATGCACTTATAGAGCTGAAAGCTATGCTGAGGCAGTGGAAGCTGCTTTGAAGGTTGAGGTAATCTAAAATGCCAAGAATCGAGGTGCTGCGGCAAGGAAAGAGAAGTGGAAAGGTGACGAGGATGGAAGCTCTAGGGCATCTGGCCCTTCCAAAAGGTGTTTCAAGAGGACTGCCGGCCTGAGGCAGCAGTAGGTGCTCGCCATCCAAGGTGCACCCAAAGGTGATCTGGTGTGACCGATATGTGAAAAGAAGTGTCATGACATCAGTCGTTGTTGGTCGAAGGATAAGACTTGCTTCTAGTGCAGGTAGTAGGGGCACCTGAAGTCTTCTTGCCCCCAGGCTCAAACTCTACTGCAGCCTGCACCGCTTTGGGCTCTGCTGCCACCACCAAACCAGGACAAAGGGAAAGGAAAGCTAAATGTTGTGACTAGAGAGGAAGCTTAGACCTCTACCCAAGTGATTTCAGGTTAGACCCTAGTTTAACTTTTTGTTTTTTGTCCTCTTTAGTTGCCCTAGTTTTCATTCATTTGGTTTTATATGCTACGATTTTAGGGGAGTTTAATGTGTGGAATAGGTTGGTGCGCGTTCTTTTTGATTTGGGTTCCACCCATTCCTTTGTGGCCCGAAGGTTCGTAGATAAACATCATTTGAACATGGATCAGCTAGGAGACTCCTTCAACGTCAATCTTCCCTCTAGTGAATTGGTAATATCTAATCAAGGAGTTCTGAGATGCCCTATTTATCTAGGCAATATCCTAGCCTTTACGGATCTGATGGTGTTGGATCTGGTGGATTTTGATGCGATCTTGGGCATGGACTGGCTGTCCAAGTATGATGCGGTCATCTAGTGCAAGGCAAAGCGACTGGATTTCAGGATGGATAATGGCCAACCTGTGAGTGTCTATGGTTTTCAGGATAGGGTTTCCCCTATCAATTCTATGGTACGTGATTGTCATGCTATAGATTCTAGTTGTGAGTCATTTTTTGTTTCTATTTCTTCTTGGGAAACTGCTTTTGTTACACCACATCATGAGGATGTCTCGGTGGTGCTAGAGTTTCCAGATGTTTTCCTGATTGTCTTCCAGCGCATCCTCCGATGAGGGATATAGATTTTGTGATAGATCTCGAGCCAGGTACTCATCTTATTGCCAAAGCACCATACTGTATGGCTCTACTGATTTGGATGAGTTTCGTACTCAGCTTGATGAATTGCTGTCGTATGGATTTATTAGACCAAGTTCTTCTCCGTGGGGTGCTCCTGTATTATTTGTAAAGAAGAAGGATGGATCGATGAGGCTTTACATCGATTACATAGAATTGAATAAGGTGACCATTAAGAATAGATATCCCTTGCCGAGAATTGATGATCTGTTTGATCAGTTGCGTGGTAGCTCGGTATATTCAAAGATTGATCTTCATTCAGGCTACCACCAGGTGAGAATTCGTGAGGCGGATATTCCACGGACCGCTTTCCGTTCACGGTATGGACACTTTGAGTTTTTGATTATGTCCTTCAATTTGACGAATACACCCTCCGCATTCGTAGATTTAATGAATAGAGTGTTCAAGGATTCCTTGGATCATTTTGCGATCGTGTTCATAGATGACATCCTTGTGTATTCCCGCAGTGTTGAGGAACATACTCAACATTTGCGATTGGTTTTGTCGATCCTGAGGGAGCATGAGCTTTATGCAAAGTTGACCAAGTGTGAGTTCTGGCAATCTCAGGTATCCTTTCTGGGGCATGTTGTAAGCAAGGACGGTATTTTCGTAGACCCGACCAAGATTTCTACTGTGATGGAATGGGAGAGACCTTCTACACCTAAGGAGATTAGGAGCTTCTTAGGCCTGGCTGGCTATTATAGAAGAGATTGTGTACTGCTCCATTGTTAGCCTTGCCTACCGAAGGGGTTGAGCACACTGTCTATGTGGATGCATCGCATATTGGACTAGGCTGTGTTTTGATGCAATATAGGAAGATGATCACGTATGAATCAAGACAATTGAAAATTCATGAAAGAAACTATCCTACGCATGACTTGGAGTTTGTTGCAGTAATTTATGCGCTGAAGCTTTGGAGACATTTATTGTATGGCGTGTTGTGCAAGATCTATACAGACCATAAGAGTTTGAAGTACGTCTTCACTCAGAATGAATTAATTCTGCGCCAACGTAGGTGGTTAGAAATGTGGCTGATTATGATGTGGAAATCCTTTATCATCCAGGAAAGTCTAACGTAGTAGCCGATGTTTTGAGTAGAAAGACTGCCAAAATTTTTAATTTGTCGGTATAGTCCTTGGTAGAAGAATTCTTATTGATGGACATTGAAGTTGGGAGTAGTGTTGTGCCTACTAGTTTGGAAGCAGAAGAGACCTCTTGGATTTCCCTCACTAGAGCACACCAGAAGGATGATCGAATTTGTTGCATCTCTGGAATTGAACTGAAAAGGGAGAGTTACCTGATTTCTCTTTGGATGAGTTGGATACCTTGAAGTATCGGGGTAGATTTTGCATCCTCGCTTTAGGTAATATTCGGGCTAAGATTTGTACTGAAGCTCATGGTTCCTGTGTCGCCTACCATCCTGGCTCCACTAAAAAGTATAAAGATCTAAAGCAAATTGTTTGGTGGTCGGGGATGAAGAATAATATCGTGATGTTTGTGTCATAATGTTATACATGTCAGCGTATTAAGGCTGACCATAGGAATCCTGGAGGTAAATTGACACTGCTTGATATTTCAAGTTGGAAGTGGGAGAGTATTTCGATGGATTTCATCCCTAGCTTACCGAGATGTCCCTGTGGACATGACTCTGTTTGGGTTATAGTTGATAGATTGACTAAAAGTGCTCATTTTGTACCTTTTAAGATTGGATATTCTACGAAGAAGATAGCTGAATTGTACCTTGACGAGGTTATCAGATTGCATGGAGTGCCTGTCAGTATCGTATCAGATCGAGACTCTAGATTTAAGTCTCATTTTTAGAAGAGTATACAGGAGTGGTTGGGTATCGACTTGAGGTACGCCACCTCCTATCATCCACAGATGAGTGGTCAGACAAAAAGAGTTAATCAGATCATAGAAGACAAGATCAGGTGTTATATATTGGATCATGGTGGTGCTTGGGATGAACGTGTCAGACACATGGAGTTTGCTTCCAATAATAGTTACCAAAAGAGTCTGCAGATGGCCTCGTTTGAGGCCTTATATGGGAGGCGTTGCAGGACTCCTTTATTTTGGGCTGAGGTTTTTGAGAGACCGTTGGTAGGTCCGGAAGCCCTTGAAGAGATGAATTGTGGCATGACTCATATTCGGGAAAAGCTTAGCGTGGCATAAGAGCGATATGAGAAATATGTTAATCAACGAAGGGTTGATCTAGAGTTCGCTGTTGGGGACATGATTTTTCTGAAAGTTTCTCTGATGTTGGGTGTTAAAAGGTTTGGAAGGAACCACATATTAGACCCCCGATATATGGTACCTTTTCAGATTCTTGAGCGCATCAGAGTATCAGCTTATAGGCTGGAGTTGCCTTCTACCTCCCCTGGTGTCCATGATGTATTCTATGTGATCCAGTTACGGAAGTGTATCCATAGTGATTGTCCATTCCTTGACTCGGTGCCCTAGATTTAGCCCAACCTTACATACATGGAAGAGCCTGTTCGTATTCTAGATTCTCAAGATCGAATGTTGTGGAGAAAGACCATTCCCATGGTTAAAGTTCTCTAGCAAAATCAAGACGTCGAGAGAGCAACTTGCGAATTGGAATTGGCGATGAGAGAATCTCATCCGAATCTCTTCCATTAGTTCAGGTATGTGTTCAGGTTTTTGGTAATAAATGGGTTTTGATTTGGGTTTGGTTTTAAGATTGTGTTAAGTTTCGGGACGAAACATATTTTTAGGGGGTGTGACAGTAACACCCCCGATTTTCTGATGTCATTATATGGTTTGTCGGCGTCATAATTATGACGTCAGGGCGTTACCCATTTTCATTTTATTGATGGCGCTGCACTGTTTGTGCATTTTCGCATCCATTGAGCTTGTTTATCCAGATTGTTTTGGGATTCTGATGGCTTGGAATGATTTCCTTGATATAAAGGATGAGGTTTTGAGGCCTTGGGCTTGTCCAGTTCTATTGTTTTCCGAGTATTTTTAAGTCCCGGCACGTGTTTGGACCCTTGTGGTGATCTTTTTGCTTGTGAGAGCATTTGATGTTGTGTCTCAAGAATGGTACATCGGATTCTAGGGTTGTCGTCGTTGTTGAATTCGTTTAACTCAACGCGCATTTGGGCCTCTATTTTGAACTCATATTTCCTTATTCAACTATTTGATTATGAAAGTTATTATGTCAAACCCTTAAGCTTGTTTTGATTCTCGGGAAGACCTCCTAAAGAGGTGGGCTCTCGTCGAACTCTTAGTTTATTACACTTTCTGGGAGATGTATGGAGCTCGACGAATGTGGTGCTGAGCTCGACGAACGTCGAGCGGTTCTGGGTTCTGAGTTGTGAGTTTGACGAATTTTGTGCGTAGTTCGTCGAACAGAATGTTTGTTCCTTTGCATTCGACGATTTTTGAATTGAGTTCGACGATCAGGCCCTGAGTTCGACGAATTTTGAACAGAATTCGCCGAATGGGGTTTTTTCCCGTGTGTTCGACGATCTTTGAGAGGAGCTAGACGATCGTCGAGCTGAGCTCGACCAAGCGTCGAGCGGTTTTTGTCCTTTCTGCTTGTATTTGAGAAGTTGATTCTGTACTCGAGTTCTGCCTAGTTGTTCTCGAGTTGTGCTCTGTTCTCGGGAATTCATAGCCTTGTTCTCGAGAAAGCCTTCTTGTTCTCGAGAACTGCCCTTTTGTACTTGAGATGAACTTCTTGCTCTCGAGAACTGGCTACTTGTTCTCGAGAACTATCTACTTTGTTCTCGAGAACTACCATCTGTTCTCGAGAAGCCTGTACTTGTTCTCAAAAATTACCTTCTTAGCTCTCGAGAGTCCATGTAGTTCTCGAGAAGGACCTTATTGTTCTCGAGCAATCAGTTCTAGTTCCCGAGAAGTCTTCTTCTGTACTCGAGTAACCCTCCTTCAGTACTCGATTACTGCATACCTTCTTCTCGAGAAACTTTTTCCTATTCTCGACTAGTCCGCTACCTGTTCCCGAGTGATGTTTTCTCTACTCGAGTAATTTTCTTCCACTCGAGAAATCCTCTCTTCATTTCAAAAACCCGGTTCAACAGACCCCGGTTCATTTCTTAAGTGTGGTTATCCTAAAACTACATTCATACATATACCTACTTCTTCTTCCTCTATAAGCCGACCGAATTTCTGTCTATCTCCCGAACTAGAGCGACGTGAGCGAGAGTGAGAAGTTTTCCTGCTATCCTTCCGATGTCCTCCGACAGTGCTCCGGTGCTCGAAATATTCAACCGAATGTAGATCCGGAAAGCTCTCAATGAGAGATTCGTCATCGTCATAAAATTTTCACCATTCCTTGAGTTTTTCTCGATAAGGTTTTCGGCCCGAATTCCTATTTTTGACCATTCTTGTTAAATTTTGACTTCCCTCGTCTTCTTTAGCCTCGATTTACGCCGTGTTGTGATTTGGATGTCTTTCTCTGGTGAAATCAAGGCAAGTGATGGTTTCCTCCTTCTCTTCATTTCTTTAACCCGATTTGCAAAAATTTCTAACTTTTTGGTTATCATGATTACTAATTAACTCCCTGATTTTTAGTGATGTTTAGATCTCTTGCATAGTTCGTTTATAATCACTAGGTTCTGGATTTTGTTACCTAATCTTGTAAGTGTTTTATGTGGTGGAATCTTACTCTTATAAACGTTCCTCATCGTTTAAGTAGGATGTGTTAGAGTTCGTTTAGGATTGTAAATTCTTCCTAAAGTTTGATCAACCGCTCCTAATCTAGAATTGTCTAGTAGAAACAGATGTGCCCATAGCCAGAAGCCTGTCGAGAAAGTAGTCCGCTATGCTGACATGCCTGTGCGCGAGAAGGAGGATGCTGTCGTTTCTCACGCTGAACAGCCGTTAACAAGTGAGAAGTCATTAAATCTGTCGGACACCTCCCCCACTCAAAAAACTGCGAACTCGGCGGACACGGTTTACGAAAATAATGAAACCGAAGTATCATCCCCCAACGCCCAGGAGCCCATCGTTAACCTTGATGTTGGTAGGCGGACTGCAGGAGAAGAAGTTGGGAAAGACGTGCCTTCAAAGGCATTGCTTTCTGCAAACCTTGAGACGGACTGCGAGAGCCAGCCAGATTTAGGGAAGGCTGTCGCGAACTCTGCTGAGAAAAGGGGCCCTTCTGGAAAGAAGAGGAAGAGGGACAGGTCGACTGTGGCTGAGCGGGTTGAAAAGAAGCTGCGAGCGATGAAAGATAAAAATATCTCTGTGCAGACTGGAGATGCGGACTTGCAGCACAGGCCACACGAAAAATAAGTTCCTGAAAGCGACTTAGTTACACCGGAGGCCCAAGTCTAGGGTGACAATTCCCTCTCCACAGTCAGTTTATCCACGGACGAGATACTAGATTCCATAGACATCGATCAACTTGATCTCATCAACGAATCCTTGTTGGGTGTACTGCAACCTGAGGTGGAAATCATTGGGGTTAAGGGCGGCGAACTCCCCTCTTTATCTGCTGCTGAGGAAAAAGAGAGGGAAAGACTGAAAGAGAAGATAGCGGAGCAGAAAAAACAAATCATCGCCCATGTAGCTACTGTCGAGGCGGCCTCGAAGCAGGCCGCGACTGACAAAAATGTTGAGGATCGGCGGACTGTCGCAGAGTTGTTGCAGACAGGTAACCTTCAACCGAAGCCTAAATATTTTAAGCGTTAGTGGCTTTACAGGTCGCCGCAGCGGAAGTCGAGACCGTTCAAGATCATCACCGAGACTGATGACATTGTTGTTTCAACAAGTTCCGCTACTCAAAAAAGAATCAAAGTCCATAGTGAATGGAAGAAACGGTTAAGCGCCTTTGACCCGGAGCGGGCAAGGCGGCCTATTTTCGATAACCGGCAACTCACTGCTACTTTTTCCAAAAGTGATCTTTTGTCCTGATACTTTTAGTCCGCTACGGACTGTATTTGAATGTGAAATTGACCTTCTTTGTTGCAGGCAGAAAGTCACCACCGGGCTCTCTCGAGAGTGGGGAGATTGTGGTTACACCGAATACCGGCGTTGACGCGGGCTTGCATGATGAGTCCGCGAGAGGTGAGCAGCCCAACCTAAATGACATCAGAGAGTTAGAAAAGAAGTTTCAAGTTGAAGGTCAAAATATTAGAGCGGAATTAAAGAAGGAGGAAGGGCGCGAGAAGGCATCAGCGGAGCGCGAGAAAGCCTTAAAGGATCAGATCGCCAGCATCTGAAGGGTGCTGGAGAGGTCTGATAGAGAGAAGAAAAGGCTTGCTGATGATGTCCGCTTCTACAAAGGAAAGCACTTGGCAATGGCACGGGAAGAGAAAGGGAAGCGGGCTGCCGAGGTTGCTGAGCAAAGATCGCGATTGCCAGATCGCGTCGCCCAGGAGGCTGCAGCACCAGTAGAGGGTGGCCAACATACCGCGGACGAGGAGCTGAGGTCGGCAATGGAGCCGATGATTCCCCTCAGTCGGGTAGACCGGGAGGCCGCTCACCTACACCGGACCATTAACTCCATTCATCACCACATCTGTCGCTTGTATAGCGAGGTTCTTCAAATAAGCGACCAGGCAGCACACTTGTGTAGGGATAGCACGGAGAGGTCAATGCGGCCTGAAAATAAAGGCCGCTGAGTCCGCAAAACAGCGAACTATTCGGTTTGATGTATAATTATCTGTGCTTTAAACAATGCTCTATGTCGTGGCTTGTGACAAACTGTACTGTGCTTTATGCGGACTAAATTATATATCCGCACATTCTATTGTTAACTTGTGCTTGTGATCTGTGACGAACTGAGTAGACTAATGCTGCATCCGCATTTCAACTAATTATCCTACATGTGGCAAAATGTTACGAGTTGGCAGACTGAAAACCGTGTCCGCTTTATTTTGTGCTTTGAATTTTGCTTTGCAGGTACTCGACTGGAAGCAGCAGTGTGAATTTAAGTTTGTGTTCGTGTTGTTTTTAACTTTTGCTACATGAACAATTGGATTATGGAGGATTATGCAGACTGAATAAGCGAGCTGTGCGGCATGGACAAAAAAGCTGCCAGGCCCCACTACTATAAATATAGCCCCGTTGCTTCTTCTATGCAGGGAAACAGGTGTAGCTGAAGACCCTGCGGCCTGCCAAGATGGTGTCCGCCAGGAACGACGTTGCGGTTGCTTTCCACGCTGCCGACCACAGAAAATGCAACCTAACGGAGGCCGACCTTGAGGCCTTTGTTGAAAGAAAGATGGCAGATTCTAACTTGCTTGTCCGCCTTCCCGCCCATGAGGAAAGATTAAATTTTTCAACGGCGACTCAGATCGCCATACCCATCGATCACTTCTATAGCGGATTCAAATTCCCGTTATTATGGGAGATTGCTGAAATATTTGAACACTACGGGATGGTGCCTGGCCAGCTCGCGCCCAACACCCTTTCCACCATTTGCAGCTTTATTTATTACTTGCGGTCTGAGAAGATCGCCTTCTCAATGAATATCTTCCGCAAAATGTTCTCAGTACGCTCAATAACATCGTCCAGAGGCCGCACTTATAAGGGAGTGATCAACTTCTACTGCAGAGGAATGAAGGTTGTGGGTCTTCCTAACAAGATCAATAACTGGACCTCAAGGTTTTTGATCTTCGAAGGCGACCTTGTGTTCGCGCATACTCATCCGCAAGAGCGCGCGGACTCCGCTTTCAAGAGTGTCCAGCTGGATGAGATGGAGTCCACCATTGTCAAATTTCTAGCTGATGCCAGACTTGACATCGAGTACTACATCGCGCTATTGGCGAGCCTGGCGGGCGTTTCGCGCGAAGAAAGTAAGCTTTTGCGGACTTATGGTTTGTATCCGCAGCGACCTATGTGTTAACCCTTATTCTGCTCTTGCAGCGACCTTGGCCGTGCCTGCCAACCTTCCATAGACGCCCAGCGGATTCACACCTACTCAAAGGGAAAGAAAACAAGAGATCGCAAGAAAGAGGAAAGAAGAGGGGGATCCCGCGGCGGACTACTCCTCTTCTGAAAGCTTTACAATGCAGGGCTTTGGCAACCGTCAGAAGGATATGAGGGGGAACCCGATGATCCACTGGCACAATAAGAACAAGCATGTCCGCTTGTCGACAGCGCTTCCATTGTGGAAAAGTTCGAAGATAACTCGCCATGCTCGCATCGCGATCTCCGTGCTCTATGGGAAGCGCAACTTGTGCGACTTGAAGAAGGTTGTTGCTGTCGATCTCCCTCTACTGGCCTCCCAGTCAAGTGCGAATAGTGTGGTGACGAACCACTTTGTCTGTTCTCTGGCCAGAGACCTGCTCAGACATAACGAGCAACTTCAAGAAGAAAAAAGGGTGATCAAGGAAAGAAATGTGCGGCTAGTGAAAAGGTCGCTCGGCAGAAGGAAGAGCTGGGGGTGATTTATATTTACAGCGGTCTCAATTTGAAGTTCGCCGCGAATTGATGTTTGTTCTTGTTTCTCGCAGGTCGCCTACGACTTCGAAAATAACAACTTCCAGGCCGCTATGCTCCCCTTTGTGAAGGAAACCGTTGAGATCGCTATCGAGCGATTTGTCCGCGGTGGCTTCGCAAAGGAAGGCGTGGACGGTGTTCCCTTCATGCAGCTCTTCCTTGAGTTGAAAAAGCAGGTTGCGGCGATGGAGCGGGATACCAAAGGAAAAGACGTCATCGTTGAGGAGTAAGAATAAGAAGAAGAAGAAGAGGCAGAAGAGGAAGAAGAAGAAGTAGGTGAAGAAGAAGGTGGGGAAGTTAAGACAATAGCTGATGACACTGGTTCAAGCCAACAAGGCGGAGAATAGTCCGCCGAGTCCGACACCTCTGCATCTTCCTCTATTTGCAAGAGCTCGCATAGCGAGTCTGCGACAAGCACAGGTTCAGATGACAACAGTGGAAGTGGCTTGGGGGATATTCTCCGGAGATTGATGTCGAAAGTCTAATCCCTGCACTCCCTGCAGAGAAGAAATAGAAGATCGCCGAGGCTGAATAATGTATTTTTGTTCTTTTATAAATAGAGCGGACTCAAGCTTGTAGTCCGCCAAATACATGACATATGTAAATTTAGTTTTGATCAAATAGAAAAGGATATTCAAGTATCAGTGTGTCTCCTGCAATGTTCTCTATTTTTTGTACTGACATAGTTAGGTTCGATCTCCATGTAGCTGTACGTGTGATGCAAAGATCATCTGTACTGTATAAGTTTCTGACTTGCTAATTAGGAAATTTCATTTAATAATTCGACCACTGTCCGCCATAAAAATAATGAGAAGTTTAATTCATTATCAAAAAGATCAGGCGGACTCTGACGAGTTCCAATAAAAGTCTAATCCCTGCACTAAGTGTCGACACTAGCCTTCAAGGTGTCGACACAACTCCTTGTGTTGTAGAATTTGCTTCTCGACACAGCTTCTTCATCATGTGTCGACACTGTTAAGGTGTGTCGACACAACTACTTGTTCTTCAGTACTTTGTTGATTTCTTGTAAGTGTCGACACAACTCCTTTGTGTCGACACATCTTCATGTGTTGAACTGGTTCAGTGTCGACACATCTTCTTGGTGTCGACACATGTCTTCTGTGTTGATACTTGCTGAGTGTCGACACAGCTCCTTGTGTCGACACATCTTCATTTGTTGAGACTTTGACTGAGTGTCGACACATCTCCTTAATGTCGACACTTGGACTTAGAATTTTTGTTGAACTTTGCTGAGTGTCGACACAGCATCCTAGTGTCGACACTTTCTTCATGTATTGAGTCTTCTGCTGAGTGTCGACACATTCTCTCTTGTGTCGACACTTTCTTCAAGTGTTTAGTCTTCTGCTGAGTGTCGACACATTCTTTCTTGTGTCGACACTTTCTTCAAGAGCCGAGTCTTTTGCTGTGTGTCGACACATTGTTCATTATGTCGACACTTATACTTAGACTCTGCTGACTTTTGCTGAGTCTCGACACAGTTTCCAAGTGTCGACACTTTCTGATGTAGACACAGTTCCTCTAGGTGTCGACACTGCTGTTAAGTGTCGACACAGCTTCACTGGACTTTTCTTCATTGAGTGTCGACACATCTCCTTGTGTCGACTCTACATCCCTGGTGTCTACACAATTACTCCAAGTGTCGACACATCTTCTTGCCTGGGTGTCGACACAAGTCTTCTTAAGTGTCGACACTTTGCTCCTGGGTGTCGCCACATGGACTTAGAAAATTTTCATCTTTCCCTGCAAATACTTAACCTGCACAAGGCACCTCAAAATACATCAAATACATTTTGATGTATATCATTGAGTGGGGTGAGGCTTCTTCAAATCAGGTACATTTAAACCAATGTACCCAACAAAAGACTTGTCCAAATCTAGGACTCTTATATCCATTAGAGTCAGAATTTGATTTAACTGGATTTTTTGATGCTGACTATGCTGGATGTAGAGTGGACAGGAAGAGGACATCAGGAACTTGCCAGTTTCTTGGTGATAGGCTTGTGTCCTGGTTTTGTAAGAAGCAAACTTCTGTGTCCACATCAACTGCCGAAGCTGAATACATAGCTGCAGGCAGCTGCTGTTCATAGATTTTGTGGATACAAAATCAATTACTAGATTATGGTATTAACTTAAATAATTCAACTATATTTTGTGATAGTAGCAGTGCAATATTTATTACATAAAATCCAGTGCATCATAGTAGGACCAAGCATATAGAAATTAGACATCATTTCATTAGAGATTGTGTAGACAAAAAGAAAATTAATATTGTCTTTATCTCTACTGATTTATAAAGAGCAGACATCTTCACTGTTGAGAACAAAGGTCCAGCGGGATTGGGTGTGTGTGGGACCACATATTTGGGCTTCCCCATCGCGTTCATGGTATGGGTGTTGACCCCGGTGGGCCCCCTGTATGGCGGAATATCCCCGCCATCTCGTGGTTGGATTTGTCCCACATTGCCTGCAGCGGGCGGTCCTTGGTGTTTATGTACCCCCGTCCCCACTTCCTACTACCTCGGGGTTTTGGGAAGATGTGTGGTGATGGGTGGTTTCCATATGGTATCACAGCCATCCCACTGCGGGGGTGTGTTGAGAACAAAGGTCCAGCGGGATTGGGTGTGTGTGGGACCGCATATTTGGGCTTCCCCATCGCATTCCTGGTCTGGGTGTTGACCCCGGTGGGCCCCCCGTGTGGTGGAATATCCCCGCCATCCCGTGGTTGGATTAGTCCCACATTGCCTGCAGCGGGTGGTCCTTGATGTTTATGTACCCCCATCCCCCCTTCCTACTACCTCGGGGTTTTGGGAAGATGTGTGTGACGGGTGGTTTCCACATTCACCATGCCATTGGATGAGAAGAAACATTTGTTCTTCTTAAATCATTTAGGTATGATAAGTGTGGCAGATTCAACTTAATTTTTGTCTATAGTCGACGATTTGGCACAGTTCGTCGAACGGAGATCGAATACTATGAACTCTTCGTGAAGAGTTCGTCGAACAGAGATCGACGAACACTTCCTAGTGAAACAGATTTCTTCGAGCGGAGATCGACGATTTTGCTTCAGAAAAAGTTTTGTCGACCTAAGAACGACGAAAAATTTTCCCTCTTCTGACTGAGATCGACGATATTATTTATTCATGGAATTTTTCGTCGACCTGAGAACGAAGATTGTATATTTTTCACAGGACAGAGACCAACGCTTCATATTTTGAATACCTTATAACTAGGTTTTTATCGTGCTCAATCCCGCGCTTTCTATTCACTTGATCTTGCTCTCTCTTTTGCTTTTGCAGGAAAACCTATGGCGATTCCGACACTCTTTCTCTGAAGCATGAAGTTCGACACTGGCTTTGATATTGATTTTGATTCATTTTCCCACACAAATCAGATATTCATAGACATTCTCAAGCTATGTGAAGACCAACATCTGAAGAAGTTCATGGTAACAAGGATCAAGATACCATGAAATGAAATCAGAGAATGGGTTTTCACCTCAATAACTCTAGATGCAAATGTAAGACCCCCCCATCCCGGATCTCAAAACACGGCACGAAGGGGAATCTTATGCCCAGAACAGCCGCCTTGCGGTAGCATTAGCACACGAGCTAACCTGTACCACAAGATGCCTATTCCACCGGCTACAATAATATCAACAGTACATGCCAACCCAACCAAATATAATAAGCAAGAGAAGCCAAATACACACTAAGCATATAAAGTCCAAATACATCAATAAAGGAGAAGCTAAAACATGCTTCTACATATCAGAGTACAGCTATAGAAGTTGCCCCAAAAGGGGCTACATCAAATCCTCTCAACACTCACATCTGTGACCGATGGTATCAATGACACCGTCACTTCAGGCTCTGTCGTCCTGGCCTGGCTGTCCTGCTGCATAGTTCGCGGTTGCTCTACCTGTGGCGTGTCCTCCTAAAAGGAAGACGTAGCAACCATTAGTCGGAACGACTAAGTGGCTTCACATCTGCTCCCCTGGCGACTCTTCGGCACCGGGCGGAGAGAAGGAATAGGGTAATATATATGTATGCAAGTAAAAGAAGTACAAGCAGGTGGCAGTAGTTTAAGAGTAACAATAACATGATCTAGCAAATATTTAAGAGTTATAGCAAACTAACATGTATAAGTAACAGCAGGAAAGTAACTTAACTTATAAGAATGCCCATACAAACTTATAAGTTAAGGATCGAGTTACATAAAAGTAACTCATTGTATAAGAGTGCCCATACAAACTTATACGATGAGGATCTTGTTGTGCAATGTTATGAAATGCTATGTATGTTATGATATGACTCACCCATGACCACACACATGCAATTGCTATGTCGACACAGACTATAGTTCCCACTTTTCGAGCAGGTAGCTAACCTATCAGGCATCATCCGCCGTGGCCAGGCGGTGACAGTAGAAGACGCACTTCTACTACTAGGCGGGTATCCACACTACTTCACCTAGGCCTCTGTACGCCTCAACGCTAAGAACACAACAGCGGAGCCCATACGTACTATGGCCCAGCGGGGTCTTGGGTAGATGTGCACCAAGAACACAGCCCGAACTGGCCTTGTGTGACCCGGAAGGGGCCTTGGAAGTAAGCACGAGGACACAGCTCAACCGTTCACTTGTCACAGAAGGAGCCCCAGGACATGAACACCGAGGACCAAGCCCAACCACCCAAAGTCTATCTGTCAACTCCCATCATTGTGACGATCGGAGAGCCCGTATACCTGCCACACTATCCATAACCGAGGATTACGACACCGCGTGTCGACTCACACCTCATGCAATTTCACACCACCATGGCATGGAAGGGGCCTCGGAAGAAGGCCCGAGGACTCAGCCCAACCATCCATCAATACTCTATCCCAACACAAACCAAACAAGTGACGGTCAACACCGCACTTACATCCTTTTACAACACAACCCGTAGGGAGACGATACTCTAAGTATTGGACTACTATACCCATTCCATTAGTCAAACATACTCATGGCCATAATTTATGCCTCTACATGACCTTCCAAATGATAACAACATAATATAACATGATGCGCATATAAAGATCTATCACACTTTCCAAATGGTAACGACATAATTAAACATGATGCGCATAAGTAACACTCTATCAATTTCTATCAAGTCAATTTATCTAAATAAGCTTACTTCACAATGTGATTATATGAAATCTGATTAATAAGCTTCATCAATCATGCAACTAAAATGTTTAGCCATAAAGAGTTCATCCAAGCTAAGTTACTAGCAATATTAATTCCACCGAATCCAAATCCATATTATATAAAGCCCAGAATTTAGATGCAGAGTAAATCTGGATTGCAACTTTAACCAGAGATTCCCAAAGCTACAGGAATCCGGTGAAGATGTGTAACCACTCAATGGAAAGGTCATTCCATGGGCTACAACTATTTTATTCAGACCTCAGCCCAGATTTGAAATTATCCTAATTGAAATCAGACTTGAAGTCTGCTGCGTACAGAACACAATTTCTGCATGCAGGATTTATCGAACACCATTTTCGTTGAGACTTTCCTGTGGCTACAGACATCGCCTGAAATGATGCAGCCACTCATTGGAAAGGTATTTTCAAGGGCTTCAACTTTTGTGTTTAGCCGAAAGCCTAGATCTGGATTTTATCCCTCGTGAAAATGGCCTAGAAGATCGATGCACGCAGAATACAGATTCAGCACACATCTTGAGGCGGAATGAATGGCATCGGTTCATCTTCCACCTCAAGTCGATCCTCTCCGATCACCTCCAGAATTTTCCTCCACCCTTATTCAACCTCAAGAGGCCAATACCCTTCACGAAACCATTTCCTATCTTCACATAGAAGAAGGGAGTGGTTGAAGAGATCTAAAACGTAGGACACAAGTCCTAGCATGGCCTTTCCTAGAAAACTACTCCTCTCCATCAAGACTCTCTTGAGTCGATATCTCACCTAGGGAAAATAACTATAGATCTAACACCAAGGGAGAGGGTAGGAAACACACATCACTCCCGGCGGTTCCATTTCCGGCCATAGATCTTGTGATTCTTCGCGGCGGCATCCTCTCCTTTACGGCGATGGCGAATCTTCTTCCCTAGATCTTCCTCCAGCAAACTCTCCTTCTCCACAGGACTTCTCTAAGAAAATACAGCTGGGAAGAAGAGTGAAACGGCTATGGTTTTTCCCACTCCATATATATAACAAGTGACACTGGTAGGGACACGCCCGTGTCCTTACCCGTGTCCTGCTCCAGCGAAATGTTACGACGGTTTTTAGTGTCGGTTCAATACTCGACAAGGGTAGGGACACGCCCGTGTCCAGGCCCGTGTCCCGACCCGTGTCCACATGACACGGCCGTGTTCCCTGGCCGTGTCCTTCTCTGGATGCATTTCGATGATCTCAACACTTCGTCGATCTCGATTAAAATCGTCGACTGGAGCACACGGGTAGGGACATGCCCGTGTCTCTACCCGTGTCATATAATTCGTCGGTCTCGACACATCTCGTCGAGTTCAACTCGACACAATGCCACACGGGTAGGGACACGCCCGTGTCGCTACCCGTTTCATGTAATTCATCGATGTCGACGCGCAGTTCGTCGATCTCAACACATCTCGTCGAGCTCAACTCGACACAATGCCACACGGGTAGGGACACGCCCATGTCTCTACCCGTGTCACATTCACACGGGTAGTGACACGCCCGTGTCACTACCCGTGTCCTTCTCTACACTGATTTCTCCACTCCTCCACAAGTGCAGTCCAATTCCCTGCACTTCTCAGGACTCGAGTCAACCCTCCTGACTCAAAAACACACACGCGGGGCCTAGAGCGATTCGGGACGTTACAGCAAATACCATGACTGGCACAATCGGAGGAAATCAGGTCACTCTAACTCCTACAGTTTTAACTGAAATTTTTGATTTGGCTACTGGAGAAAATGATATTGAATTAGATAATGATGAGTATGAGGATATGCTGAGCAGAATGGGTCACTCTGAAGGAAATAAAAATAAGTTTCTAAAAAAGAACTTATCTTTTCAATGTAAGTTTATAGCTGATATTGTAAGCAAGGTGTTGCTGGGAAAGGATACATCCCATGACTATATCACCAGACACTAGTTTCTGGTGATTTGTGCTCTGGTTGATAAGATATCAGTAAACTTGGGATAGATTCTGTTTGACTTGATAAAGAGGAAAAACACAAAGAAAAAGGTATGCTTTGGGAGGATTTTAGGAATCTTCCTCCAGGAAAAGGCACCAGAACAATTGGTTTCACAGCTAATATTGATCAATGCCTCAAAGAGGATCACCTCTGCCTTATTTGGATGATGGGAGAGGACAATTCCAAAGCCATCCATGGCCTCCTCTTCCTCCAGGACTTCTGAGGACACAAGGGCAGTTATATCCTCTCCTCCACCTACAGAAGATATTCCTCCATCCACCAGCATTTCTTCTCCTCCTCTACAACAACAACAACAACAACCATTTTCACCTCTTTCTCAACCATCACCTACACATTCTCCCTCCATCATTCATGAGGAAATTTCATCTCCACCTCCTCAATCTCCACCTCAAAATCATGAATCTGACATTCCATCAACCTCCTCTCAACCATCTTTCAATCTACTATCTCCTCCACTATCTCCACATCACTCTCCAGTTAAGGAACCCACCTCCCCACCCACAACCACAATTTATACATCTACTACTGACATTCCATCTGTTGATGCATGAAAATGCAAAGGGGGTCGAGCATCACCAGCTAACGGTTCGAGCACAGGGGAATAGAAGGGAAAAGAGAGACTGCGAGTAGTAATATACTAAGCAGACGATAGAGAGAAGAACAGCAGGGCCGTGAGCCATGGCAACAACAAACTTCGCCCGTCGCGGCCTGAATTCCTCTCTTGTGACGGGCTTTTCTTTAACTAAAGAAGGGTTTGATTACAAGTGAAGGAAGAGAGGAAGAGACAAGAGCTAAAAAAGCTGGAGTCTGCAAAGCACGAAATTCGAGTCTGCAGCCTTTAACAAGTAAGCTACTGGGCATGAGTCAGCGTGCCTTGGGTGCACCACCTCCCCCCTATTTATAGGATGGGGGGCCTGCCCAAACGGGCAGGGCTAAAATAACCGACTGCCCGGGGTACAGGAGAACCGGGCAGCGGTGAAGGGAAGCAAAAAGAAAGAACACGCCAGTCCGCGCAAAAGGGGCGGACTGGGCTCGTGGGCTGGAGCTTCCATCTGCTGCTACTAGGCGCGATCCTGCTGGAGGACGACGGCCTGGGCGGACGGGACACTGCGTCCGCCGACGTAGAGAAACTTGAGATCCAAAGGCATGGCGAACCGGACGAATAGAGCGTTGAGTCCGCCACTGGGGGACCTTCCTTGGTGGCCGATTACTGCTGCTTTGCCAAGCTGGGAGGACTGCCGAACCGTGTCCGCGGATAATGAAGCAGTGCCTTGGCATCTTGTGGGTGTTGTGGACTGAGGGGTTAACATAATCCCCGCACAATTTTAAGTTTCCAGAAAACATCGAAAATGTTTTCTTAACCGCCGAGTCCGCACACCCCATTAATGCTGTCAGCGCTATAAATATTGCCGGAGGGCCTGAAACTGCTAAAAATTCCGATCGACACGGGGCTCTATTCACCACTTGCGGTCTCCACTTTGCAGTTCGGCATGGCAAGGCTTGGTGCTTTCTTCACTAGTCTTACTGCAAAAAGCGAGAAGCCAATAACACCAATGAAAACTAAGAAAATAATAAAGAGAACGACGAGAGGGGAGCTTGTCCGCTCTACTGGAGAGAGTTCCCATAGCCAGAATCCTGCTGAGGAAGCAGTCCGCCGTGCTGATATATGTGTGCGTGAGGAGGATGCCGCGTCCCCCATGCTGAATAGCCATTGAGAAGTGATAGGTCAATAAATTTGTCAGACACCGCCCCTACTCAAAAAACTGCGAACTTGAAGGACACAGTTGGCGAATACAATGAGGCCGAAATATCATCCTCCAATGCCCAGGAGCCCATCGTTAACCTTGATGAAGATAGGCGGACTGCGGGAGAAGAGGTTAGGAAAGATGAGCCTTCAAAGGTATTGGTCACTGCGAACCTTGAGACGGTCCGCGAGAGCCAGTCCGACTTAGGAAAGGATGCCGCGGACTCTGCCGAGAAAAGAGGTCCTTCTGGAAAGAAGAGGAAGAGGGACGGGTCGACCATGGCGGAGCGGGTTGAAAAGAAGTTACGAGCGATGAAAGAGAAGAATATATTCATGCAGACTGGAGACTCGGACTTACAGCACAGGTCGCGCGAGAAAGAAGTTCCCGTAAGCGAGTTAGTTACTCCGGAGGCTCAAATCCAGGGAGATAATTCCCTCTCCACGGTCAGTTTATCCACAGATGAGATACTAGACTCCATAGACATCGAACAATTTGATCTCATTAACGAATCCTTACTGGGTGTACTGCAGCAACCTGATGTTGAAATCCTTGGGGTCAACGGCGGCGAACTTCCCTCTTTATCCGCTGCTGAGGAAAAGGAGAGGGAAAGACTGAAAGAGA
The DNA here is from genome assembly GCA_039583875.1 of Platanthera guangdongensis. Lineage (NCBI taxonomy): Eukaryota > Viridiplantae > Streptophyta > Magnoliopsida > Asparagales > Orchidaceae > Platanthera > Platanthera guangdongensis. Next base: position 77,313,055 of record CM077148.1, read on the forward strand.
AGATAGCGAAGCAGAAGAAACAAATCACTGCTCATGTAGCTACGGTCGAGGCGGCCACGAAGCAGGCCCGGCAGACAAGAATGCTGAAGATCTGCGGACTGCCGCAGAGCTGTTGCAGTCAGGTAACCTTCAACCAGCGCCTAAATATTTTAAGCGTCAGTGGCTTTACAGGTCGCCGCAGGGGAAGTCGAGGCCGATTAAGATCATCACCGAGACCAATGATATTGTTGTTTCAAAAAGTTCTGCTGCTGAAAAAAAGAGTCAAAGTCCATCGCGAATGGAAGAAACGGTTAAGCTCCTTTGACCCGGAGCGGGCAAGGTGGCCTATCTTCGATAGTCGGCAACTCGCTGTTGCTTTTTCTAAAAGTGATCCTTTATCCTGATTCTTTGAGTCCGCTGCGGACTGTATTTGAATGATGAAATTGACCTTCTTTGTTGTAGGTAGAAAGTTGCCACCGGGCTCTATCGAGAGTGGGGAGATTGTGGTTACGCCGAGTACTGGTGTGGATGCAGTCTCGCATGAGGAATCCACAAGAGGTGAGCATCCCAACCTGAGTGACATCAGAGAGTTAGAAAGGAAGTTTCAAGCTGAAATTCAGAACATTAAAGCGGAGTTAAAGAAGGCGAAAGAGCGCGAGAAGGCATCGGCGGAGCGCGAGAAGGCCTTAAAGGATCAGATCTCCAGCATCTCGAGGGCGCTGGAGAGGTTTGATAGGGAGAAGAAATGGCTTGCTGATGATGTCCGCTTCTACAAAGGCAAGCACTTGGCGTCGACGCGGGAAGAGAAAGGGAAGCGGGCTGCTGAGGTTGCTGAGCAAAGGTCGCGATTGCCAGATTGCGTTGCTCTGGAGGTCGCAGCACCAGCATGTGGTGGCCAACAGGCCGCGGATGAGGAGCTGAGGCCGGAAATTGAGGCCATGGTTCCCCTGCGTCGGGTAGATCGGGAGGTCGCTCACATGCACCGGACCATTAACTCCATCCACCACCACATCTGTCGCTTGTACAGTGAGGTTCTCCAAATAAGCGACTAGGCGGCGCATTTGTGTAGAGATAGGATGGAGAGACCAACGTAGACTAAAGCTAAGGACCGCTGAGTCCGCAACACCACGAACTTGATTTGTTTGATGTATAATTGTGTGTTTTAAACAATGCCCTACGTTGTGGCTTGTGATGAACTATGCATCGCTTTATCCGGACTAAATAATATATCCGCACATTCTTTTGCTATTTCTGTGTTTGTGCTGTGAACTGTGACAAACTGTGCAGACTAATGCTGTGTCCGTTTCTCAAAGTTTAACTTGTCTGCAGGTGTGAAGTGTTGCGAACTGGTCGGACTGAAACTGTGTCCGCCTGATTCTGTGCTTTGAACTTTGCTTAGCAGGTACCCGACTGTGTTGGATCCTTAGTTGATTTGGGCTAGGTTCACTGACTTAGGATGTGACCCATCATGTATAGTCTGGGTCAAGTTTTTATCTTAGAGTCTAGGACAGTCCTCTATCTCAACTTCAGATGGACCAGCCTTCTTCAAGACCATCAGGAACTCCAGATCTATCAGTTTTTCAAACTAAGTGAAATGAGTTCGACGTTCGTCGAACTCAGCTCGACGAAGGGAGCTCTGCGCTCGACGATCGTGAGATAATTCACAGTGCTGAGCTCGACGAACTTTGTTCTTTGCTCGACGAACACCGGATTCTACTTCAAGCTTTCTCAGGACTACTTCAGAATTTCTCTGAGTCCAGCTTCATGCTTCGATCGACGAATTATATTCTGAGCTCGACGAACTTGGACCTCAAGTTCACAGCTTCTCAGGTCGACGAATGCTAATCTCTACTTGACGATTTGTGTACTTAGAGAATCTGTGTCGACACTTAGGGCTTGTGTCGACACCAGGCGATTTGTGTCGACACCAGGATTTCAGTCGACACCAGCTTCTGTCGACACCAGAGGATCTGTGTCGACACTTAGGGCTTGTGTCGACACTAAGACCAATCTGTCGACACCAGAGGATTTGTGTCGACACCAAGATCAATCTGTCGACACCAATTTGTGTCGACACAGCATTTTAGCAGATGCAGAGTATTTCGTCCAAGTCCAGAATTTTTCTCAGGTCGACGAATTTGGTTATCAGCTCGACGAATTTAGTTCTCTGTTCAACGAATAATGTTTGTCTGATATTGAAGATTGTCTATTCAACGAATGAAGACTGTCAGCTCGACTGTTGGGTACATTGGTTAAATGTACCTGATTTGAAGAAGCCTCACCCAACTTAATGACATACATCATAATGTATTTGATGTATGTTGAGTTTACTTGTGCATGTTAAGTAATCACTGGACTGAAGCAAAAAGTTTCTAAGTCCATGTGTCGACACCCAGAGGGAAAGTGTCGACACTTAAGAAGGCTTGTGTCGACACCCAGACAAGCATTGTCGACACTTGGAGTCATTGTGTCGACACCTGGGATGTAGAGTCGACACCAGACAGAAAGTGTCAACACTTGGAGCTGTGTCGACACTCAGTGAAGAAAAGTGCAGACAGAAAGTGTCGACACAAGGAGCTGTGTCGACACCCAGTGAAGCTGTGTCTACACCAGAAAGTGTCGACACTTGGAGCTGTGTCGACACTCAGCAAAAGTCAGCAGAGACTAAGTTAAAGTGTCGACACCCAGAACAATGTGTCGACACAACAAGAAGAGTCAGCACTTGAAGAATGTGTCGACACCCAGCACAATGTGTCGACACACAACCAGAAGAGTCAACACAAGAAGTAAGTGTCGACACCTAGAACAATGTGTCGACACTCAGCTGAAGACTCTACACTTGAAGGAAGTGTCGACACAAGGAGCTGTGTCGACACTTAGCAAAGAACAGAAAGATCAAATTATTCTAAGTACAAGTGTCGACACTAAGGGAATGTGTCGACACTCAGCTGAAGTCTCAACAGAAGAATCAAGTGTCGACACAAGGAGCTGTGTCGACACTCAGCAAGTATCAACATAGAAGACTATGTGTCGACACCAAGAAGCAGTGTCGACACTTAACAGATTCAACACAAGAAGTTGTGTCGACACAAAGGAGATGTGTCGACACTTAGAAGAATTCAGCAAGTTACAGAAGATCAAGTACTTGTGTCGACACTCAATTTCAGTGTCGACACATGAAGAAGAATCTGTGTCGAGACATACAAGAAGTTGTGTCGACACCTTGTAGTCTTGTGTCGACACTTACACAACTTGTGTCAACACTTGGTCTATAAGTGTCGACACTTAAAGACAGAAAGTCTCGACACTTTCAGACAGTTAGAGATTTTCAAGAAATGACCGGATGACATGTCAGCTGCCGTTCTAGCCGGTCTACAGCACCTGTCAGAGATGTCATAAGACAGCTATGAACCGGACCAGCCGGTTACCATGAAGAAGGCCTATAAATAGGCACATACAGTCTACAGAAACTGTTGTTGATGAGGATCAACTGTTGATCACATTGTTGAAGAACAAGTTATTAAAGTGGTACATAGAGTATCAAATCAAGAAGATCTTGCAGTCCAAGTGCAGATCTAAGAAGTTGGAGAGAGAGTGCTCCATCCAAGAAATCAGCCGTTGGAACTAGGCTGAGAAGAAGGGTTCAGATCTATTCTGAATTCTAAGTGGCAGAGGTCAAGGAACAACTGCAGAAGGAGACAATCTTATTCAGTTCTACTCAAGAAGCTTTGAAGAAAGCTAAGTCAGATTGAATCCAGCTGAGTTCTTCCAAGAACTCATCAAGAAACTCTCAACTCCCCTCTCTTGTTTCAGAGTTGTTGAGTTATTATTTCTATAAGCATTTTTATCTTGTAGGATCCATTGGATCTGAGTGAATTGTAAGCCTATAATTATAAAGGCCGAGGGTAGGGCTTGAGGGCCTGAGTGTAGGAGATTGTTATCTCTGAGTGTAGGCCTTGATTAGATGAGCGTAGGCCTTGTTGGCTGAGTGTAGGCCTTGATTGGCTGAGTGTAGGCCTTTGTGGCTGAGTGTAGGCTTTGGGAAAAAGCTGAGTTGTAGGGCCTTGGGCCTGAGGTGTAGGAACCAATTTGGGTTCTGAGCTAGTGGAGAAGTTTGGCCGAATCTAGTACACTGCTAGATAGGCGAAGGGGGAAAGTGGATGTACCCAAAGATTGGGGAACCACTATAAAACATTGTGTCTGCTATACTGTGTTGTGATTTGCTGTGTATGTTGTTTGTTTGTTGTGATAACATAGTCAGAAATCTGTGATATTAACTGTTTGCTGCCATTAAAGTTTAAAAAGGATTAGGTCACCTATTCACCCCCCCCCTCTAGGTGTTTAGGTACCATATCTTTCAAGTGGTATCAAAGCGAGGTTCCTCAAAACAAGGACTAACAGTCTGAGGAGATCCTGATTGGCAGATTCAGTGTAAGTCAAATTCAGTAATCAAGAAAATCAAGAACCATGGGTTCTTCTGAGAATCACAAGGAATTAGGTTCCATGAAATTACCTATATGCAGAAAGGAAATCTTTGGGATCTGGAAGGAAAGGGTAATGCTGTTTATGGAGGCCTCAGACCCTAGAATCTACATCACAGTAAAGTAAGGGCCTTATGTGCCCATGAAGATATCAGTTCTAGGTGCAAATCAGAGAACTCCAAAGGATTTCTCTGAGATGACTAAGGATGAGATTGTCCTAGCCACCATGGACAAGAGGGCACAAAACATAATAGTAAGTGCCATAGATGATGCAACATTTCAGAATCTTATACACTGTAAGACAGACAAAGAGATGGGGGACACTCTTATAGTGTATATGGAAGGATTTGAAGAAGTCAGACAAGATAGAAAATCCTTGCTAAATCAGCAGTATGAGAGTTTTAGACAAGGAAAGTGTGATAGCATAACTGAGTGCTATAAGAAGTTCTACAGAATAGTGAATGAACTCATGTCTTATGGAAGAGAGTTCAGTAACTATGAACTAAATGACAAGTTCTTAAGGTCCCTAACCAAAGATTGGGACACCAAGATCTGTGCCATAAGAGAAATGGCTAAATTGGGAGAAATTCCTCCTCCTACACTGTTTGGTAAGTTGTTGTCATATGAAATGCAATTGACAGTGAGAAAAGAGGAGGAGAAATCAACAAGAACTGAACACAAGGAAAGAACAGTTGCTTTCAAGACAGATGTCACCAGAAAGTGCAGAAAAAATCACCAACTCCACCTCCAAAGATTGCTGAATCAGAGTCAGATGAAACAGTCAGCACCAAGTCAGAAAGCAGTGAAAGTGATGAAGACTTTGCTGCCTTCACTAGACACTTTCATAAGTTTTTGAAAAAGAAACAGTGGAGGTCAAGGCCTTCTACATCACAAGGAAAGGAAGACTCTTATCAGAAAAAGAGGTCTTCAAAGAAGGACATGAAGAGGACAAAATCTAGCAAGGCAACTAGTTCCAAGATAGTGTGCTATTGCTGCAATAGATAGGGCCATGTTATTGCAGACTGTCCTGAAAAGAGGAAAGAATCTGGTGACAGGAAAAAGACTCATTTCAAAGGCAAGAAAGAAAAGTCTTTTGTAGCCAAGAAAGAGAAGACTCTATCAGATATTTCTTCTTCAGAAACTGAGTCTGAGGCTGAGGCCTACATAGGGCTGTTTGCTGAAGAAGAAGAAGATGAATTCATGCAGATCATGGAGTCTATTTATGAGCAAGAAGACAGTCAATGCCAAGGGCTAATGGCTTTGACAGAGAGTGACAAAATCCTGGAGCATCCAGGACCCAGTAAGGTACAAAGTTCAACTCTAAATTCAGTTTCTTGTTCTAGTACAGATTCAGATTCTTCTTCATCAAGTGATGGAAGTGTATCTGAGTCTGAGGATGATATTCATCAGCTTATAGATGAATATAAAGTGCTGTTGCAAGCTTACAAGAAAAGCAAGACCCTTGCCAAAAGTCAGGCATTGGAAATTGCTGATCTAAAAGCTGCTGTAACAGATTTTGAGAAGCAATTTGATCAAAAGCTTAATGAAATAGCCAGGCTGAAACACATAACAGTGATTCAGATGGGCACTATCACCTTTAAGAATGATCAAATCAAGAGTCTGGAGATAAATCTTCAGAAAGAGAGAGATCTTGTTGCTAGGTTTTCTAAACCTAAGTCAGTGCTACCATTAATTGATGAATTTGTTCATCATAAAGGCAAGGCTGGACTGGGTTTTATTAGACCTGCAAGGACTGAGCAGTCCAAGTCTAAGTCCAAGGGCAAAGCCCCAACATTCAACAAGTCAGCTGTAGATAAGACAGCAAAGACAGTACCTAAGCAAAGGTACAATAAGTTTGAATGCTGGTGCTGTGGCAAAGTTGGCCATTTTGCAGTGGATTGTTGGCACAATGCCAGTGCCAAAGTGAGTACCAAACTACCTGTTGGAAAGCCAGTAGGTAGCTTTGTCAGTTTGCAAACTAACAAGTACCAAGGACCCAAGAATTCTTTGGGTTCTAAGGTTCATTAATCTGTTTTGCAGGTGAGTCCAAGTGGCCATACCCCAACATGGTACTTGGACAGTGGATGTTCCAGACATATGACTGGAACAAGGGGATTACTAAAGGACTACATACCAATAAAAGATGGTCCAAAGGTTACCTTTGGTGGTTCTGAAAAAGGAATCATCAAAGGGTTTGGTAACATTTCTAGTAACTTAGTTATCATTACTCAAGTGGCTTATGTTAAAGGGTTGAAACACAACCTAATAAGTATAAGTCAATTAAGTGATGTAGGATATGACATCTCATTTGTTAAAAATGGTTGTCATATTAAGAGGTCAAGTGATCAAGAGATCATTTTGACAGGTTATAGGAAAAGGAATGTCTACTGCCTAGACATTATGATTGAGAACAATGGTTCTCCAGTTTGTCTTGTAGCTGATGAGACAGTCTCTCATTGTGTCAAATGGCACAAGAGGCTTGCCCATCTTAACTATAAGACAATTAACAAACTCTTTAGCAAAGCGTTAGTGAGGAATGGTCCTCAAGTTAAGCGTGTTAAAGATGGTATTTACTCAGCTTGTCAAAAGGGCAAGCAGACTAAATCCACCTTTAGAAGCATAAAAAACAAAGATGCTGTGAGGTGTTTGTACCTCTTGCATTTGGATCTCTTTGGTCCAATGCCAGTTCACAGCTTAGGTAGGAAAGTGTATACCCTTGTAGTTGTAGATGACTACTCAAGGTTTTCCTGGGTGTTCTTCTTAAGACAGAAATCTGAAACACCTAGTGTCTTCTATAGTTTTGTCAAGCAAATTCAGAATGAACTAAATAGTACATTGGTCAAGATTAGAAGTGACCATGGTACTGAGTTTCAGTCTGAAAGCATGACAAAACTATGTGAAGACTTTGGGATATTTCAAGAATTCTCTTCACCTAGAACACCTCAGCAAAATGGCATTGCTGAGAGGAAGAATAGGACCTTGATAGAGGCTGGTAGGACCCTGTTAAGTGATACATCACTACCAGAGAATTTCTGGGCTGAAGCAGTTAACACTGCATGCCATGTTATAAATAGGGCTACCATCACTAAAGGCCTCAACAAGACCCCCTATGAAGTTGTGAAAGGAAGGAAACCAAACCTATCCTATTTCAGGATCTTTGGTTGCAAATGCTTCATACTTAACAATGGAAAGTCTTACTTAACTAAGTTTGCTGCCAAGTCCCAAGAGGGAATTTTTGTTGGGTACAGTAATAATAGTAAGACATATAGAGTCTACAACTTGACTACACAAGTTGTAGAAGAATCTGTGCATGTAGTTTTTGATGAGACTAAACTTATTAATAATGAGTTGTCTAGTACTGTATGCAGCCCCACAGGTTTAACAAAGAGAATGGACAAGCTTACTATAGAAGAAGTGCCTGCTGCAAGACAGCAAGGAGAGGAGAGTAGCTGTTGTCTAGGGGGAGAACTACATGTGCCAATTGCTGAAGAAGTACAAGGAATACAGCATGATGGAGATGCTGAAGAGGTTCAACCAGAAGTTAGCATGCCACCAGCCAACAGGCATCTTAGAGATCATCCAGTAGAGCAGATTATTGGAGATCCAAGACAAGGAGTACAAACCAGGAGCAGATACATGAATGCAGCCATCTACTCCAGTTTTCTGTCTCAAGTTGAACCTAAGAAGTTTGAAGAAGCTATATTGGATCCACAATGGACTGAAGCAATGCAAGAAGAGCTTAATCAGTTCAAAAGGTGCAAGGTCTGGGAACTTGTTCCGAGACCTAGAGACCACAATATAATAGGAGTTAAGTGGATCTACAGGAATAAGATGGATGAACAAGGGGTCATCATTAAGAATAAGGCTAGACTGGTTGCTAAAGGATATAGGCAAGAAGAAGGTATTGACTTTGATCAAACCTTTGCTCCAGTAGCCAGACTGGAAGCCATAAGGATGTTCTTAGCCTATGCAACCTATCAAGGATTCAAGGTTTACCAAATGGATGTCAAGTCAGCATTCCTAAATGGTAATCTTAAGGAAGAAGTCTATGTGGAACAGCCTGCAGGTTTTGTTGATCCAACTCTACCTCATCATGTCTATAGACTTAGGAAAGCTTTATATGGGTTAAAGCAAGCCCCTAGGGCTTGGTATGAAACCCTATCTAGTTTCCTCATTGAGAACAAGTTCTCCCGGGGGAAAATAGATAAGACTCTATTCCTTAGGGAATCTAGAGGCAAAGTTATACTTGTCCAAATATATGTAGATGACATTATATTTGGGTCTACTGAAAGCAGCCTTTGCAAAAAGTTTGCAAAACTTATGCAAGGTCAATTTGAGATGAGTAGTATGGGAGAACTGAAGTTTTTCTTGGGTCTCCAAGTTAAACAGACTGGAAGTGGTTTATCCTTATGTCAGTCCAAGTTCACCCTAGAACTCATAAGGAAGTATGGTATGGATTCATCCAGTACCATGAATACTCCAATGGGGTCAAGTATGTCTCTTAGCAAGGATGATGCAGGGAAACCTGTAGATGAAACCTTGTATAGAGGGATAGTTGGTAACGCCCCGAATTTTGTGTGCGAGTCGGTCGCGGAAAAAGAGTTTTTGGTGCCTGTAGGGGTACACGGCCTAGGACACGGGCGTGTCCAAGGCCGTGTCTGGCTGGTGATTTTTGGCCGTTTTCAACCCGAGAAGGACACGGCCAGAAACACGGCCGGATGACACGGGCGTGTCATCCGACACGGGCGTGTGCCAACCCGTGTACAGACCCGTGTCCTGAGGGGTCGTGTCCGTTGCCGTGGCGGTTATGCGTGACACGCCCTCGAACACGGGCGTGTCGAGGAACCCGACACGGGCGTGTCAGGTCAGACACGGGCGTGTCTTGGCCCGTGTGTGTTTCTCAGTTCGACGATCGTGCCTGGATCGAGGCACACGGCCTTGGACACGGCCGTGTGCGGCCCAAGTCAGGGGAATTTTGTGCAGATCCGAGCCATTCGTTTCCTTTAATTTAGATCCGACGGCCCAGATTAAATTATTCTCTGTTAAGGCCGGGAATAGGGAGTTATTCCCTCATTTTCTCTCCAAAGTTCTCCCCTTCCAAAGTGAGAGAGAAGAGGAAGAAGAAGGAGGTTTCCGGCCGCCGGCGGAGCATCGGAGCGCCGTTTCGAAATCGGAGAGCGGATCCGTGGAGGGAAGGACATTGCGAAGAGTTCTAACCGCGTAGTTTTTCCATGGCGCCAAAACGGACTACAAGGGTAACGATTCTCAACTCGAGCGCTTGAAGCTCTTTCTTTCTGCATAGGGAATCCCGCTCCCGCGAGTATGCGGTGAGTGCGTGGTGTTCCTTGGGGTTGACGGGAATAGTCCCCTTGTGTTGCATGTAGAGCCCGGAATCGTAAGTACGGGCATAGGCATTGTGTGTGAAGCCTACCCGGACGTGTTTTGTCTGGATCGGTGATGTTGCATTTGATGTGGTTTTGCCGGAGAAGACTCCGTGCTTTGGATTTTTCGGGTTTCTACGCGGTAGATTGCAGCAGGGATCCTTGGAGGTTAGCTTCAAGGCGCACCCGGAAAATTGAGCGGAAACGTGTTCTGCTAACTTGGCGGTCTGGGAACCGGCCTTGATCATAACTGGGTTATGAGATTGTTTTGGAAAATTTGGGATCCGAGAGAAGCTTGGCCCGCGCAAAGTTCCTTAAATTGGACATGCGGCGTGAGCAACAGGCAAGTGGAATTGGACCTAGGCTATGTGGTTCGGTGCGAGAGACCCGAAGACGGGGACTGGCCGTTGGCATAGTCGGAGCCTTAGACGGTGGTCAGAAAGGCTAAATGCTCACATGTTGTTGCCATCCTGGTGGTGGTGGTGGATGCACTGATGGGTCAGGGTCCACCATGAATGTGCCCTGAGTGCACGGGGTGTTTGGCCGTGCGATCCTACACCTGTGGCGAATTATAATTGCGCTATATATATATTGTTGGTTAATGCTTTGCAGGGAAAGAGCACCGCCGTCCCGAGTAAGGGGCGGGGTCGTTATAATTTGGTCGGCTTTTAGCTGACCGTTGCTTTATTTGCCACCGTGCGGTGGTATGTGCTTGCAGGTGCTGCGGAGCCGAGCGCCAAATAGCGGGCTGGAGCCCATGTTGCTGTGCTGGCCCTAGAAGGCCGTAGAATAGTTTTATTTATATATTTCATGTGTGGCCGGCCTGCGAGCCGATGTATGTAAAACACCATTCATGAAGTGAACATTTGTAAGGCCTTAAGGCCATGTACCTGTTTCTGTGTATTTGGGGTTTCATTCCTGTTGTTGTAGCTGTGGACATTCATATTGATGGAATTAATTTGGGTTCTTTCAACTTTAAAATCTTCCGCTAGAATGCTCTGTGATTAGGACGAGTAGTCTTAATTGGTTGGTTTGATTATTCATTTAGTATCACTTCCGACTGTCTGTGGTGTATGGCGTCGGGTTCCAGCTGGACCTTCTGTTATATGCCATGCGACAGATGGGGGTGTTACAATTTGGTATCAGACTTCTGGTTACGGTCAAGCTTAAATGAATTCGTGGGCGAATTCTTTTAAGGGGTGGTGAGCACATGTGTGCGTCATCATTATAACATCAAAAAGAACCCATGAATGTCCACTTAGGAATGAAAATACACTTGTTTGGTGGAACCTGAGTGTTCCAATGATTGCTTTTAGCAATTTGTTTGTTGTCTAATCGTGTGTCTTTGCTAATTTAGGCAGCTGGGAGCGGTGCTGGTCAGTCAGAGCGTCCGCAATCAGCGGAAAGTAGTGCACCAAGGGACGTGCCTGCTACACCTCCTTCAGCGGAAACCATCAGGATGGTGGCTGAAGCCGTGTTCGCAATGATAAATGCCCAACCTGCAGGGCAAATGCATCGCGCACCTCCTGCGAATGAGCAAGAACCGGTTAGGGCGGCAGAGCCGAGAGTGGTGGAACGCGCGGCAGTTGAGTTAGTAGAGCCGAGGAGAACTACGGAGAGGCAGCTAAAGCATGTGATGGGCTTTAATCCTCCGAGGTTTAATGGGGTTGGAACACCAACTCAAGCTGAGGACTGGCTCTCTTCCATAAAGAGGGTGTTGACGGCCACCATGACTGAGGAGTGGCAGAAGACCACCATAGCGACTTTTCTTTTGGAAGGAGAAGCGAGGATGTGGTGGGACGAGTTGGAGTTTCATCTTCTAGTGGGAAGGCAGCTTGCGGATGTGTCGATGGAGGAATTTTCAAGATTGTTCCTAGCCAGATTTGTACCTTCTGCTCAGAGGTTGGATATGGAGAATCAATTTCTTGGGTTGACTCAGGGATCCAGAAGCGTGGACGAATATCTGCATGAGTTCACACGGTTGGGTCGTTATGCTGGTGCTATGTTTTCAGAAGAAGAGAGGAAGACCAACCGATTCTATGAGGGTCTTCATGGCGATTTACAGTTACTCCTTGCTGGGCCTAAGGCGCAGGGCTTCCTAGCCTTGGTCAATTCAGCCCGATCGTTGGAAAAGGTTGCGAAGAAGGTTCAAGAGAAGAGGGACCCAGGAGAAAGGAAGACCGAGTTCAAGGTGCCAAGTAACAAGACAGGTTTCCGCAGATGGAACAAGAAGCGGAGGACTTCAAACTCAGCCCCTTCGGCTGATGCATCGGGGGCAACTACAAGTCGAGTCCCCGGGGCTTGCTACAACTGCGGGAAGACGGGGCATTTTGCTCGGGAGTGTTGGAGCGGACGTCCAAAGTCCGAGAGGAGACCTGGAGCGACTTATGAGGAGAAAGGGAAGGCGGTGGAGTCAACCGCATCCCATCATGCTCCAGCCCAGCCTAGAGTCTACAACCTTGGTCTACAGGAGGCCATTAAGCAAGCAGACGTGGTGACAGGTATGAATTAAATTACAGTGGTTTAACTTTTATAGTTGTTACCTTCGTATTTGTTAGCTTACGTTTGTTAATGCTAGGCTTTGTGTTAATCTTTGGGTTTCCGGCGAGAGCCCTTTTTGATACGGGGGCATCACATTCCTTCTTGTCTGAAAAGTTTATATCGCGCATCGGAGTTCCGTTCTCGATGGCAGAAAACAAGTTGGATGTGTTGTTGCCTAATGGTTGCTCAATGCGTGCGGATAGGATTTGTGTTGTGAAGATTCAGATTGGAGACCGGGAGTTTGATTTGCGGGCGTTGGTTCTACCATTAGTGGAGTTCGACGTAATTTTCGGTATGGATTGGCTCTCGGAGCAGAGTGCATGTATTGATTGCAACCGTAAAGAAGTCAAGTTGGGCCTGGACACTGGTGTAGAGGCTACTTTTGCGGGCATGAAGGGGTCAGGGAAAGTTCTGATATCGGCCCTTCAGGTGTTCAAGGCAGTTCGGTCTGGGGCAGAACTGTATGTCACTCTAGTGCAGACTGCGACGCCTAAACCTAGTTTGGGCAACATCCCAGTTGTGTCCGAGTATCCTGATGTGTTTCCAAATGATCTCCCAGGAGCCCCTCCTCAGCGGGAGATAGACTTTACTATAGAGCTGGTACCGGGTGCCAAACCGGTGTCACGCTCCCCCTATCGGATAGCCCCAAGAGAAATGGCAGAGTTGAAGGTGCAACTGCAAGAGTTGCTAGAGCAAGGTTATGTGCGTCCAAGTTCGTCGCCTTGGAGCGCACCAGTTCTCTTTGTTAAGAAGAAAGATGGGAGCTTGCGGCTTTGTATCGATTATCGAGAATTGAACAAACTTACGGAGAAGAACAAATATCCAATCCCGAGGATTGACGATCTATTTGATCAGCTGGTTGGATCAACTGTATATTCGAAGTTAGATTTGAAGTCCGGTTACTATCAGTTGAGGATAAGGGAGAGCGACATCCCAAAGACAGCATTCAGTACGCGGTTTGGGCATTACGAGTTCACGGTTATGCCGTTTGGGTTGACGAATGCGCCATCCGTGTTTATGGATCTGATGAATAGGACGTTCAGAGAATACTTGGATCAGTTTGTGATAGTATTCATCGATGATATCCTGGTGTATTCGCGGTGCGAGGAGGATCATTACAAGCATTTACACATGGTGTTGGAGACATTGAGGAAAAATCAGTTGTATGCAAAGTTCTCCAAGTGTGAGTTCTGGTTATCCTCGATAGCGTTACTTGGTCATGTTGTCAGTGGAGAAGGAATAGCTGTGGATCCGGCGAAGATAGTGGCGATACGAGAGTGGCCTACTTTGACTACGGTGGCAGAGGTCCGGAGTTTTCTGGGGCTTGCTGGCTACTACAGGCGCTTCGTAGAGAACTTCTCGCGGATAGCACTACCACTCACGACGTTGACAAGAAAGGATCAAAAGTTTGTGTGGTCTCCGGAGTGCGAACAGGCTTTTGAAGAATTGAAGAGGCGGTTGACTACGGCGCCCATTTTATGTTCGCCAAGTGGAACCGAAGGGTTCGAGATCTATAGTGATGCTTCGGGCAGTGGTTTGGGCTGTGTTCTGCTACAGCATGGGAGAGTGATAGCTTATGGTTCACGACAACTGAAGGTTCATGAGAGGAATTATCCGGTCCACGACTTAGAGTTAGCGGCCGTGATATTTGCTCTTAAGCTTTGGAGGCACTATCTGTACGGTGTGAAGGTGGATATTTACACCGATCATAAGAGTTTGAAGTACCTATTGGACCAAAAGGATTTGAACATGAGGCAGAGGAGGTGGATGGAGTTCTTAGGGGACTACACCTTCAAGATACACTATGTGCCTGGGAAGGGAAATGCAGTGGCGGATGCGTTGAGTCGTAAGATTCCCACACAAGCCAATTGGTTATCAGCACATGATGAGAGATTGGTCCAAGAGCTGGAGGCATTGGAGATATCTTGCGTTGACAAGCAGTCTAGTGCCGAGGCAAAATTGTTTTGGACAGAGGTGCAGTGTGACCTAGCGGATAGAGTTCGGAGGGCTTTGGTTCTGGATAGCAGCATGAAGCAAATCTTGGATGAAGCTTTGGATGGGTCAAATTCCCAGTTTGCGGTTGTAGATGGGTTGCTAAGGAAGGACAGTCGTCTATGCGTTCCTAGTGCGGATAATATTCAGGAGGAGTTGATGTATGAGGCACATCATACCAAGTACTCAATCCACCCGGGAAGCACTAAGATGTATAGAGACATGAAGAAATTATTCTGGTGGCCGGGTTTGAAGAAGGATGTGGCACTTTATGTGGCCAAGTGTCGTACTTGTGCATTAGTGAAGGCGGAATGCCAGAAGCCCGGAGGTTTCTTGAAATCACTTCCTATCCCAGAATGGAAGTTTGACGACATATCTATGGATTTTGTGCACGGTTTGCCGAAGTCGCAGAAAGGAAATGACGCCATTTGGGTGGTCGTTGATAGATTGACAAAGGTGTCGCATTTTATCCCAGTGAGAAAGGAGGATCCAGTGGAAAAGTTAGCCAAACTCTACGTGGATAATATTGTACGATTGCATGGTGTGCCTAGAAGCATTGTTAGTGATCGAGATGGACGCTTCACGTCAAATGACTGGAGGTTGGTGCATGGTCTGTTGGGTACTAAACTAAAGTTCAGCACAGCCTTTCACCCGCAGACGGATGGCCAAACCGAGAGAGTCAACAGGACTATGGAGGACATGCTTCGCATGTGCGTCCTAGATTTCGGGAAGCATTGGGAGGATCACCTATACATGGTGGAGTTTGCTTACAACAACAGCTTTCAGGCAAGCATTGGAATGGCGCCTTTCGAAGCTTTGTACGGGAGGAAGTGTCGTACGCCGTTGTCTTGGTTGGAGGCAGGCGAATCAAAGCTGTATAAACGTCAAGCGGTGGAAGATGCCACTTCAATGATACGGATAATTCAGGAAAGGCTGAAGATTGCTCAGGATAGACAGTCAAAGTATTACAATGCCAAACATAGAAATGTGGAATTCAACGTTGGCGACATGGTATATTTGAAGATCAAGCCGTTCAAGGGTGTATCGCGGGTTCGACGCTTGAAGAAGCTGAGTCCGAGATACCTTGGACCATTTGAAATCCTGGAGCGTGTTGGCGAGGCGGCGTATAGATTAAAGCTGTCGACGGAGTTGAGTGGGCTGCATGACGTATTCCACGTATCGGTGTTGCGTAAAGGCAGTGCAAGAGCCTTCACAGATCGTTGCGGACAATCAAGTACCGGTTGGCTATGAGTTAACAACAAGGGTCAAGGCAGTGCGAATTGAAGATGTTGCAGTCAAACGACTCCGCAACAAGAAGGTCCGAATGGTTAAAGTCCGTTGGGATAATTGCGGACGTGAGGAGCTTTCTTGGGAGCGAGAGCAAGCTATGTTGGAGGAATACCCCGAGTTATTCCACTCAGGTATCATTTAACTTTTGTGTACCTTTGTTTAATTTCGGGACGAAATTCCTTAAGCGGGGGAGATTTGTAACGCCCCGAATTTTGTGTGCGAGTCGGTCGCGGAAAAAAAAGAGTTTTTGGTGCCTGTAGGGGTACACGGCCTAGGACACGGGCGTGTACAAGGCCGTGTCTGGCTGGTGATTTTTGGCCGTTTTCAACCCGAGAAGGACACGGCCAGAAACACGGCCGGATGACACGGGCGTGTCATCCGACACGGGCGTATGCCAACCCGTGTCCAGACCCGTGTCCTGAGGGGTCGTGTCCGTTGCCGTGGCAGTTATGCGTGACACGCCCTCGAACACGGGCGTGTCGAGGAACCCGACACGGGCGTGTCAGGTCAGACACGGGCGTGTCTTGGCCCGTGTGCGTTTCTCAGTTCGACGATCGTGCCTGGATCGAGGCACACGGCCTTGGACACGGCCGTGTGCCAAGCCGTGTGAGGCCCAGGTCAGGGGAATTTTGTGCAGATCCGAGCCATTCGTTTCCTTTAATTTAGATCCGACGGCCCAGATTAAATTATGCTCTGTTAAGGCCGGGAATAGGGAGTTATTCCCTCATTTTCTCTCCAAAGTTCTCCCCTTCCAAAGTGAGAGAGAAGAGGAAGAAGAAGGAGGTTTCCGGCCGCCGGCGGAGCATCGGAGCGCCGTTTCGAAATCGGAGAGCGGATCCGTGGAGGGAAGGTCATTGCGAAGAGTTCTAACCGCGTAGTTTTTCCATGGCGCCAAAACGGACTACAAGGGTAACGATTCTCAACTCGAGCGCTTGAAGCTCTTTCTTTCTGCATAGGGAATCCCGCTCCCGCGAGTATGCGGTGAGTGCGTGGTGTTCCTTGGGGTTGACGGGAATAGTCCCCCTTGTGTTGCATGTAGAGCCCGGAATCATAAGTACGGGCATAGGCATTGTGTGTGAAGCCTACCCGGACGTGTTTTGTCTGGATCGGTGATGTTGCATTTGATGTGGTTTTGCCGGAGAAGACTCCGTGCTTTGGATTTTTCGGGTTTCTACGCGGTAGATTGCAGCAGGGATCCTTGGAGGTTAGCTTCAAGGCGCACCCGGAAAATTGAGCGGAAACGTGTTCTGCTAACTTGGCGGTCTGGGAACCGGCCTTGATCATAACTGGGTTATGAGATTGTTTTGGAAAATTTGGGATCCGAGAGAAGCTTGGCCCGCGCAAAGTTCCTTAAATTGGACATGCGGCGTGAGCAACGGGCAAGTGGAATTGGACCTAGGCTATGTGGTTCTGTGCGAGAGACCCGAAGACGGGGACTGGCCGTTGGCATAGTCGGAGCCTTAGACGGTGGTCAGAAAGGCTAAATGCTCACATGTTGTTGCCATCCTGGGGGTGGTGGTGGATGCACTGATGGGTCAGGGTCCACCATGAATGTGCCCTGAGTGCACGGGGTGTTTGGCCGTGCGATCCTACACCTGTGGCGAATTATAATTGCGCTATATATATATTGTTGGTTAATGCTTTGCAGGGAAAGAGCACCGCCGTCCTGAGTAAGGGGCGGGGTCGTTATAATTTGGTCGGCTTTTAGCTGACCGTTGCTTTATTTGCCACCGTGCGGTGGTATGTGCTTGCAGGTGCTGCGGAGCCGAGCGCCAAATAGCGGGCTGGAGCCCATGTTGCTGTGCTGGCCCTAGAAGGCCGTAGAATAGTTTTATTTATATATTTCATGTGTGGCCGGCCTGCGAGCCGATGTATGTAAAACACTATTCATGAAGTGAACATTTGTAAGGCCTTAAGGCCATGTACCTGTTTCTGTGTATTTGGGGTTTCATTCCTGTTGTTGTAGCTGTGGACATTCATATTGATGGAATTAATTTTGGGTTCTTTCAACTTTAAAATCTTCCGCTAGAATGCTCTGTGATTAGGACGAGTAGTCTTAATTGGTTGGTTTGATTATTCATTTAGTATCACTTCCGACTGTCTGTGGTGTATGGCGTCGGGTTCCAGCTGGACCTTCTGTTATATGCCATGTGACAGATGGGGGTGTTACAGATAGTTGGCTCCCTATTATACTTGACTGCTAGTAGACCAGATATCATGTATGCTACATGTGTCTGTGCAAGGTATCAAGCCTACCCTAAAGAGTCTCATTTGACTGCAGTCAAGAGAATATTGAGATATCTAAAGGGCACTCCATATCTAGGCCTCTGGTACCCTAGGAATGGAGATTTTGATCTAACATGTTATTCAGATGCAGACTTTGCAGGATGCAAAGAAGATAGAAAAAGCACTACTAGAACCTGCAATTCCTAGGTGGGAGACTAATTTCATGGAGTAGCAAGAAGCAAACCAGTGTGGCTATCTCCACAGCAGAGTTAGAGTATGTGGCTGCAGGAAGTTGCTGTGCTCAACTTCTGTGGATACAACATCAGCTAGAGGACTATGGATTTCAGGTAAGTAGAACTCCACTTTTCTGTGATTCTACTAGTGCTATTTCAATAGCTAATAACCCTGTATCTCATAGTAGGACAAAACATATTGAAATTAAATATCATTTTCTTAGGGAGCATGTAGAAAGAGAAGATATTTTATTAGAATATGTTAAAACTGATAATCAAGTAGCTGATATGTTTACTAAGCCACTAGAAGAAGCTAAGTTCAATAGATTCAAAATTGAACTAGGAATGATAAACTTAGAGTAAGTTTACAGAATTGAAAATGCCTAAGTAAAAAGGTGTCGACACATAGACAAGTCTATGTAGACACAGAATAGTGGTGTCGACACTTCGGTAAAAAGGTGTCGACACATCTAGGAAGTTGGTGTCGACACTTCAGAATGTTAGTGTCGACACATGCCAAGTAGGTGTCGACACATCCAAAGTGGTGTCGACACTTAAGTTTTACTCAGAATTTTTCTAAGTAAAGTCTCGACAATGTGTCGAGTTATGTTGTGTCGACACATAAACATGTGTCGACACATAAAATCTGTTAACTAAACTTGTGTCGACACATATGTGTCGAGACATTATAAGTCAGTGTCAACACTTATTGCCAGTGTCGACACATTTTAAGTTAGCTGTCCCGCCTGTTCATCTTCAAAATCAGAAAGGTATAAATAGGGTTCTGTCTTTGTTTGTCGACACGCTTTCAAAGTTTCGAGACCAAAACTACTGTGTCGACGCCTCTCTTCTCTCAAGACCAATTCTACAAACCCTAATGGCGCCTAAGCTAGAGGAGAACGTCAACGAAGGATATGAGCTGGTGCGCGGCGCGTTTGAAGAAGCAGATCAAGAAATCCAGGCGGTAGTAACCCTAGTCGCCGATTCTGGATTAGAATACTTAGTTTCTGAACCTACAAAGATTTGGAAGAAAGAGGTTCTTGAATTCGTAAATGGAGCTCAGATAGATGAATCTGGATACAAAATCAAATCCAGAGTTCATGGTGCAAGGGTTAAGGTATCACCAAAGAGTCTAAGGAAGATACTACAGCTTCCAAAAACTCAAGATGAAGAAGAAGTCACTGCATCCAAGACCAGGCAAGCTCTAACCTGGTGTGGACTGGATCCTAAAATGAAGATTGGTTCTGTCTTTAACAGGAAAGGCATGAACAGCCAAGGAAAATTCATGTCTGAGATTGTTGGTAAGGTCTTACTCAGCAAGCCTGGAGGGCATGACAGAGTGTCTGCCTATATGTTTGGAATCATGACAAGAATAATCTTCACTTTGAAAACAGACTGGTCTATAGTTGTTTATGAGAAGATTAAGGAGAGCTTGAAGAAGCCCAACCTAGGCAGAATCATTAGTCTATACCTAGCTGGTGTGATACCAGAGGTAATGAGTACTGCTGCAGGAAGCAAGATAAACCACATGAGGAAGATGGATCTAAGGATCTTTTCTAGATGGGACAGGGTGTTGTCCAAGGAAATGCCAACCCTAGAGAAGACAGTTACTGAGAAGGAGATTCCTCCAAAGAAAAAGAGAAAAACTACTCCAGTGGCACAAGAGTCCTCCAGCAGTTCTGAAAGTGAAGAACAAGTTGTTTTCACTCCAGATGACCAAGAGGAAGAGACTGCAGTGAAATCTCCTGCTCCTCAAGAGGCTGCTGAAATCCAGGGGGAGCTGCCTCAAGCTAGCCCCATCCACAAGGATCACAGCCAGGGGGAGCCTCCAGTTGTAGAAGCACCATCTACACTGGAAAGTGAGCAAGCCACCACCATCATACAAGAGGTACTCACTGACCTAAATACTTTAGAATATCTTATAAAAGATGCTGATTTATCTGATGTTCCTCAGCAAACTCAGCTGGATAGTCCAGTACCAGATGTTGTTGAAGATGACACATCTACTGTACAAGTAATTCCTGATCATGTGGTTGAAGAACCAAGAACTTCTACAGCTTCTTCACCACCAGAATACACCATGGAGGATTTATTCCTAAATCTAGACCAACAAGATTTTGACATGGACAAGGATGCTGCTGAAAAAGATCTTGTTGCTGCTGAGGGGGAGCAAATGCCAGTTCTGGAAGAGCCTATAAGGCAACAACCTGAGAAGCCTCAAAGCCCTAAGGAGAGGGTTGACATAGCCAGCACTTCTGCCTCTGAAGATGAGGAGAGTGCTAGGGCAAAGAAGAAGAAACTGTATGTCTTCAAGAGAAGGAGTCAAAGTTACAAAAAGGCTTTACAATCAATTGCACCACAGCCTATAGTTCAGCAAGCTCCAACTGCTGATTATAGTGCTTTAATGGTTGCACTACAGATAAAGTTGGATGAGCAAAGGCAGGCCATAGAGAAGTATGTAGATGAAGGGCAGAAATCACTCCAATTTGATCTGGCCCAGGATATAAAATCCATCAGGTTTGAGATGAATCTCAACAAGAAGGAGATGACTGAATGTTTTCACAAAGATGGAAATGCAGTAGTATACTTGGCCACACACCAAGAAAAGATAAAGGCACAGTTAGATGATATAGCATTGAAGCAAGGATATGTTCTTGAAAATCAGTTAAGAATGAATGACAACTTGACTGCTTCACATAATGCTATAGTCACTGAATTGAAGAACAAGGCTACTGAACCTTCTACATCTACTGCTGCTGCTAAAGCTGATTTTGATAAAGTATTTCAAGAAGAAATTTCTGCTGTTAAGACTGCTATCCAAGCATCCCAGAAAGCCATCTCTGAACAACTTCAAAAGCTCAAACCATTCTTTAAAGAGGGAATCAGATACTTGGATAGTCAAATAAGATTTCAAAAGGATGATGTCAGAGATCATATGGCTAGAGAAGTCATAAAGGGGGAGAGAGTTTTAGTCAAAGCTAGCTCTGACCATGCAAAGTGGATATTTAATTCCATCAGAGCTACACTGGGCTATCCTCCACTCTGTGATGATGACAATGTTGCTGAATCTGGGATTCAAACTGCATATCTTGGAGGTGAGCAACCAGAGGTAGCTCAAGTGATCTATCCTCCACCATATTTTGACATGGTGCAAGATGATATTCATCAGATGTATAGCCCAACTGAAGGGAAGTCTAATGTTATTCTGGATAAAGTGGTTCAGCCTATTACTGAAGCCATGCAAGAGGCATTACAGAAGGAGGAAGAGACAAGGTTGTCTAAGAAGAGGTTTAGGGAACAAGCAGAACAAAGGCCAGACTTTGAACAGTGGAGCCCTACCTCTAGAAATATTATACTAACTGCCTGGAAAGCTGCCAAAGATAACACTCATGACAGGAACAAGTGGTTTTCTGAAGCTGAATGGAGAAAACATGAGATCAGGCAGGAAGCAATAGTTCAGTATAGAAGGAAGGCAAAGATGGGAAAGCTACCTCCTACTGCAGTGGAGCCTAGCAAGTACTGTCCTAAGCCATACCATTATTTTGAGAGACAGAAGATCAAAGCTGAAGAGCTTAAAAGAAAGATCTAAAAGACAAGAAGCCTGCTGATGCTGAAACTGCTGATGCCCCTGTCAAAGCTCAAGTTCAAGCTGGCAAGGGAATAGTTATCAAGGAACCTGAACAGAAATAGTTTAAGAATTTACTTGAAGATTATTTTGTAATCTTTTGAATGTAAAACATTTTTGTGAACCACTGAAAATGTATAAGACAAATGTTAGAACAATATATGATCAATATATTTCATGTTTGTTCTGTGAATGTGTCTATGTCTATTTCTTATTTGTTCTGAAATGATGAATTTGTATACATGTGAAATTAATACATGTTTATGTTTACCCTGCTGAATATAACCCTGTTGTACCTTGTCCTGCTTTACATCATTTTGTAATTTTTAATTATGAATGGTGTATATCATTGACTAAGGGTTATGACTTCTCCAAATAGGGGGAGATTGTTGGGTACATTGGTTAAATGTACCTGATTTGAAGAAGCCTCACCCAACTCAATGATATACATCATAATGTATTTGATGTATGTTGAGTTTACTTGTGCAGGTTAAGTAATCACTGGACTGAAGCAAAAAGTTTCTAAGTCCATGTGTCGACACCCAGAGGGAAAGTGTCGACACTTAAGAAGGCTTGTGTCGACACCCAGACAAGCAGTGTCGACACTTGGAGTCATTGTGTCGACACCTGGGATGCAGAGTCGACACCAGACAGAAAGTGTCGACACTTGGAGCTGTGTCGACACTCAGTGAAGAAAAGTGCAGACAGAAAGTGTCGACACAAGGAGCTGTGTCGACACCCAGTGAAGCTGTGTCTACACCAGAAAGTGTCGACACTTGGAGCTGTGTCGACACACAGCAAAAGTCAGCAGAGACTAAGTTAAAGTGTCGACACCCAGAACAATGTGTCGACACAACAAGAAGAGTCAGCACTTGAAGAATCTGTCGACACCCAGCACAATGTGTCGACACACAACCAGAAGAGTCAACACAAGAAGTAAGTGTCGACACCTAGAACAATGTGTCGACACTCAGCTGAAGACTCTACACTTGAAGGAAGTGTCGACACAAGGAGCTGTGTCGACACTTAGCAAAGAACAGAAAGATCAAATTATTCTAAGTACAAGTGTCGACACTAAGGGAATGTGTCAACACTCAGCTGAAGTCTCAACAAAAGAATCAAGTGTTGACACAAGGAGCTGTGTCGACACTCAGCAAGTATCAACATAGAAGACTATGTGTCGACACCAAGAAGCAGTGTCGACACTTAACAGATTCAACACAAGAAGTTGTGTCGACACAAAGGAGATGTGTTGACACTTAGAAGAATTCAGCAAGTTACAGAAGATCAAGTACTTGTGTCGACAATCAATTTCAGTGTCGACACATGAAGAAGAATCTGTGTCGAGACATACAAGAAGTTGTGTCGACACCTTGTAGTCTTGTGTCGACACTTACACAACTTGTGTCGACACTTGGTCTATAAGTGTCGACACTTAAAGACAGAAAGTCTCGACACTTTCAGACAGTTAGAGATTTTCAAGAAATGACCGGATGACATGACAGCTGCCGTTCCAGCCGGTCTACAGCACCTGTCAGAGATGTCAGAAGATAGTTATGAACCGGACTAGCCGGTTACCATGAAGAAGGCCTATAAATAGGCACATACAGTCTACAGAAACTGTTGTTGATGAGGATCAACTGTTGATCACATTGTTGAAGAACAAGTTATTAAAGTGGTACACAGAGTATCAAATCAAGAAGATCTTGCAGTCCAAGTGCAGATCTAAGAAGTTGGAGAGAGAGGGCTCCATCCAAGAAATCAGCCGTTGGAACTAGCTGAGAAGAAGGGTTCAGATCTATTCTGAATTCTAAGTGGCAGAGGTCAAGGAACAACTGCAGAAGGAGACAATCTTATTCAGTTCTACTCAAGAAGATTTGAAGAAAGCTAAGTCAGATTGAATCCAGCTGAGTTCTTCCAAGAACTCATCAAGAAACTCTCAACTCCCCTCTCTTGTTTCAGAGTTGTTGAGTTATTATTATTTCTATAAGCATTTTTATCTTGTAGGATCCATTGGATCTGTGTGAATTGTAAGCCTATAATTATAAAGGCTGAGGGTAGGGCTTGAGGGTCTGAGTGTAGGAGATTATTATCTCTGAGTGTAGGCCTTGATTGGCTGAGTGTAGGCCTTATTGGCTGAGTGTAGGCCTTGATTGGCTGAGTATAGGCCTTTGTGGCTGAGTGTAGGCTTTGGGAAAAAGCTGAGTTGTAGGGCCTTGGGCCTGAGGTGTAGGAACCAATTTGGGTTCTGAGCTAGTGGAGAAGTTTGGCCGAATCTAGTACACTGCTAGATAGGAGAAGGGGGAAAGTGGATGTATCCAAAGATTGGGGAACCACTA
Organism: Platanthera guangdongensis; assembly: GCA_039583875.1. Lineage (NCBI taxonomy): Eukaryota > Viridiplantae > Streptophyta > Magnoliopsida > Asparagales > Orchidaceae > Platanthera > Platanthera guangdongensis. The sequence goes on from CM077148.1 coordinate 77,337,142, forward strand.
TAAAACATTGTGTCTGCTGTGCTATGTTGTGATTTGCTGTGTATGCTGTTTGTTTGTTGTGATAACATAGTCAGAAATCTGTGATATTAACTGTTTGCTGCCATTAAAGTTTAAAAAGGATTAGGTCACCTATTCACCCCCCCTCTAGGTGTTTAGGTACCATATCTTTCATCGACGAACTCAGGCTCAGCTCGACGAATTCAAAACTCAGCTCGACGAATTATGTTCTTCGGTCGACGATTCCAGACTAGGTCTTCTTCCGCTCCCGTCTCATTCCATGGCGCTGATTCCTGGACAATTAATGGCAGTTCTTCACAATATACTACCGTTAGGATGCGCAGTTAATTCTGGATTATCACATGCCATTTTCCCAGGGAAACAGTTGGGGAAATAATTAATTGCTGCTTCCTTTCCAGGCCGTCTCTCATTACTGCTCGATATTCAAAATTCGAAGGTTTTCCATGACAGACAGAGATATACAGAAATAGTCAGTAATACAGAGACACACAACAGAGAACAACAAGAAAAGGATAGACAGTGATTCAGACAACACAAGAAAAAGAATTCATTCTTGGCCCAGAGAGAAATTGATCTAGAAGAAGAAGAAGAACATTACATCAATATCAAGAGTCTTCTTCATCTGCTTTTACTCAGGATAACTTCAAAAACAATTCCTTCATATCAGTTACAAGAAGTTCCTGAAGACTTTCTCTTGACCTGTAATTCTAGGTCTTTGAAGACCTATCACCCTGAAGTAGTGCTCCAGCATACTTCCTGATTCATTCTACATCTCAGGGGGAGCAAAGCTGTTAAACAACATTCCACAAGTCTTCTAATTGACTTGAGAAAGAGAAGACCTCATCACCCTCTCACTCCACCTCTGTACAGGGTTTTAATTCCCTTCAAAATTATTCTGGTTGCAAGTCTCCCACCAAAAGACTTGAGGGTTTGGTTTTTGGGAACCTGATCAAAACCCCATTGGTGCCAGGACACCTGATCAACCCCTTCCTGTAGTGGATTCTTACCAGGGTGGTAGAAGAGTGGACTACCCAGATTTGGGAAACCACTATAAAATTCTTGTGTCGTCTGGTTGCTTTCTTTTCCTTTTGTTTTCTGGCTTTGCGCTGTGATTGTGTTGAGATTAGTCCATTGCTGCTTTTTGGTTTATTGTATTTGCTTCCCTGCACACACACACACACACCTAAAATACAACAGCAGTTGTAAAAGTTTTAAAATCACCATATACTCTATTCACCCCCCCTCTAGAGTATATCAGATCTAGCTGCACTTTCAATTGGTATTAGAGGGAGGTTGGTTAATAATACCACACCTTAGTGGTTGTATAGGCTAACACATGAACCCAAAGATCCCTTAGTTAGATCTCTTTGTTTTTTTTTCTGTTATTAGATTTTGTTCTCACAGACATGGCCCAAAACAAGGATTATACAAGCATCAGACCTCCAGTGTGCAATCTTAATAAGTTTGCCATCTGGAAGGCAAGAATTAGATTATATATGAACTCCATTGATGAGGATATTTTTTCTGTCATTTCAACAGGTGTTCCTCCAGCTCCTACAACTTTTGCCAGCACATCAACTAATCTGAGTGGAGTACCACCTCCAGACAATACTGAAGCCTATAAGAAAGCCAAGATGGCTGATGCAAAGGCTATGAATATTCTAGCCCAAATAATGTCAGATGACATATTTCAGAAGGTGGCTGAGTGCACCTCAGCCAAGGCCATTTGGGACTCTCTCAATCAAATGGTAGCATGCTCACCTGATGAAAGAAAGGATAGGAGATCCAGTCTCATTTCTCTCTATGAGAATTTCAAAAAGGATGAGACATAATCAGTGGCTGAGATGTACAATAGATTAAGTTCAATCATTAGTGAACTCAAGACTCTTGACAAGGACATCACCTTAACTGAGGTGAATGATAAGATACTGATGTGTTTCCCAAGTTCATGGGACTCCAGAATCTGGCCAATCAAAGAAGCCAAAAGCCTCAATGAGATCTCAACAGAATCTCTGCTAGGCAAGCTGAAGTCATATGAGCAGCTTGTCAAATTAAGAGAGGCAGCAGAACAGAAGGCAACTACCCCAGTTAGGAAGGAGCACAGCTTGGCCCTCAAAGCTTCTGAAGACAATGAAACATCTACCTCCAATGAAGAGTTAATGAGTCTTTTTGCCAAAAGATTCTACAAAATGGAAAGAAAGGACTTTAAAATAAAATCATCCAGGCAGGATGATAAACCAAAATATGACAAGACACCAACTAAGGAGGTTGTGTGCGTTGGATGCAGAAAGCCAGGGCATTATATTTCAGAATTCCCAGAGAATCAGAAAAAGGATAGGGGCAGGGACAAGGATTCCAGAAGAAAACAAAGCAGCAGACCGTCCTCCAACAAGTATAAAAGGAAGGACAAAGGATTTGTTGCTGAGTCCTGGAGTGACACAGAAGAGGAAACATCCTCCTCCAGCTCCAGTGAAGAAGAGGAAGAAGCCAGATCCAAAGAGGTGTGCCTAATGGCAATAGATGCCTCCAGAAGCAACTGTGGATCAGAAGAGGATTCTGAAGATGAAGGTGCCTCAGACTCAGAGGCTGATCAGGTGATTTCTAGTTTTGATTTCAATTCTGACTTATTTAAAGTAGAATTTAAAACTATGTGCATGAATTTAATAAACTCAGAGAAAGAAATAAAAACCTTGAGGACTAGAATAGAAAACCTTGAATCTGTCAGCACAGAAAATAGAAAACTAACTGACCAATTGACACTAGCTAATGAATAGATAATCAAGTTAAAATCAGAATTTTGTGAGGCAAAACAACTTGAGCAATCTCTCAATGGGAGAAGCCTCAAGCTGATGGATATCACAAGCACAGTAAATGCCAGATTAAATGGCAGGCTGGGCTTGGGTGCTTCATCAGGTTTACCCCCCATAATAAAGAAGAATATACTTTCTACTCCCATAAAGTTTATCACTCCTAAGGGCAAAGAGAAACTAACTGAAAAACCCAGATCAGAAAACAAGTCAAATCCCCTAGACAATAGAAACAGAAAATAGAATAAAGCTGTTAAAAACCAAGTTCAGCAGAATTCGTCGAACTTAGATCGACGAAATCCTGCAAGATCGTCGAACCCCGATCGACGAACGCTGAACGCAAACTTCAGAAATAATTATTCGTCCTATTGCGATAGACGAAGTGTGTATGGTTCGTCGAGCAGAGGTCGACGAACGTGGGACGCAGAAAATGACCATGGTCATTCTCTGAGTGGAGGTCGACGATCTCATCTCCATTCGTCGAACTCTGGTCGACGAACTTACAATAATTCGTCGATCCCAGAACGACCAAATATAAATAATTTCTCCTATAGAAATTTTAAAACAGCTAACAAGACATTTAATCCAGTAGCTGATTGGATAATCCCACCTACGAGATATCACCCACTAGGGTATAAGTCTCAACTTGCCTTATCAGTCATTTCTAATTTTACTTTTCAGCCAAACCAAGGACCTAAGGTAACCTGGGTCAAGAACAATTGGGCTTTATTTTTGATGCAGTACAAGTGAAGAACTATCCAAAGCTAAGTCAGACCTGGTACCTGGATAGTGGCTGCTCCAAGCACATGACTGGGAGCAAAGCAAATCTCTCCAACTATAAATCCAAGCTAGGACCAAAGGTGATATTTGGAGACTCAAAGAGTGGTCAGTCAGAAGGGTATGGAAGAGTAAGCATTGGAGCAGTGACCTTCAAAAAGGTGACATATGTAAGAGGACTTAAACATAACCTTATATCCATAAGTCAATTATGTGATGAAGGTTATCAGGTACATTTCAACGCTACCTCTTGTTCTATTATAAATGATAAAAACCAAACTGTTTTAATTGGACTTAGACAAGGAAACATATATTTAGTAGATTTCATTTCTGCCACAACTGATATTTGTTTACTCAATATCACTAGTAACCAAAATGAGCTATGGCACAAAAGGCTTGGACATGTAAATCTTAAGAACATATCTAGGTTATCTAAAGACAACCTTGTTAGAGGTTTACCTTCTGGTCCCTACAAGTAGGAAAGCCTATGCAGGGCTTGTCAACTAGGCAAGCAAACTAAAACTAGCTTCAAATCCATTAATAAAAGTGATTCACCTAGGATACTGTATCTGCTTCATGTGGATCTTTTTGGACCCATTGCAGTACAAAGCCTAGGAGGGAAGTCTTACACCTTAGTTATTGTTGATGATTTCTCCAGATTCAGTTGGGTAGCCTTCCTGAGAGCTAAGTCAGATACATTCAAAGTTCTTATAGATTTTCTCAGGACCATACAGATTGAGTTCTCTACTCATGTTGCATTGATCAGAAGTGATCATGACACAGAGTTTGAGTCTCTTCTTATGCATGAGTTCTGTGAGAAAGAAGGTATCAGGCAGTGCTTCTCAGCTCCTAGAACTCCCCAACAAAATGGGGTTACTGAAAGGAAAAATAGGACACTCATTGAAGCTGCAGGTACATTGTTAGCAGATGCTTACATGCCTCTATCCTTTTGGGTAGAAGCTGTAAACACAGCTAACTATGTCCTGAACAGATGTCTTATACATAAACTAAAACACAAGACCCCTATGAATTACTTAAAGAAAAGAAACCTAAAATCACTTACTTTAAAGTTTTTGGTTGCATATGTTACATCCACACTAATAACAAAAGATACATTAGAAAATTTGAGGCTAAGGCTGAAGAAGGGATTTTTCTAGGATATTCCCAAGTAAGTAAGGCCTATAGGGTTTTCAATAAATCATCCCTTAAAATTGAAGAATATGTCCATGTGTCTTTTGATGAAGCTAACATGTCTTATAAGGAGAAAGACATTTCTACCAATAGTCCTTTGCAGGTTTCACCAATGTGTGAGTCAATGGATGGACTAAACCTTACCCAAGAGGTTCCAACTCATCCCACTCCACAGGCTGCTGAAGATAGTGAAGAAGAAATCCAAGAGGAAGTAACTGAACTTCCATCAACAGCCAGTACCATTCCTCAAGAGGAATTATTTGCAGAAGCTGTTGCTCAACCAACTCCACAAACTGATCTTGTCACACTTAGAGATCACCCCAGATCTCAAGTGATTGGGGACATTTCAGTTGGTGTACAGACAAGACACCAGTTCAATCAACACTTGATGCATGCCTGTTTTCTATCTCAAATTGAACCTCTCACCATCCATGAAGCTGAGCAAGATCCCCACTGGATTCTTGCAATGCAAGAGGAACTAAATCAATTTGAGAAATGTAGAGTTTGGGATTTGGTTCCAAGACCCCATAACTACCCAGTTATTGGAACCAAATGGGTTTATAGGAACAAATTAGATGCACAAGGGAACATAGTAAGGAACAAGGCTAGACTGGTTGCCCAAGGATATAGGCAAGAAGAAGGAATAGACTATGACCAAACCTTTGCCCATGTTGCAAGGTTGGAGGCCATTAGAATATTCCTAGCCTATGCAGCATACAAAAAGTTCAAAGTATTCCAGATGGATGTTAAGAGTGCCTTTCTGAATGGTGTACTTCAAGAAGAGGTTTATGTAGAACAACCGCCAGGTTTTATCTCTCTAACTCAACCCTCTTATGTTTACAAATTGCATAAAGCTCTCTATGGTTTAAAGCAAGCTCCAAGAGCTTGGTATGAGACCCTAGCTAGTTTTCTTTTAGAGCATAAATTTACAAGAGGAACCATAGATAAAACCCTATTCACTAGACATCATAAGGACCAAATTTTATTGGTACAAATATATGTGGATGACATCATTTTTGGGTCTACTGATCCCAAATTGTGCAAGAGGTTTGCTGACCTCATGCATTCCAAATTTGAGATGAGTAGCATGGGTGAGCTTTCCTACTTCCTTGGTCTCCAAGTGAAGCAGCTCCCTGATGGTATCTTCCTCTCCCAATCTAAGTATGCTAAAGAGCTTATTAAAAAGTTTGGGATGGGTGATGCCTCAGGAATGAAAACACCTATGACTACCAATGTTGTTGTGGATTCTGATGCAGCAGGGAAACCTGTAGATCAGAAACATTATAGGGCAATTGTTGGATCCCTATTATACTTAACAGCTAGCAGGCCTGACATAATGTTTGTCACATGCCTTTGTGCTAGATTCCAAGTGAATCCTAAAGAATCTCATCTTATTTTTCTAAAAAGGATTTTGAGATATATAAAGAGTTGTCCTAGTTTAGGACTCTGGTATCCTGCAGAGTCAGAATTTGAGTTAACTGCATACTCAGATGCTGACTATGCTGGATGTAGAGTGGACAGGAAAAGTACCTCTGGAACTTGCCAGTTCCTAGGTATGAGACTTGTCTCTTGGTTTTGCAAAAAACAGACATCTGTGTCTACATCAACTGCTGAGGCAAAGTATATGGCTGCTGGCAGCTGCTGTTCACAGATGCTATGGATACAAAACCAACTCCTAGATTATGATATCAACTTAAATAATTCAACCTTATTTTGTGATAATACTAGTGCTATTGCTATAGCTCAGAATCCAGTTCATCATTCTAGGACTAAACATATTGAAATAAGACATCATTTCATTAGAGATAATGTGGACAAAAAGAAAATTAACTTGATCCACATTCCTACTGATCTACAGAGAGCAGATATCTTCACCAAGCTTTTGGATGAGAAAACCCATTTGTTCTTTATAAATCAACTGGGAATGATTGATGGAGAAGAGTTAAATTAATTTCTGTCTGCATTCGACGAATTTTCCAGAGTTCGTCGAACAGAGTTCAACGAATTAGGGAAAGTTTGAGAGATTCTCGTCGAACGAAGATCGACGAATTCTCTGTGTGGAAACAATTTTCGTCGAACGGAGATCGACGAACCTTGCTTCAGAAACCATTTCGTCGAATGGAGTTCGACGAACTGTTTTCAATTCTTCTAAATGGGTTCGACGAACTACTCTCCTATAACTTATTTCGTCGACCTCAGTTCGAAGATCTGTCTCTTTTCGTAGAACGGAGCTTGTCGATTCATATTCTGAAAATCCTATATCTAGGTTTTCTTCGACCTCCCTCCCACGCTTTCAGTTCCTTTGCTCTTGATCGCCGTTCTCTCTGTGATTTTCTGTGCAGGTCATCAATGGCGATTCCTCCAGGCGCACTTGTAGCGATGAAGTTTGATGTAGCATTCTCCATGGACTTTGAGTCCTTCCAACATTCTGATCCAATTTTTATGTATATCCTTGAATTACTTGAAGAATTGCATCTCAAGGATTTCATGACACGCAACATCAAGCTACACTCAACCGAGATAAGAGAATGGGTGTACACTGCCACAGTTTCTGAAGATGGAAATCTGACAGGACACATTGGAAACACTACCGTTTCCCTGCCCCAGCAGTACTCTCTGAAATTTTTGGATTGATCAATGAGGAAGACAACTTGGAAATGGACGCTGAGGAATATGCTGATATGTTGAAAGTCATGGGTTTCTCCAGCAACAACCCTAATAAGCTTCTGAAGAAACAACTGTCAGCCGCCTATCAATTTTTGGCCGACATTGTAGGGAAAATTCTAATGGGCAAGCACTCGGCACATGACTATATCACTCGCCATCAATTCCTGATCATGTGCGCAGTGCTCAACAAGCGTCAGGTCGATTGGGGCATGGTTTTCTTTGACCTTATCAAGAAGAGAACTAGCAAGAAGGAGGTATGCTACTGCAGAATCCTGAGGATTTTCCTTCAGGAAAAGGCCAGTGAATGTTTGGTCTCCCCGACCACATTCATCAACGCCAGCAAGCGCCTCACCTGCGCCTTGTTTGGCCAATGGGAGAGGACAATCACCAAACCCTCCAAGGGTTCCTCCTCCTCCATCAATGCTTCTGAGAGCACCAGGACCGTCAAGGTCACTCCCCACCCTGACCCTGAAGAGGCCATTCACCCTACCAAATCTCTTCCCCCTCCTCCTGCACCTCAATTGACTCCACCTCAACATCAATCTCCACCGCCTGATCTTATACATATCCCTACACCTCCAGTTTCCCGCACTGAAACACATATTCCCTCACCTCCTCAATCCCCCCTTCCACCACACCTATCCACTATTCCATCCTACACCATACCCACTGAATCACAACCTGTTCTCCCTCCCTTATCCCCTCCACATATTCTTCCTTCCTCCTCTACTATTCTCTCTCCACCTATGGATTCTTCCACCATTCCCTCCATCATCTCTCTTCTGACTCCTCTTATTAAATCACTCATCATAGAGGCCATTACACCTCTAGTGAATTCCATTGATTCTTTATCTGCCCAAATCTCAGCCCTCTCTGCTGCCCCCTCTTCATTCAGGGGCCTGGCTCTAGATTCTCCTGAACCCAGGCAGGGGGAGATGCTCCATGATGAAGCTGGTACAGCAGCTGCAGAAGTGAATACAGTTGATACAGATACAGATACTGCAGATACAGTTTTTGACACTACAGATACAGTTAATACAGTGCTTGATAATGCAGTAACAGATACAACAACTGATTTTATTTAATTCATGGACACTGACTGTAGCCTTGATGAGTCAGTAGATTCAATAACAACTGCTGGTGATTTCCTTATAAATCCCACAGTAAATTTATCTGAGATACTTCAGATCTTTGATCCTGTACATAAGAAGCTTCCTTCAGTAGAGGTTGCTAAGCCATATTTGGCTATTGTCCAGTATACCTCTCCAGCAAGTCCAACAGTTGCCAGACAACTTTGTGACACCTTTGCTGCTCCTACTGCTGTTCCAACTCCTGTGTCTATTCCAGAAATCTGCCCTATCCCAGATTTTGTCATGGATGATTCTCCCATGCCTGATCTGGATGAGCTCATTCTGGCAGACATTGAAGAAGAGAACAAGGCAGCAGTTGCAAGTTTTGTCTCTACTGCTGTTGAACCCTCTCTCTCTGAACCTTCTATTCCCCCTTAAGAAAAAGCTCTTATCATTCCTGATGCCACTCTCAGGAAGTTGAATGCTCTGTATGATAACCCTCAGAGTTCAGATTCTGATGATGATGATGATGATGATGAATCAGATGAGGAGGCTGCTAAAAAGAAAAATAAGTTGCTCTTTAAGAAAAGGAAGGCTCCTCCTCCTCCTGCTCCCAAGCCTAATCCCACTGCAGACACTCCATACTATATTCTGCACAATGTTGCTCCTTACAAAGGGATGCCTGCATGGATGTGGTTATCAAAGAACCAGCAAAAAGAGAGGAAGAGGAGTAGGAGATACTCTCCTACCCCAGTTCATAGATACAGAAAGGATCCTCCTCCTCCTCCTCCAGCAGAAGGTGCCTCTAGCTCTAGCTCTCAGAGATCTGCTCCTATTCAAACTTATCAGAGACAAACAGGGAGATCCTCTAGTGGTAGTCAGCCAAGGCCACCATCTTCAGGCAGTCAACACCATCAACAACAACAGCAGCAGCACCAGGAATCTAAGGAACATGAAGCTGAAAGGCCCTATTCCCATCCTGAAGATCCAGAAACAGCCAACACAGCCAGAATGGCAAGGTTCCAAGAAATCATTGGCTTATCTCTAATCAACAAAGCTAAAGCTGAAGGCAAGGACACAACAGGCTTAACTACTATGTCTCAGTACAGGAGAGATGAGCTAAAGAGATTTGGGAAAGCAAACAAGCTACTCAATGTTGATGAGTACATGCATCTTCACCCAGAAGCAGTTGTCCCCAGAGCGACTTCACTGAACATCATAGGGGCAGCTGACATGACTATGACCAAGGCTCAAGCTTCAGATCCCAATAGGGAAATCATTTTCAAGAAGCCAGGAGATAATGCACCGGAAGTCAAGCCAAAACAGAAGAAATCAGAGAAGTAATTTTGTATTTTATTTTCATTTCTGCTTCTGTTTCAGTCTATATCTTGTATTAAAACAAAGCCAGTATGTATATATATATCTGTTGCATGTGTTGTAAATTCTCTGCCAGATATATCTCTTAATTTTGCTTTGTTTTTCTATTTGTTCTTTGCTTGGAGTTTCTGTTAGTGACCTCACCAAAATAGGGGGACATTTTTGGATCCCTAGTTGATTTGGGCTAAGTTCACTGACTTAGGATGTGACCCATCATGTATAGTCTGGGTCAAGTTTTTGTCTTAGAGTCTAGGACAGTCCTCTATCTCAACTTTAGATGGACCAGCCTTCTTCAAGACCATCAGGAACTCCAGATCTATCAGTTTTTCAGACTAAGTGAAATGAGTTCGACGTTCGTCGAACTCAGCTCGACGAAGGGAGCTCTGCGCTCGACGATCGTGAGACAATTCGCAGTGCTGAGCTCGACGAACTTTGTTCTTTGATCGACGAACACCGGATTCTACTTCAAGCTTTCTCATGACTACTTCAGAATATCTCTGAGTCCAGCTACATGCTTCGGTCGACGAATTATATTCTGAGCTCGATGAACTTGGACCTCAAGTTCACAGCTTCTCAGGTCGACGAATGCTAATCTCTACTCGACGATTTGTGTACTCAGAGAATCTGTGTCGACACTTAGGGCTTGTGTCGACACCAGGAGATTTGTGTCGACACCAGGATTTTAGTCGACACCAGCTTCTGTCGACACCAGAGGATCTATCTCGACACTTAGGGCTTGTGTCGACACCAGAGGATTTGTGTCGACACCAAGACCAATCTGTCGACACCAGAGGATTTGTGTCGACACCAAGATCAATCTGTCGACACCAATTTGTGTCGACATAGCATTTCAGCAGATGCAGAGTATTTCGTCCAAGTCCAGAATTTTTCTCAGGTCGACGAATTTGGTTCTCAGCTCGACGAATTTTGTTCTCTGTTCAACGAATAATGTTTGTCTGATATTGAAGATTGTCTATTCAACGAATGAAGACTGTCAGCTCGACGAACTCAGCCTCAGCTCGACGAATTCAAAACTCAGCTCGACGAATTATGTTCTTCGGTCGACGATTCCAGACTAGGTCTTCTTCTGCTCCCGTCTCATTCCATGGGCTGATTCCTGGACAATTAATGGCAGTTCTTCACAGTATACTACCGTTAGGATGCGCAGTTAATTCTGGATTATCACATGCCATTTTCCCAAGGAAACAGTTGGGGAAATAATTAATTGCTGCTTCCTTTCCAGGCCGTCTGTCATTAATGCTCGATATTCAAAATTCGAAGGTTTTCCATGACAGACAGAGATATATAGAAATAGTCAGTAATACAGAGACACACAACAGATAACAACAAGAAAAGGATAGACAATGATTCAGACAACACAAGAAAAAGAATTCATTCTTGGCCCAGAGAGAAATTGATCTAGAAGAAGAAGAAGAACATTACATCAATATCAAGGGTCTTCTTCATCTGCTTTTACTCAGGATAACTTCAAAAACAATTCCTTCATATCAGTTACAAGAAGTTCCTGAAGACTTTCTCAGGACCTGGAATTCTAGGTCTTTGAAGACCTATCACCCTGAAGCAGTGCTCCAGCATACTTCATGATTCATTCTACATCTCAGGGGTAGCAAAGCTGCTAAACAACATTCCACAAGTCTTCTCATTGACTTGAGAAAGAGAATACCTCATCACCCTCTCACTCCACCTCTGTATAGGGTTTTAATTCCCTTCAAAATTATTCTGGTTGCAAGTCTCCCACCAAAAGACTTGAGGGTTTGGTTTTTGGGAACCTGATCAAAACCACATTGGTGCAAGGACACCTGATCAACCCCTTCCTGTAGTGGATTCCTACCAGGGTGGTAGAAGAGTGGACTACCCAGATTTGGGGAACCACTATAAAATTCTTGTGTCGTCTGGTTGCTTTCTTTTCCTTTTGTTTTCTGGCTTTGCTATTTGATTGTGTTGTGATTAGTCCATTGCTGCTTTTTGGTTTATTGTATTTGCTTCCCTGCACACACACACACACACATAAAATACAACAACAGTTGTAAAAGTTTTAAAATCACCATATACTCTATTCACCCCCCCCCCCTCTAGAGTATATCAGATCTAGCTGCACTTTCAGACTGGAAGCAGCGGTGTGAACTTAAGTTTTTGCCCGCGTTGTTTTTTAATTTTTTGCTGCGTGAATTGGAATATTACGGACTATGCGGACTGAATAAGCGAGCTGCGCGACCTGGCCAAAAAAGCTGTCAGGCCCCACTACTATAAATATAGCCCTGTTGCTTCTTCTATGCAGGGAAACAAGTGTAGTTGAGGACCCTGCGACCTGCCAAGATGGTGTCCGCCAGGATTGATGCTGCGGTTACTTTCCATGCTGCCGACCACCGAAAATGCACTTTAACGGAGGCCGACCTTGAGGCTTTTGTTGAAAATAAAATGTCGGACTCTAACTTGCTTGTCCGCCTTCCCGCCCATGAGGAAAGACTAAATTTTTCAACGGCAACTCAGATCGCCATACCCATCGATCACTTTGACAGCGGCTTCAAATTTCCGTTATTATTGGAGATCGCCGAAATATTTGAATATTACGGAATGATGCCAGGCCAGCTCTCGCCCAACACACTTGCTTCCATTTTCAGCTTTATCTCTTACCTGCGGTCTGAGAAGATCGCTTTCTCAATGAACATCTTCCACAAAATGTTCTCAGTCCGCTCAATAACATCATCCGGAGGCCGCCCTTATATGGGAGTTATCTACTTCTACTGCAGAGGAATGAAGGTTGTGGGTCTTCCAAACAAGATCCATAACTGGACCTCAAGGTTCTTAATCTTCGAAGGCGACCTTGGGTTCGCTCACACTTATCCACAAGAGCGCGCAGACTCCTTTTTCAAGAGTGTCCAGCTGGATGCGATGGAGTCCGCCATCGTCAAATTGTTAGCAGATGCCCGGCTCGACATTGAGTACTATATTTCGCTGTTGGCGAGCTTGGCGGACGTTTCCCGCAAAGAAACTAAGCTTTTGCGGACATAATGTTTGTATCCGCAACGACCTTTGTGTTAACCCCTGTTCTATTTTTGCAGCGAACTTGTTTGTGCCCGCCAACTTGCCACAGACGCCCAGTGGATTCACGCCTACTCAAAGAAAAAAGAAACAAGAGGTCGCGAGGAAGAAGAAAGAAGAGGGGGATCCCACGGCGGACTACTCCTCTTCTGAGAGTTTTACAATGCAAGGCTTCGGCAACCGCCAAAAGGATCTGAGGGGGAACCCGATGATCCACTGGCACAATAAGAACAAACATGCCGCTTGTCGACAGCGCTTCCTTGGTGGAAAAGTTTGAGAATAACTCGCCATGCTAATGTTGCGATCTCCGCACTTTATGGGAAGCGCAACTTGAGCTATTTGAAGAAGGTTGCCACTACCGATCTCCCTCTGTTGGCCTCCCAGTCAAGTGCGAACAGTGTGGTGACGAACCAATTTGTCTGTTCCTTGGCCAGAGACCTGCTTAGGCAAAACTATCAGCTTCAAGAAGAAAAAAGAGTGCTCAAAGAAAGAAATGTGCGGTTAGGGAAGAAGGTCGCTCAGCAGAAGGAAGTGCTGGGGGTGAGTTGTATTCGTTGTGGTCTCTATTTGAAGTGCCGCGATCTTATGTTTGTTCCTTTGTTTTGCGCAGGTCGCCTACGACTTGGAAAACAACAACTTCCAGGCCGCTATGCTCCCCTTTGTGAAGGAAACCGTTGAAATCTCCATCGAACGATTTGTCCGCGGTAGCTTTGCAAAGGAAGGAGTGGACGGTGTTCCCTTCTTGCAGCTCTTCCCGGAGTTGAAAGAGCAGGTTGCGTCAATGGAGCAGGCTGCAAAGGGAAAAGACATCATCGTCGAGGAGGAAGAAGAAGGCAAAGAAGAAGGCGAAGAAGAAGAAGAAGGAGAAGGTGAAGAAGAAGGCATCAAGGCAATAGCCTACGACACTGGCTCAAGCCAGCAAGGCGGAGAACAGTACGCCGAGTCCGACACCTCTGCATCTTCCTTTGTTGGCAAGAGCACGCATAGAGAGTCCGCGACAAGCACTGGTTCTGATGGCAGCAGTGGAAGCGGCTCGGAGGGCTATTCTCCAGAGATTGACGTCACAGGCCTAAGCCCTGCACCCCCTGCCGAGAAGAAATAGAAGACCGCTGAAGCTGACTAATATATTTTTGCTTTTTGCAAATAGAGCAGACTCAAGTTTGTAGTCCACCGAATATATGAAATATGTAACTTAATTTTTGATCAAATAGAAAAAGATATTCTGGTATCATTTGTCTCCTGCAATGTTCTTTATCTTTTGTATTGACGTAGTAATGTTCGATCTTCATGTAGTACTGTCCGCGTGATGCAAAGAACATCCATACCGTATGAGTTTTTGACTTGTTAACTAGGAAATTTCATTTAACAATCCGACCATTGCCCCCCCGTAAGAAGAATGAGAAGTTTAATTGGTTGACGAAGAGATCAGGCAGACTCTAACGAGTTCCAATAACAGTCCGCGATTCTCTTTGTTAATCTTTCAAGCTTAATGACAATGTAAGCATGATGGCCCTATATTTACTGTCAAACTGCGAGCTGAAAAGACCAACCGAGAAACAATTCTGCGGACTGGGTGTATATAGTTTCACAGTTTGCACCTATTTAAATAGAAATGATCTATAGCTTGCGACCAGGCGTGCAGGTGCGGCCGGAGCGGCATAGCTTTTCTCACCGGGCCACAAGCTATACGATCAACCTAAGGAAAATGGTAGAACTTAGCGGATAGAAGAAATGCAGTCCGCAATAAATATAATGAAATGATCTATAGCTTGCGACCAAGCGGGCGGGTGCGGCCGGAGTGGCATAGCTTTTCTCACCGGGCCACAAGCTATACGATCAACCCAAGGAAAACGGGCGGACTGAGCGGATAGAAGAAATACAGTCCGCACTAAATAGAATGAAATGATCTATAGCTTGCGACCAAGCGGGTAGGTGCGGCCGGAGCGGCATAGCTTTTCTCACCGGGCCACAAGCTATACGATCAACCCAAGGAAAACGGGCGGACTGAGCGGATAGAAGAATTGCAGTCCGCAATAAATATTCCTGTGAAGAGTAAGACGCAGACTTGATTTAACGGTCCTCTGCCCTCTTGCCCGGAGTACTGTCTGAGTTGATCTTTTTGGCAGTTGCGGCCGAAGTGGCATAACTTTCCTCCAAGATCAACCAGGGTGTGGGTCTCTTGCAGGCACTGCTTGAGAGTACCACAGAGTGTTCGAGGGTTACAAACTAAGATGACCCGTGGGCAGGTGCGGCCGCAGCGGCATAACTTTCCTCACGCGATCATCGAAGTTGTAACGATATCCCTAAAGTGGCATGGTAGAGCTTAACTCCCACCCTGTCCCTCCATAATGCAGAGGTAGGGTCAGGTACTAGCCGGGATCCGAAATTCAGAATCCTACCGCACTAGAGCCTGCAAGCTCCCACTACACGGTGCGAAATCTCCTCGCAACACGTGGTATTTGTGGTGCTACGCTAATGACAACAGCTCTAGGGGAGGTTTGCTGAACTCGGCGATGTCTACTGGTATCAGGTGACCGTTATTACGAATCCTTTGATTAATGAGAGGCTTTTGCAAAGCTAGCATAAGAAATAAAAAAGAGTTCAAGGCTGGAACTGTTTTGGAATCTCCCTTGTCCAAGCGTGCTAACTGTTATGTTTGAATAGATAAAACACTTGAAGAAGCGTTAGCAAGCAGCTTTTACTCATAATGATTCTTGAAGAGGATACAAAGAATGGAAAATAGAAGGTTCAGGAATAGAACCGTTTGAGATCATCTCCGCTCCATGTATGTGGCATATCCTCTCCCGCATATGTTTGCAAGCGGTAAGCGCCATTCTTTAACGCTTCTTTGACGATGAAGGGGCCGGCCCAATTCGGTTTAAGTTTTCCAACTGAGCCAGTTCTTGCAGCAGCATCAACTTTTTTAAGAACCAGATCTCCCACTTGAAAGTGTTTGATCTTTACGTTCTGATCAAAGTATCAGACCATCGTTCTCTTGACCTCTTCCTGCCTTATGGCCGCTTTGTCTCTAATTTCATCAATGTGTTCCAGGCAGAATTTCATCTCTTCATTGTTCAGCTCAAGCCAATCCTCAAAACCTTGCCTTGCAAGCAGAACTCTGGGTGATGGAACTTCAAACTCAACTTGAATGAGGGCTTCTGAGCCGTGAGAAAGTTTAAACGGAGTTTCGCCAGTTGCGGATGAAGGTATCGTTCTTAGGGACCAGAGGACTGATGGAAGTTGATCAGCCCAGCTTCCTTTGAGATTCTGCACTTTCTTCTTAAGTAAATTAAGGACCTGCTTGTTGGCTGCTTCAACTTGGTCATTACTCCTGGGATGATGGACTGATGCAAACCGCAGTTCTGTTCCGATCTGCTTGCAAAAATCAATCATCTCAGCATTGTTGAATTGTGGCCCGTTGTCGGTGACTATAGCCATTGGTACTCCATGTTTGCAGACAATCTCTCCCCAAATGAAATTCCTGATAACCTGAGTTGTTGTCTTTGACAATGCCTTTACTTCAATCCACTTGCTGAAGTAGTCAATCATCACTATGATGAAACGTCGTTGTCCGCTTTCCATGGGAAAAGGACCAATGAGATCCATCCCCCATACTGCAAAGGGCTAAGGAGTTGCAATCGATCTGAGTGACTGAGTAGCCTGGTGTTGAAGTGGAGCAAACTTCTGGCATTGAACACACTTTCTGGCATAAGCCTCAGAGTCTCTCTTCATGGTGGGCCAGAAATATCCCTGTTGTAAGATCCGTCTTTCTAAAGTTCTTGCTCCTGAGTGACTTCCACACTGACCTGAATGAACCTCTCGCAAAACAACGGGAGCTTCTTCTTCTGAAACACACCTGTCCACGGTAGAGAGGAATGTTTTTCTGTAGAGGATTCTTGCCACTAAGTAATAGTGAGCTGATTTTATTCTAAACCTTTTCTAATCTTTGATTGAATGATGAAAGTCCCCTGTTGACAGGTAAAGAATGAATGGGTCCATCTAGGAGGGACGTTGATCCACCTGCATCAACTCTCCTTAATCCACTGGCGGGCGGAAGAGTTCGGAAGTTGTTCCTACTGATGGCAGTCCATACTTGGCAAGAACATCTGCCTCCTCATTTTCTGTTCTAGAGATGTGCTCAATGGTAAAGCTCTTGAATTTGCCGACTTCTATTTTCACAAGAGGAAGATATTTCTTCAAGATTGGCTCTCTTGTCTCAAAGTTACCTAGGACTTGTGACGCCATCACCAGAGAATCGGTCTTGATATGAACATGGTCAATTCCTAGTTTTCTTGCAAGTCTCAAGTTTGCTAGCAAAGCGTCATATTCGGCCTGGTTGTTGGTCACAGGAAAATAGAACTTGATGGCCTGCTCCAGTTTGATGTCGTTTTGGTTGATCAGAACCACTCCTGCTCCAGAAGAATTTCTGCCTGAGGAACCATCAACATAGATGGTCCAAGCCAAAGGTGACCTTTCTGCTTGATCAGAACTGGACTCTGCTGTGTCAATCAGGAATTCTGCTAGAAGTTGAGCTTGATAGCTGTCTTGGGCACATAAGAAATTTCAAATTCACTCAATTCTATTGCCCATTTGGATAATCTGCCAGAATGCTCTGGTTTTTCCAACACACCTTTCAAAGGTTGATCAGTAATAACTCGAATTGAGTGCACTTGGAAATACGGATAGAGTCTGCGAGCTGACATGACTAGTGCCAAGGCTAACTTCTCCAGAATTGGATACCGTGTCTCTGCACTTTTCAGAATATGGGTAACATAATAAATCGGGAACTGTTTCATGTTCTCCTCTCGAAGAAGAACAGAGCTGACTGCCTCAGGGCCAACTCCTAAGTACAAGAAAAGCATCTCCCCTGGACGGGGACTCTGGAGTAGAGGTGTTGAAGTGAGCTGCTTCTTCAACTGCTCAAAGGCCTGAGAACACTCTTCTATCCATTTGAACTTGGACGCTCCTCGAAGAGTTTTAAAGAAAGGAGCACTGTTGTCTCCAACCTGAGAGAGGAACCTTGCAAGACCTGCTAACCTCCTCCCTAACTGTTGAACTTCCTTAGGTGAACGGGGGGTAGGCATATCAAGAATAGCTTTTACTTTGTCTGGATTGGGGGCAAGTCCCTCTGGAGTAAGGAGATGACCAAGGAACTTCTCCTTACTCGCCCCAAAGGTGCACTTCAACGGGTTGAGCTTCATTTTATATCTACACAGAGTAGCGAACGTCTCTGCTAGATCTTGCAAGTGCAACGAAAAATACTTACTCTTAATCAAGAGGTCGTCTACATATACATCTATATTTCTTCCCTTCTGCTGCTTAAATACACGGTCCGTCATGCGTTGGTAGGTTGCACCACCATTTTTAAGCCCAAAGGGCATCACAAGATAATAGTAGTAATCATCATTGGTAATGAATGACGTATGAGGAATGTCAGGTTTATGCGTTCTTATTTGGTGATAAGCAGAAAATGCATCTAAAAAACTCATAAAGGAGTACCCTACCGCAGAATCAACTAAAGAATCTATCCGAGGAAAGGGGTAACAATCTTTGGGGCATGCTTTATTAAGTTTGGTAAAGAGTACACACATGCGCCACTTCCCTCCTGGTTTTTTAACCATTACAACATTAGATGTCTAGGTTGGGTATTGAATTTCACTAATGAAATTTGCCTCGAGGAGCTTCGCGACCTCCTCTCTTATCGGTTCAGCAAGCTTCGTTGCTATATCTCTTTTATTTTGCTGCACAGGCTTGAAGTTGGAATCAATATTAAGGTGGTGGCAAGCAACATCCGGATCCATGCCTGGCATGTCCTATGCTGACCAGGCGAAGACATCCAAGTTCTTCAACAAGCAGGAGATTAGATAGGCCTTTTGATCTTCAGGCAGCTCCGAGTTGATAGAGAGCTTTCTCTCCTCCCCCTCAGCAATGGTGACTCCTTGTATCACCTGGGCCGGTTCCACGTGAGCTCCTCCTTCAATAGCAATTTCTGAACTTGGAGATGCTTCTGCAGCTGCTGCTGGAGCAATGGAAGGACTTGCATCAACCATGTTAACAGTGTGAATATAGCACTCCCTTGCTCTCCTTCGGTCACTCCTGACCCGGCACATCTGTCCATCGACGAAGAACTTGATTGCGAGGTGGTAAGTTGAGACCACCGCTTGATACTAATTCTACAAAGGCCTACCGAAGATGGCGTGATAGCTACTGGGAGCGTCAACCACTATGAATTGAATTTGCTTGGTTGCCCCTCCAAGCTTTACTGGGAGGATGACGCTTCCGTCAACTTCTTTCCTCTCCCCAGAGAAGCCTTAGAGTGGCCCTTCGGTGGAAAGCAAATGCTTTCTAGTCTTCAGGGCCTCAAAGGTTGATTTAAACAGCAGGTTGACTGAGCTTCCAGTGTCAACAAGAATCCTGTCAACTGTGAAATCTCCAATAACAGCCTTAATCACAACTGCATCATCGAATGGATTTGCTATTTGGGGCAGATCAGCTTGGCCAAAGGTGATGACCTCGCTCGGTGGAGCAATGGAAGAGGAAGAGGCCACCTCTGCTCGAGTGACCCTTGAGATTGAGGAATTCCGAGTAGACTCGGTTCCTGCCCCAACGTGGATAAAGAAGAGTCGTCCCAGGACTCCTTCATCATCTGCATCAAAGCATTCAACCGGAACGTTGCTTGTCTCCAGACGGCCTTCGTCCTCTACCTCCACACATTCTTGAACAATACCAAGTCCTATATTGATCTCAGGGGAATGCCGTCTGTGATAGTGAACCTCGACATAGCCTCGATCGCGAAGCGATCTCAAACGGGGCCACCATGCTCGGGAACTCCTTTCAAATCTCGAATTTCCAATCCGGGAATTTGGGGCAAAGCAAAGCTAATAAGCCGAAGGAGTTTCTAGAGCTACATCGAGACAAGAAGGCACTATTTGTATAGTGAAGAAGGCGAAGGCTGTTTGCAAGATCGGTGGTATGGTATTGCACACGGATCAAATATACCACAAGGATTATGAGCTCGCTGCGTAAGAATAACCATCCTTGTGCTAACTGGGTTTGCTGCCGCAGATAGGAACGCCCGAAGGCAATGATTTAGTTCATTGTGCGTTGCGGTCTAAACCTGGGTAAGGAGCCGTTCTGATGTGGGTATGCCTCGTCCCCATTCGGTGATCGGGGCGAGGGAAAAACGTACACCGGGTACTCGCATTTTAGCTAAAGGATACTATCCCGGAGCGCGAACCACGGAAACTAAATCCGCTAGAGAATTGTCCAATTGTCGACTTTAATCTCGAAAGAAACATTGAAGCGCTATGAAGAAAAATGGGGCCATATGATTACTCGAGGTACTTGGACAAGTAATAGTGAGCGCAACGTGGAAATGGGTGAGATATAGCGCTTGTGAACCTATACAGGGGTTGTGTGGGGTAGTGACCCACACAACCTGACGAAGCAATATACTGGCTCCAAACGGTTGTAACAGGTACTATGTTCCTGCGGAAACGCAAAAACTACGATGGGATTGCGAAAGGAATTTCGCAATTTCCGGAGGGGACGTAGGCCGAATTGCTACAGGGACTAGGGGCTTTGCTCTCCTCGAGAGAGCGAAGTGGCTCGTTCTTCGTACCCTCAATCGAACGATCGAACGGAGCGAGAACTTGAGTTCCTCTACTTCGTGCTGAATTCCCGTAAGGGGTTTGGGAATGGCCACCGATAAGGAACCCTAGAATGTGCGAGTAAAGGGAGATGTGGAGTAATGACCCCTCCTGACAAGGGGCCGCCGCTGGGAAATTGCAGTTTCTAGGGGATATGAGGTCGAATCCGAACCGAACATGGTCATTCAGGATACAAAATACAAAGGGCCTGCCCCTTCTCTTCCCGCCGTGTGGGGATTACACCCCGCCGCCGCGGGAAGGGAAGGGTAAGGGATGGGTTAGGTTAGGCACGGTCCCGAATTGAGAAAAAACCCTTGGGGTTTCTCGATTCGGTCAAGTGTGAAGTCTGCCTGATATCTGCAGCTAGAGAAAGAGAGTGCCACGCCCACTTTAGTGGCACTCCTTGAACCGGTCATATTGAACATTGCCTTGTTCGAGGGGGAAAAAACCTTCCGGTTTTTCCTCTTCTAGACGAGCTTCTTTAGATCGCTACGCTCTCTTGCGAAGCTCTTTGAGCGTAGCTCGAACTCTCCCCTGGGGGGAGAACGAAGCGAAGCGAAGAGAGGGGATAGCGTCCTAGGTTAGTTTCCACCTTGAGGAGATGGTCACTCCATAAGGGGGAAAGTGGCCCCCTTGTATCCCCTACCCGGTGGAGGAGGTTGAGCGAGTCCCTCGCCCTTGCGTCATACCGATATCCGGATAGGATTCAAGTGTGTAGGAAGAGCAGTGATGGGGGGGGGGGGAGCAAACCGGAAATTCCGATATGAGAATTCAATTCGGAAAGAGTTACTAAGTTATAAGCACCTTCTCATAAATCCTAAGGCAATTTAGAGCCTTAGGATCCTAAGCCTCCCCTTTATGGTATGGCGTGGTATCGGAGGCGACCGAAGTACTACCTGTCGCATGATGCTAACGAAACATAAACCTGGGGAGGCACTCTTTCTTGTGTGCTGAGATGAACTCCAACAACCAACTAGACGTTTTCTTTCAAACTCTATAGATCTAGCTCTAAGACGAGGATTTGTTTATTAACCCGAAGATGTGGCCGTGAACGGAGTCCCTACGACTTCTTCTTTTCTAGAGTTGGAGTTAGGGATCAGATACGGTGGCTTCTTCATGTTCCTCCAACGGGCAGCTGATAACCGATATGATGCCGACTATAGGTTCTATGTCCACCAAGCCCACGAAAATGAAGGAAGAGCAAGGCACATCTGTGACACGAAGAAGGGAATGGCTGAAATTGAGCGTGATAGTACCCAAATCTAACCTGTGGTAGAGAGGGAGTGATCTTGTCACTACTGTAGATAGATCTTCTTTCTCAAAAAAGAGGAAATTAGACGCAAACTAGGGAGCGAGGTCAATCTCAGGAGCCGGAGCGGGTCGTCTTAACTGTGGATTTACATCATTCAGAGGCTTTGCTAAACTGGCTATCAGGATATAGATAGAGTAAGAAATGCTTGATTGAAGATTGAAGGTTAGGGATTTCTACCGCTCCGTGGGTAGATGGAAGACCAACCAAATCTAAATGAAGAAAGATAGAACTTACTTCTTTCAAGCGATCGACGAAAAGCTTTCTTTCAAAGGCGGATCAGTGCTCTGATTCTACTTAGGATCTTTTTCATTAGAAAAAGCTTGACCGTGACATACTAAAAAAGATGGTCTTGCGATGCTCCAGGGTCTCGTGGAAGAGTCGAAAGTGGAGTAGAAAAGTCAAGTTGGGGCCCCCTAGAACAATCTATTGAGGATCTTCACTGAATCAGCAGAGGGTAGGAGTTTTTAAAAGGTAAGGAAGTTGTTTCCATTTCCTTGAGAATAAGTTTTTCAATATCGCATCGCTCAAGGAGAGATTTGTAGTTGCGCTCTTTCTACATTCGTACTTCATTAAGGTAGAAGGCTTTCTCGGCATATGAAACGTTACTTCAGGGGCAGTCTCCCAAGCAAGTGTAGCCGGGGATAGGGACGATATTCCAAATTGGGCAAGTATGGGTAGAATACTACATTACAGAATCGGTGGTTTAGCCAAAGATAGGTGTTAAGTAAGTCTTTACTTCATTTCGTCATTTTTAGAGCAAGAAGCCAGTTGTAATTATTGAGGAGGATTCTTTGAAGCAAGATTTCCAGAAGCAAGTACTTGGACTTTCAAGCTATGAAGAAGAGTGAAACTTACCTCACTTTTCTTGATCAGTAAGTGATAGCTGTCAGGTTCGCAGAATGGCCGATGGAACCAACTGAATCCACTCTCGTGAAATGGTTCGATCCACCACTTTGGGAAAATAGAGGTCTACCCGTCTTTACACATACGAGGAATCACTCACTTACAGACAAGAGGTCGACAACGTGAGCTTGACAGCCCTGCCAGGTTCTTGGTCCATTGGTTATGCACCTGAGGTCTATCTTCTTTACTTTCTCTAAGGAAATCCGAAGCATTACGAGATCAAAAGAAAGAACTCTATCTTATGCAATAGGTAAGTGAAGGGTTCATTCTTACACTTCTAGTACTAGTATGATGTGTACCAAGACAGGCAAGCAAGGAATGCTTATTGAGCGAGCCCAGTGCTTCATCATAGACGAGCCAGGGGGCTTTCTCGCCAGTGAATAAACCCTTCAATTGAAAGTGAGTTCCGTACTCCCGGTTAGTGAA
Organism: Platanthera guangdongensis; assembly: GCA_039583875.1. Lineage (NCBI taxonomy): Eukaryota > Viridiplantae > Streptophyta > Magnoliopsida > Asparagales > Orchidaceae > Platanthera > Platanthera guangdongensis. Next base: position 77,360,402 of record CM077148.1, read on the forward strand.
AATTCTGTTCATCGGAAAGGGAAAGGACTGGAGTAGAGTGAAAGGATTCCTTTCAGGCAGGAAGCACGAGTTGAGAACGGCCTACAGAATCTTAACAAAGTAGACCCGAAGGCACAAGGTATTCTCCTCAGAAGCAAGCGAAGAAATCTTTTCACCTAAGCAGTGAAAGCTGTCCTAATCAAACGAGTCGGCTAACTCTTCATCTCATAGAAGCCTCGGGTCATTCTTTCATCTCAGTGCGGACTGGTAAAAAAACACTGTTGGACAAACATCACCATACAAAGGGAAATGAGCTAGCCGGGTCTGAAATCAATCCCTTCCCTTCTAGTCTAGTTACCGCTCCGTGGCTGAATTCGTATTCAATTCCCATCTCGGAAGGCTCCTCTCAAAGCAAATGTGAAGAATTAGAAGTCGATTTTCACGACCATATAAGCCTTCTCATCTTTCTTAGAAATAATTCGACGATGGTAAGATTGGAGAATCCGAGGATACCCCGATCTGGTTAAGGACACGTGAACAGGTAACTTACTTATCTCATACTTATACTTAAGGATCCGTTCGCACTATAAGTATAAGCTCAGCGATCACTTCGCTATCGCTCGCCTATTCTTCGTTTGCTTTGTGCGCTCCTTTAAGTCGCACCTGCTATTCTAGAGTATAGGGTGAAACTCTTAGTTCAGTCCTAATGTTCTTCTTTCTCGTTCGTGTGCTACTGCTTGATCTAAGATACCACAAATGATATTGTATGAAGGATCAGAGGACTTTGCCATGAGCGAGCGATGGATTGAATCGGGTTTCCCCCAGTATTGGTTGGATGCCACCCAGGGAGATGGATCTTTCAGGCTTGGGATTGGTGTTCAGGAATGAGGAATGAATTGGAGGGAATTGAGAGAAGGCGCGACTGATAGGAGCGGGGATCGAACGAAGGAAAGGATTGATTTGGATGTGTTGTAATGGGATGCTGATGCGCTCTTGATGCTGAAATGCTTGCTTTATCTATTGAATCTGATGTTGCTTACCTGTCATGCATGGTTACTAGGAAACGCATATGTCAGAATGTATGCATTCAATTAATGGATGCATGCAATGCTAGCTTATACTATGAAAATCAGTAGTACCTGGAATAGGGAGATCGAGCCGATTGGAGATTTGGGAATGCTGAGAGTGATCGAACGCAGGAAGAAGAAGTTGATCTGATGTGAAAAGAATCCACACTATGTTTCTACTATATTTAGTTCAACAAATTTATAGTCGTGAATATGAAGGAATGGAATAGAAGCAGCTGCTTGACCTTGAGTGAATCTTCCCTTCTTTATCCTAATCCTATTTTTTGTCCAAAGGGTCATGTGGAACCCGAAGCTCTAGGTCACATTATGATTTTCAGTCAAGGGCTCTGAGACTTCGCATAATGAGGAAATGGTAGCATGCAGGCAGAAAGCCAGGTATAGGTTGAGGCGCACTCCTGCCCCCCTTTGAAATTTTGCATTCCAGTTCCAGTGTGATATCCTAAAGAGCTCTACAAGCGGTATTGCCTTCTCTCTTTCTACTTCCTTCGGCAATCCATCCCTTTGCCTAACTAAAAGAAGGAATACCAGCGAGAAAAGCACGAACCAGAAAGAAAAACCTGTCTTCATATGAGCGATGTGCCACTGAAGCTTCAATGACCGTACTAAGCTTCTCGTATGTATAAAGAATGACCAGCCCACCCTTGAAATTGTTCTCTATAGTTGAGCCGTAGCGGATAGACCTTCAAAGTAGTCTTTTTTCACTTCTGAGCTGTCTTGCCGGATATATCTCTCAATAGAAGTATAAGTCATCTGGTCATCCATCTCTACCTCAGCACTCTAACCTCCCTTCCGCAAAGAGAAATGACTGAGTCAAGGGCTAGCACTAACATTCAGTAAAAAGCTAATAACAGCGGTTGGCTTCCTTCTTCCCTAGCCCACATGGAGCAGCGGTATAAAGCAGCTCATTCATTAGGCTTAGGAGTGGATGCCAGGCCACTTAAACCTAATGAATGAGATTTGTAGACTCTATTGTATTGCTTCAACTCTTTTTTTTACTGCACCCAGAGGGCCGTCAGCATCACAGAGTTGACAATGATGAAACAGAGGCAGGGCCGCGGCAAGCTTTCTCACGGGAGGAACCATAGCATCCACAGTTCGCAACATCTGATACAGGAGGAAGCGGGGTAGGTAAAGGGTTGGTCGAGCTTACTTCGCTACGCGCCTCTATCCAACGCAACGGGAGGAGGAGAACTCGGCCTGTTCTAATTGACCCGGTCACCACGGAGACTACCGCTTTCACTACTCTTGAAGGCCAATGCACACCCCTACTCTTGGCTTTCTTTCCACCCCCGCTCCCTTCCTCAAACACCATAAAAAAGGAGACTGAAGATAGGGGCGCGCCATCCTTCTTTTCTCTCTTTTCTTTGATGTTTCTGTTTCTAACCCATGTAGAATGAGAATCTTTCTTGCATAGGCTTTCATAAATGAATTTGAGCCAAGAGGCCTCTTGCCAATCTTCGAAGAAGTCTGTGTCGTAGGTTAGGTCAGAAACCTTATTCACTTTTGCGGAGAACCTCTTCCTATTCATGTGAAAGGTTTGTGAGAACACCGCATAGTATGCCAACGAAAAGAAAAGACCGAAAAAAAACACTTTTTGTTCTGTTCTGATGATGAGATGCTTCTCGATCTCTGCTTCCGGTTCAGATGCAAGAAGATGTCTGGTGGGTACTGGTACTACTGGATAAACAAACGACTACCTACCGGGCGGGGGTAACCACTACCTATGGACGCGGCGCTTTCTCTACCTACGAAAAAGCGTGGATAGAGTAGTCATTTTCTCAATCATTTCAGGGGCTACAAAAGATGTAGTGGAAGAAGCTTACTTTACCTGATTCCAATTTCTATATCTTCCAGACCGATAGTAGCCACCATCCTTTCTTTTCGTTGGTCTACTTCTGATTGAAAGCTGCAACTATGAGGACCGAAAGAGTTGGCTACCTAGCATCATGGCTATCAACACCACCAGCCTATGTATGGTAGATCCTACATTTAGCAGTCGTGACATAGGCATCATTGACAACAGCACTGACAGAAAGATCCATTGCAAAGGTTTAGTCGGAATAAGCACCAATGTGAACATGGGTAACGGAAATAGAGACAGTAGCGCCCGGAGCGGTTCCAAGAAAAGATCCAAGATCCGTCACGGAGTAATGACGATCTATGAGCACATGACAATTTCAAAAATGAGAAACCACCTACAACATGTATGAGCGAACTCATCTGGGTGGGGAGTTTACGTACGTACTAAAAAAACGTAGAAACACATCTTCCTGAAAAGGATCGGAGCTGGGAAGTATAGTTGTTCTCCCTTATAAGCCACTGATCACTGATCGATTCATCTATAGCCTCGGCTAAGCTTCATGGCATTTCCTTTCTTTATAAGGCTGAATCCATGCGCTTAGTAAAAGAGAAGTAGCCGATTCGCAAACTCTCCCCCATTTAGCCTATGAATTCCATTAGATCCATTCATGCATCTGCTGCTTCCCCCTCCGCCTCTAGAGGACTAGATGATGAAAGACGTGTCGACCGAATCAAGACGATCGGCCCAGTGAAACAAGAAACCCTTTTTCAGTAGGGTGGGTGGAGAGAGGCAGGTCCGACAATCTGAAAGAACTCGCATCTTTGAGCGCGGAGCTCATTGTCAGCGGATTCCTTACCTACCCGGGCCTCTTTTCAGACTTCGCTCCGCTCGCTTTCGGCTTGGAGCGGCTCACCCCCCTTGTCACTAAAAGGGAAAGCAAGAGACGGGGGCCTGCTGGAAACCCTTACTTCGGCTCCATACTGATCAGGATGGCCGGGCATCACGACTATCCTTTTTGGTAATATTGGGTTTTATATGATCCTGATCAGTGATCAGTCTATTTTTCTATTACGGATCCTATTGTTAGCCGGAATAGTATGTGCTTTTTTTTTAGACTAGTGGCAACATATCTATTAGTAAACAGGAGGCCGCTATCGCTCACCCGGCTGGATGTCAATCTGACGGATGGATAGTACTACATGAGTTTTTATATAGGAAGACAAGATAGGGTCAATTACGAGAGGAAGGAATGACGAGGCGAGTGGTAGCGAAGAGGAGGCTCGCAGCGACCACGGCCGTAAGAACAACTCGAAAGACTGGCCCCGATCAAATCTTTCGGAATCTCCATTTTCGCGTGGTAGCGTACAATGGTTGCTTTCCTATGTCGTTCCATTCATACGAACCTAAGCTAGTCAAAGTTTCCAATGTAAGCATAGACTGACCGGGGTATAGAGAAAAGGGTGGGATTTTCTTCTTGTTTATGGACTAGAAAGAAAAAGCTCGACCCGAAGCTACAGAGTCGCCCATCTATAGCTGTAGGAAAGTCAAAAACCAGCCCTCACTAAAGAGAAAGTCACGTTTGAGGCATGTCATAGGGAATCACTCGATGAAGACCTGTAGATGCGGAAATAGTGACCTTGAGAGGGCACGAAAGAAAGCCTACTTTCTCGAAAGACCAACCAAATCCCGATGAACTCAAGTAACTACCATTGAAGGGCCTCCTCTCTTTCTCATTCATTCAAGTAAACTTTCGAAAAGTCAGTCCTTAGGTTCATTACCTCCTTTTGGCTATCAGGATAGAAAAGACAGACTCTTTTGCTCTTTCGAGGTGGGTTCTTTAGTTGACTTAAGTCATAGTGATGAAGGGCTCTTACTCCGCCAACGGTGACCGGCTTGTGAGCCTTCTGCGGGTGAAGGCACTTTGGCTTCAAACTAGGCCTTTTTTATGTGCATGTAATATGGGCGGAGACTAAAAAAAGGAGGTCCCCGATTAAGAGTTCCAACAAGAACGAAGAAACTAGCTTCAAGACTTTAGACATCCACCTTGAAAGAAGAAAAGAGAACCAGAGAAGAGCGGAAAGGATGGGAGAATTGGAATGGAACTAAACTAAACTATAGGCATTACAGCCTGAGGGAATACAATAGAACAAGAGGTAAGAAAAAGATTCTTTTTATCCTCCAGCTTGAAGTGTCAATTCTAGTATTGGAAAGGATGAAGACAACTCTCTTAATAGGAGACTTCGGTCTAGGAACAAGAGAGATGAGACCCCCTGCCAATCAAATTTTCTGCCTTCGTACAACTACTAAGACTTTGGGAAAGGAGACACCTACTACTACATTAAACTACTCGCACGCGTACAGCTTCCTATTCCTCTTTGTTACTGGAGATAGAAAGTACAACAGCTAGATTCTTATTAGACTACAGCTTAAGTGGAGGCCTTTCCTTCACTCAAGACTATAGTTGAAATCACTTTTTGAAATGCTAACTCGTCCGACGAGGAGTTCCTTCCCCGGCACAGCTATGTGAGCAGATGAACTAGCGTTTTCATGCTCTCCAGAGCTAGTCTATAATGCGGAACGACAACTTAGCGAGACTGGGAGTGGTATGCCTATCTATTACTGCGTGGGATAATCAGTCTAGAATACCTCTCTCTCTTCTTTCTCTTACCAGAAGTCCTCCACTAGCCTATGTATAAGTCTGAGTAGTGGCGTAGACTTTCTCTACCCCAAACGTCTCCTTTCCAAAGAAAGGACTCACTTCAAAGAGAGAGCATTCCGGTACGGGAAGTCTGATTGATGACCAAAGGCGAAGAAGGTCAAAAGGAAGAGGGTGCCAAGCAGGAAGTAGCATCAGACTCATCCTAGAATGAAGAGGCCTTTCTTTGAAAAGCTACTTTCTTGATTGAAAAGGGGTGAAAGGCCTCACTTCAAAGAGAGAGCCCCACGGGGCGGGAAGGGCTATCGAAGAAGAGGTATCGGAGAACCAAAGCAGGCGGATAAAGGCGAGATGTCTGGTTTGCAAAGGGAAGGCGCTGCTAGCCGAGCAGAAAAAGTGGAAGTTCGGATTCAAAGAGTTGCAAGGAAAGAGTCTCGGATAAACAAGCATATTTATTCTGTCAGCGATTAGGTCAGCTAGGCTTTCCGATGTTTTCAAAGTCTCGCTGATGTCTGATAGGTGGTAGCGAACAGAGCGCGAGGTGATTGTTGTTGAAAGCCCGTCCTTCAGCCCCCCTTTCGTCAAATAGGGAATAGGAACTGAACTCCTTACTTACTTACTTACTTATAGGATGAACTCAACTCTTCCTCTTGAATAGGAACATTCTAGAGGCTGCAGTGGATTGGGCTGAGTTATTCTTCAATGGCTTATTAGGCCCTTGCATAGCCACCTCTTTCTTTCATCCGAAGAATCTAAGATCCCCGCCAAATGAAATGCTCAAATGTCCAACTTGGTTGGAAGAGCAGAAAGTCTAGGCTTCTTTCCTAGTCCTACTCCCGGTGAGTCTCTCGACATTGAATCATACGAATGTGGGAATACTGCGAAACCTTTACCTACCCTACCTTCACGCCTCAATCGCCATCCTCTATTCTATTATGTATCGCCGCCCATCTGTCTTTGAACCGCTATTGCATTCCTCTGTGTCCGAATTCACTATACTATGGCTAACAACACTAGGACCATTGGAAAGATAGAATCTATTGCCTTCGAAGAGGCGTAGCTATTTGTTTGAGGAATAGCTCCCACCGATAGGTGCCATAGGGGAACGTCTATCAGAGCAACTTGCTTGTATTGTGATCTTTATTTTCTTTTCTATCGGTAACAGGAACTCGGCTGGGCTAAGAAGGCGAATAACACGACTATCCACTGGCACATCGGAGCAACTGTCGCGACAACTAACAACATAAAGACGAATTTAATATAAGAAACAATACTAGCATTTGATAGGTTCTCATCTCCAATTAATACAACATGAATTGATTGAATGAACTTGACATAATATTCTCCTTCCCTGAAAACATAATGAGACTAGAACTAAGAGACTAGGTGCTAGCAAAAGTTCAGTGATCATCTACAACAACCTACCCGGAAAGCTCAATTTGCTTGGATCGATATGAGATATCCTTCCTCAAAAAGCATACTACTTTTTCTCTTAGCTGGGCAGTAGGGGAACTTTTTTCTATTTCAATAGTCTAATTTACAAACTAGGGTGTGATAGAATGGATGTAAACAACCTCGCTTTCAGAAAAGAGGGTGAAGAATTTGTAGGTGCACGGAAGCTGAAGGTATCTCACCACCATTTCCCCTTCTTTTAGAGAGGGAAAATCCTTAGGCGCAGCCCAGCATCGCTGAATGATGATGATTACGAGCTTCCCAACAAGGAGAAGATCCTCAAACTTATCCGATCGAAGACTAAACCAAAGAGAGTACTCGAGATACCACGGGGAAAAATGAGAATGTCAGTACTACGGAGCACATCATTCGTTTCATCTCGCTGTGCCGGGAGAAAAGAAAGTATCGCGGGTCTCTCTGACTCTGATTAGTGATATAGAGAAGAAGATTTTGTCCATTCATGCATTCCTGAAACTGCCTAAACTAGATTAATCAATCAATAGGCTATCACAGAGGGAAGAAAGATGAATCGATAGACCGCTACGCGCCTCCTTACCTCTGTGAAAGCCTCTTTTGTCTAAAGTTCACGCGCGCAGGCCACGTTCCGCCCTAAAGCGCAAACGACTGACTTCTGACGTATTGCTACGACAGAAGGAGATCCACTTTTGTGGCCCCTTTCGAGAAACTTCCTCTACCATCTTCCTTTCTCGGAAAGACGCAACATCAAAACCTCTCTTTTCTCTTTTCAGGGGTGGTGAGAGGCTAGATCGCATGAAGGATCTTCATGGGCTAATTTTGAAAAAGATTGCCATCTATCACATGATCATGATGTCAACTAAGATCGTCCTAGTAGATGTGGCGAGCGATAGCGAAGGTTTTGGCCGCGTTCTGCCAACTCTTTCCTGTTCAAGTGTGGTCCTATAACCCCGACTTTTCAAGACGTAGCAGGGTGGTTGGTCTGCCTCCTGGCACTTTTGGAAAAGAGGTTAATGAGGCCCTATAAATAAGTGGGCACCTCTTTATCCTTCCCAGTTCAGATTGGTCTCCTAACCTATATTGGATTGGGCGACCCCTCTTATTCTTCAGCCATAAACTCCACTCTTATGATCATGTGGAATGGGCTGTCTCCGGAGGACAAGCACATAGCCTTTTTGTGCTTTTGGTGGAACAAGTTCTTCTTTGGGTCACCCTCCAACTGTATGACAAAAGAATCCGGTCTGCCGCCTTGCTTGCCAAAGGAGAGACTCTGGCTCTGGGGCCATTCTTTCTGCCTAACCTTTCTCATTCCATCCATCATCTCATCTAGGGTAGAGAAAGTCTACTTTTCCCAAGGAAGACAATGCATTTTTCAAGAAGACTGCTGGTTCAGGGGTTTCCTTCTCTTGCTTTCCACGATCGATCTCGCGGACCAGCGTGGTTGTCGAGACTCTTTTTCGAGAGTAGGATCACGGCCGGCTTTAAGAAGAGGGAAAGATCACTGAAAAATGCAGCCATGATCAACTATACGATACCACTAGATGCGCCCCTGCCCGCCTATGAGTGTTAGGAGAAGATCTTGTGTCCCCGTGCTGAGGAGTTGCGGTGCTTCCACCCGGGCCTGGTTGAGAAGGTTCCATAGAAAGATTTCTTCCTTTAGCGACTGAGATAGCTTTCGATTGGATATTACTGTCCGACTTACCATGCATTCCTTCGCCTTAGTAAGCTAGCTTATGAAAGCAAGCCCAGTTCTCCGGGCACGGGGACAAAGACGAAGACTGGTCACGCTGCTCGCATTAACATCTTCTCAACATCTTATGGGACACAACGCTCATCAAAGTCTTCCCCCTCTTTACGCTATTTCAGGAAGCCCTTTCACTTCAACTTCCAGTCTAGATGACTAAAGTGGTCCGTTGATCTGGGGCGTGCGCAAGGAAAGTCTACTTATGAGATTGACCGACCAAAAGCACTTGCTTCCAAGCTAAGTTCCTCTCAACAGCAACTTGACTTGGCTTCAAGTCCCATAAGAGAAGGAGAGTAGCAGCCTAGCTACAAAGTCAAAAGCCTGGCTTTCCGATCCTTACTTAGCTTAGAGTCCCAAAAGGTGTTCTAAGCTGGAAGCTACTCGTTTACTATCTTGGACTAAATATGACCCTTGCCTATGGATTATCAGTCAGGGTAGGGGCTCTTCCCGCGCTATTGCGTACGTACTTAGACATAATCAGTCGTTATTAGTAAAGAGTAAGATATAGGCTTTGGATCACACATAGGTAGGTAGGCAAAATTGGATTGAGACCTCAAATGTTTGAAGGATCGATCGTATGACAGATCTCAGTAACAAGGTCCGGTGCAGCCCAAGAAAACCTGGATTTCGGAGTCACTCGATCTAGCCGTAGCTGTCAACCTAGGGCCTGCTCCTTGTGCAATTCTGTTCAGGTCTTTCATGGACTAGATCCCAGCAGACAGCAATCTTCTACCTGGATGTCGAGCTCAAATAGGTGTGAGAATTTCTGACATTTGATGAAAGGATTCAGCTTGCGACAAGTCTTGTCTGACAGTTAGGGTTGCATTTCAATCAATTAGTCCTGGCAAATTCTGGGACTCAAAGGCTTGTCTTAGCTTGTCATGGGCGGTCTGCTAGGTCTTCTCCGTTTCTCCCGTACCCTTCTTCTTCATGTTGGCTCTATCCCGATTATGTGACGTTCATTTCTGGTGTATCTGTTCTGATTCGTAGTGAGGCCGCGTAAACGGTCAGTTTAGAATGATTAGGAATGGGTCTAGTGCGGACCTGGCTACAGTCGGGGATCTACGCTTTGTCGCGATATGGTTAGTGGAATTAATCCGGTGTCCCGATCCGCATGGAAGTCATTATTGAATCTGTTTCAAAGGATTGACCTGACCCACGGGGATGCGCAAGCACGGTCGGGGTGAGATTTCAGCTTCTGAATCTCGGTTAATTGATTCGATGATCCCTATAGGACGTGGTCAGCGAGAATTCATTATTGGGGATAGACAGACCGGTCAAACAGCAGTAGCCATTCTCAATCAGCAAGGTCAAAATGTCATATGTGTGATGTAGCTATTGGTCAAAAAGCATCTTCTGTGGCTCAGGTAGTGACCACTTTCCAAGAAAGGGGAGCGATGGAGTCAAGCGCCTATATGTATATGTGTGGTAGCCGAAATGGTGGATTCCCCAACTACATTACAATACCTCGTTCCTTATACAGAAGCAACTTTGGCTGAATCTTTTATGTATCGTGAACGGCACACTTTCATCATTTATGATGATCTTTCCAAGCAAGCACAGGCTTCTCGCCAAATGTCTCTTCTATTACGAAGACCGCCTGGTCGTGAAGCTTATCCAGGAGATTTTATTTGCATTCACGCCTTTGAGAAAGAGCCGCTAAATGAAGTTCTCAGTTAGGTGAAGGAAGTATGACTGCTTTACCAATAGTTGAGGAGACGTTTCGGCGTATATTCCTACTAATGTGATTTCCATTACAGACGGGTCTGATGCCGGCTTCCAAAAGACGGGATAAAGGCTATGTAGGCACCTTGCGTTCACTCAGTGTAACGTTAGCTCGATCGACAAATCCAATGAAAATGAAGGTTCTTTCTCACATTCATTTCGTTACGCCTCATGGAGCGGACTAAGAAGATATCGTGGAATCAAGAGAGCAACGTTACGGTATACATAGAATCAAGCTAGATCCTATCCCCAGACAGCGGCTTCAAAGGCCCCGGGCTCTAGCAAGGAGAAGGTCCGGGAAGTCCTCCCTCGCTTTTGGAGGCTATTCACCTTCATCTTTCTTTCGCTTGACACCTTAGGAGATAGGTGAGTCAATTTTGATTTTTCACTGACTTCTAAGCTACGCCTTTCTATACCCTAAACCTCGTGTTGACCCTTTTTTTGACACAGTCTGACGTTGGCTTTCAACAGAGATACCGCTCCGTGGGGAATCCCTAATGGAATGGATTGAACTCATCCTTGATGCGAAACATAGATTATGGATGCCTCTCCTGCTAGCTCTAACTGCTCGTACTTCTCTTATGATCAGTCCAGGCTTTGCCATCTTCTCTTCTGGTATTGTATATATCCACTCCCCTTCTGAGTTGGTGGACCGGGCCCACCCCTATACGTGAGACCCCAAAGGGAAGTCGTGGGAATGGGACTCAAGAGGAGTGCTGATCTCTGCGTTACTGCGTACTTCCTATCGCCTATTTCTATATGCTCACCTACTATCTTGCTTGGACTAAATATGCCCTATATATTTCTTTAGGGTCCCCTATATATAGTAGATCCAACTTTGAAAAGTTGCCTTGTGTGCTTCTTCGCCACTGACCGACTGATAACTAGGGCTTTGGGGAGTCATATTACTGAGTCGGTGTGGCGCAATGATTTGAGTTATTGAGCGCTACAATGCTCCTGTTCGATACCGGTGGGAGTATTAATGAATACATGTGAATAGAAGGATTTTCATAGGAATCTCTTTCGAGTTCATTATGAGTTTCTATTCAGTGATTCTTCAGCCACCAGGTCAGAGAGTTTCCTCAATTGAATAGGAGCTTGAAACCGTTTCTTGGCGCTAGCATAATGAATGGCAGACCTTCTTTCACCAGAAGATGCAACACTTTGGAAGAGCTGTTTTATCTGATTCTATCTTCTAGTTGCCCTTTAGTCGAAGCCCTTTTGGGTGAGCCATCCGACGCTACGGGCCAGTAACAGGAATCGAAAGAACAAAATCGATCCATGGAACAACGCAGCTGCCAAAATCATGTCCTATGCTAACCATGTGCGCGTCGTCTTACAACGGACTTTCTTCATGAAGAAAGTCGCACCTTGTTTCGGAGTCGTTTTGGCGGGGCGTACTAAAGCCACGATATGAAAGGGGCATCTAAAGGCCAAAGAGTGATCTTTGAACGATCACGATAGCCCAGTTTCATTTCAAGGAGGCGTCCCGAGCATCCCACTCGGCTATTCGATGGAATTGTCTCGTTAGACAGTACTGAGCCTAGTTTCATCCCCCCGCAGTCGCGTGTAGAGCAGTCCCTATATTAGACGCTTAGGGACTCAGAGTAATTTCTCTTCATCGATTACCCTACTTATTAGCCTACTTTTTGGGCGAAACCAATTCCCAGTTTTCGAAAGAAAGAAGAGGCCTTCACTTCAGCTCTTCAATAAAAGTAGTTGACTGCTTATTTCAGAGCTGATAGGCGGACTGAAAGCACGGGAAAAGCTAGTTCACGTCTTCGCCAGGATCAAATTATGACCAGGATTCTATGAAGGCGTCAGCAAGTGATCTTTCGCATTGTGCGTAGCAGCGATTGGTTGAACCGCTAACTGACAGATAATTCATGATTGATAGATGAGGAGGAGCAAGCGACCCCGGTTCTACTTGACTAAGCCCCGTGCTTGTACAACGGGCTGAAAACCGCTTTTGTATGAAAAGGACATACAAACTTCTATGAAGAATTCATTTTGTTCCTCTCTCTTTTCTTGATTCGGGTGAAAACGAAAGTGAGAGAGGTACTCCACTTAATACAACAATTCATTGCTTCTATTTCACATTTCTTCTATAGAAGATAGATTCCTATGAACATTTCTTCAATGCGCTTATATAGAGAATACATTCTGCAGGGGCTAAGGGAAAAGGAATTAGTCCGCTTTACCGATAGGCGAAGAGTATGACGAGCAAATTGGACGGCAGGTACTCACTGAAGTGATAGGCGATGAGTCTTTTTAGGTTCTTATTGCCTATAGGCGAACTGGCTTGACTGAGTATAGCATGTAGTCGCTGATCCATTTTTCCCGTGAAAGGCGGTTTCAAGTCAAATTCCTTTCTATAGAATTCATTCGAATATCGTGAAAAAAGTCAGCTTTGACAGCTATACGAGATGCAGAGTGAACGATTTTTTTCAATCAACATCTATATATGCAAATAGAATCATTGATTGAAGAAATTCTCTCAGGAGACAGGTTGGTATCGAACAGGATCAACGAAGAGGACATTGTAGAGCCCTACCTATTTATTAAGAATGATAATCAATTCGGAAGGGGGATTGAACAGAGAATATTTCAAGAAGGAGTTGAGAAAATGCTTCTAAAACCGCCCGGGAACATTCATAAGTAACAACCTACACACCTCAGTCAGAGTCCAGATCCAACCATGGAGAGGGAGTAGAATAACGATGAAAGAGCTGCATTCTCGGGGAGTTGGAAACCACGAAACAACTGGACGAACTGGGGGATCCATGCATAGGCCATTGTAGCGCCCTACCTATTAAGTAAGTAAGTAAGAACGAGAATCAATCCGGTTTTTCCAACCGCATCTCAAACTCATTTGAAACTTCGCTATCACTCGCCTTTTTTATTGAATTTTTAGGGATTTACTTTCTTCACTATCGCTCGCCTCTTTTCTTTATGGTGTCTCACGTGGAAATTCCTTATTTGAAGGAACGGTCTTTGATTGCCATTGTATATACCTAACATGCGAGCTTTCTATCTCACTTCTTTGCTAGCTTACAACTGATCCTCTTACGGGCACTGAAACTAACTCGGCTGACATCGATAAGTGAAATTTCGATCCAAAAAGGATAAGAACTGACTCGCGAAGAAAGCAAAATCTAAAGATAGGGGTGGAGATTTTCATTAGCAACCAAGGCAGTTTAGACTCATATACTCTTTAGAGTAAGGGTAATGCAATTGACTTGAACTTCTAAGGTAATTTAGACTTGCTTACTACTTTTAGTATGGTCATTTCTATTTACTTACTTGGATAGTTGTATGGGGCGAAGGCAAAGAACGAAGGCAAATGAAAACATTACCGACATCGTTTGAAAGATAAGAGAAGTCGTCAGTTGACCCGGCCATGTGGTTCGAAGCTCTCGAGTCAACAACCTAATCCGTTAACCGATATCTAGCTCGGGCTTGACTTTTCGGCGAGCAAGAAAGAGTGCGCTCTCGCTCACTGGGAGGTTCTTACTTTACTTAGGTGTGAAGATACCCGCGGCAGAGTGGGTCTCTTGAGAAGAAGAGGCATAGGATCTTGATTGCTAAGGTAGAATGGAGCGAATTCTCAGAGAATCTCGTTCAGAATGATTTGACGATAATAGCTTTTTATGAGAAACCCGCGGGTTTAGGGTATATAGAAAGGTATTATGAGAATATAGTAGTGGATAATAGAAGCTGGAAGTTTGTCTTTCTGGTAACAATTTGGAGGCTATGGACACAGCGGTGTACTTTCGTGTTTCATGGGGTAACCTTTGGACATTCCTAATATGGTTGGTAATATTATGCACACAGTTGATGATTTGCAAATGGCGTCTGCTATACGTTCTGGTAGTGCTTCCCAGCAACTTGTTGTTAGTTGGACACTGCCTCGAGATGGCTTAAGGTGAACATGGATGGGGCTGCGCAAGGCAATCCGGAGCTGGTGCTAGGGTGTATTACGTACGAGCTAGTGATGGAAGATGGTTAGTGGTCTTTAGAGCACATTTGGGGCACAAACATGCGGAGCTGCAGCTAGAATGGGACTGTTGATCGCATGGCAGGAAGGCTACCGCGAGGTCACTTGTGAAGTGGATGCCCAGATGATAGTGCATCTTGTACAGGTTGCTGATGTGGAGACTCAGCCTTTACTTTAGGAGGAATCATCAAGGGCATAAGGAGCTTAATGCAGCGCAATTTGAAGTGTGAGCTGAGACACGTCCTTAGAGAGGGTCGAATAGGGAGTAGGTTGGCCTTTAGAGTATGAGTCTCCATTCATTTCTTCTATTTCATTTCTTCTATTTCATTTCTTCTATTTCATTTCTTCTATTTCATTTCTTCTATTTTGTTGCTGACGATTTGGCGAAATCATGTTGTGAGCTTGAACTTGATTATGAACTGATACTAATACTTTTGCTAATACTAATAGGTAGTCTATTCATACTAGGTAATTTCTTCGTGGGTAAAGCGGTACCCGTGAGACTGAGAATTGCCGGCTACCTAGAATTTTGCCGGTGAGTAGAGACGGTGCTTGGGAAGCAGAAGCTCACTTTGCTTTACGCAATTACGAAATGCAGACCGGTTCCAGTGCCATGTGGCTACTTGTTGGTCGGGTACATGATGGGGATGTACGTCCGTCCCTTATTATACGCATTTCAATAGAGCGCTTGCTAATCCCAACTTGTTTCGCCCGCCTTTCTTGTGGGTTTCCCAACTCAATTGGATATATGGGGTGGGTGATCAGGTCCCACCTTGGAACAAGCAAATTCCTAGCTAACTACGGCGAGCTACATATGACCGAGTCAATCATACGCCGGATCGATCCTTTGTTACAGACCAACACTCTTGGGCTTAGCAACCCAGTCATCGGAGAAAGGTTAGCGGTCCGTCAATGACTCTTCTTTTGACATAGACAGTCAGGATCAAGTCTACAGTACGCTGGGTACCTAGCGGGTCTTCTTTCTGTAGTCTAAGGACTTTCCGAGTCACGTCACCACGCCACGGGGATCTTCCATTTTGCCGTTGCTCCATGGGACACTTTTGAGAATGACCTTATCCTATTTCTATATGCTCACTAAACTCGTTGTTTGGACCGCGCACCTACTCAACCGGCCGGACAAGAGGAGTCCTAGTATGGAAGTTGGGGGGTCGAATCCACCCTCAGAAGGTAAGGAAGGACAGATCTCGCTGGATATTGAAGAAAGAACCCGGGCGGGCGGGGGAGGCGCACCTGTAGACCGATCGATCGTCATTGATTCTGACTCTGACAGTCTGACGTCTGGTTTCAGATTCGAATGCATTCAGTGCTTCTCGACGAATCCCAGTGCGAGAGGTGCTAAAGCCGCCCTTTAGTTCATGTGGATTCTCAACCTTGCTTGATGTATTGCCATTAGCCCACGGAGCGGTATGATGATCTATTAGAATTTGGGGAATGCCATCCATTACCGTCCGGCTCACATAAATATGTCAACAGAAAAGAATCAAGGTTTTCTTTTTCCCTCATGACATGGGGCATCCCGCTCATCAACTCAAAGCAAAGTGAGATAGGATAGGTTCTATAGGCTAATGAGGCTAATGCTCGATTTGCCATCTCATTCTCAATACAAGACAATAGCTCTGAAAAGAGGTCCAGGCATTGAGCCCGCCTATCCTACCGAGGCAGTTGGTCGACCATAACAACGGGTAGGCCTGTGACCGGCTACACGTTGTTTCGCCTCTTTTCTCCCTATCTACGCTCCTATTCTCACTTAGAACTCCGAACGCGTAGCGACAGCGGATTCTCACTTTCTCACGTCTTACTGACTGACTTTACTTTAGCACTCCTAGCCTATTTATTACGTTTGTTTGTTCCTTCACGAGCATCTACACCCGCTTTGGTTCTTCCTTTACTTCAATCAAGGATTCCGGTCCCGGTCTCTTGACCATGTCTAATGCCTTTTTCCTTGAATATGAAGACGGTGCTCTAACCGAATAGCAGCTGTGAATGGAATGGTTGGGGAGGAATTTGACAAAGTGTTTCTTTTTCCTTGATGACCCTAGTAAATCTATCCCACGCAAGGCGCGGAGCGATAGGTAATGGAGAGGAGGATCAATGATTCGCTTTTTTTTTTCTCTTTCTCCTACTATTGAAACACATTCACATTAGCGACGATCTACGACATTTACTATTTCCATGCCATGACATGAGACAGATTTCTCTTTTCAAGACCTTTGCTTATTTTCTTCCATTCTCTTGTTTGCAAACGAGTGAAAGGCGGAGTCAGAACTATGGTCGACCGATGGTTGACGGATAGGTTTTTTTGCTGGGCATAGTTAGAGCTAGCAAGAACAGTCATACTACTTCCCTCACTAAGGATGGAATTGGCTTATCGGATGCTCTTGTTCCAGCAATGTCTAATTATGCCTGAAACTTCAAACCAGAAAGTCTTATTGCAGCGCCATTCTCTTTATCAAGTACCAACATCAAATAGCTCTGATGTGATGCCCTTAGTTGAATCTAAGGAGGTTAATTCCATTCAAAAGGAAGGGGAACAGGTTAGATGAGCAGGGGATTCTGACTAGCACCGGATTCCCCACATGCAGTTGCAGAATGAGCACTCTCAAATTCCTTCTTCCTAACAGCAGGGGCCCACTACTAGAACGCCTAGCTACTTTGCTAGCATTCCAGGCTAGGAACCGTTATTATGGGCTACGCTAAACCTTCAACTTCCACCAGCAGCTAAAGAAATTGCTAAATCAGTGAATTCCACTTCGCATTTTAACCGGGTTCTAGCAGGGTTCTTCCCAAGAGTGATCCCATTTTTGATTTTGCTTCCCTCAGGGTTGAAGATTTGAAGATATGGATCTGCTCTTGCATCTTCCCAGAGATAATGAAAGGAATTCGCACGAGTAGCTTCCGTTGTCTTTAGTAATGTGCTGCTGTTTTTACCTTTTGGGTCAGCGAAGAGTGGGTGCTCCACACCCACGTCTAACTTAGAAGTAGGAAGTAGTAACTGCACCTATCCGCAGCGATCAAACAAAAAGCCCCTATTTACGGGCAAGGATTCGATTCCTTAGAAAGACTCCTTCCTTACTTTTACCCTCTTAGTATTCCAAGATTGTTTGGATTCAGTCTGGAGCACCAGAGTGCAGGGGGGAAAAGTATGCCATCTGTCTTGAAAGAGAAGACAAAGAGTTTTCAGCTGCATTAAGAGACCCCATGAAAATGAAGCAGTAAGGGATGAGGTAGAGAAGCAAATAGAAAGACACGGGTATGCATATAAGAAAGAGGACCTCAAGCATTTAGAGCAAAAACTAGGATTCGTTCGGACCAGAGCTTCTATTTACTCAACAGCTCTGACTGTCACAGAAATTGCACCGCTTGCTTATTAAAGACCGCCACTTCTATAACACCAAGGATACCGTACCTTCATGTACAGCTTTCTTCTTGAATTGAACAACTCTTTCCTAACACGGCACGTATTAGACTGACAGACCTCCACTCTAAGGCCCGTAGGGGTGAGTCTCTGAAAGAGACGAAGGGTCGAGCGATAGCGAGAGGTATGAAAGTCTCGACTGTAGCGAGAGGTATGAAATCGCTCGACTGAGTTGGAGAGGCATGAAATCCTCGAGCAAGCGAAGCGAAGCGCTTGCTTTGAGAATCAAATAAAGGCAAGAGCTTTCTTTCTGAGAAGAAGCTTCAACATGTTGAAAATGAGACTCTACCTATGGTCTAAAGATCATGACATCATCAATATAGGCAATAGAGAACGAGTCCAATGGAAGGATGATAGTGTCCATTACCTTTTGAAACTCTGCTGGAGCATTCTTGAGTCCAAAAGGCATAACATTCCACTCATACTGCCCCATAGGAACAGTAAAAGCGGTCTTGTATCGATCCTTTTCATCAATTTGGATCTGTCAAAATCCAGACTGAAGATCGAATTTACTGAAGACCTTTGAGCCTGCGATTCTCGAGAGAAACATGCTCTTCTGGGGAGATGGATATCATCCACCTTAGGGCTTTGTTCAGATGCTTCTAGTTGATTACAAGCCTAGGCTGACCACGCTCCTGCTCATTGCGATTCTTCACATAGAATGCCATACAAGACCAAGGACTCTGACTCTCTCTGATCAGTCCTTTAGAGATTGAGAGATAAGGTGTAACAGCCCCTATTCGTCGCATAGCATATAGCAGTAGGTCCGGTCGAGGCCCGACGCCATATCCCACAGACAGACCGGGTGGTTACTCATGGAAACCATCCAACCAATGTTTACGTCCTACACAGTGAATTCTAGCGGAAGCAGTTTATAAGTTGAAATTAAGAACCCAGCACTAAAGCTTGAATGTCCACTAATATATCAAATAGGAATGTAGTACATACACAAGTACAAGCCTTAAGGCCTTACAAAATGGTTTACTTAATATTACATGTTTTACAAACCTCGGCACGCAGGCCGGTCATACATGAATAAAAGCAGTAAACACTCCAATTAGGCCTTCGAGGGCCGGATTCGCAATTTGGGCTTTAGCTCGCTATTGACCGCTTGGTCCAGCAGCACCTGCAAGCAACAAAACCACCGCACGGTGGCAAACAAAGGCAACGGTCAGCAATGCTGACCAAATTATAACGATCCCGCCCCCAATTCGGGGCGGCGATGATCCTTCCCTGCATTTCATTAGCATAAGTGAGCAATATAGTATTGTCACAACATCACAGGCGTAGGCACGCACGGCCACACACCCCGTGCACTCAGGGCACATTCTCAGTGAACCGGCCAATGTCACGTCAATTTAAGCCATAGACATTCCGGACTCACCACTGCCACTTTGACGGCCAAACATATGAGCTTTTGTCTTCTTGGCATAGGTCACGTCAATTTAAGCCATAGACCGCTGAAGACCCTCATCTATGCCAACGACTCTAACCGAACGACATAGAACGGATACGGTTCAATATAACCCGTGCTCATACCGCAACGACAATTTAAGCCATATGCGCGTATCAAACTTCTCCCGAGTCCTGTTTCCATCACATTTCACATAACCCGGTTATGTTCAATTTGGCTCCCAGGACACCAAGTTGGCAAGATCACGCATCCGCCCAGTTTTTCGAGTGCACCTTAGGGTTAATCCCCAAAGCTCCCTGTTGCAATCTACCACGTAGAAAACCCGAAAAAACAAACAATCGCACGGAGTCTTCTCCGGCATTTATGCAATGCAACATCACCGATCCAGACCAACATGTCCGTGTAGGCTTCACACATCATACCTATGTCCGTTCTCACTTACGGACTCTACAAAACGGGTACTATTCATGTCTACCCGTAGGAACGCCTCAAACTCATCGCAAACTCGCGAGAGCGGGCTTCCTATGTAAAAGAAATAGTGCTTCACATGCTCAAGTAGAGAATCGTTACCCTAGCATTCTTCCTTGGCGCCATGAGATTGTAAGCAGATGAATAGCACCGCACTCTCTTTGCCTCCGTAGATCCAAAGTCGGCTCGCGATTTGGAGCTTCGAAGCTCCGCCGGTGACCAGATCTAGGCTTCTTCTTCATTCTTCTTCTTCCTTTGCTCTCACCTCTCTCTTAATTTAGAAAGAGAACCACTCAAGTAAAAATGAGGGTTTCAAAGCTCCAATCCCGGGTATATCCCATCAGGAATAACCTCCAGCCGTTGGATCCCAAATTAAAGAAACGAACGGCCTTGATTCGGGCCTGAAATATTAAAACTGGGCCGAACACGGCCTGACACACGCCCGTGTCCCCCATTCTCCGTCAAAATCGACGTGCCTGGAATAGCACACGGGCATCCAACACGCCCGTGTTCGACCTGACACGCCCGTGTTCCAACTTACACGGCCGTGTGGTCGGCCGTGTGCCTCCATCGACATAGCCCCGAAAATAACCCGAGACTCACACGGGTATTGGACACGCCCGTGTCCTAGCCCGTGTCTACTCGAACACGGCTGGGCTCCAGGCCGTGTTCACGGTCTCGACACTTCGTCGAGTGATGTTCGTCGACCACACGACACGGCCTTGGACACGCCCGTGTCCTAGGCTGTGTGCCTTGTCTCGATACATCGTCGAGCGAAAATGTCGACACCCCGGGCCGATTGTCGACACGTGCTCGACACGACCCGAGACACGCCTGTGTCTCAGGCTGTGTGCCCCGTCTCGACACTTCGTCGAGCACAAAATGTCGACTTCGCGGCCAAATCATCGACTCCAGCATGACATGCCCTGGGACACGCCCGTGTCCCAGGCCGTGTGCCTCCTGCCAGATTCCAAATCTGGCCCAAAACATCCCCCGTCGCTCTTTTAAGTTTCGGGGCGTAACAACTCTCCCCCTCTTAAAAGAATTTCATCCACGAAATTATACAAAGGAAGGACAAGTACCAAAATTAAATTGTACCTGAGCGGAACAACTCCGGATACTCGTCAAGCATAGTCTGCTCTCGTTCCCAAGAGAGCTCCTCTCGACCGCAATTGTCCCATCGGACCTTGACCATCCTGATCTCTTTATTGCGTAACCGCTTGACTTCCGAGTCTTCAATCCGCACGGGTTTGACCTTTTTCGTCAACCCACTATTCACCGGCACTTGATCAACCTCGATCACTTGCGAAGGCTCTTGCACCGCATTCCGTAGCACCGATATATGGAATACATCATGTAAACCACTAAGCTCCACCGAAAGCTTCAACTGATAGGCTGCTTAAGCAACCCGCTCTAGAACCTCAAACGACCCAAGGTACCTCGGGCTTAGCTTTTTCAATCGCCGCAACCAAGACACACCCTTGAACGGCTTGATCTTTAAGTGTACATAGTCGCCCACAGCGAACTCCACGTTCCTGTGCTTGGCATTATAGTACTTCACCTGACGGTCCTGAGCGATTAGCAACCTCTCCCGAATGGTACACACCAACGAAGTAGCATCCTCCACTTCTAATCGCTTATACAACTTTGACTCACCCTTTTCTAGCCAAGACAACGACGTGCGACATCTTCTACTATATAGGGCCTCGAAGGGCGCCATTTGAATACTCGCCTGGTAGCTATTGTTGTACGCAAACTCCACCAAATAAAGATGGTCTTCCCATTGCTTTCCAAAGTCCAAGACACACATGCAGAGCATGTCTTCCATAGTTCTATTGACCCTCTCGGTCTGCCCATCTGTTTGCGGAAGGAAGGCTGTGCTGAATTTCAACTTTGTTCCCAACATTTGCTGCACTAGCCTCCAATCGTTGGACGTGAACCGCCAATCTCGGTCACTCACGATGCTGCGGGGCACACCATGAAGCCGTACAATATTATCCATATATAGTTTTGCCAACTTTTCCACCGGATCATCCTTCCTATGCGGAATAAAATGCGACACCTTCGTTAGCCGATCTACAACCACCAGATGGAGTCGTTCCCCTTTTGCGACCTTGGCAAACCGTGCACAAAGTCCATAGAGATGTCATCGAATTTCCACTCCGGAATAGGCAAGGACGTCAGAAATCCTCCTGGCTTTTGGCACTCCGCCTTCACCAATGCGCAAGTTTGGCACTTTGCCACATAGAGTGCCACATCCTTCTTCAAATCTGGCCACCAAAACAGTTTCTTTACATTGCGGTACATCTTTGTGCTCCCCCGGGTGAATTGAGTACTTAGTATGGTGTGCCTCGTACAACAATTCCACCCGCAAATTGCCCATACTTGGGACGCACAGACGACCGTCTTACCAAAGCAATCCGTCCTCCACAATGAATTGGGAATTTGACCCATCCAGAGCCTCTACCATGAACTGCTTCATATGGACATCTAAATCCAAAGCCTGCCGAATTCGATCAGCCAGGTCATATTGGACTTCAGTCCAATTCAGTACTGCTTCAGCACTTGATTGCTTATCCACACAAACAATCTCCAACGCCTCCAACTCCCGCACCAACCGCTCATCATGCACCGATAGCCAATTGGCTTGAGCTGGGGCCCGGAGACTCAACGTGTCCGCAACCGCATTACCTTTACCAGGCACGTAGTGGATCTTGAATGTATAGTCCCCCAGGAACTCCATCCATCTACGCTGCCGCATATTCAGATCTTTCTGATCAATCAAAAACTTCGGGCTCTTGTGATCGGTGTAGATATCAATCTTCACACCGTACAAATAATGCCTCCACAGCTTCAAGCAAAAATCACGGCCGCTAACTCCAAGTCATGGACCGGATAATTCCTCTCGTGCACTTTTAGCTGTCTCGATCCATAAGCTATCACACTTCCGTGTTGCAGTAGCACGCAACCCAAACCGCTGCCCGAAGCATCGCTATAAATCTCATAGCCTTCGGTCTCACTCAGCGAACTCAGCACAGGCGCCGTGGTCAATCGACATTTCAACTCCTCAAAAGCTCGCGCGCACTCCGACATCCAAACGAACTTCTTCTCCTTCCTCGTCAAAGTGGTGAGAGGTAACTCTATCCGCGAGAAGTTCTCTATGAAGCACCTATAATAGCCGGCAAGCCCCAGAAAACTCCGGACTTCCGCTACCATAGAAAGCTCAGGCCACTCCTGTGTCGCAACAATCTTTGCCGGATCCACTGCAATACCCTCTCCACTCACTATATGACCGAGGAACTCCACTGAGGATAACCAAATCTCGCACTTCGAGAACTTGGCATACAATTGATTCATCCTTAGCGTCTCTAAAACCAAATGAAGATGCTTGAAGTGATCTTCCTCACTCTGCGAGTACACCAAAATATCGTCGATGAAGACGATCACAAAATGGTCCAAGTACTCCCTGAAGGTCCTGTTCATCAGATCCATGAACACTGACGGCTCATTAGTCAGCCCAAACGGCATGACCATAAACTTCTAATGCTCGTATCTCGTACTGAACGCTGTCTTCGGGATATCACTCTCCCTTATTCGCAGCTGATAGTACCCGGACTTGAGATCCAACTTTGAGTACACCGTCGACCCGACCAACTGATCAAAAAGATCATCGATTCGGGGGATCAGGTACTTGTTCTTTTCCGTCAACTTGTTGAGCTCCCGATAATCAATACATAGCCTCAAGCTTCCGTCCTTCTTCTTAACAAAGAGGACCGGTGCGCTCCAAGGTGAAGAACTTGGGCGCACATACCCTTGCTCCAACAACTCTTGCACTTGAACCTTCAACTCCGCCATTTCTTTAGGCGCTAGCCGATATGGAGAGCGTGACAAAGGCTTTGCACATGGTACGAGCTCTATCGTAAAATCTATTTCCCGTTAAGGCGAGGCTCCCGGAAGATCTCTAGGTAACACATCAGGGTACTCCGATACCACTGAAATACTATCCGACACGGGCTTCGGCTTCGCAACCTCGACTAGTGTAAATAATAGTTCTGCACCGGCACGAAACGCCTTCACCACCTGAAGAGCAGACATCAATGTCTTGCTCGACCCCTTTAAGCCCATAAAAGTCGTCTCACGACTTGCTCCCAACTTGACTTCCTTGCGACCACAATCAATATAAGCCTGCTGCTCTGAGAGCCAGTCCATGCCAAATATAACGTCGAACTCCACCAACGGAAGTAACGACGCTTGTAGATCGAACTCCTGATTCCCAATGCGAATCTTAACACCGCAGATTCTATCCGTGCGCATCGAACACCCATTGGGCAACAACACATCCAACTTATCCTTCGCCATCGAAGAAGGGACTCCGATGCATGATATAAATCCCTCGGACAAGAAGGAGTGTGAAGCTCCCGTATCAAAGAGTGCTCTTGCCGGATTTTCACAAATCAAAACAAATCCTAAACAAGCAGTGGCAAGGTAACACATGCATAACAGGTATTTAAAGAAATTAACTTACTATAAATTAAACCATACCTGTCACCACATCCGCCTGTTTGATGGTCTCCTGTTGGCCAAAATTATACACCCTTGGTTAGGCCGGGCATAATGGGACGCGGTTGACTCCACTGCCTTGCCCTTCTCTTCATAAGTCGCTCCCAGCTTCCTTTCGGACTTGGGATGTCCGCTCCAACCATCACGGGCAAAGTGCCCCGACTTTCCACAAGTGAAACATGCACCCGACGTCCAACCCGTAGTCGCCCCAGAAGCACCAGAAGAGGGAACTGGACCCAAAGTCCTATGCTTCTTAAAGAATCTCCGATAGCTGGACTTTGAAGTAGTCGGCACTTTGAATTCAGACTTCTTATCACCAAAGCTCTTCTTTGCCTGAACATTCTTCATGTCCTTCTCCAAGGACCGGGCCGTGTTGACCAAGGTCAAGAAACCCTGCGTCATCGGCCCCGAGAGTAGTAACCTCAACTCATCTCTCAACCCTTCGTAGAATCGATTCGTCTTGCGCTCCTCATCCGCAATGGTGGAGCTAGCATATCGACTCAAACGAGTAAAATAGTGGAGATATTCATCCACGGTACTGACTCCTTGTACCAACTTAAGGAACTCGTTCTCCAATGCAATCCTCTACGCCGAAGGGAGGTATCTAGCCAAGAACAATCTTGAGAACTCCTCCATCGATACATCAACAATTTTCCTACCTCTCAATAGGGGCAGCTCCAATCCTTCCCACCACAATCTCGCTTCACTGTCCACAAGGAACGTAGCAATGGTGGTCATTTGCCACTCCTCCGTCTCCGTTTCTGTCATGACTCTCTTCACCCTGGAGAGCCAGTCTTCAGCTAGAGATGGGGTTCCCAACCCGGAGAATACCGGAGGATTAAAGCTCATGATATGCTTGAGCTGTCTCTCGGTTGCCCTCCTTGGCACCAACGGCTCCACTACTACCTGCTCCACCGCAGGAGCGGGCTGCTGCACTTGCCTTTCAGGCTGCGCATTCATCATGGCAAGCACTGCTTCGGCCACCAATCGTATGATCTCAGCCGATGGAGGTGTTGCAGGAGCAACATCTGGTGCACTGCTAGCCTTAGAAACTCGACGTTCCGATGGCCCAACACCACTTCTGGTCACCTATAGTGGTACAAAACACCGTTAAGTGACCAAATAAAATTGCAAACAACAATTATACAAACACACAGGTTCCCCAAACACTTGTATTTTCATTCCTAAGTGGACATTCATGGGTTCTTTTACTGTTATAACGATGACGCACACATATGTGCTCACCACCCCTTAAAAAGAATTCGCCCACGAATTCATTTTAAGCCTGACTGAAACCAGTAGTCTGATACCAAATTGAAACACCCCCTATCCGTCGCATAGCATATAGCAGTAGGTCCGGCCGGGGCCCGACGCCGTATACCACAAACAGACCGGGTGGTTACTCATGGAAACCATCCAACCAATCTTTATGTCCTACACAGAGCATTCTAGTGGAAGCAGTTTATAAGTTGCAATTAAGAATCCAGCACTAAAGCATGAATGTCCAGTAATATACCAAATAGGAATGTAGTACATACACAAGTACAAGCCTTAAGGCCTTATAAAATGGTTTACTTAATATTACATGTTTTACAAACCACGACACGCAGGCCAGTCATACATGAATAAAAGCAGTAAACACTCCAATTAGGCCTTCGAGGGCTGGCTTCACAATTTGGGCTTTAGCCTGTTATTGACCGCTTGGTCCAGCAGCACCTGCAAGCAACAAAACCACCGCACGGTGGCAAACAAAGGAAAAGGTCAGCAATGCTTAACAAATTATAACGATCCCGCCCCCAACTCGGGGCGGCGATGCTCCTTCCCTGCATTTCATTAGCATAAGTGAGAAATATAGTATTGTCACAACATCACACGCATAGGCACACATGGCCACACACCCCGTACACTCAGGGCACATTCTCAGTGAACCAGCCAATGTCACGTCAATTTAAGCCATAGACATTCCGGACTCACCACCGCCACTTTGACGACCAAACATATGAGCTTTTGTCTTCTTGGCATAGGTCACGTCAATTTAAGCCATAGACTGCCGAAGACCCTCATCTATGCCAACGACTCTAACCGAACGACATATAACGGGTACGGTTCCATCTAACCCGTGCTCATACCGCAATGACAATTTAAGCCATATGCGCGGGTCAAACTTCTCCCGAGTCCCGTTTCCATCACATTTCACATAACCCGGTTATGTTCAAGTTGGCTCCCAGGCCACCAAGTTGGCAAGATCATGCATCCACCCAGTTTTCCGGGTGCACCTTAGGGTTAATCCCCAAAGCTCCCTGTTGCAATCTACCACGTAGAAAACCCGAAAAACAAACAATCGCACGGAGTCTTCTCCGGCATTTATGTAATGCAACATCACCGATCCAGACCAACATGTCCGGGTAGGCTTCACACATCATGCCTATGTCCGTTCTCGCTTAAGGACTCTACGCAACGGGGACTATTCATGTCTACCCGTAGAAACTTCTCAAACTCACCGCAAACTCGCGAGAGCGGGCTTCCTATGCAAAAAGAAGTAGAGCTTCACATGCTCAAGTAGAGAATCGTTACTGCACAACCTTGGGCTCGCGAGAGGTGGTCCAGCAAGCGAGAAAGGAGGACTGGAGAGATGAGAGGATGGCCACCTGCAAGAGGCGAGAGGTGTGGACAGCCCTGAAGTAGGCGAGACCTCTTAGTAGGCGAGACCTCCTAGAAGGCGAGATGGCCCACAAGGCAAGAGGCCGACGGGACGGACAGGGTGGTCGTCTCGCCCTTTAGTTCTTTCCCCACTCGCCACATGTGGGAAGAAATGTCTGTACCTTTTTACCCCCAAGGGGGATTTTACCTTTGTGCCCCAGGTGATTTTACATTTCTACCCCTGAAGGTCTGCGTATAGCCCTCCAGAGCAGCGGAGTTTGGCTATGGGCAGACCCAGTGATGCTTTAGATCACGGCAGTGAACCGGTCGCACAAGTAATATAAAATGGGGGTTTTCCCAAGTATCGATCTCACAAGGAACACAGTAAGGTGGAGTTAATTTCGAGGAGGACTTGAGATTGAAGTCCTTAGGTCGGAGGTAACGATGGGGTCTTTGATATTTGCGGATAAAGAAAATAAAATACTAACAACTACTCCTATGCAACGCCGCTATGCGATGCTTCGCTAGGCGGGATGGAAGACTAGTCGGGCCGCTATGCACCGAATCACTAGGCGGATGGACGAGTAGGCTAGCGGATGAGGTGGTTAGAATGGCGGAATGAGGGTCGAAAGCACCTCTTCGCAACGCACGCCACTAGCAATTGCTAGTGCGGCAAGGGTGGATGGTGGTGGATGGATATATGGCGCAACTCAAGTAACTATAACGAAAACATACAATCACATAGACATAATTGAATATAAACGTTTTACAAACTAAGCATTCTTCATCATATACAATAGTTCAACTACACATTCAACAACCAAATAAGAAAAGAGTGTGCGAAATCGACCGAATACGAAGCCTTGTTGAGGATTCACGGTTGGAGTCGTCGGGTTGTCAATCCGCGTCCAAGCTCGGTCCGCAACTGCGTCCGGGGTAGAGAAGGGCTGTCACCACCTTCCAATGGCCCGTCTTCTTCGTGTCACGATCCGGTGGAGGATGGCACAACTTCTCCTAGCTTGGTGAAGAAAGATAGGTCAAGCTCTTCTTGAAGCTCAAAGTTGAAGGAGGAGGCCAAGAGGAAGCTCCGGCTTGGATTTGGCGGTGAACGCTTGCCCGGAGCACCTCCCTAGGGTGGAAGATGAAGGAGGACGCGAAAACGGCGGAGGAAATGGGCGATCTGCGGATCTTCGTGCGGATCCCGGATTATGGCGAGACATGCACTATTTATACAAAAGCAGAATTGAACAATGCGCACGATCACAGGCGCACGACCAGTGGTCGTGCGCGCTATGTCCTGTGCTCGTGCGCACTGGCATGGAATATCAGGAAGACGAACTGGGATAACACGCACGAGAAGTGGCGCAAGACCAGTGGTCATGCGCACTAAGTCCAATGATCGTGCGATTACCCAGACAGGACTCCAGAAATGAGGAATCAATGCACACGATCAGTGGCGCACGACCGGTGGTCGTGCGCAATATGTCCAGTGGTCGTGCGCTTACCCCAGGCTGATTCTGGAAAACGAAGAGTAGTGCGCACGATCGGGGGCGCATGACCAGTGGTCGTGCGCATTAGATCCCATGATCGTGCGCAATATTCCTATTTCACAACCACCCCGGAACACGCACATGACCCCTGTACCGAAAGGAAAAACCAACCACTAATCTGTGCAGAGATTCCAGACAATCACAAAAGGGAGTACAAACTATAAAAACAACAAAATACACAACCACAGGCATAAATGTGCACTTCCTATGGAAATAAAGAATAGGAATGATAAAGAACCTAAAGTGAAGTGCAAACACGTTAAAACTAACCCAGATGAGTCCAAAAATAGGTATATAAAGTGGACTCATCACACCCCCAGACTTAACTGTTTGCGCGTCCCGAGCAAACAAAAGCTAAGCAGATAGGGAAAATTATTAGCTAACAAAGAAATTGAAAAACAAAGTACCATGCGAAATCGCATGCTCGCGTGCGTAAAAATACAATAGAGATAATTTCTAAGTATGCAGAATAGTTTATATTTTTTACAATGGGTATCAAAATTTTATTACTACTCAAAAATGGAATCACGGTGAATCATCCGGTCATGCGTAGGGACAAAAGTAGACTAATCGCTAGGCGAGCATTGCCAAAGATCGGGGCTCCGGATAACCTCCAAAGGAATCCACCAATGTCGGTGACCATATGCTTTCCCTTTCACACTCTCTCCACGGCACTAGTTAGACTCAAGCACGAATCCGTAGGACTTGGAGTATAATATAGGCTTAGGTGAAGGCGAGGTATATAAAGGTAAACAAGACGGACACGCACACCCAAAATAAGATCGCCCGAAAATTTATACAGCTAAACTCAATAGACAAACACGTGCGATGCATCACCAGACCTGGACTTTTGACGGTGCGCGCAAGCCCAAAACGAACACAACTCAACCACATTGCAAAACTCAGCAATAATAGATATACAAATACATTTCCTTTTTTTTTGTATTCCCCATTGGGAATTTTCTTTTTATTTACTATCATATTTTTTTTCTTTTCCCCTTTTTTATTTTTTTCTTTTATCCAAATAGCCAAAACAAAATAGGAAAACACGGCAACACCACAAGCTGCACAAACACCAACAAAATTGCCCACACAAAACGGATATAAACTACAACAAAACAAACTAACCGAGCGATCACATTCAGATGTGCGAGTAGGAAAGGCTATATGGCTATGGTAGCGAGGTGAAGGGATTTCAAAGGAAGGGACAGGCTCAACGGGGATAGCAACGGTTAGATGTCGGGAATGGTACAAGGCTCAAACGAGACAAAGTGATGGCCCACATCACGCACGCACTTGACTAACCATGTACCCATGCTTCGAGAGTAGCTAGGGGCAAGTTCTTAGCCAACGAGAAAGACTATCCATCCTCCCTACTCAAGCAATATGAACCTAATGGCCGTCTACACACATCCCTAAGCTACCGTCGGATTCACACCGGATTCACCAACTTTTGAGTAGAATAAAAAGTATTTACGCAATTAGAAAATTATAAAACTAAAAGCATATAGAAAAATTAAATCTACTCGAATTTCTACACGAGACAAGAGCAGTTGACTAGGAATACAACAAGTCCAACATTTTACTCCGTCTCACAATCCTAAGCCAGCACCATCATTTTCCCAAATCTAACGAAGAAATGAGTTTACCTCGCGGCACACGAATAGATAAGCACGCGCTCATGTGGGTGCAGTGGTGTGTGATGCAATGAACTAATCAAAATAAAACTATAAAAGCTTCTAGTATGCACATGAGATGTGTACGGGCAATAGGTAACAGATCTCTCCCCCAGACTTAAACTAAGCAACAAATCATAAGATAGAGAAATTAAAATCATACAGAGCTAAGGGAAGAGGTTACCCAATGCTCAGCTAGTGAGCATACCAGAAGACGCGTGGAAACTGAAGCAGGCCCGCCATACAAAGAAGCAGAACCCCGCCAATGCGATTGGCTATGAATACCTGCAGGGGTGAGCTCCGCAAAAACAAAACAAAATATACAAAAAGAAATGCTAAAACTAAAATAGACATGAAAAATAAAAATGCAGGAAATAAAAGATAAGTACTTGGGTTATTGTCATCCCAGCATGACTTATTACATTTTAAACAGTTCTAGCTAATGGGCTTATGAAATAAAAAGTGCACAGGTAACTGTTCCAATATCCGTTTCGGTAACGGGTACCGATACGGTGATAGAGCAGTTACCCCTCTACTTAAATAATAATACCTGCCCAACACAGGTAGAGGAAATAAGAAATAAGAAGTGGAGGAGGACTGGTCCTCGCTCATCTTATCACAAAAAAAATCCTTGCCTAGCAAGGTATCGTCTACAGGGAGTCTGCAGGAGGAGAAAGTGATGAATGGAGCTTCCTCAACAGAGGAGGAATCAACCTCCTCGCAAAAGAGGATGCTATCATCCATGACTCGAGCTGAAAGCTCCAAGTCCTCCTGAAGCACCTGCGAAGACTCAACCCGCACAGGCTCAGATATAGAAATGGGATCAAGAAATAAAGGAGATGAATAACTAAAAGAATCAGAAATAGGGGGAGTGGTCCCGGTCTCACTCCCAGCAGGATCCCGACATAGATCATCGACGGCGTCATATGAGTCATGGCGAGGGGAATCCGCGAGCTCAAGGTCCTCGATGGTGGTTTGGACCTCCTTATCCATCAAGGAAGTGGAAACTTACTCAACAAAGAGGATATCCTCATCAACACACCTCGGTGCATCCACATGTTCCAAGACGTAATACTGTCCATTAATGAAAATAATATCCTCGTCAAACATTGGCACATCCTCAGGCTCAGAATCACACTCCGGCCAAACATCATCAACCTGCTCACTAAAAATATGGATAGATAATTCTTGCAAAGAAGGCAGAGGAACAACAGCATCAGAGAAAATATGTGCAGGTTCCTCCGGGGGTGAATCAACAAGAGGGGAAGAGTGCATGGGGAGATACGGTGCCACAATGTCATCACACCGATCAACAGAAAGTCTGATGGGTATATCCACAGCAGTCCCCCATAGACAAGGTGGTGCTGCGAACATATCATCAGAATCAGAAGGGGCAGCCGATTGAGAGGTGGATGGAATGAATCGGATTCCCGGTTCATCATCCTCCTCCAACTGGCGCTGAAATTCTGTGCAATCTTTCAACACGTGGTCGGTGCTATGACAACACAAACATCGTTTTCCATTACTCCTCGGTACAGGTGGGACCGGAGAGGAATAAGAAAAAGATGAAGGCGTAGAAGAGGAGTGACCATAAGACCTGGGTTGGGTGTATGAAGTACCATAAGAAGACGGTGCTCCATACACAGAACCACGAGAATTATGCTCCCAATCTTCAGTGGGGCACTCATCACTACCATGCGTATAATCCCCGCACCATCGGCAATGGATATTCATATAAGAATACATGGTGCAACAAGAATAATTCACCAACATAATGTTTCTAAGCAACAATTAACTACACAGCACAAATAAAAGAATAGGAAAACCTGCTACAGCAAAATTAAAACTAGAAGAGGAACAAATAAAAAAAACAGATTCTAAAAACTTAAATAAAGAAGAAACATGAAATATACAAATGGAAAAGGGATTCTATCTCCTATCTTCCTCTCCAAAAACTCACACGACTGTGTTCCCCGGCAACGACGCCAAAAACTTGATGCTATAGATCACGGCAGTGAACCGGTCGCACAAGTAATATAAAATGGGGGTTTTCCCAAGTATCGATCTCACAAGGAACACAGTAAGGTGGAGTTAATTTCGAGCAGGACTTGAGATTGAAGTCCTTAGGTCGGAGGTAACGATGGTGGCTTTGATATTTGCGGATAAAGAAAATAAAATACTAACAACTACTCCTATGCAACGCCGCTATGCGATGCTTCGCTAGGCGGGGTGGAAGACTAGTCGGGCCGCTATGCACCGAATCACTAGGTGGATGGACGAGTAGGCTAGCGGATAAGGTGGTTAGAACGGCGGAATGAGGGTCGAAAGCACCTCTTCGCAACGCACGCCACTAGCAATTGCTAGTGCGGCAAGGGTGGATGGTTGTGGATGGATATATGGCGCAACTCAAGTAAATATAACGAAAACATACAATCACATAGACATAATTGAATATAAATGTTTTACAAACTAAGCATTCTTCATCATATGCAAGAGTTCAACTACACATTCAACAACCAAACAAGAAAAGAGTGTGCGAAATCGACCGAATACAAAGACTTGCTGAGGATTCACGGTTGGAGTCGTCGGGTTGTCAATCCGCGTCCAAGCTCGGTCCGCAACTGCGTCCGGGGTAGAGAAGGGCTGTCACCACCTTCCAATGGCCCGTCTTCTTCGTGTCACGATCCGGTGGAGGATGGCACAACTTCTCCTAGCTTGGTGAAGAAAGCTAGGTCAAGCTCTTCTTGAAGCTCAAAGTTGAAGGAGGAGGCCAAGAGGAAGCTCCGGCTTGGATTTGGCGGTGAACGCTTGCCCGGAGCACATCCCTAGGGTGGAATATGAAGGAGAACACGAAAACGACGGAGGAAATGGGCGATCTGCAGATCTTTGTGCGGATCCCGGATTAGGGCGAGACCTGCACTATTTATACAAAAGCAAAATTGAACAATGCGCACGATCAAAGGCGCACGACCAGTGGTCGTGCGCGCTATGTCCTGTGCTCGTGCGCACTGGCATGGAATATCAGGAAGACGAACCGGGATAACGCGCACGAGAAATGGCGCACGACTAGTGGTCGTGCGCACTAAGTCCAATGATCGTGCGATTACCCAGACAGGACTCCAGAAATGAGGAATCAATGCACACGATCAGTGGCGCACGACCGGTGGTCGTGCGCAATATGTCCAGTGGTCGTGCGCTTACCCCAGGCTTATTCTAGAAAACGAAGAGTAGTGCGCACGATCGGGGGCACACGACCAGTGGTCGTGCGCATTAGATCCCATGATCGTGCGCAGTATTCCTGTTTCACAACCACCCCGGAACACGCACATGACCCCTGTACCGAAAGGAAAAACCAACCACTAATCTGTGCGGACATTCCAGACAATCACAAAAGGGAGTACAAACTATAAAAACAACAAAATACACAACCAGAGGCATAAATGTGCACTTCCTATGGAAATAAAGAATAGGAATGATAAAGAACCTAAAGTGAAGTGCAAACACGTTAAAACAAACCCAGATGAGTCCGAAAATAGGTATATAAAGTGGACTCATCACAGCCCAGGGTGTTTTGGTCATTTCAGGTTAATTCAGAAGTGATATTTGCAGATCAGATTCAGAGGCCTATAAATAGACCGATGAGGTGCCTGGGATGGTTGTTGAACCTTTCCACTATCTTCCTCGCAGGCACCTAGCTCAGCACTGGCTAGGGAGGGGAAGACCTTCAGTTCTTCCAGGTAAGAGGTGGGACCTCCGAGCTGAGCCCCCTCGGTCTATTGCCAGCTTTCGCCTCTCGTCAGGAGGGTAGCGCTGGGAGAGTACGTGTGGGCTGCATCCTGTTTCGAACTTTAGGAGGGACTGGAAAGCTGGTTTCAACATTTTTGGTGCGGTGAGCGTGGACCGCAGCCCTCAGGGAAGAACCTTGAGCAACCACATGGTGGGAGGTCAGGGAGAAGGATAAGGAGAGGGGTCGGACAACCCGCTAGGATTTGTCGGAAGAGAAGACTTCATGGCTTCAATCATGGGGATAATGGATTTGCTACAAGGGATCTCACGATAAGGAGATTGTTCAACACCACTGCCTCAAGTGCCGGCTCTCGCAACATAGGAAGAACTCGTCTCGGCGCGAGTAGGAGAAGATGCCCCGGGGAGAAGGCCGGAAAAGGAGGTGATGGTGGAAGGGAGCGGGAGAGACATGGCGGGAAGGGAGCTGTTCCCAAGTCCGGCGAGTACCATCTCGCCAGGAGAGGTCGTCGCGCGAGTAGGGGCGGAGGGACTGGCGGCGAGAGGATCCCCTTTCCACGAGCTAATCCTGTCAGCTCCCATCCCGGAGGGCTTCCGAGAACCCGAGATGAACTACTATGTGGGGAAGGATGATCCCCTCCATCACTTGCAGTGGTTCGAGGACGCAGTTTCGATCAGGCCCATGACGGACGCGTTTAAGTGCTGCCTTTTTGCAATCACTCTAAAGGACAAAGCTAGGGACTGGTTTCATCAGCTCCTGACAGGCTCGATATACTGCTTCGAGGACCTAAGTAGGAGCTTCTAGCTGCGGTTCTCCACATCTAAGAAGAGGAAAAGGAACCCGGAGTCGGTCTTTTTGATTAAGAAGAAGGCGGATGAGTCGCTAGCTCAGTACGTGGATAGGTTCCAAGAAGAGATTTTGGATATACATGAGGTGCCAGGGTTTGCCCTCCAGATGGCCTTTACTGTGGGATTACGGGAAGGCTTCTTCAAAATGAGCCTCACCCGGAAGGAGCCACTGTCTTTTGAAGGCTTGATGGAGAGGGCGGCGAAAGAAATAGCGATGGAGGCGGCGAACCCTGCTTTTGCGAAGAAATTGGCGAGGCTTACTGAGATGGAGTCGAGGGAGTC
The DNA here is from genome assembly GCA_039583875.1 of Platanthera guangdongensis. NCBI lineage: Eukaryota > Viridiplantae > Streptophyta > Magnoliopsida > Asparagales > Orchidaceae > Platanthera > Platanthera guangdongensis. The sequence continues at coordinate 77,395,439 of CM077148.1, forward strand.
AGGTGGGAGGCAGCAGGAGGCAAGGGGAAAAGAGGAGCCAAGGGAGCCTGCGTATCAAGAGCTGGGATGGAGGCAACATGGAGGCCCTGCCTCAGGGAAAGGTAGAGGATTTCCCTAAGGGGGGAGGAATCAACAAGGAGGACCAGGAAGGTTTCACCAGCAAGGGTGGGGATATGGTCATAGACCGCCCTTGCCCCCTCCGTAGCAGGCTATGGCCATCGGCCGAGGCAAAGGAAGAGGCCGAGAGAGAGGAAGAGGAGCAGGAGCAGGGAGAAGGAGGAACCCTCAGGAAGGAAGGCAAGGGGGGGGGGAGGTGGCGTTGCCATATTGTGACTTCCACGAGGAGGAAGGTCACGCAACGGCTACCTGCCCGGATTTCTTCGAAATAAGGAGAACTCGAGGGGCATGAGAACAACAAAGACCGGTACGGATAGAAGAAGTGACAGCTACAAGGGAAGAGGAACGATGTGTGGATCGAACGGATGAAGGAGATCGCGGAGGAATTGGAGTGATCCATGGGGGGGTGGGGATAGAGGTGGCCCAAAAGGCGAGCCTTCACACTATGTACCGCCGAAGCGTCACCTCGACGACACAATCCCCTCCCCCAGATGAAAAGATTACCTTTTCGAGGAGAGACATGCCAGACCATGAAGACCCTTTTTGTGACACGCTGGTGATACGGACGGCCATCGAGAACTTCACGGTATCACGGATCCTAATAGACAATAGGAGTTCGGTGAACGTGATTTTCAAAAAAGTATTCAATGCGATGAGGGTGGAGGCCCGGAGGGTGCTGGCGGCGGATGGACCACTGTTTTGGTTCTCAGGAGAGAGGAAAGAAGTCGAGGGGGGAGTGGGACTTCAGGTAACCCTGGGAGGGCTGTCCCGAAACTGCCGCTTCGTCATAGTGGACGCTCCCAGTAGTTACAATGCAATCTTTGGGCACCCCTTGGTCAGCGCTTTCAGATGCGTTCCATCATCGTTTCACCAGTTCTTGAAGCTGAATTCAGGAGGTACCCAAATCAGGGTGCGTGGGGATCCAAAGGCCGCAAGGGAATGCTACGTGACGGCGGTAAACACCATCTCCTGGCAGGGAGACGCGGAGGAGTTGGAAAAAAGGATGGAGCAACTACAACAGGCACGGGGAGGTGAAGAAGGGAGAGGAGAGGAAGGTGTTGGAGGAGAGGGAGAAGTAGTGGAGGTTGGAGGCATTGCGGGGGAGCCAGAAATGGCAGGAGAGGAGTTTGGGGAGATAGGGATGGTAGAAGGAAGAGGAGAGGAAGATGCTGGAGGAAGGGGAGAAATTGTGAGGAACAGGGACATGGTAGAGGAGCTAGAAATGTCTTGAAAGGAGGGAGAAGAGGCGGAGGCGGTAGAGGAGGAGGAGCCAAAAACGAGGAAGGGAAGAAAGATAAGAGGAAGATGGAAGAAGCAGGAGGGTCGCCTGGGGAGGGGGCCCGGCCAGAAAAAAGAAGGGCGTCACGACATGAAGAGGGGGACGCAAGCAAGTGGGAGATGGAACAGCTGGGGGAAGAGATGATGATGGCCAACGTGGAAGGCGAAACCAAGGAACAGGACGCGCAGGCAGAGCAGGAAGGGGAGGAAGAGCCATCAAGGTTGAAAGAGGTCGTGGAGGTCCTCGAGGTAGAGATCCATACCAAGGAAGGCAGGGAGGAGAAGATAAAAATCAGCGGCGAGCTCAGCCCGAAAGACCGGGAGAAGATCAAGGCCTGTGTGCAGAAAAATATTGACGTCTTCGCATGGAGCGCCACGGACATGCCAGGGGTCAATGCAGACGTCGCTTGTCACCGCCTCAATCTCGACCCCAACACTCGCCCCATACAAAAAAAGAAGAGGGCCATCGCCTCCAAGATGGCCGGACCTATTAGAGAGGAAGTGGAAAAATTACGTAAGGCAGGGTTCGTGTCCGCCTGTAAGTATCCGGGGTGGGTGAGTAATGTTGTAATGGTCAAAAAGGGGGAGGGTAGGTGGAGAATGTGTGTAGATTTTTCTCTTTTAAATAAACCATGCCCCAAGGATTGTTACCCGTTGCACCGAATCGACGTGCTGGTTGACTCAGCCGTCGGTTTCCCTTTTATGAGTTTCTTGGATGCATTTTCTGGGTATCATCAAATACGCATGCATCCTCCGGACGTTAAGGAAGTCACCTTCATCACGGAGGATGGATGCTTCTATTTTAATATGATGCCTTTCGGTTTGAAAAATGCGGGAGCTACCTATCAAAGAATGATGGATCAGATCTTCCGAGAACATAGAGGGAGGAACCTCAAAGTGTACGTGGATGACTTGATGATTAAAAGCAAGAGCCTCGAAACTCATGTCCTAGATCTGGAGGAGACCTTTGAGACCCTAAGGAAGTATAAGATGAGACTCAACCCCCTGAAATGTATTTTTGGAGCCAGCAGGGGAAGGTTCCTAAAAAGTAAGAGCAATCCTGGAGTTGGGTTCCCCTAGGAATGCTAAGGAAGTTCAGCGTTTCACAGGCAAGTTGGCGGGGCTAAGCAGGTTTCTCTCTCGAGCCGGAGAGAGATGCTCACCCTTCTTTCGGACGCTGCGGGGAGGCAAAAGGTTCGAGTGGACCTCAGAATGTGAGAAGGCTTTCCAAGCTATAAAACAACAGCTTACCCAGACACCCTTACTCCAGGGACCGAGGGAAGGGGAGGTCTTGTTTTTATATTTGGGGGTAGGGACTGGGGCAGTGTGCTCGGTTCTTGTGCGAGAAGAAGTGAAGAAGCAATTTCCAATCTATTATGTGAGCAGGATCCTGAAAAAAGCAGAGCTCGGATACCCCATTCTTGAGAAGTTAGCATTTGCCCTCATCCTCTCAGCTCGAAAGCTCAGGACGTATTTCCAGGCTCATTCTATTCAGGTGATAATGGATCACCCCCTCCGTCGCATCTTGGAGGGGGTAGAACATTCCGGGAGGCTAGCTAAATGGTCAATAGAGCTCAGTGAATTCGACCTCGCCTTCATTCCCTGGCTCGCCATTAAGGCACAGGCGGTAGCCGATTTCCTGGTGGATTACGTAGTTGAGGCCCAGGAGACGAAAATGTCCCCTCGAGCAACCTGGAAGATGTTGGTGGACGAAGCATCGGGAAGAAATTCCTTTGGAGGAGGTGTGGTCTTGATCAGCCCGGAAGGGACCCAGATCGAACATGCTTTGAAGATTCATTTCACGATTACCAACAACCAAGCAGAATATTAGGCGATCATTGCAGGACTCAGGCTAGCCCAGGAGATGGGCATACAAGACATTGAGGCCTCGACAGACTCCATGGTGGCGGCTGGCCAGATCAAGGAGGAGTTCGAGGCAAGGGAGCCCACCCTCCAGTTGTATCTAGGAAAGGTCAAGGGAATCATAGTGCAGTTCCGAAATTTTTCAATCCAACACATCCCGAGGGAGGAGAGCGCTCAGGCTGATCAGCTCGCCAAGCACGGCCCTCGAGCCGGGGTAACAATGACGGAGCTCTTCAGACCGTCTATAGAAGAGGGGGAACTCATGGAGATATGCCAACAAAGGTCATGGATGGACCCCTTCATCACCTTTTTAACGTCAGGACAGTTTCCCGAGAGAGAACTCGACAAGAGGCATACCAGATACAAATCGTCATACTACCTGCTGAAGGATGGGGTTTTGTATCGCAAGACGCTATCAGGATTGCTGGCCAGATGTGTGTCAGAGGAGGAGGTTCCCAAGGTTCTACAAGAGATTCACTCGGGCGAATGTGGGAGTCACTCAGGGAGCCGGACATTAGAAGGTAGGGTGCTGCGACAGGGGTACATCTGGCCTACCCTCAGGAGGGATGCGGAAGAATTCGCGAAAATGTGTCAGAAATGCCAGGAGTTCGCCCCCCTCCAGCTCCTTCCGGCCCAGAGGTTGCGGACAATCACAGCTCCCTGGCCTTTCGTTATATGGGGGCTAGATCTGGTGAGTCCCTTTCCCCAAGCAAGTGGACAAAGGAAATTCCTGCTAGTCATGGTGGAATACTTTTTGAAATGGCTGGAGGTGAAGGCGTTGGCTAAGGTAACCTCGCAGGTGGTCAAGAATTTCGTATGGGGGGAGATCATCTGCTGGCATGGGTTGCCCCTAGCCATTGTGACAGATAACGGGCCACAATTCGCAAGTAGAGAATTCGTGGATTTCTGCATTCGTTTGGGAATAGATCTCCGCTTCGCCTCTGTTCATCATCCACGGAGTAATGGACCGGTGGAAGCAGCTAATAAGGTCATTGTCAATTTATTGAAAAAAAAGTGGAGAATTTGAGGGGGAGTTGGGTGGATCAGCTACCTTCAGTACTGTGGGCCTTGACGACCACACCAAACACAGCCACGGAGGAAACCCCGTTTAAGCTCTCTCATGGCTCAGAGTCTGTCATAGCTATCGAGTTTGAGGTCACATCACCGAGAGTAGCAGTTGCAAGGGAAGGAGCCAAAGGATGGAGAGCAGAGAACGAAGAAGAACAGAGACTCTCATTGGATCTCGTGGAGGAGCTCCGGGATTTGGCTATGGCCGGCAGGAGGAGGTCAAGCGACGGATGGCAAGGTACTTCGACAAGCATATAAGGATCAGGCAGTTTGAGAAAGGAGATTTGATCCTGAAAAAGGTAGATGCAGCGGGTAGAGGGGCCTCAGTAGGAAAGCTCAATCCCAATTGGGAGGGTACTTTTGTTGTAAAAGAAGTATTAAAGTCAGGAGGGTACCACCTCCAGGATGTGGATGGGGTATCCCTCGAGTGAGCCCGAAGTGGTGATGATTTAAAGAGATTTTACCCGTAGCACTTTCTGTCCATTGCACTTTTTATTATTGTACAGTGCTTACTATTTTGATGTGTTCTTTTGATGTGATGAAAGCGTGGGAGACCTTTTTAGGGCACCGAGGTTGGAGAAGGTTTGGAGAGGAGACCCTGAGCAGACCTGCTGACCAGGCTCTCATCTAGCTGGCAGGGCTGTTGGCTCAATCGGTGGTTGGAAAAGGTTTGGAGAGGAGACCCCGAGCAGACCTGCTGACCAGGCTCTCATCTAGCTGACAGGGCTGTAGGCTCACTCGGTGGTTGGAGAAGGTTTGGAGAGGAGACCCCGAGCAGACCCGCTGACAAGGCTCTCATCTAGCTGGCAGGGCTGTAGGCTCACTCGGTGGTTAGAGAAGGTTTGGAGAGGAGACCCCGAGCAGACCCGCTGACCAGGCTCTCATCTAGCTGGCAGGGCTGTAGGCTCACTCGGTGGTTGGAGAAGGTTTGGAGAGGAGACCCCGAGCAGACCCGCTGACCAGGCTCTCATCTAGCTGGCAGGGCTGTAGGCTCACTCGGTGGTTGGAGAAGGTTTGGAGAGGAGACCCCGAGCAGACCCGCTGACCAGGCTCTCATCTAGCTGGCAGGGCTGTAGGCTCACTCGGTGGTTGGAGAAGGTTTGGAGAGGAGACCCCGAGCAGACCCGCTGACCAGGCTCTCATCTAGCTGGCAGGGCTGTAGGATCACTCGGTGGTTGGAGAAGGTTTGGAGAGGAGACCCCGAGCAGACCCACTGACTAGGCTCTCATCTAGCTGGCAGGGCTGTAGGCTCACTCAGTGGTTGGAGAAGGTTTGGAGAGGAGACCCTGAGCAGACCCGCTGACCAGGCTCTCATCTAGCTGGCAGGGTTGTAGGCTCACTCGGTGGTTGGAGAAGGTTTGGAGAGGAGACCCCGAGCAGACCCGCTGACCAGGATCTCATCTAGCTGGCAAGGCTATAGGCTCACTCGGTGGTTGGAGAAGGTTTGGAGAGGAGACCCCAAGCAGACCCACTGACCAGGCTCTCATCTAGTTGGCAGGGCTGTAGGCTCACTTGAGGGCCAGTCTAAGAGTAAGAGTTCGCGGGTGGAAAGGTACATATTCATCAGAAGATTGGCGGAAAATCCCTAAAAAAGAGAGAGGCTAGGAATCAGGCCAGAGAAGAGGGAGTCTGGCCGGCACTCGTCATGGGTGGTCTCGCCCCTGGCGGGGGGGGGGGGGGGCTTCCTTATTCAAGGCACAAGACTGGGATAAGAAGGCGGAACCTGTAAAGCGAGACGGCTGGTCTCCAGGGACTTCGGCGCAGGATAATCTTGCGGCGAGACGAGCGCTAACAGTGAGCTGATCTCGCGCGTAGTATGGGCGAAGAGAGCTCAAAAAATTGTCTCGCGTTTTTAGCTAGCTATTAAGCGAGATGGCAGAAGATAAAAGCAGCCATTAAATAACATCTAAAAAATTGTCTCGCATTTTTGACTAGCTATTAAACGAGACGGCAGTAGATAAAAGCAGCGATTAAATAGCACTTAAAAAATTGTCTCGCATTTTTGACTAACTATGAAGCAAGCCGCCCGAAGATGGAAGCAACAATTAATTTGGAAAAGGTTTAAACAAAATATCCGTGGAGGAAGAACACCTCGCTTTCCTTTTTCAAGGAAGTGTCTATCAGAACTACAAGTACTAGACAAGAAAAGAAAGAGGGGAAGAGAAGCCACTGCAGTTGATGGTACGCTACTCGCTATCAGAAGAAGAGCTACCGTCCGTCTCGCCGTACAAGCGGGGGACCAGGTCGCGGGTGGTTACTGTCTCTGCATCCTCGCGCACCACTCCCGGCTCCTTCATCATTTTATGAACAACCACCACCGTCTTGATATTGGAGTCTCGGCAGATGGCGTCCACCTCATCCACAGAATAGCGGGAAGGAACGGCAAACTGGTCCAAGGGGGGTGCCGCGCTATTCCGGAGGCGGAGATTTTCAGCTTTCAATTTCTTGTTCTCCCCCTCCAACTCCTTAATGCGCGAGCGCATTCGGTTGGCTGTCTCGGCATCCTGCGGGAAGAGAACGAGTGAGGGACTGAAAAGCAGAGAATAAGCGAGGCAACGGTAATAGAACTTACCACGCCACCCTGGCTCTGCGCGAGGAGGTTCTTGGCAACAATGAATCGCTTCTCCAGGTCGATGGACTTCTCTCGCTCCGCGGAGAGACCGGCCTCTGCCTCCTTCCACTTTCTGTTGTTGAAAACAAGGCGTCGCGAGACTCGGTGCGCGAGCTCCAGGGAGCGAAATTGAGAATGGGTGCTTTTCTGAATAAGATCCCGCGATGCCTCATTATCGGCGGGCTCAAAGCCAAGGCCACCGTACATCCCAAACCCTAAGGAGAAGGCATGAATGGTGGGGGGTCCTGCTCTTTCCAGGAAGGGAGAAGGGTAGACACCGATACACGGTTGGCGTCCTTGTCCCATAAGAGAACCGGCTTGCCGGCGTCATCATCCGTCACAGGCCCCATATTGTAATTGGGGTGCGAGGCGGGAGTAGGGCGGCTGGAGGAGCCAGTCTCGCCAGGAGTGAGCTGAGAAGGCTGAACATTGCTGGGGGCTGCTGGATCTGAAGAGATCGTCTCGCGGACGGGCGAGACGGGTAGTCGGGTAGGCAAGGGAGACGATAGAGAGATGGGGGACAGGGACCCCGCTGGCTCTTTCCTTTCTTTAGCAGATTTTTCCTTTTTGAAGGGCACATAATTTTTCTTCTTCTTGGGGATGTGATGAGAAGTGCCCTCACCCGCAGGCCTCTTCTATGGGGCATGTGTCAGCGTGTCCTTCGTAGCCTTCGCCGCCATATTATCCAAGGCGAGAGTTCGGTTACTTTGGTAGGGGGGATGGACGGGGACGGTCCTCTCTCCTAGGTAAGATGACAGTCAGCAGGGAATGAAAATTTACAAGGATGAAGGGGGAAATAGAAGAGTACCTTCGCCGGGGAAGACGGCTGGAAGCGAGTCAAGGTCTCGCCGAAGGTATTGGACCTCGAAGTTCTTCCCTGCGAAGAAATCGCAGAGATCTTTCTCGGCACCCCCCACCTTGGGGGTGTCATAATAGCATTTGGCAGGAGACACGGGGGCGAGAGGGATACCTCCCAGATCCCCGCGGATGAAGACAAATCGAGTCAGCCAGTGGTGGTTCTTATTCGGCGTCTCGCACACCTTAAGGCATTGGCCTGTGAAATAAGAGACGACGTCGTCCTTTGCGTGGTAGACAAACAGCTTGCGGAAGGCAGTTAAACTAAATTCAATGCTCTCTCGCCGTAGGTAGCAGGTGAAAGCGATCAGCATGGAGATGGCGTTGGGGTTGAATTGGGACGGGACGACCACAAAGTACTTCAGCACTAGCTTGACCTTCGGCCAGAGGGGAAGCCGCAGCCCCGCTTCGAAGTGCGAGACGAGGAAGGCCAGCTCGTTGGGGAAGAAGGTGTTGATACATTCGCCAACTTTGGGCAGGCGTGACAGATAACCGTCGGCGAGATACTTGCTGGCGAAACGAGCGTAGTCTTCCTCTGACAGTCTGCCGAGAGGGAAGTCGTGGTCCACGAACCGCTTTACGCAATGGCTGCGCCCCTCGGCCTCTTCCATCTTTTTCTTTCCCATGGCGTGCGAGAAGACAATAAAAGAGGGAGAGGATGGTTCAGAGAGAGCGGGACGCGAGATGAGTAATGAAGAGGAGAGAGACGGGAGACGCGACCAGAGAAGCGGCTTAGAGTAACAAAAGCAGAGAAAGGCCTGGGTTGGAGATATTTATAAGGGATAAGGGAGAGAGGGGATTAAGCGGGAAAGTCAAGGGGCGGGAAATGAGGAGGCACCCCGACGCTTCGTCTCTCTCTCTCTCTCTCTCTCTAGAACTAAAGAGGCAGGGGCGCCACAGCGATCTTTTCGAGGCAAAAGCCATCATTATGAAACTAATCGAAAAAATAGCTAATCATGATAATGATGAAAAGATGGCATGATATGACTAGTACAATACCAAAAAGTTAAAATAGATCATCCCGCTGAAGGCGACATCTCGCCCAAATACGTTTTATACAACGCATCAATAATCAAACAGCTAAATTGACATAAATACAAGGAGGACCTGGAGAGTGCGAGACAGGACTGCGACAGTTTAGTTCTGCACCCACCCACTTCCAGCGGCCATCTTTACCTCCCGCGCATGGAGGGCGTCCAGGAAGATGAAAGGCGCGAGCAGCGATCACGCCGCGGTGCGCGAGACGGAGATGTTCGTCCGTCTCGTTTAAGAGGGCTTGGGTATCGGTGCCATCTAGTACACCATCCGCTTCCATTCTGACATAAAGGCGGTGATACTCTATTTCTATCCAGTCCGTGCGCCGGTCGGAGGCTTGCTTCTCCAGCTCCATCTCGCAGATTATGTGCGTGTATTTACGGAACATCCTGGATGTCCTCCGCTTCAATTCCAGGGGGTCCATGGGATCACCCAAGTAGTCGTCGATCTCGCCAGGATGAGGAAGAGGCGAGAGGGGGGAGACGCAGGACCATCTTAAGTGTCGGAATCAAATTGGATGCCTGCGAAAAGAGCGAGAAATCATAAACAAGGGTGAGCTCGCATAGGTTGGGTAAAAGAAGGCGAATTGAATGAGAAGAGAGAATGGAGAAGCTCTTAATAGGGATGCGAGGGTTCCCCACAATACGCAAGAGGTTCTCTTTCCGCGAGAGGGGTGGGGAGGATGCCTCAGGCGAGTCCGCGCGCTGATGAGCTTGGTTGGTATTATCAGGAGGATTGGCGGGCATCGGGGAATCAACAATTCTTCCCTGAAAAAGCGTGGTCAGTAGGCGGGACGAAAGAAGATAGAGAAGAATGAGAAATTACCAGTCTCTCCCCGGAAGATGCGGGAAGATTATCTGTTGTCGAAGGGGCAGAGGAGGTCGCGCCCGCCGAGAGGGGAGGGCAGACAACCTTCATCTTTTTCAGGCGAGAGGGCGGAGAGGCCAAGGGAGGAGTGCGCCCCAGGTCCGGGAATAGGGCGTCCGTGTTGGTTTTATTTTGCCTTCGCACCATCGCGAGGCGCTCGCGAAAGCTCTGGCTGTGAGACATTCTGAGGGAAGGAGAAATGAAGGCTAAGGGGTCCCAAATAAAGACGGGGATCTCATATTTATAGGCCCCATTGGGGGGGGGGCACCAAAGATTCTTATGAATAAGTCCTAGCATCGCGAGCCATGGTTGGACTTATCTTTCCGAGGTTAGGGCAACCTCAAAAAGAGTGGGGATTGTGTATAACCTTGGGCTCGCGAGAGGTGGTCCAGCAAGCGAGAAAGGAGGACTGGCGAGATGAGAGGATGCCCACATGCAAGAGGCGAGAGGTGTGGACAACCCTGAAGTATATGAGACCTCTTAGTAGGCGAGACCTCCTAGAAGGCGAGATGGCCCACAAGGCAAGAGGCCGGCGGGACGGACAGGGTGGTCATCTCTCCCTTTTGTTCTTTCCTCACTCGCCACATGTGGGAAGAAATGTCTTTACCTTTTTACCCCCAAGGGGGATTTTACCTTTGTGCCCCAGGTGATTTTACATTTCTACCCCTGAAGGTCTGCGTATAGCCCTCCAGAGCAGCGGAGTTTGGCTATTGGCAGACCCAGCACAGGGTGTTTTAGTCATTTGAGGTTAATTCAAAAGTGATATTTGCAGATCAGATTCAGAGGCCTATAAATAGACCGATGAGGTGCCTGGGATGGTTGTTGAACCTTTCCACTATCTTCCTTGCAGGCACCTAGCTCAGCACTGGCTAGGGAGGGGAAGACCTTCAGTTCTTCCGGGTAAGAGGTGGGACCTCCGAGCTGAGCCCCCTCGGTCTGTTTCCATACTTTCGCCTCTCGTTAGGAGGGTAGCGCAGGGAGAGTACGTGTGGGCTGCATCCTGTTTCGAACTTTAGGAGGGACCGAAAAGCTGGTTCCAACAGTTACCCTAGCGTTCTTCCTTGGCGTCATGGGAATGTAAGCGGATGAATAGCACCACAATCTCTTTGACTCCGTAGATCCGAAGTCGGCTCGCAATTTGGAGCTTCGAAGCTCCGCCGGTGACCGGATCTAGGCTTCTTCTTCCTCCTTCTTCTTCCTTTGCTCTCACCTCTCTCTTGATTTAGAAATAGAACCACTTAAGTAAAAATGAGGGTTTCAAAGGTCCAATCCCGGGTATATCCCATCCGGAATAACCCCCAGCCATTGGATCCCAAATTAATGAAACGAACGACCTTGATTCGGGCCTGAAATATTAAAACTGGGCCGAACACGCCCTGACACATGCCCGTGTCCAGGGCTGTGTCCCCCATTCACCGTCAAAATTGACGTGCCTGGAAAAGCAAACGGGCATCCAACACGCCCGTGTTTGACCTAACACTCCTGTGTTCCAACTGACACGGTCGTGTGGTCGGCCGTGTGCCTCCATCTACACAGCCCCGAAAACAACCCGAGACTCACACGGGTATTGGACACGCCAGTGTCCTAGCTCGTGTCTACTAGAAAATGCCTGGGCTCCAGGCCGTGTTCACGGTCTCGAGACTTCGTCGAGTGAAGTTCGTTGACCACACGATACGGCCTTGGACACGCCCGTGTCCTAGGCCGTGTGCCTTGTCTCGACACATCGTCGAGCGAAAATGTCGACACCCTGGGCCGATTGTCGACACGGGCTCGACACGCCCTGAGACACGCACGTGTCTCAGGCCGTGTGCCCCATCTCGAAACTTTGTCGAGCGCAAAATGTCGACTTCGCGGCCAAATCGTCGACTCCAGCCTGACACGCCCTGGGACACGCTCGTGTCCCAGGCCGTGTGCCCCCTGCCAGATTCCAAATCTGGCCCAAAACGTCCCCCGTCGCTCTTTTGAGTTTCAGCGCGTTACATAAGGTCCTCAATCTCTGCCTTATTTTGAAGGAGCTCTTCTTCAGTCATTTGCGAATGTCTCTTTCTTGAAATGATTCTTCATAGGGAAGAGTAATAGACTCTTTCTTTCCCAGAAGGCAGTAGGATTGAGAGAACAGACAGTATCTTCGAATCATTTACGTACCTCCTCAATGTGCTGGATCACCTTAGGATCCTGAAGTTGCTCCGAGATCCGGAGTAACTTCAGTCTCTATTTCAGATCTCCCTCATCTATAATAGATAGTTCATGAATCCAAGATGTCGAGGGAGGTTTACAGAGCGGCATATAACTTGGCCTCGAGAATACCAGTTAGATGATTCTCTTTCTATACTAAGTGCAGGTTAGATCTGAAATACTCTAGAGGGGGGGGGGGGGGTGAATAGAGTATTTTGCTCACTACAAATTTTTTACAACTTTTGTTGTAAGCTTAGGTGAACAATTCAATAAATAAAATAAAACAGCACAGCAAACTAACTAATCACAGAACAGCACAGCCAAAACACAAAGAAGGGCAACCAGACGACACAAGAAATTTTTATAGTGGTTCCTCAACCTGGGTACATCCACTCTTCTACCACCCTGGTAGGAATCCACTCAGGTTTTTGATCAGGTGCCTGACACCAATGAGTTTTTGTTCAGGTGCTCAAAAACCAAAACCTCAAGTCTTTTGGAGGGAGACTTGCAACCAGAATTATTTTGAAGGGAATTAAAACCTTGTACAGGAATTGAAAATAAAGAGATGGTGTCTTCTCTTTCTCAAAATAGCTGAGAAGACTTGTGGGTTGATTGTAGTAGGTCTTGCTCCCCATGAGATCTTGAATTAATCAGGAATGCTGGAGCACTGCTTCAGGGTGATAAGTCTTCAAAGACCTAGAATGCCTGGACCAGAAATTGTTTCAGGAACTCCTTTGACAGATTGAATAATTATTGTCCTTTGAAGTTGTCCTGTAGAGTTGAAGGAAAGAAGAAAACTCTTGATAGAATTTGATTGTTCTTCTTCTCCTTCTAGAAGATGTTCTCTGGTCAGGCTGATTGCAGTAGAACTTTTGATTTTTAGTATGGTTGTTCTTCTGTGCAATCTGAGTGTGTCTGTCTAATTGTATGTATTGCTTCTAGTACAACTGCTGATTGATTCTATTTCTTTCTACATGTGTCTCTGACTGAAGAACATTCAAAAATTTGAATGAATGAGCAGTAATTGCAGTCGGACTTGGAAGGAAGTGACAATCAATGATTTCCCCAACTGTCCCATGGAAAAATGGCATGTAATCGTACATATTCAATGAGCGTTCTAACGGTAACATTCCGAGAAGATCTGGCATTAATAACTCCGGAATCATCGCCAAGAAACGAGACGGGAAACTGAAGAAGACCTAGTCTGGAATCGTCGAACGAAGAACACAATTCATCGAGCTGAGTTTGAGTTCGTCGAGCTGAGCTTGAGTTCGTCGAGCTGAGCTTGAGAGAGTTCGTCGACCAGACAATCTTCATTCGTCGAGCTGAGCTTGAGAGAGTTCGTCGACCAGACAATCTTCATTAGTCGAACAGACAATCTTCATTCATCGAGCTGAGATAATTATCACTGTCAGACAGTATTCGTCGAACTGAGAATCTGACTTCGTCGACCTGAGAAGTTGAGAACTTGAGGTCCAAGTTCGTCGAGCTTAGAATCAAATTCGTCGACCAAAGCTTGAAGCTGGACTTAGAAAAATTCTGAAGTTGTCCTGATTTTGGCTTGATCAAGAACCTCAACATTTGTCGAACAGAGAACTAAGATCGTCGAGCTCAGCACCACGAATTGTCTCACGATCGTCGAGCGCAGAACTCCTTTCGTCGAGCTGAGTTCGACGAACGTAGAACTCACTTTACTTGGTCTTGAAAATCTCTAAGTCTGAAGTCTCTGATGGACTTGATGATAGTTGGTCCATCTGAGGTTGAACCTAAGGACTTGACCTGGACTCTAGGACACAACTTGACCCTGGCTATACAAGATGGGTCACATTCTAAGTCAGTGAACCTAGCCCAAATCAACTAGGGACCCAACAATCTCCCCCTATTTGGGTGAGGTCACTAACGGAGACTCAAAAATAGAAGCAAACAGAAAAACAAAGCAGGAAAAGAAATATATCTGGCAGAGAATTACCAACACATGTAACAGATATATTTATACACAGCTTTGCTTAAACAGATAGCATAGTTTGATAGATAAAAACAGACATAAATTGAAATAGCAAGAAAATTACTTCTTTTGCTTCTTCTGCTTGGAGTTGTCTTCAGTTGGTTTCTCTCCTGGCTTCTTAAAGATGATTTCTCTCTTGGGATCTGAAGCCTGAGCCTTTATCATAGTCATATCAGCTGCCCCAATAATATTCAATGAAGTTGCTCTGGGGACAACTGCTTCTGGATGAAGTTTCATGTAGTCATCAACATTAAACAGCTTATTGCCTTTGTCAAATCTTTTCAGCTCTTCTTTTCTGTACTTAGACATAGTTGTTAGTCCTGATGTATCTTTGCCTTCAGCCTTGGCTTTATTAATTAGAGATAGTCCAATTAACCCTGGTGTCTGGCCATTCTTGCTGTATGTGTAGTTTCAGGATCTTCAAATGGGATTGGAGGAGAGAGAGGCCTTTTTGGACTTTCAGTTTTTTGAACTTCAAAGGATTGTTACTGCTACTGCTGCTGCTGATGTTGACTTTGACTTCCTGAGGATGGCTGCCTCTGCTGGCTGCTTCCAGAAGATCTCCCTGACTATCTCTAATATGTTTGCATTGGGGCAGATCTCTGGGAGCTAGAACCGGAGGCACCAGCTGCTGGAGGATGAGGAGGAGGATCCTTCCTAAATCTGTGCACTGGAGGAGGGGAATATCTCCTGCATCTCTTTCTATCCTTCTGCTGGTTCTTGGATAGCCACATCCATCCAGGCATTCCCTTGTATGGAGTGACATTGTGCAGAATATAGTAAGGGGTGTCCGCAGTGGGATTAGGCTTTGGAGCTGGAGGAGGAGGAGCCTTCCTATTCTTTGATAGCATCTTCTTTTTCTTACTAGCAACATCTTCATCTGAGTCATCATCATATTCTTCTTCAGAAACAGAACCTTGAGGGATGTCATAAAGAGCATCCAAAGCTTTCAAAGCTTTATCAGAAATAATAGCTTTTTCTGAAGGAGGGGCAGAAGGTTCATGAACTAGAAAATCAGCAACAGAAGAGGAAGGAGCTGCACAAGAGTCAGAAACAATGGGGATAGAGTTTTCAGCTGCTGCCTTATTCTCCTCTTCTATATCAGCTAGAATTAGTTCATCCAAATCTGGCAGGGGAGAGTCATCCATAACAAAATCTGGTGCTGAAACTGGCATTGAAGTATCTTCTAGAATGACCTCTGGACTAGAAGCTGAGATGGAAGATGAAGCTGAGATAGCAAAATTGTCACAGAGTTTCTTAGCAACTACTGGACTTACTGGAGATGTGTAGGGTACAATAGCCAAATGTGGCTTAATAAAATCTGCTGGAAAGAATTACATATGTATAGTATCAAAAATTTCCAGTAATTCTGGTAGATTAACTGTGGGATTCAGAGTGAAATCACCAACCGTTTTTATTTATTCAACTGACTCATCCAAATCAATGTCAGTGTCCATAAAATGAATTAACTCAATCATTTCAGAATCAAAATCTGTCAAAATTGTAGCATCCTCATCTGAATCTGCATCTGCTGGAGAGGGAACTGCTGTTGTGACTGCTACTGCTGCATCTGCATCTACTGCAACTTCATCACTAAGCATCTCCCCCTGCCTGGGTTCAGGAGAACCTGGAGCCAGGCCCCTGAATGAAGAGGGGTCAGCAGAGAGAAGAGAGATTTGTGCAGACAGAGAATTAATGGAGGTCACAAGAGGTGTAATGGCCTCTGTGATTAGAGATTTTATGAGGGGAGTGAGCAAGGATATGACTGTAGATATAGTGGTGGATTCCAAATATGGAGAGATAGTGGATGGAGGTAGAGAAGTAGATGAAGTAGGAAGAACAAATGGAGGGGATAAAGGAGGACAGACATTTGGTGAGGCAGTGTCTGTGGGTATGTTATAAGATGGAATGGAGGATAAGTGTGGGGGAAGAGGAGACTGAGGGGGTGGAGGAAGTGATGTCTCATGAGGTGAAGTAGGTGGTGTTGGAATGTGGGTAATGTCAAGTAGTTGAGATGGAGGAGGAGTAGGCATATGAGTATGTGGTGGAGATTTAGGTGTGGTAGAAGGAACGGAAGAGGAGGGGAGTTGTTTGGCTAGAATTGCAGGAAGAATGATGGAGATGGAAGGACCTCTTCTGCAGGGTGGGGAGCGGCTTTTGCAGCCCTAGTGCTCTTAGAAGTTTGGATGGAAGAGGAAGAAGCCTTTGAGGGCTTGGAGATAGTCCTCTCCCACCTGCCAAACAGAGCGCATGTGAGGCGCTTGCTGGCATTTATGAAGATGGTCGGGGAGACCATGCATTCAACAGCCTTCTCTTGGAGGAAGATTCCCAAAATTCTGCCAAAGTAGACTTCCTTATTGCTATTATTTTTCTTTATCAATTCAAAGAAGATTGTGCCCCAGTTGACACGTCTCTTATTCACCACGGTGCACATAACCAGGAATTGATGCCGGGTTATGTAATCATGTGCTGAGTACTTTCCCATCAGCACTTTTCCTACAATATCCGCCAGAAACTGGTACGCGGCAGACAGTTGCTTCTTCAACAGCTTGTTAGGGTTGCTTCTTGAAAAACCCATTAACTTCAGCATGTCACCAAACTCTTCAGAATCCATTTCTATGTTATCTTCTCCATTTACTAAGCCAAAGATATCAGAAAGAATTGCGGTAGATAACAGAATAGCTTGACTCCCGATATTGCCTGTCAGAACATCATCCTCAGAAACAGTAGATGTATATACCCATTCTCTTATTTCAGTATCATTCAGTTTAATTCTCCGGGTCATGAAATCCTTCAGATTCAGTTCTTCCAACAATTCCAAGATATAGAGAAAAATTGGATCAGAATGTTGGAAAGACTCAAAATCCATATCGAAACCAGTATCAAACTTCATCGCTGCTAACGTGCTTGCTGGAATCGCCATTGATGACCTACAAGAAAAACACAGAGAAAAACGGCGATCAAGAGCAAAGGAACTGAAAGCGCGGGATGGAGGTCGAAGAAAACATAGATATAAGTTTTTCAGAATATGAATCGACAATCTCCGTTCCACGAAAAAGAAAAATTCTTCGAACTGAGCTCGACGAAATAAATTATAGATAAATAATTCGTCAATCTCATCCAGAAGAATTGAAAACAGTTCGTCGAACTCCGTTCGACGAAATATCTTCTGAAGCAGAGTTCGTCGATCTCCGGTCGACGAAAGTTGTTTCCACACACAGAGAATTCGTCGATCTCCGTTCGATGAGAATCTCTCAAACTTTCCCTAATTCGTCGAACTCTGTTCGACGAACTCTAGAAAATTCGTCGAATGCAGACAGAATCTAGGTTAACTATTCTCCATTAATCATTCCCAGTTGATTTATAAAGAACAGATGAGTTTTCTCATCCAAGGGCTTGGTGAAAATATCTGCTCTCTGTAGATCAGTAGGAATATGGATTAAATTAATTTCCTTTTTGTCTACATTATCTCTAATGAAATGATGTCTTATTTCAATATGCTTAGTCCTAGAATGGTGAACTGGATTCTGTGCTATAGCAATAGCACTAGTATTTTCACAAAATAATGTTGAATTATTTAAGTTGACACCATAGTCTAGGAGTTGATTTTGTATCCATAACATCTGTGAACAGCAGCTGCCAGCAGCCATGTATTCTGCTTTTGCAGTTGATGTAGACCCAGATGTCTGCTTTTTACAAAACCAGAAGACAAGTCTCATACCCAGGAACTGACAAGTTCCAGAGGTACTTTTCCTGTCCACTCTACATCCAGCATAGTCAGCATCTGAGTATCCAGTTAACTCAAACTCTGAATCTACAGGATACTAGAGTCCTAGATTAGGGCAACTCTTTATATATCTCAAAATTCTTTTTAGGAAAATAAGGTGAGATTCTTTAGGGTTCACTTGGAACGTAGAACAAAAGCATGTGACAAACATTATATCAGACATGCTAGCTGTTAGGTATAATAGGGATCCAACAATTGCCCTATAATTTTTCTGATCTACAGGTTTCCCTACTGCATCAGAATCCACAACAACATTTATAGCCATAGGGGTTTTCATCCCTGAAGCATCACCCATCCCAAACTTTTTGATAAGCTCTTTAGTATACTTAGCTTAGGAGAGGAAGATACCATCTGGGAGTTGCTTCACTTGGAGACCAAGGAAGTAGGAAAGCTCACCCATGCTACTCATGTCAAATTTAGAATGCATGAGGTCAGCAAACCTCTTGCACAATTTGGGATCAGTAGACCCAAAGATGATGTCATCCACATATATTTGTACTAACAATATTTGATCCTTATGATGTCTAGTGAAAAGAGTTTTATCTATGGTTCCTCTTATAAATTTATGCTCTAAAAGAAAGCTTGCTAAGGTCTCATACCAAGCTCTTGGAGCTTGCTTTAAACAATAGAGAGCTTTATGCAATTTAAAAACAAAAGAGGGTTGAGTTGGAGAGATAAAACATGGAGGTTGTTCTACATAAACCTCTTCTTGAAGTACTCCATTCAGAAATGCACTCTTGACATCCATTTGGTAGACCTTGAATCTCTTGTGAGCTGCATAGGCAAGAAATATTCTTATGGCCTCTAACCTTGCAACAGGGGCAAAAGTTTGGTCAGAGTCAATTCCTTCCTCTTGCCTGTAGCCTTGAGCAACAAGCCTAGCCTTGTTCCTCACTATGTTGCCTTGAGCATCCAACTTGTTCCTGTAGACCCATTTGGTTCCAATAACTGGGTAGTTATGAGGTCTTGGAACCAAATCCCAAACTCTACATCTCTCAAATTGATTTAATTTCTCTTGCATTGCAATGATCCAGTGGGGATCTTGCTCAGCTTCATGGATATTGAGAGGTTCAATTTGAGAGAGAAAACAAGCATGCATCAAGTCTTGGTTGAGTTGATGCCTTGTCTGTACACCTGCTGAAATGTATCCACTCACTTGAGATCTGGGGTGATCTCTAAGTGTGACAAGATCAGTTGGTGGAGTTTGTTGAGCAAGAGCTTCTGTAATTAATTCCTCTTGAGGAATGGTACTAGCTATTGAGGGAAGTTCAGCCACTTCCTATTGAATTTCTTCTTCACTTTCTTCAGCAACCTGTGGAGTAGGATGACTTGATACCTCTTGGGTAAGGTTTAGTCCATCCATAGACTCACACAGTTGTGGAACCTGCAAGAAGCTATTGGTAGAAATCTCTTTCTCCTTATATAACATGTTAGCTTCATCAAAAGATACATGAATAGATTCTTCAATTTTAAGGGTGGATTTATTAAAAACCCTATAAGTCTTGCTTACTTGAGAATATCCTAGAAAAATCCCTTCTTCAGCCTTGGCCTGAAACTTTCTAATGTATCTCTTGTTATTAGTGTGAATATAACAAATACAACCAAAAACTTTAAAGTATGTGATTTTAGGTTTCTTTCCTTTAAGTAATTCATAGGGGGTCTTGTTTTTCAGTTTATATATAAGACTTCTATTCAGGACATAATTGGCAGTATTTACAGCTTCTGCCCAAAAGGATAGAGGCATGTAAGCATCTGCCAATAATGTACCTACAGATTCAATGAGTGTCCAATTTTTCCTTTCAGCATCCCCATTTTGTTAGGGAGTTCTAGGAGCTGAGAAGCACTGCCTGATAGCTTCCTTCTCACAGAACTCATGCATAAGAAGAGACTCAAACTCTGTGCCATGATCACTTCTGATCAATGCAACATGAGTATATAACTCAATCTGTATGCTCCTGAGAAAATCTGTAAGAACCTTGAATGTATCTGTTGGAACACCCTATTACTAATTTGGGTCAGGATCACTATGTCTCTAGGAATCTGTGTTTGACCTTCTGTATAGCCTAATAGGTCAATTAGAATTGAGTCTAAGGGTTAAAAGTCTAGGATTGGAAGCTGCCCTGAAGACCAAGTTTTTCTGACTGGAGACCAAGTCCGATCGTCGAGCTCAGCACGACGATTCGTCGAACTCAGATCGACAATCGTCGAGCTCAACTTCGACAGATCGTCGAGCTCCACTCGACGATAGCTGAGCTCAACTTCATAATATCGTCGAACTCCATTCGACGATCGGTGAGCTCAGTTCGACGATCTTGACTCTGCTTTGGATCTTTATCTCTGAGCTCAGTTCGACGATCTTTGAGCTCAGATCGACGATTATTTTGCTGCTTGAGTTTTCCAGTTCGCTGAGCTCAGATCGACGATAGCAGAGCTCAGTTCGACGATTTCAGATAACTTCCAGAATTCAAATTCAAATCAGACAGGAGTTATTATGCAATTAAGTCAGAAGATTTGCTAGCCGTTTTCATTTACTTCTGGACCAAGTCTCAAGGGAACTTTCAAGGAATAATTCTGTGGACTTTCCTCCAGAAGAGTTTTTGCAATTAAGGATGCAATCAATGCAGACCAACGACTATCTTTGACAGAGAATAATATTCTATACAGAGAATAAAATACAGAATGTTTTTGAAGGAATATAGAAGAGATACAGAGATTAACAAGGAGAGAACACACAATACAGAATACAGAGACTCTCTCAATCTTCTGTCAAAAAGAATTCTGAAGAACACTCATCAAAGAGATCAAGCTTTCAAAAATCTCTTCATCTTTCAAAGTGTTCAAGGCCAACATCATTTTCAAGACTCCAGACACTCAACATTTCAGCCATTGCTGAAATCATCCATTGCTGGAGTTCTATCTTTGAAGGCCTATCACCCTCAAGCAAAGCTTTTCTTCCTGAAGATTTCAAGGATTCAGGGGGAGCTTTGACATCAATCCACATAGTCTTCTCAGTTGTTTGAGAAAGAGAAGACTGCCATCACTCTCTCACCCCCATTCTGTAAAGGGTTTCTCAAACTCCCTTCAAAAGTTTGAATCTGGTTTTTGAGCACCTTGTCAAAAGCTCATTGGTGGCAAGACACCTGATCAAAAAATCTGCTTTGGTTTTTGAGCACCTTATCAAAAGCTCATTGGTGCCCAGGACACCTGATCAACTCATCCTGCAGTGGATTCCTACCTAGGGTGGTAGAAGAGTGGATGTACCCAAGTTTGGGGAACCACTATATTTCCTTGTGTCATCTGGCACTGCTTGTTTACTTTTTGTTTATGGCCTTGATTTGTCTGTGCTTAGTTTTTGCATAGCTTAGTTCTGTGATTTGTTTTATATTTGCTTCCCTGTTCACACTTAGTACAACAATTGTTGTAAAAGCTTTTAAAAAGGTTTTAAAACACCATATACTCTATTCACCCCCCTCTAGAGTATATCAGATCTAGTTGCACTTTCAATTGGTATCAAAGCGAGGTTGGTTAAACATACCATACCTGATTGGTTGTACAGGCTAACACCTGAACCCCAAGATCCTAAACTAGATCTGTTTTTCTTTTGTATTTTATTATTAGATTTTGTTTGCACAAATCATGGCCCAAAACAAGGATTATGCTAGCACCAGACCTCCAGTGTGCAATCTGTCAAAGTTTGCACTTTGGAAAGCAAGGATTAGACTCTACATGAATTCTATTGATGAAGATATATTTAATTCTGTTTTGACAGTGTGTCCAAGACCCCCAGAAAGCACAAGTACAAATGTTGTTCCACCTCCATCAGGAACAGATGCTGACATCAAAAAATGGAAAGTAGCTGATGCCAAGGCTATGAACATTCTAGCCCAGACAATGTCAGATGACATATTCCAAAAGGTAGCTGAATGCAACTCAGCCAAGGATATTTGGGACAAGCTCTCAGAAATTGTCTCAGGCTCAGCTGATGAGAGAAAGGACAGAAGATCCCATCTCATCTCCCAATATGAGAACTTCAAGAAGGGAGAGAATGAGTCAGTGGGAGACATGTATAATAGACTGAGTCTAATTGTCAGTGAACTAAAGACATTAGACAAAGAGATCTCTCTGACAGAACTTAATGACAAGATCCTAATGTGCTTCCCCAGCACTTGGGATTCAAGAATCTGGCCAATTAAGGATGCCAGAAGTCTAAATGAGATCACCATTGAAGCCTTGTTGGGTAAGCTCAAATCTTATGAGCTACTCATCAAGAATAGAGAGGAAGAACAGAAGGCTGCTTCACCAGCCACAAGGAAAGAGAAAACCATAGCCTTCAAGGCAACTGAGGATCTGCCTGAAGATAAGAGCACAGGCAATGATGAACTTCTCAGCTTGTTGGCCAAAAGATTCTATAAGATGTCCAGAAAGGATTTCAGAAGAAGATCATACAAGGAGCAGGATAAGCCAAGGTATGACAAGTCCATTGGCAATAACAAAGACATTATCTGCTTTGGTTGCAGAAAACCAGGGCACATAGTTCCTGACTGTCCAGAGAACAAGAACAAGGACAGAAGGGACAGAAAAGAAAGAAGAAAGGAGAAGGACCCCAAAAGGAATGGCAATAGCAAACCTTCTTCCAGCAAAAATAAGCATACAAGGAAAGGGTTTGTTGCAGAATCCTGGAGTGAGACAGAAGAGGAATCAGAAGCCTCATCCAGCTCCAGTGATGATGAGGATGATGCAGAAGAAAAGGAATTCTGCATGATGGCAATCAATGCCTCACAACACAACTCAGAGGAAGAAGAGTCAGAGTCAGACTCAGAAACTCAACCTGAAGAAGATCAGGTAATTAGTTCTTTTGATTTTACTTCAGAAGATTTTAAATCTGAATTTAAAACACTGTGTTTAGACCTGCTAAAGTCTGAGAAAGAGATTATCTCTCTCAGAAATCAATTATCTGAACACAATGGTTTAAGGTCAGAAAACCTCAAACTCTCTCAGGAGTTGGAGAACTGTAGGGAACAGATAGCTACACTGAAAAGTGAGCTCTCTGAGGCCAAGAAGCTTGAAGAATCCCTTAATGGGAGAAGCATCAAGCTGATGGACATCACAAGCACAGAGAACTCTAGACTTAACAGTACACTTGGCTTCGGTGCTTCATCCAACCAACCTATAGTCCTAACAACTCCCATCAAGTTTATTTCTAGCAAGGGAAACGGAGTTGTAGAGGTTGCCAGGAAAAATTCCGATCTGCCTCAGAAATTTAAGTCCCAGCAGAAATCGTCGAACGAAGCTCGACGATCGCCGAATGAAGATCGACGATCGCCGAACGCAGCTCGACGATCTCAGGAAAAATCGTCGAACACAGCTCGACGATCTCAACCAAAGTCGTCGAACGCAGGTCGACGATCCCATATACCTGACCTCAGCCATAGTCGACCGTCGAACGGAGCTCGACGATCTGACCCAAGATCGTCGAACTCAGCTCCAAGATCGTCGAACAGAGGTCAGAACTCTGGAGACTTTTTCAAAGGCAAGTCAAAATTGAATCCTAAGGGTTCTTCATCCCAAACCTTCAACCCTTATACTGAATGGATTTTACCTCCAAGGAGATATCATCCTGAAGGATATAAGAGTCAGCCAGGGATGTCTTTCATTTCTGAATTTAGAGGTTATCAACCTAGGCCCAAGGTAAACTGGGTCAAAAATAAGTGAATTGTTTTATGTGCAGGTGAAGACCTATCCAACATCTAACCAGCAATGGTACTTGGATAGTGGGTGCTCTAAGCACATGACAGGGAACAAGGACAACATCACTTCCTTTAGAGCCAAGCTTGGACCCAAAGTTATCTTTGGTGATTCCAACTTTGGACAAACTAAAGGATATGGTGCAGTACAGATTGGATCAGTAACCTTTAAGAAGGTAGCATATGTGGAAGGACTGAAGCACAACCTGATCAGCATCAGTCAGCTATGTGATGAAGGCTACCAGGTGACCTTCAGCAAAACCTTATGCAAAATCAAGTCAGAGGACAACATAACTGTGTTGACAGGTATAAGGAAAGGTAACATCTACTTAGTAGACTTTCTTTCAACTGATATAGATATTTGCCTGTTTAACTCAGTCTGTAGACCAAATGTGTTATGGCATAAGAGATTAGGACACCTAAACTTTAGAACTATTACTAGGCTATCCAAGGATAACCTTGTTAGAGGACTACCTTCTGGCCCCTACAAGAAGGAAGGACTCTGCAAGGCTTGTCAACTAGGCAAGCAAACTAAAAACAGTTTTAAGTCACTTAATAAGAGTGATTCACCTAGGATATTGTATCTGTTACACATGGATCTATTTGGACCCATCACAGTACAAAGCCTAGGAGGTAAATCCTACACTTTAGTAATTGTAGATGACTTCTCTAGATTCACTTGGGTGTTCTTTCTAAGGAAGAAGTCTGATAACTTTAAGTGTCTGACAGAGTTTCTCAAATGTATACAGATTGAGTTCAATACTCACATTGCCCTGATCAGAAGTGATCATGGGACAGAGTTTGATTCTCTTCTTATGCAAGAGTTCTGTCAGAGTGAAGGGATCAGGCATACTTTCTCAGCTCCTAGAACTCCTCAACAAAATGGGGTAGCTGAAAGGAAAAATAGAACCCTTATTGAATCTGCCACTACATTGTTGTCAGATGCTCATCTACCTCTATCCTTTTTGGCAGAGGCAGTGAACACCTCCAACTATGTGCTGAACAGAAGTCTGATACATAAACTGAAGGGAAAGACTCCCTATGAATTACTCAAATGGAAGAAACCTAAAGTTGACTATTTTAGAATTTTTGGTTGCATCTGCTATATTCACAATAATGACAAGAAATACTTAGCAAAATTTCAAGCCAAAGCTGATGAAGGAGTGTTTCTGGGATACTCCATGATCAGCAAGGCCTATAGGGTCTATAATAAATCATCTTTGAAAATTGAGGAATCTGTTCATATTTCTTTTGATGAAACTAACATGTCTTTCAAGGAGAAGATTTCTTCTACCATAGAACCTTTGTAGGAACATTCTCTAGTTGAAGATATGAACAAGTTACAGGTTGCTCAAGAAGAAGAAAGCAGTGAAGATGAAAGCAATGCTCAACACATTGAAGCTCAACTTGAAGAGCCAGTTGTTGTACCACAAGAGGAAACAACAACACAGGTTGGTGAACAATCAACACCCCCTGTTGATCTAGTAACATCAAGAGACCATCCAATTACCCAAATAATTGGAGAACTCTCAGCTGGTGTGCAAACCAGAAATCAGGTCAACCAAAACCTGTTGCACACCTGCTTCCTTTCTCAAATTGAACCTCAGTCCATTCAAGATGCAGAGCAAGATCCACACTGGATCATTGCAATGTAAGAGGAGTTGCATCAATTTGAGAGAAACAAAGTATGGGAACTAGTGCCAAAGCCTAAGGATCATTCCATTGTTGGAACAAAATGGGTATTCAGAAATAAACTGGATGATCAAGGAGTAATAATAAGGAACAAGGCAAGGCTAGTTGCTCAGGTATATTCTCAAGAAGAAGGAATTGACTACGATCAGACTTTTGCACCTGTTGCAAGATTGGAAGCCATCAGAATATTTCTAGCTTATGCAGCTCACAAAGGCTTCAAGGTTTATCAGATGGATGTCAAGAGTGCCTTCTTAAATGGAGACATCAAAGAGGAAGTCTATGTCAGACAACCTCCAGGTTTTATCTCTCCAACTTATCCTGATTATGTTTTTAGACTAAATAAAGCATTATATGGTCTCAAGCAAGCTCCTAGAGCATGGTATGAGACCTTAGCATGCTTTCTCTTGAAAAATGGTTTTATAAGGGGTAGAGTAGACCAAACTCTTTTTATTAGAACCCGTAAGTCCCATACCCTACTAGTACAAATTTATGTAGACGATATCATTTTTGGTTCTACTGACTCAAAATTGTGCAGAAGGTTTTCTAACCTGATGCATTCTAAATTTGAGATGAGTAGCATGGGTGAGCTATCCTTCTTCCTAGGGTTGCAAGTCAAACAACATGCTGAAGGCATCTTTATTTCTCAAACCAAATATGCTAATGAGCTGGTTAAGAAATTTGGTATGTCTGAGGCATCCTGTATGAAAACACCCATGCCTACCAATGCTGTATTGGATGCTGATGAACATGGGAAACCTGTTGATCAGACAACATATAGAGCAATGATTGGCTCTTTACTGTATCTTACAGCTAGTAGACCAGATATAATGTTTGCTACATGTATATGTGCTAGGTTCCAAGTAAGCCCTAGAGAGTCACACCTAACATTAGTAAAGAGGATTCTCAGGTATGTTAAAAGTTGTCCAAATCTAGGTCTCTGGTATCCAAAAGATTCAGCATTTGATTTAACTGGATTCTCTGATGCTGATTATGCTGGATGCAGAATTGACAGGAAAAGCACCAGTGGAACCTGTCAGTTCCTTGGTGACAGACTTGTCTCTTGGTTTTGTAAGAAACAAACATCTGTGTCAACCTCAACTGCTGAAGCTGAATATATGGCTGCAGGCAGTTGTTGTTCACAAATATTGTGGATTCAAAACCAACTCCTAGACTATGGCTACAACTTAGAGAAGTCAAAAATCTTTTGTGACAATACAAGTGCTATTTCCATAGCTCAAAATCCAGTCCTCCATAGTAGGACAAAACACATAGAGATTAGGCATCACTTCTTAAGGGACAATGTTGAAAAGAATAAAATTGAATTGCAATATATCCCAACTGATTTACAAAAGGGAGATATTTTCACCAAGCCTTTGGATGAAAAGAAACACACCTTCTTCCTAAATCAGTTAGGAATGTTAGATGGAGGAAGTCTTAAATAATCTCCAAGATTTTGAAAGCTAAAAATTGACCAAGACTAGGCAAAATTCTGATTTTTTTCTTAGTGTCTAGAATTTTCTGATCTCTGAACTGCGCTCGACTATTTCCCCAAAGATCGTCAAACGGAGATCGACGATTTCCAGAATCGTCGAACTGAGTTCAGCGCCCCTCAGATAGTATGAACTATCTCCTTCGGTCAACGATCGTCGAACGACGCTCGACGATTATGTTCACTGAACGATCGTCGAACGGAGCTCGACGCTTTCCAAGATCGTCGAACGGAGATCGACGATGTTGGAGTCTCTTCAGATTCCTTTAGAAGCCTCGATCGTCGAACTGAGTTCAACGATCTTTCCATTTCTGCGTCGAACCCTAATATAAAACTCATTTTTCGCCGTCGTTCTCTCTTGCGCTTTCAATTTCTCTGCAAGAACTTTCTTCCCTCCAAACAGTTCTACGCTTGGTCATTTTGTTTGTTAAGTTTTTGCAGGTACAATGGCCGTATCAGTTGCTGTTCTAGCCGCCATGAAGTTTGATGCAGGCTTCGACATTGATCTGGAATCGTTCAACACTACTGATCAAGTTTTCCAAGACATTCTGAATTTATTCAAGGATCAGAACTTGTCTGCCCTCATGACCACTAGAATCAAGCTTGCTTCAGATGAAATAAAGGAATGGGTCTTTACTGCTCACAATCTAGACAACAACACAATAGTTGGATCTATTGCTGGAACTCGGGTACCTCTGACCCCCACAGTTTTAACAAAGGTTTTTGGTTTGAGAAATGGAGAAGAAACTGCTGAATTATCTGGAGAAGAGTTTTCTGATATACTTGCCAGGATGGGTCATCCTGAGGGAAACCCTAGCAAGTTATTCAAAAGGAACTTGTCTGTTGAGTACAGGTTCCTAGCAGATGTTGTAGGAAAAGTGCTGTTGACAAAGCACTCTGCACATGACACTATCTCCAGACATCAGCTCTGCATCATGGGAGCTCTGGTAGATAAAAAAAGTTTGAACTGGGGAGAGGTCTTCTTTGACCTAATATAGAAGAAAATAAATAAAAGTTTTGTAAATTTTGGAAGGATTATTGGAGTCTTCCTGCAGAACAAGTGCCCCTCCTTGCTAGTCTCCTCTGGAGTGCACATAAATGCCTCCAAGAGACTCACATGTGCCCTCTTTGGCAAGTGGGACAGGCAGATAAGCAAGCCCAGCAGGCCCTCCTCAACTGCTCCTTCAGGCACCAGGACTCACAGAGTCACTCTCCCACAGGTCTCTGCTCCTGCAGAAGACCTGGCTGCTGCTGTTACTGCCTCTTCTCCTCCTCCAAGTCCAACCTTACCTCTTCCATCCACCATTCCTACTTCATCCCCCATTACCATCTCTAGCCCCTCTCCAACATCAATTCCATCTCCAGCAACCATTTCATCACCTCCAGTAGACCAATTCCACCCATTGTTCTCCTATCCACCACCAGATGTCACCTCTTCTCCATCCATACCATCATTCACCCTTCTGGATGACTCCTACATGGATGATTCCCCATCCTCTCCTCCAGATTTACCCTCCTCCTCAACCTCATTCCAAGATCTTCTCCACCATATCATTGACCAACCAACATTCACCCCATCCATATCCATCCCCTTATCCTCCATATCCACTATCCCCACTCCTGAGCCATCCATTCCACTACCCAGCACTCCACTTCCAGCATCCTCAGCCATCCCTATTCCATCTACCTCTGCTCATGCTGTTGAGCATGTAGACCTCTCAGCCTTAGCTGACAAGTTGTATGAGCTACTTGCCCCCAGGCTCTCTCTTCTCATGGAGGCCTCCTTAGCTCCTCTACAACAGTCAGTGGCAGCTCTCTCTGCCAGGCTTTCCTCCCTCATTCCTCAGGCAGCACCTCCAGCAGTGTGCCTTGATCCAGATGCATCTGCATCCAGACAGGGGGAGATGCCATATGAAGCAAGCCTTCATGCTGCTGTTGCTGCTACTTCTGCTCCTGCTGTTCATGATACTGCTGCTGCTGCTGTTATTTTTGCATTTGCTGTTCCTGTGGCTCCTACTGCAGTCTTGGCAATAGACCTAAGGTCTTTGCTTTCTACCTTTGATACTGCATACTTCAGTTATCTCCCAGAGCCTAATACTGTCCAGCCCCCAGAAGACTTGTCCAAGGCACTGGTGCCTTTCTCTAGCTGTGACCCCAGCATTATATCCTCCTTTGTACTCTCAGTAACTGCTGCTGCTGCTGCTGTTGAACAAAGGACTGTTTTTGCTGCTGTTGAAATCCCAACTGCCTCTAATGAGCAGACATCCAAGGATTTTCTGATGTCAGAGGCCACTGATTTTGAGCCTGCTGAAGAATTTGTTGATGTTACTGAAGTTGCTGCTGTCATCACTCCTGAAGTTACTGTTGTTGTTTCTGCTTCTCCTTCTGTATCTGTTGATGATTCTGTTGCTCCATCTGCTGCCCCATCTGCTGTTGTTCCTATATCTGATGTTGTATCTACTGTTGCATTTGCTACTGTCCCTGCTGCTGCTCCTTCTGCTTCTGCCTCATCTTCTGCTGCTCAATTAAAGAAGGATCTTATGAAGAAGATTGATGCTATATATGATGACCAGAGTTCTGACTCTGATGAGTTCAAGACAGACTCTGATGACTCTGCTGCCACTATTGCCAGGAAGAGGAAGGCTAGAAGCAAAGCAATGAAAAGGGTGCCTCCTGCAAAAGTCAAGGATAATAATGATATACCTTATTATATTCTGCATAACTGCCAAATTACTGAACATTGGATGCAGTATTCCAAAAATCAGCTGAAAGCCATGAAGAAGAAAAGAAAGTATGAAAAGGGCTCCTCCCAGTTCCAGCACCCTCATCCTCCTCCACCACCTCCACCTGATGCAGGTGCAGGTGGCAGCTCTGCAAGTCAAGCCCCAGCTAGAAGCCAGGCTCCCTATCAACCCCATGCCAGATCATATCAAAGGGAAAGCCAATCTAGGGGTTCTTACTCTAGGAGAGGAGGATACAGGGGAAGTCAAAGAGATCTTCAAGTTTATTCTAAAGGGCATTCCAGGCAGCACCCATACTCCAGGGGAGGACATGTTTCATCTGATACTGCTTCTGGTCCATTCCCCTACAAGCTCAAAGAGACAGTGTCTGCCAGGCCTCCTCAAGACAATTCTTCCAACAGGTATGAGCCACCTGTACCATTTGAGGACCCTGAAAAGAATCCAGTTTCTTGGACTGCTAGGATGAAGGAGTTGGCTGCATTAGACCAGATAAAGAAAGCCAGAGAGCAAGGCCTAGACACTTCAAATATTTCTACCATTTCAGAGCAAAGACAAAAAGAGCTAGAAAGATATGCCTCCAGCAAATTCTTTGATGCAGACAGATATATGGAGTTGCATCCTGCTGCTGTAGTTCCCAGGACTTCAAAGCAAACATACTTGGGTGCAGCTGATGACACCAGGTCCAACAAGGAAGCCTTAAATCCAAACAGAGAAATCAAAATGGTTAAAGGCAAAGAGAAGAAGTAACTCTGTAAGGTGACAATCTTTGGATTTTCTGACTGCTATCTGGATGCCATATATATATATATATATATATATATATATATATATATATATATATATCTGTGATGCTCCTGCCATGTCTAGCTGCTGTTGTTTTTATGCTTTTTCTAATTGTATGTTGTTATTTGATTTTCCAAAATCTGTAAATAGTAATCCTAACCCAAATAGGGGGAGATTGTTGGAACACCCTATTACTAATTTGGGTCAGGATCACTATGTCTCTAGGAATCTGTGTTTGACCTTCTGTATAGCCTAATAGGTCAATTAGAATTGAGTCTAAGGGTTAGAAGTCTAGGATTGGAAGCTGCCCTGAAGACCAAGTTTTTCTGACTGGAGACCAAGTCTGATCGTCGAGCTAAGCACGACGATTCGTCGAACTCAGATCGACGATCGTCGAGCTCAACTTCGACAGATCGTCGAGCTCCACTCGACGATCGCTGAGCTCAACTTCATAATATCGTCGAACTCCATTCGACGATCGGTGAGCTCAGTTCGACGATCTTGACTCTGCTTTGGATCTTTATCTCTGAGCTCAGTTCGACGATCTTTGAGCTCAGATCGACGATTATTTTGCTGCTTGAGTTTTCCAGTTCGCTGAGCTCAGATCGACGATAGCAGAGCTCAGTTCGACGATTTCAGATAACTTCCAGAATTCAAATTCAAATCAGACAGGAGTTATTATGCAATTAATTCAGAAGATTTGCTAGCCGTTTTCATTTACTTCTGGACCAAGTCTCAAGGGAACTTTCAAGGAATAATTCTGTGAACTTTCCTCCAGAAGAGTTTTTGCAATTAAGGATGCAATCAATGCAGACCAACGACTATCTTTGACAGAGAATAATATTCTATACAGAGAATAAAATACAGAATGTTTTTGAAGGAATATAGAAGAGATACAGAGATTAACAAGGAGAGAACACACAATACAGAATACAGAGACTCTCTCAATCTTCTGTCAAAAAGAATTCTGAAGAAAACTCATCAAAGAGATCAAGCTTTCAAAAATCTCTTCATCTTTCAAAGTGTTCAAGGCCAACATCATTTTCAAGACTCCAGACACTCAACATTTCAGCCATTGCTGAAATCATCCATTGCTGGAGTTCTATCTTTGAAGGCCTATCACCCTCAAGCAAAGCTTTTCTTCCTGAAGATTTCAAGGATTCAGGGGGAGCTTTGACATCAATCCACATAGTCTTCTCAGTTGTTTGAGAAAGAGAAGACTGCCATCACTCTCTCACCCCCATTCTGTAAAGGGTTTCTCAAACTCCCTTCAAAAGTTTGAATCTGGTTTTTGAGCACCTTATCAAAAGCTCATTGGTGGCAAGACACCTGATCAAAAAATCTGCTTTGGTTTTTGAGCACCTTATCAAAAGCTCATTGGTGCCCAGGACACCTGATCAACTCATCCTGCAGTGGATTCCTACCTAGGGTGGTAGAAGAGTGGATGTACCCAAGTTTGGGGAACCACTATATTTCCTTATGTCATCTGGCTCTGCTTGTTTACTTTTTGTTTCTGGCCTTGATTTGTCTGTGCTTAGTTTTTGCATAGCTTAGTTCTGTGATTTGTTTTATATTTGCTTCCCTGTTCACACTTAGTACAACAATTGTTGTAAAAGCTTTTAAAAAGGTTTTAAAACACCATATACTCTATTCACCCCCCCTCTAGAGTATATCAGATCTAGTTGCACTTTCAGTATCTGACTTAGCTCTCAGAAAGGCTACCCAACTGAATCTAGAGAAGTCATCAACAATCACTAAAGTATAGGACTTCCCTCCTAGGCTTTGTACTACAATGGGTCCAAATAGATCCACATGAAGCAAATACAATATCCTATGTGAATCAGTTTTATTAATGGGTTTAAAGCTAGTTTTGGTTTGCTTGCCTAACTGACTAGCACTGCATAGGCTTTCCTTCTTGTAGGGGCTAGAAGGTAAGCCTCTAACAAGGTTGTCCTTAGATAACCTAGATATATTCTTAAGGTTTACATGTCCTAGTCTTTTATGACATAACTCATTTTGATTACTAGTAACATTCAGTAAGCAGATATCAGTTGTGGCAGATATAAAATCTGTAACAACCCCATCCGTTCATATGGTATATTCTAGAAGGTCCGGCCGGGGCCCCACAGTATATATCACAAAACAGGCGGTGAAGGTACAAGATGATACCAGAGTAGCGCATCGCACCTATCACAAATCATTCTAGCGGAAGCCTAGACTACAACTTGAACTCCTCATGAATGTCCAAACATAAAATTCCACATTTTATACCATATAGGAATGTCTTACAATAAGTACAAAGCGTTGGCCTTATGGCCTTACAGGGCTATCAAACAGTGGCCTAAACAAATTGGCGCGCAGGCCGGCCACACTAAAAGAAAACGCACAACATCACAGATAGCCTTCGAGGGCTAGCAGCAGTAGCAGCAACAGCAGCAGGAACATCAACCTCTATGCGTCCCGCTCGGCTCTCCCGCACCTGTACAGGGACAATCCACCCAACGGTGACAAACAAAAGCAACGGTCAGCATTCAGCTGACCAAATTATAACGACCCTACCCCTTCTCTCGGGGCAGCGGTATCCTTCCCTGCAGGCATAGCAAATCACAAGGATGGCAATATATAGCATTAAAATGTGCTTTCACGCACACAAGCCATCACAACCGTTCGCCACCAGGCCCAACGGTCCGTGCACTCATGGCACATTCTTGGTGTTCCGGCAAATCTCTTGCCCACCACCGTATCAGGGTCATAACCCAACGGTAAATCTTTTGAGCATTTACTCCATGGCGTGCAGCCGGAGTTAGTCTTCCTACACCGGGATGGCCCGTAGCCCCCCATTATGTCATGGCGCGCAGGCCGAAGACTCTTGCTATGCGCTCCAACAGACCGCACCTTTGGTCTCACATCGGACGGACATAGCGCAGGTCGGATCGTCCACCCCCCGTTGCTCAAATCGCCTTGCCTTCTCCGAGTACAACGTACTCATGGCTATATCAAAGGCGTGGGTCGGTCTCACCAATCCTGTTCCTGGCATTCAAGCCTGGGCATATCTCGATACCCATTTCCTTAGCACAACAGCGGGTCTTTCCTGGGCCTCCCAGTACTTCCTGTGACTCTCTTCACAGGTGGACACCGCACAAGCACAAATGTCAGGGGTCTTTCCTGGCTATCATGCCAGTACTTCCTGTTATTAGCTTCACAGGTGGACACCCTACGACATCAAGCATCACAAAAGGGCATTTTCTGGTCACACCAGTACTTCCTGTGCCTCATTCACAGGTTGGACCCAAAAACATCACATGGCTAGTTTTCCTGGGCTACCACCCCAGTACTTCCTGCTACTCCTTTTCGCAGGTATAACCCGCAGACTCCTTAACCTACACGTTATCACGGAGTCTTCTCCGGTTCGTATGCAACATCACCAATCCAGACCAACCTGTCCAGATGGGCTTCACACAGCATGCCTATTCCGTACTTCATTTCCGGATCTATATGCTACAAAGGGGATTTCAAGCATCCACCCAAAGATTTCCAAAATCAGCCACCTCTTGGTGGGGGAAATCACAAAGCTATGCCAAAAAGAAGCCTTCACATGGCTAGGAAGAAGAGTCGTTACCCCTGACGACCGATTTGGTGCCATGGACTCAAAGCTAGCTTGCAAGACTCGCAAGATCGTTTCCTCTGCAACGCCGGCTTCGGAACTCTTGTCGGTAAACCGCAGCACCACCAGCAGCAGCCCCCTTTCCTCTTCCTCCTCCTTTCTCTCTCTCTTTCTCTCTTAACTTGAAGAAAGATTAAGGCCAAGGAAATGAGAATCATTTCTCTGATTTCGGCCTTTAGGAAAAAGAGGAAGAGGCTTCAGCCCTTGGATCCCAGCTGAAGGAATGGACGGCCATGATTTTGCCAAAAACATAGATTTTGACCCGACATGGCCTCGGACACGGCCGTGTGCCAGGCCGTGTGCCTCAATCGGTGGTCAACCGACTTATCCAAACCAGTGACACGCCCATGGAACACGCCCGTGTCATGGGCCGTGTCACCAACATGCCTTCGAACACGCCCGTGTCTGTGGCCGTGTGCCTGGGCGAAAACAAATCCCAAATCATCCCGAGACATCACACGGCCTGTGACATGCCCGTGTCCCAGGCCGTGTGCCCTGACACGACACAAAGACACGCCCTGTCGAAATCCTTCGGCGGGCTGAGTTCGTCGACCCGATTTGACATGCCCTGTGACACGCCCGTATCACAGGCCGTGTGCAACTTCTCGACACTCGACACTCACGTCTCGACACTCGACGATCGTCGAGTAAAAATCGTCAAGCACGCGACATGGCCTCGGACACGCCCGTGTCCTGGGCCGTGTGCCTCCTCTCGACACATCGTCGAGCGAAAAATCGTCGAGACAAAGCCCGATCGTCGACACAACCTCGACACGCCCTGCGACACGCCCGTGTCGCAGGCCGTGTCAGCTGACACGCCCTGGGACACGCCCGTGTCCCAGGCCGTGTCACCCAACAATTTCCTGTTTCAGAAATTTGGGCTGTTACAATCCTCCCCTCCTACAGGAAAATTTCGTCCTCGAAATTCAGACATAGGAAAGGTAACAGAAAACAGCAAGAAAAATGTGACAACATATAAAATTTTATGTTACAACATTCTTGCTACAGCTACAAAAACAGCTCAGGGAACTCTTCACGCATGGTTTGCTCTCGCTCCCATGACAGTTCTTCACGGCCACAATTGTCCCACCGGACTTTCACCATGCCGACCGTCTTGTTCCGCAACTGTTTCTCGGCTCGATCTTCGATCTGAATGGGTCTAACTTTCATTGTTAGCCCATACTCCACCGGCACACGATCATCCGCGATCACTTGAGCTGGATCTTTCACGGCCTTCCGAAGCACCGAGATGTGAAAGACATCATGTAACCCACCCAAGTCCGCCGACAGAGCTAGTCGATAAGCCGCTTCGCCAACTCGCTCAACCACTTTAAAAGGACCCAAATATCTTGGACTCAACTTTTTCAATCGTCGAATCCTGGAGACACCTTTGAATGGCTTGATCTTCAAGTAGACCCAATCGCCAACCGCAAATTCCACGTTCCGGTGCTTGGCGTTGTAGTACTTCGCTTGTCGATCTTGAGCAATAAGCAATCGCTCTCGAATCGTTCGTATGGTTGAGTTTGCTTCTTCAACCTCATTGGGTTTAACAACCCAAGCTTCGCCCGCTTCTAACCAAGCCAAGGGAGTACGACACTTCCTTCCATATAGAGCTTCATATGGTGCCATCCCAATGCTCGCCTGGTAGCTGTTATTATATACAAACTCGACCATATAGAGATGATCTTCCCATCTCTTTCCGAAGTCAAGGGCGCACATTCGGAGCATGTCCTCCATTGTTCTTTTGGTACGTTCAGTTTGGCCATCCGTTTGGGGATGAAAGGCCGTACTGAAAGTCAACTTCGTGCCCAACAGTAGGTGAACTAGCCTCCAATCATTTGACGTGAATCACCCATCTCGATCACTTACGATGCTCCGAGGAACACCGTGAAGCCGCACAATTTGGTCAACATATAACTTTGCCAAAATTTCAACTAAATCATCCCGCCTGTTCGGGAGAAAATGTGCTACTTTAGTTAGCCGGTCAACAATCACCCAAATGGAATCATTTCCTCTCTGCGATCTTGGCAACCCGTGCACAAAATCCATGGAAATATCATCAAATTTCCATGCTGGGATCGGCAGTGACTTCAAATAACCGCCCGGCTTTTGACATTCCGCCTTCACTAACGCACATGTTTGGCATTTGGCTACATAAAGGGCAACATCTTTCTTGAGCCCTGGCCACCAGAAAAGCTTCTTCATATCGTTGACCATCTTTGTGCTCCCGGGGTGAATGGAATACTTTGTATAATGCGCTTCATACATCAGTTCTTCCCTCAACTTCCCCACACTTGGGATGCACAAATGGCCCTCTTTTCGTACAAGACCGTCAATCCAGGTGAATTTGCCCTCTGGCCCTTCATTCACATAGTGTCAGAGATCTTCATCCAACTCCGTTGCCCGTCGAACTCGGTCCGCCAGGTCACATTGCACCTCGATCCAGTTCAAACATGCAGTGGCAGTGGAATTCTTGTCAACACAATAGATCTCTAACGCCTCCAACTCCTGGATAAGGCGTTTATCATGCCTTTGTAACCAATTCGCTCTAGCCTGAACCCGCCGACTCAAGGCATCGGCGACAACATTCCCCTTCCCGGGCGTATAGTGAATCTCGAAAGTGTAGTCCCCAAGGAACTCCAACAACCTTCGTTGTCGCATGTTCAAGTCTTTCTGCTCTAAAAGATACTTTAGGCTCTTATGATCAGTATAGATCTCCACCTTCACTCCATAAAGGTAGTGTCGCCACAACTTGAGTGCAAAAATCACCGCCGCTAGTTCCAAATCATGGACGGGATAATTTCGCTCGTGCACCTTCAGCTGGCATGAGCCATAAGCAATAACCTTTCCATTCTGCAGAAGAACGCAGCCTAAGCCGCTCCCTGAGGCATCACAATAAATCACAAATACGTCGGTTCCACGTGGCGAAGACAACACCGGCGCCGTGGAAGCGTGGTGGGCCCATAACCCACAGGTCCGTGCATATGGTAACAACCTCATCCGTTCATATGGTATATTCTAGAAGGTCCGGCCGGGGCCCCATAGTATATATCATAAAACAGGCGGTGAAGGTACAGGATGATACCAGAGTAGCGCATCGCACCTATCACAAATCATTCTAGCGGAAGCCTAGACTATAACTTAAACTCCTCATGAATGTCCAAACATAAAATTCCACATTTTATACCATATAGGAATGTCTTACAATAAGTACAAAGAGTTGGCCTTATGGCCTTACAGGGCTATCAAACAGTGGCCTAAACAAATTGGCGCGCAGGCCGGCCACACTAAAAGAAAACGCACAACAACACAGATAGCCTTCGAGGGCTAGCAGCAGTAGCAGCAACAGCAGCAGGAACATCAACCTCTATGCGTCCCGCTCGGCTCTCCCGCACCTGTACAGGGACAATCCACCCAACGGTGACAAACAAAAGCAACGGTCAGCGTTCAGCTGACCAAATTATAACGACCCTACCCCTTCTCTCGGGGCATCGTTATCCTTCCCTGCAGGCATAGCAAATCATAAGGATGGCAATATATAACATTAAAATGTGCTTTCACGCACACAAGCCATCACAACCGTTCGCCACCCGGCCCAACGGTCTGTGCACTCAGGGCACATTCTTGGTGTTCCGGCAAATCTCTTGCCCACTACCGTATTAGGGTCATAACCCAACGGTAAATCTCTTGAGCATTTACTCCATGGCGTGCAGCCGGAGTTAGTCTTCCTACACCGGGATGGCCCGTAGCCCCCCATTGTGTCATGGCGCGCAGGACGAAGACTCTTGCTATGCGCTCCAACAGACCGCACCTTTGGTCTCACATCGGACGGACATAGCGCAGGTCGGATCCTCCACCCCCGTTGCTCAAATCGCTTTGCCTTCTCCGAGTACAGCGTACTCATGGCTATATCAAAGGCGCGGGTCGGTCTCACCAATCCTGTTCCTGGCATTCAAGCCTGGGCATATCTTGATACCCATTTCCTTAGCACAACAGCGGGTCTTTCCTGGGCCTCCCAGTACTTCCTGTGACTCTCTTCACAGGTGGACACCGCACAAGCACAAATGTCAGGGGTCTTTCCTGGCTATCATGCCAGTACTTCCTGTTATTAGCTTCACAGGTGGACACCCTACGACATCAAGCATCACAAAAGGGCATTTTCTGGTCACACCAGTACTTCCTGTGCCTCATTCACAGGTTGGACCCAAAAACATCACATGGCTAGTTTTCCTGGGCTACCACCCCAGTACTTCCTGCTACTCCTTTTCGCAGGTATAACCCGCAGACTCCTTAACCTACACGTTATCACAGAGTCTTCTCCGGTTCGTATGCAACATCACCAATCCAGACCAACCTGTCCAGATGGGCTTCACACAGCATGCCTATTCCGTACTTCATTTCCGGATCTATATGCTACAAAGGGGATTTCAAGCATCCACCCAAAGATTTCAAAAATCAGCCACCTCTTGGTGGGGGAAATCACAAAGCTATGCCAAAAAGAAGCCTTCACATGGCTAGGAAGAAGAGTCGTTACCCCTGACGACCGATTTGGTGCCATGGACTCAAAGCTAGCTTGCAAGACTCGCAAGATCGTTTCCTCTGCAACGCCGGCTTCGGAACTCTTGTCGGTAAACCGCAGCACCACCAGCAGCAGCCCCCTTTCCTCTTCCTCCTCCTTTCTCTCTCTCTTTCTCTCTTAACTTGAAGAAAGATTAAGGCCAAGGAAATGAGAATCATTTCTCTGATTTCGGCCTTTAGGAAAAAGAGGAAGAGGCTTCAGCCCTTGGATCCCAGCTGAAGGAATGGACGGCCATGATTTTGCCAAAAACACAGATTTTGACCCGACATGGCCTCGGACACGGCCGCGTGCCAGGCCGTGTGCCTCAATCGGTGGTCAACCGACTTATCCAAACCAGTGACACGCCCATGGAACACGCCCGTGTCATGGGCCGTGTCACCAACATGCCTTCGAACACGCCCGTGTCTGTGGCCGTGTGCCTGGGCGAAAACAAATCCCAAATCATCCCGAGACATCACACGGCCTGTGACATGCCCGTGTCCCAGGCCGTGTGCCCTGACACGACACAAAGACACGCCCTGTCGAAATCCTTCGGCGGGCTGAGTTCGTCGACCCGATTTGACATGCCCTGTGACACGCCCGTATCACAGGCCGTGTGCAACTTCTCGACACTCGACACTCACGTCTCGACACTCGACGATCGTCGAGTAAAAATCGTCAAGCACGCGACATGGCCTCGGACACGCCCGTGTCCTGGGCCGTGTGCCTCCTCTCGACACATCGTCGAGCGAAAAATCGTCGAGACAAAGCCCGATCGTCGACACAACCTCGACACGCCCTGCGACACGCCCGTGTCGCAGGCCGTGTCAGCTGACACGCCTTGGGACACGCCCGTGTCCCAGGCCGTGTCACCCAACAATTTCCTGTTTCAGAAATTTGGGATGTTACAATCCTCCCCTCCTACAGAAAATTTCGTCCTCGAAATTCAGACATAGGAAAGGTAACAGAAAACAGCAAGAAAAATGTGACAACATATAAAATTTTATGTTACAACATTCTTGCTACAGCTACAAAAACAGCTCAGGGAACTCTTCGCGCATGGTTTGCTCTCGCTCCCATGACAGTTCTTCACGGCCACAATTGTCCCACCGGACTTTCACCATGCCGACCGTCTTGTTCCGCAACTGTTTCTCGGCTCGATCTTCGATCTGAATGGGTCTAACTTTCGTTGTTAGCCCATACTCCACCGGCACACGATCATCCGCGATCACTTGAGCTGGATCTTTCACGGCCTTCCGAAGCACCGAGATGTGAAAGACATCATGGAACCCACCCAAGTCCGCCGACAGAGCTAGCCGATAAGCCGCTTCGCCAACTCGCTCAACCACTTTAAAAGGACCCAAATATCTTGGACTCAACTTTTTCAATCGTCGAATCCTGGAGACACCTTTGAATGGCTTGATCTTCAAGTAGACCCAATCGCCAACCGCAAATTCCACGTTCTGGTGCTTGGCGTTGTAGTACTTCGCTTGTCGATCTTGAGCAATAAGCAATCGCTCTCGAATCGTTCGTATGGTTGAGTTTGCTTCTTCAACCTCATTGGGTTTAACAACCCGAGCTTCGCCCGCTTCTAACCAAGCCAAGGGAGTACGACACTTCCTTCCATATAGAGCTTCATATGGTGCCATCCCAATGCTCGCCTGGTAGCTGTTATTATATGCAAACTCGACCATATAGAGATGATCTTCCCATCTCTTTCCGAAGTCAAGGGCGCACATTCGGAGCATGTCCTCCATTGTTCTGTTGGTACGTTCAGTTTGGCCATCCGTTTGGGGATGAAAGGCCGTACTGAAAGTCAACTTCGTGCCCAACAGTAGGTGAACTAGCCTCCAATCATTTGGCGTGAATCACCCATCTCGATCACTTACGATGCTCCGAGGAACACCGTGAAGCCGCACAATTTGGTCAACATATAACTTTGCCAAAATTTCAACTGAATCATCCCGCCTGTTCGGGAGAAAATGTGCTACTTTAGTTAGCCGGTCAACAATCACCCAAATGGAATCATTTCCTCTCTGCGATCTTGGCAACCCGTGCACA
Source organism: Platanthera guangdongensis (assembly GCA_039583875.1). Lineage (NCBI taxonomy): Eukaryota > Viridiplantae > Streptophyta > Magnoliopsida > Asparagales > Orchidaceae > Platanthera > Platanthera guangdongensis. Next base: position 77,435,832 of record CM077148.1, read on the forward strand.
AAATCCATGGAAATATCATCAAATTTCCACGCTGGGATCGGCAGTGACTTCAAATAACCGCCCGGCTTTTGACATTCCGCCTTCACTAACGCACATGTTTGGCATTTGGCTACATAAAGGGCAACATCTTTCTTGAGCCCTGGCCACCAGAAAAGCTTCTTCATATCGTTGACCATCTTTGTGCTCCCGGGGTGAATGGAATACTTTGTATAATGCGCTTCATACATCAGTTCTTCCCTCAACTTCCCCACACTTGGGATGCACAAATGGCCCTCTTTTCGTACAAGACCGTCAATCCAGGTGAATTTGCCCTCTGGCCCTTCATTCACATAGTGTAAGAGATCTTCATCCAACTCCGTTGCCCGTCGAACTCGGTCCGCCAGGTCACATTGCACCTCGATCCAGTTCAAACATGCAGTGGCAGTGGAATTCTTGTCAACACAATAGATCTCTAACGCCTCCAACTCCTGGATAAGGCGTTTATCATGCCTTTGTAACCAATTCGCTCTAGCCTGAACCCGCCGACTCAAGGCATCGGCGACAACATTCCCCTTCCCGGGCGTATAGTGAATCTCGAAAGTGTAGTCCCCAAGGAACTCCAACCACCTTCGTTGTCGCATGTTCAAGTCTTTCTGCTCTAAAAGATACTTTAGGCTCTTATGATCAGTATAGATCTCCACCTTCACTCCATAAAGGTAGTGTCGCCACAACTTGAGTGCAAAAATCACCGCCGCTAGTTCCAAATCATGGACGGGATAATTTTGCTCGTGCACCTTCAGCTGGCATGAGCCATAAGCAATAACCTTTCCATTCTGCAGAAGAACGCAGCCTAAGCCGCTCCCTGAGGCATCACTATAAATCACAAATCCGTCGGTTCCACGTGGCGAAGACAACACCGGCGCCGTGGAAGCGTGGTGGGCCCATAACCCACAGGTCCGTGCATATGGTAACAACCCCATCCGTTCATATGGTATATTCTAGAAGGTCCGGCCGGGGCCCCACAGTATTATCATAAAACAGGCGGTGAAAGTACAGGATGATACCAGAGTAGCGCATCGCACCTATCACAAATCATTCTAGCGGAAGCCTAGACTATAACTTAAACTCCTCATGAATGTCCAAACATAAAATTCCACATTTTATACCATATAGGAATGTCTTACAATAAGTACAAAGAGTTGGCCTTATGGCCTTACAGGGCTATCAAACAGTGGCCTAAACAAATTGGCGCGCAGGCCGGCCACACTAAAAGAAAACGCACAACAACACAGATAGCCTTCGAGGGCTAGCAGCAGTAGCAGCAACAGCAGCAGGAACATCAACCTCTATGCGTCCCGCTCGGCTCTCCCACACCTGTACAGGGACAATCCACCCAACGGTGACAAACAAAAGCAACGGTCAGCGTTTAGCTGACCAAATTATAACGACCCTACCCCTTCTCTCGGGGCATCGTTATCCTTCCCTGCAGGCATAGCAAATCATAAGGATGGCAATATATAACATTAAAATGTGCTTTCACGCACACAAGCCATCACAACCGTTCGCCACCCGGCCCAACGGTCCGTGCACTCAGGGCACATTCTTGGTGTTCCGGCAAATCTCTTGCCCACCACCGTATTAGGGTCATAACCCAACGGTAAATCTCTTGATCATTTACTCCATGGCGTGCAGCCGGAGTTAGTCTTCTTACACCGGGATGGCCCGTAGCCCCCCATTGTGTCATGGCGCGCAGGACGAAGACTCTTGCTATACGCTCCAACAGACCGCACCTTTGGTCTCACATCGGACGGACATAACGCAGGTCGGATCCTCCACCCCCGTTGCTCAAATCGCCTTGCCTTCTCCGAGTACAGCGTACTCATGGCTATATCAAAGGCGCGGGTCGGTCTCACCAATCCTGTTCCTGGCATTCAAGCCTGGGCATATCTCGATACCCATTTCCTTAGCACAACAGCGGGTCTTTCCTGGGCCTCCCAGTACTTCCTGTGACTCTCTTCACAGGTGGACACCGCACAAACACAAATGTCAGGGGTCTTTCCTGGCTATCATGCCAGTACTTCCTGTTACTAGCTTCACAGGTGGACACCCTACGACATCAAGCATCACAAAAGGGCATTTCCTGGTCACACCAGTACTTCCTGTGCCTCATTCACAGGTTGGACCCAAAAACATCACATGGCTAGTTTTCCTGGGCTACCACCCAAGTACTTCCTGCTACTCCTTTTCGCAGGTATAACCCGCAGACTCCTTAACCTACACGTTATCACGGAGTCTTCTCCGGTTCGTATGCAACATCACCAATCCAGACCAACCTGTCTGAAAGATATGGTACCTAAACACCTAGAGGGGGGGGGGGTGAATAGGTGACCTAATCCTTTTCTTAATTCTTTGTTGGCAGTCAACAGTTTATAACACAGATTTCTGAATAAGTAATCACAGCACACAGCAATTCTCAACACAGTACAATCACAGCACAGAATACACAAGATTTTATAGTGGTTCCCCAATCTTTGGGTACATCCACTTTCCCCCTTCGCCTATCTAGCAGTGTACTAGATTCGGCCAAACTTCTCCACTAGCTCAGAACCCAACAAGGTTCCTACCTCAGGCCCAAAGCCTTACACTCAGCCAAAAGGCCTACACTCAGCCACCCAGGCCTACACTCAGCCAATCAAGGCTTACACTCAGCCAATTAAAGGCCTACACTCAGAGTTCTTCAACTCCTACACTCAGGCACCAAGCCCTACCCTCAGCCTTTATAAAATAGGCTTACAATCACTCAGATCCTATGGATCTTACAAGTTTAAAATAGAAATTACAAATGCTAACTCTACAACTCAGAAAGGATGAGAGGAGTTGAGAGCTTCTTGAAGAGTTCTTGGAAGAACTCAGCTTGATCCAAACTGACTTAGCTTTCTTCAAAGCTTCTTGAGTAGAACTGAATTAGTCTGAATCTTCTGCAGTTGATCCTTGATCTCTGCTTCTTGAAATCCAGATGACTCTGAATTGTTCTTCTCAGCCTTAGTTCCAAAGACTGAATCCTTAGTTGGAGCTCTCTCTCTCCAACTACTTAGATCTGCAGTTGGACTGCCTGATCTTCTTGTGTTGATCCTCTATGTATCACTTCTTGATTTAATCTGATCAACCACTTCAATTATTCTCACAACAAGTAATGATTGTGAACAACTTGACCACTTAACAACTTCACTTTTTTTCTGTAAACTGTGGGTGCCTATTTATAGGCTTCCTTCATGGTAACCGGCTGATCCGGTTTATAACAGACTTTTGACTTCTCTGTCAGTTGCTGTAGACCGGCTGGATTGGCAGCTGTCATGTCAACCAGACACTTCTTGAAATTCTCTAACTGTCAGTTAGTGTCGAGACTTTCTGTTCTTAAGTGTCGACACTTATAGACCAAGTGTCGACACATGTTGTGTAAGTGTCGACACAAGTCTACAAGGTGTCGACACAATTCCTTGTATGTCTCGACACAGTTTCTTCTGCATGTGTCGACACTGAAATTGAGTGTCGACACAAGTACTTATACTTCATTCTTTATCTGTATTCTTCTAAGTGTCGACACATCTCCTTTGTGTCGACACATCTTCATGTGTTGAAACTGTCAAGTGTCGACACTGATTCTTGGTGTCGACACAAGTCTTCATTCTTGATTCTTCAGCTGAGTGTCGACACATTCCCTTAGTGTCGACACTTATACTTAGAATAATTTACAGCTTTTCTGTTCTTTGCTAAGTGTCGACACATCTCCTTGTGTCGACACTTCCTTCTAGTGTTGAGTCTTCTGGTTATGTGTCGACACATTGTGCTGAGTGTCGACACATTCTTCAAGTGTTGACTCTTCTGGTGGTGTGTCGACACATTGTGCTGAGTGTCGACACATTCTTCAAATACTGAGTCTTTAGCTAAGTGTCGACACATTGTGTTGAGTGTCGACACTTACTTCCAGTGCTGAGTCTTCTGCATAGTGTCGACACACTGTGTTGAGTGTCGACACTTGTACTTAGAATCTGTAGACTTTTGCTGAGTGTCAACACTCACTTCAAGTGTCGACACTTTCTGGTGTAGACACAGCTCTTCTGGGTGTCGACACTTCTGCTAAGTGTTGACACAGCTTTTCTGCATTCTTCTACACTGAGTGTCGACACAGCTCCAAGTGTCGACACTTTCTGACTGGTGTCGACACTTCTTCCCAGGTGTCGACACAAAGACTCCAAGTGTCGACACTGCTTGTCTGGGTGTCGACACAAGCTTTCTCAAGTGTCGACACTATGCCTCTGGGTGTCGACACATGGACTTAGAAATTTTCAGCTTCAGTCCAGTGTATATCTAACCTGCACAAGTAACTCAAACAAACATCAAATACATTCTGATGTATATCATTGAGTTAGGTGAGGCTTCTTCAAATCAGGTACATTTGACCAATGTACCCAACAATCTCCCCCTATTTGGAGAAGTCATAACCCTTAGTCAATGATATACACCACTCATAATTAAAAATTACAAAATGATGTAAAGCATATAAATGACAACAGGGTAAACTTGAACATGTAATAAAGCACACATGTATACTTATTAAACATTGCAGAACAATTAAGAAACACACATATTTCAGAACATTCATACTATATTTATCATATACTGTCCCAATAATGTTCCTTATACATTTTCAATGAAGTATTACAATGTTTATCACTTAACAGATTACAACAAGCATCAAGTTAATTCCTAATCTAGTGCTGATCAGGTTCTTTAATAACAATGCCTTTTCCAGCTTTGACTTGAGCTTTCACAGCAGCAGCAGCAGCAGGCTCAGCTTCAGCAGTCTTCTTCCCTTTAGAGTCCTTCTTCTTCTGTTCTTCAGCCTTGATCTTTTGTCTTTCAAAATAATGATAGGGCTTAGGAAAGTACTTGCTAGGCTCCACAGCTGTTGGAGGTAGCTTTCCTAACTTAGCCTTCCTTCTAAATTGGACAATTGCTTCCTGCCTACTCTCATGCTTTCTCCATTCAGCCTCTGAGAACCACTTGTTCCTCTCATGGGCATTGTCCTTGGCAGCTTTCCAGGCTGTGAGAATTATGTTTCTAGAAGTAGGGCTCCATTGTTCAAAATCTGGCTTTTGCTCAGCAATTTCCCTAAACTTCTTCTTTGACAGCCTAGTTTCTTCTTCCTTGTCCAAAGCCTCTTGCATTGCAGCTGTGATAGGTTGAACAACCTTTTCCAGAATAATATTAGGCTTGCCAGCAGGTGGACTATACATTGTGCTAATATCTGCATGAATCATTTCAAAGTCTGGAGGTGGATAGATTACATCAGCCACTGCTTGTTGCTCACCTCCAAGATATGTGCCTTGAATACCAGATTCAGCTACTTCATTGTCATCACACAGGGGAGGATATCCAAGTGTAGCCCTGATAGAATTTGAAATCCATTTTGCATGCTCAGAACTGGCCTTGACTAACACTCTCTCCCCCTTTATGACTTCTTGGGCCACATGATCTCTCACATCATCTTTCTGGAATCTGATTTGGCTATCCAAATACCTTATGCCCTCTTTAAAGAAAGGTCTAAGCTTTGTAAGCTGTTCTGAAATGACCTTCTGTGAGGCTTTGATTGCAGTCTGTACAGCAGCAATCTCTGCTTGAAATATCTTATCAAAATCAGCTTTGGCAGCAGCAGAGGAAGTTGAAGGTTCATTTGACTTATTCTTGAGTTCTGTGACTATTGCATTGTGAGATGCAGTCAGATTATCATTCATCCTTAACTGATTCTCCAGCACATAGCCTTGCTTGAGTGCTATATCATCCACTTTCTCTTTAATTGTTTCTTGATGTTTAGCCAGATATACCACAGCATTAGCACCCTTGGTAAAACAATCAGTCATTTCCCTTTTATTAAGGTTCATTTCAAACCTTATGGACTTGAGTTCCTGGCCCAGATCAGATTGTAGTGCCTTATGCCCTTCATCAACATAAGTTTCTAAGGCTTTCCTTTGTTCATCCATCTTGATTTGCATTGCAAGCAGTAGAGCACTATAATCAGTGGATGGAGCTTGTTGGACCAGTGAGTGTTGAGCAACTGTTTGAAGAGCCTTCTTGTAGCTCTGGCTTCTTCTTTTAAAAACAAAGAACTTCTTTTTCTTAGCTTGCTCAGCTTCCTCATCTTCAGATTCTGATGTACTGGCTATATCCACCCTATCTTTAGGGCTGGATTGTTTTTCAGTTTGCACATCCTGTGCCTTCTCAGTATCTAGCCTTATAGGCTCTTCCACAACTTCAATGTTCTCCCCCTCAGCAGCAGCATTCTTTACTGTATCAGCATCATTTTTTTCCATATCAAAATCTTCTTGATCCAAGTTCAAAAACAGATCTTCCATTGTATATTCTGCTGGAGACTGGGCAGGAGATGTACTTGGTTCTTCAACCACTGTATCAGGTATCACAACAGATGTGTCTGGAAGAACAACATCTGGTTCTTGGTTTGCTGGCTGATTTTGCTGATGGACATCAGACAATTCAGAATCTATTACAGAAAAATCTAATGTATTAAGGTCAGAAAGTACCTCTTGGATGATAAGAGTAGCCTGCTCACTATCCAGTGTAGATGGATGTTCTACAGCTGGAGGCTCCCCCTGGATATCAGCTGGCTCCTGAGGAGCAGGTGACTTTTCTGCAGTCACATCTACTGGACTGTCAGGAGTGAAGACCACATGTTCTTCACTGCCTGAGCTGCTGGATGACTCTTGAGGCACAGCAGCTGTCTTCCTCTTCTTCCTGGGAGGAGAGTCTCTCTTAGAAGCTTGTTTCACAGGGGTGGCCAATTCCTTTGACACCAGCACCCTTTCCCATCTTGAGAATATCCTTGAGTCCATTCTCCTCATATGATTGATCTTAGATCCTGCAGCAGTGCTCATTACCTCTGGAATTGATCCAGCCAGGTAGAGACTTAGTATTCTGCACAGATTGGGCTTCTTCAGGCTTTCTTTTACTTTCTCATAAACCACCATTGACCAATCTGTTTTCAGATTGAAGATGATTCTGGTCATGACTTCAAACATGGAGGCAGACACCCTGTCATGCCCTCCTGGCTTGCTCAGTATAACCTTGCCCACTATTTCTGACAAGAACTTGCCTTGATTATTCATACCCTTTCTGTTAAAGACTGATCCCACCTTCATCTTTGGATCCAGTCCACACCAAGTAAGAGCTTCCCTGGTCTTAGAAGCAGTTACTTCCTCTTCATCTTGAACTTTAGGTAGCTGAAGTACCTTTCTCAGTGACTTAGGTGAAATCTTGACCTTGGTGCCATGCACCCTTGACTTAATCCTGAGGCCTGAGTCATCTATAGACGCGCCAGAAAGGAATTCAATGACTTCCTTCTTCCATATTTTCGTTGGTTCTGAAACCAAGAACTCCAATCCAGAATTGACAATTAGGGTTAGCACTGATTTGATTTCTTGGTCGCTGTCGTCAAATGCGCCTCGCACAAGCTCATAGCCTTCGTTTACGTTCTCTTCCAGCTTGGGAGCCATTAGGGTTTTGAGAATTAGTCTTGAGATGAGAGAAATGTCGACACAAGAGTTTAGGTCTCAAAACTTTGAAAGCGTGTCGACAATCAGAGACAGAACCCTATTTATACCTTTCTTGTTTGAAGACGAACAGGCGGGATGAATTTCTAATGATGTGTCGACACTGTCAATAAGTGTCGACACTGACTTATAATGTCTCGACACTCATGTGTCGACACAAATTTAGTCAACAGATTTTATGTGTCGACACTTGGTTAAGTGTCGACACCACTATACTCGACATGTGTCGAGACTTGACTTAGAAAAATTCTGAGTAAAACTTAAGTGTCGACACTTTATTGGATGTGTCGACACCTACTCGACATGTGTCGACACTAACATTCTGAAGTGTCGACACTAACTTCCTAGATGTGTCGACACCATTTTCCTGAAGTGTCGACACTTACTATTCTGTGTCGACATAGACTTGTCTATGTGTCGACACCTTTTTACTTAGCCAATTTCTGTTCTGTATACTTAGTCTAAGTTTATCATACCTAGTTCAATTTTGAACCTATTAAACTTAGCTTCTTCTAAGGGCTTAGTAAACATATCAGCTATCTGATTATCTGTTTTAACATATTCAAGTGCAATATCATTTCTTTCTACATGCTCCCTAAGAAAGTGATATTTTATCTCAATATGTTTAGTTCTACTATGTGATACAGGGTTATTAGCTATGGAAATAGCACTTGTAGAATCACAATAAAGTGGAGTTCTACTTACCTGACATCCATAGTCTTCTAGCTGATGTTGAATCCACAGAAGTTGAGCACAGCAACTTCCTGCAGCTACATATTCTGACTCAGCTGTGGAGATGGCCACACTGGTTTGCTTCTTACTACTCCATGAAATGAGTCTTCCACCTAGGAATTGACAGGATCCAGTTGTGCTCTTTCTATCTTCTTTGCATCCTGCAAAGTCTGCATCTGAATAACCTGTTAGATCAAAATCTCCATTCCTAGGGTACCAGAGGCCTAGATAAGGTGTGCCCTTTAGATATCTCAAGATTCTCTTGACTGCAGTCAAGTGAGACTCTTTAGGGCAGGCTTGATACCTGGCACAAACACATGTAGCATACATAATGTCAGGTCTACTTGCAGTCAAGTAAAGTAGTGAGCCAACTATCCCTCTATACAAGGTTTCATCCACAGGTTTCCCTGCATCATCCTTGCTTAGAGACATACTTGACCCCATAGGAGTCTTCATGGTACTGGAGGAATCCATACCATATTTCCTTATGAGTTCTAGGGTGAACTTAGACTGACATATGGATAATCCACTTTCAGTCTGTTTAACTTGGAGACCCAAGAAAAACTTCAGTTCTCCCATACTACTCATTTCAAATTGACTCTGCATAAGCTTTGCAAACTTTTTGCAAAGGCTACTTTCAGTAGACCCAAATATAATGTCATCTACATATATTTGGACAAGTATTACTTTGCCTCTAGATTCCCTAAGGAATAGAGTCTTATCTATTTTCCCCCTTGTGAACTTGTTCTCAATGAGGAAACTAGATAGGGTTTCATACCAAGCTCTAGGAGCTTGCTTTAACCCATACAATGCTTTCCTAAGTCTATAGACATAATGAGGAAGAGTAGGATCAACAAAACCTGAAGGCTGCTCCACATATACTTCTTCTTTTAAATTACCATTAAGGAATGCTGACTTCACATCCATTTGGTATACTTTGAATCCTTGGTAGGTTGCATAGGCCAAGAACATCCTGATGGCTTCCAGTCTGGCTACTGGAGCAAAGGTTTGATCAAAATCAATACCTTCTTCTTGCCTATATCCTTTTGCAACCAGTCTTGCCTTATTCTTAATGATGACTCCTTGTTCATCTAACTTGTTTCTGTAGATCCACTTTGTTCCTATCACATTGTGATCTTTAGGCTTAGGAACTAAGTCCCAAACCTTGCACCTCTTGAACTGGTTTAGCTCTTCCTGCATAGCTTCAGTCCACTGTGGATCTTGTATTGCTTCTTCAAATTTCTTTGGTTCTATTTGAGACAGAAAACTTGAATATACTGCAGCATTCTGATTTCTGCTCCTTGTCTGAACACCTTGTCTTGGATCTCCAATGATCAGCTCCACTGGATGATCTCTTAGATGCCTGTTGGCTGGAGGCATCCTTACTTCTGGTTGTACTTCTTCAGCATCTTCATCATGCTGAGTTCCTTGAACTTCTTCAGCTCCTGGTACATGTAATTCTCCCCCTGGACATAAGCCATCTTCTTCTACTTGCTGTCTTGCAGCAGGTACATCTTCCATGGTTAGCTTGTCCATCTTCTTAATAAGACCTGAGGGGCTGCACACACTACTAGACAACTCATTGTTAATTAGTTGTGACTCATCAAAAACTACATGCACAGATTCCTCTACAACTTGTGTAGTCAAGTTGTAGACTCTATAAGCCTTACTATTACTGCTGTACCCAACAAACACTCCCTCTTGGGATTTGGCAGCAAACTTAGTTAAGTAAGACTTCCCATTGTTAAGTATGAAGCATTTACAACCAAAAATCCTAAAATAGGATAGATTTGATTTCCTGCCTTTCACTACTTCATAGGGGGTCTTGTTTAACCTTTTAGTGATGGTAGCCCTATTTATCACATGGCATGCAGTGTTTACTGCTTCAGCCCAGAAATATTCTGGCAGTGATGAATCACTTAATAGGGTTCTACCAGCCTCTATCAAGGTTCTATTTTTCCTTTCAGCAATGCCATTTTGCTGAGGTGTTCTAGGTGAAGAGAATTCTTGAAATATCCCATAGTCTTCACACAATTTTGTCATGCTTTCAGATTGAAACTCTGTACCATGGTCACTTCTAATTTTGACCACTGTACAGTTTAATTCATTCTGAATTTGCCTAACAAAACTGTGGAAGACACTAGGTGTTTCAGATTTCTGCTTTAAGAAGAACACCCAGGAAAACCTTGAGTAGTCATCAACAACTACAAAGGTGTAGACCTTCCTACCTAAGCTGTGAACTGGCATTGGACCAAATAGATCCATATGCAAGAGGTATAAACACCTCACAGCATCCTTGTTGTCAATGCTTCTAAAGGTGGATTTAGTCTGCTTGCCCTTTTGACAAGCTGAGCAAATGCCATCTTTGACACACTTAACTTGAGGACCATTCCTCACTAACTCTTTACTAAAGAGTTTGCCAATAGTCTTGTAATTAAGATGAGCAAGCCTCTTGTGCCACTTGACACATTGAGAGACTGTCTCATCAGCTACAAGACAAACTGGAGAACTATTGTTCTCAACCATAATGTCTAAACAATAGACATTACTCTTCCTATAACCTGTCAAAATGATCTTTTGATCACTTGACCTCTTGATATGACAACCATTTTTAACAAATGAGATGTCATACCCTACATCACTTAATTGACTTATACTAATAAGGTTATGTTTCAAACCTTTAACATAAGCCACTTGAGTAATGGTAACAAGGTTAGAAGAAATGTTACCAAACCCTTTGATGATTCCTTTTTCAGAACCACCAAAGGTCACCTTTGGACCATTTTTGATTGGGATGTAGTCCTTCAGTAGTCCCCTAGTTCCAGTCATGTGTCTGGAACATCCACTATCCAAGTACCATGTAGGGGTATGGCCACTTGGATTCTCCTGCAAAACAAATTAATGAACCTTAGAACCCAAAGTAAACTTGGGTCCTTGGTGATTGTTAGTTTGCAAATTGACATAGCTACCTGCTGTCTTTCCAACAGGTAACTTGCTACTCAACTTGGCACTGGCATTGTACCAACAATCCAAAGCAAAGTGGCCAACCTTGCCACAGCACCAACATTCAAATTTGTTGTACCTTTGCTTAGGTTCTGACTTAGCTGTCTTAACTACAGCAGTCTTGTTGAATGTTGGGGCTTTGCCCTTGGACTTGGACTGATCCTGAACAGTCCTAGCTGGATTAACAAAACCCAGTCCAGTCTTTCCTTTATGATGAACAAAATCATCAATCAAGGGTAGCACTGATTTAGGTTTTGAATACCTAGCTGCTAGCTCTTTCTCCTTCTGAAGATTAATCTCCAGTTTCTTAATTTGATCATTCTTAAATGTAATAGTACCCATCTGAATCACAGTAATGTGTTTCAGCCTGGCCACTTCATTCAGTTTTTGATCATAATTCTTCTCATAATCTATTGCAGCTGCCTTGAGATCAGCAATTTCCTTGGCCAAATTTTTGGCTAGGGTCTTGCTTTTCTTATAGGCTTGCAATAGTACTTGATATTCATCTAGGAGTTGATGAATATCTCCCTCAGACTCAGATATATTCTCATCACTTGATGAAGAATAATCTGACTCTGAACTAGAACTGGAATCAGAACTTTGAGTTAAACCTTGTACCTGACTGGGTCCTGGCTGCTCCAGGTTTTTGGTACTTTCAGTCAAAGCCATCAGTCCTTGGCTTTGACAGTCTTCTTGCTCATAGATAGATTCCATGATCTGCATAAACTCTTCTTCTTCCTCAGCAAATAGCCCAATATAGGCTTCAGCATCTGTCTCAGTGTCTGAAGAAGACATATCTGAAAGAGTCTTCTCATTCTTTGCAACAAAGGACTTCTCCTTCTTTCCTTTGAAGTGTGTTTTCTTTTTGTCACTGTATTCTTTCCTTCTTTCAGGACAGTCTGCAATAACATGGCCCTGTCTATTGCAGCAGTAACAAATTATCTTGGATCCAGTTGCCTTACTAGTCTTGGTCCTTTTCTTGTCCTTCTTTGAAGGCTTCTTTTCCTGATACTGAACCTCTTTCCCTTTGGAAGATGAAGGTCTAGACCTCCACTGTTTCTTCTTAAGGAACTTCTGAAAATGTCTGGTGAATGCAGCAAAGTCTTCATCACTTTCACTGCTTGTAGATTTTGTACTTTCTGACTCTTCAGATTCTGATTCAACTATCTCAGGAGGAGGAGTTGATGACTTGGTCCTGCTCTTTCTGGGTACATCTGACTTAAAGGCAACAGTCTTTTCTCTGTATTCAGTCCTTGTTGACTTTTCTTCTTCTTTTCTTACTGACAATTGCATCTCATAAGATAACAACTTGCCAAAAAGTGTGGGAGGAGGAATTTCTCCCAACTTTGCCATTTCTCTGATGGCACAGATCTTGGTGTCCCAGTCTTTGGTGAGGGACCTCAAGAATTTATCATTCAACTCATAGTTTGTGAACTCTCTTCCATATGACATGAGTTCATTTACAATTCTATAAAATTTCTTGTAGCATTCAGTGATGCTATCCCCTCTTCCTTGCCTAAAGCTTTCATATTCTTGATTAAGCAAGGACTTCCTATCTTGCCTTACTTCTTCAGAACCTTCCATATAGACAATGAGGGTGTCCCACATTTCTTTTGCAGTTTTACAGTGAATAAGGTTCTGGAAGGTGGCATCATCAATTGCACTAACTATTATATTCTGTGCTCTTTTGTCCATGGTTGCTAGGACAATCTCATCCTTGGTCATTTCAGAGAAATCCTTTGGAGTCCTCTGATTTGCATCCAATACTGAAATCTTCATGGGCACATATGGCCCTTCTCTGACTGTGATGTATATCCTAGGGTCAGAGGCTTCCATAAAAAGCCTAACCCTCTCTTTCCAGATCCCAAAGATCTCTTTTCTGCATATAGGTAGTTTCATTGAACCCAATTCCTTATGATTCTCTGAAGAACCCATGTTCTTGATTTTCTTGAAACTGTTTCCTGTTTCCTGACTTATACTGAATCTGCCAAACTGGATCTCCTCAGACAGTTAGTCCTGATTTTGAGGAACCTCGCTTTGATACCACTTGAAAGATATGGTACCTAAACACCTAGAGGGGGGGGGGGGTGAATAGGTGACCTAATCCTTTTCTTAATTCTTTGTTGGCAGTCAACAGTTTATAACACAGATTTCTGAATAAGTAATCACAGCACACAGCAATTCTCAACACAGTACAATCACAGCACAGAATACACAAGATTTTATAGTGGTTCCCCAATCTTTGGGTACATCCACTTTCCCCCTTCGCCTATCTAGCAGTGTACTAGATTCGGCCAAACTTCTCCACTAGCTCAGAACCCAACAAGGTTCCTACCTCAGGCCCAAAGCCTTACACTCAGCCAAAAGGCCTACACTCAGCCACCCAGGCCTACACTCAGCCAATCAAGGCTTACACTCAGCCAATTAAAGGCCTACACTCAGAGTTCTTCAACTCCTACACTCAGGCACCAAGCCCTACCCTCAGCCTTTATAAAATAGGCTTACAATCACTCAGATCCTATGGATCTTACAAGTTTAAAATAGAAATTACAAATGCTAACTCTACAACTCAGAAAGGATGAGAGGAGTTGAGAGCTTCTTGAAGAGTTCTTGGAAGAACTCAGCTTGATCCAAACTGACTTAGCTTTCTTCAAAGCTTCTTGAGTAGAACTGAATTAGTCTGAATCTTCTGCAGTTGATCCTTGATCTCTGCTTCTTGAAATCCAGATGACTCTGAATTGTTCTTCTCAGCCTTAGTTCCAAAGACTGAATCCTTAGTTGGAGCTCTCTCTCTCCAACTACTTAGATCTGCAGTTGGACTGCCTGATCTTCTTGTGTTGATCCTCTATGTATCACTTCTTGATTTAATCTGATCAACCACTTCAATTATTCTCACAACAAGTAATGATTGTGAACAACTTGACCACTTAACAACTTCACTTTTTTTCTGTAAACTGTGGGTGCCTATTTATAGGCTTCCTTCATGGTAACCGGCTGATCCGGTTTATAACAGACTTTTGACTTCTCTGTCAGTTGCTGTAGACCGGCTGGATTGGCAGCTGTCATGTCAACCAGTCACTTCTTGAAATTCTCTAACTGTCAGTTAGTGTCGAGACTTTCTGTTCTTAAGTGTCGACACTTATAGACCAAGTGTCGACACATGTTGTGTAAGTGTCGACACAAGTCTACAAGGTGTCGACACAATTCCTTGTATGTCTCGACACAGTTTCTTCTGCATGTGTCGACACTGAAATTGAGTGTCGACACAAGTACTTATACTTCATTCTTTATCTGTATTCTTCTAAGTGTCGACACATCTCCTTTGTGTCGACACATCTTCATGTGTTGAAACTGTCAAGTGTCGACACTGATTCTTGGTGTCGACACAAGTCTTCATTCTTGATTCTTCAGCTGAGTGTCGACACATTCCCTTAGTGTCGACACTTATACTTAGAATAATTTACAGCTTTTCTGTTCTTTGCTAAGTGTCGACACATCTCCTTGTGTCGACACTTCCTTCTAGTGTTGAGTCTTCTGGTTATGTGTCGACACATTGTGCTGAGTGTCGACACATTCTTCAAGTGTTGACTCTTCTGGTGGTGTGTCGACACATTGTGCTGAGTGTCGACACATTCTTCAAATACTGAGTCTTTAGCTAAGTGTCGACACATTGTGTTGAGTGTCGACACTTACTTCCAGTGCTGAGTCTTCTGCATAGTGTCGACACACTGTGTTGAGTGTCGACACTTGTACTTAGAATCTGTAGACTTTTGCTGAGTGTCAACACTCACTTCAAGTGTCGACACTTTCTGGTGTAGACACAGCTCTTCTGGGTGTCGACACTTCTGCTAAGTGTTGACACAGCTTTTCTGCATTCTTCTACACTGAGTGTCGACATAGCTCCAAGTGTCGACACTTTCTGACTGGTGTCGACACTTCTTCCCAGGTGTCGACACAAAGACTCCAAGTGTCGACACTGCTTGTCTGGGTGTCGACACAAGCTTTCTCAAGTGTCGACACTATGCCTCTGGGTGTCGACACATGGACTTAGAAATTTTCAGCTTCAGTCCAGTGTATATCTAACCTGCACAAGTAACTCAAACAAACATCAAATACATTCTGATGTATATCATTGAGTTAGGTGAGGCTTCTTCAAATCAGGTACATTTGACCAATGTACCCAACACTGTCCAGATGGGCTTCACACAGCATGCCTATTCCGTACTTCATTTCCGGATCTATATGCTACAAAGGGGATTTCAAGCATCCACCCAAAGATTTCCAAAATCAGCCACCTCTTGGTGGGGGAAATCACAAAGCTATGCCAAAAAGAAGCCTTCACATGGCTAGGAAGAAGAGTCGTTACCCCTGACGACCGCTTTGGTGCCATGGACTCAAAGCTAGCTTGCAAGACTCGCAAGATCGTTTCCTCCGCAACGCCGGCTTCGGAACTCTTGTCGGTAAACCGCAGCACCACCAGCAGCAGCCCCCTTTCCTCTTCCTCCTCCTTTCTCTATCTCTTTCTCTCTTAACTTGAAGAAAGATTAAGGCCAAGGAAATGAGAATCATTTCTCTGATTTCGGCCTTTAGGAAAAAGAGGAAGAGGCTTCAGCCCTTGGATCCCAGCTGAAGGAATGGACGGCCACGATTTTGCCAAAAACACAGATTTTGACCCGACACGGCCTCGGATACGGCCGTGTGCAAGGCCGTGTGCCTCAAGCGGTGGTCAACCGACTTATCCAAACCAGTGACACGCCCATGGAACACGCCCGTGTCATGGGCCGTGTCACCAACACGCCTTCGAACACGCCCGTGTCTGTGGCCGTGTGCCTGGGCGAAAAAAAATCCCAAATCATCCCGAGACTTCACACGGCCTGTGACACGCCCGTGTCCCAGGCCGTGTGCCCTGACACGGCATAAAGACACGCCCTGTCGAAATCCTTCGGCGGGCTGAGTTCGTCGACCCGATTTGACACGCCCTGTGACACGCCGTGTCACGGGCCGTGTGCAACTTCTCGACACTCGACACTCACGTCTCGACACTCGACGATCGTCGAGTAAAAATCGTCGAGCACGCGACACGGCCTCGGACACGCCCGTGTCCTGGGCCGTGTGCCTCCTCTCGACACATCGTCGAGCGAAAAATCGTCGAGACAAAGCCCGATCGTCGACACAACCTCGACACGCCCTGCGACACGCCCGTGTCGCAGGCCGTGTCAGCTGACATGCCCTGGGACACGCCCGTGTCCCAGGCCGTGTCACCCAAAAATTTCCTGTTTCAGAATTTGGGCTGTTACAAAATCTACTAGATATATGTTACCTTGTCTAAGTCCAATTAAAACAGTTTTGTTTTTATTATCAATAATAGAACAGGAAGTAGAGTTAAAATGTACCTGATAACCTTCATCACATAATTAACTTATGGATATAAGGTTATGTTTGAGTCCTCTTACATAAGTTACTTTCTTGAAAGTCACTGATCCAATCTTCACTGTCCCATATCCTTCTGACTGACCACAGTTGGAATCTCCAAAAATCAACTTTGGTCCTAGCTTGGGCTTATAATTGGATAGATTGCCCTTGCTGCCTGTCATGTGTTTGGAGCAACCACTATCCAAGTACCATGTCTGACTTACCCTTCGACAGCTCTTCACCTGTACCTGCAAGGAAAAACAAAATTCATTTGTTCTTGACCCAGGTTACCTTGGGTCCTTTATTTGGCTGAAAAGAGAAACTGGATACAACTGATAATGCAGGTTGTGATTTATACCCTAAGGGGTGATATCTCCTAGGTGGAATTATCCAATCAGCTACTGGATTAAATGTCTTATTAGTTGACTTAAAATTTCTGTAAGAGAAATGATTTAGGTTTGGTCTTTCTGGGTTCGATGAATTGTTGTAAGTTCGTCGACCAGAGTTCGACGAATAGGGATGAGATCGTCGATCTCTGCTCAGAGAATGACAATAGCCATTTTCTACGCCCCACGTTCGTCGACCTCTGCTCGACGAACCATACACAGTTCGTCGATCGCAGTTAGACGAATTGTTATATCTGAAGTTTGCGTTCAGCGTTCGTCGATCTGAGTTCGACGAATTGGCCACATTTCGTCGATCTGAGTTCGACGAATTGGCCACATTTCGTCGATCTGATTTCGACGAATGCTGTTGAACTCTGTTTTTATTTGCTGTTTTCAGATTTTTGTATCTCTTGTCTATGGGTCTTGGATTGCTTTTTGACATTGGTCTGTCTATTAACTTTTCTTTTCCCTTTGCAGAGATAAACTTGATGGGGGTTGAAAGAATATTCTTCTTAATTATGTGGGGTAAACTTGATGAAGCACCCAAGCCCAGCTTGTCATTTAATCTGGCATTCACTGTGCTTGTAATGTCCATCAGCTTGATACTTCTCCTATTGAGATATTGCTCAAGTTGTTTGGCCTCACATAATTCAGATTTTAATTTAATTATTTGTTCATTAGCTAAGATTAGTTGATCTTGTAGTTTTATGTTTTCTGAGTTTACAGATTCAAGACTCCCTAATCTTTCTCTAAGAGTTTTTATTTCCTTTTCTGAATTGATTAAGTCTAAGCACATAGATTTGAATTCAGCTTTAAATAAATCAGAACTAAAGTCAAAGCTAGAGATAACCTGATCTGCCTCTGAGTCTAAGGCTGCTTCATCTTCAAATTCTTCTTCTGATCCAGAATTGTTCCTGGAGGCATCAATTGACATTAGGCATACCTCCTTGGATCTAGCTTCTTCCTCTTCTTCACTTGAATTGGAGGAAGATATTTCTTCTTCAGTGTCACTCCAATTCTCAGCAACAAATACCTTGTCTTTTTTTTATGTTTGCTGGAGGAGGGTCTGCTGCTGTGCTTTCTCCTGGAGTCCTTTTCTCTGCTCTTGTCCTTCTTCTGGTTTTTTGGACATTCTGAGATGTAGTGTCCAGGCTTTCTACAACCAAAGCACACAACCTCCTTGGTTGGTGTCTTGTCATACTTGGGCTTATCATCTTGTCTGGATGATTTCCTTCTGAAGTCCTTCTTTGCCATCTTGTAGAACCTTTTGACAAAGAGGCTCATGACCTCTTCATTGGAAGTTGATGTCTCACTTTCTTCAGATGCTTTGAAGGCTATATTGTGCTCCTTTCTAACTGGAGTTGTTGCCTTCTATTCTGCTGCCTCTCTTGATTTGATCAGCTGCTCATAGGATTTCAATTTGCCTAACAGAGACTCAGTAGATATCTCATTGAGGTTTCTGTCTTCTTTGATAGGCCAGATTCTGGAATCCCAAGAGCTAGGGAAGCACATCAATATCTTGTCATTCACCTCTATCAAGGTGATGTCCTTATCCAGGGTTTTGAGCTCATTGATGATTGTGCTCAGCCTGTTGTACATTTTTGCCACTGATTTATTCTCATCCTTTTTAAAGTTCTCATACAGGGATATGAGATTGGATCTTCTGTCCTTTCTTTCATCTGCAGAGCCAGATACCATTTGGTTGAGGGAATCCCAAATGGCCTTGGCTGAGGTGCACTCAACCACCTTCTGGAATATGTCATCTGACATAGTCTGGGCTAATATATTCATTGCCTTAGCATCTGCCATCTTGGCTTTCTTGTAGGCATCATTGTTTTCTGGAGGGGGCACTGCAGTCATGTTGGTTGAAGTGCTGGTAGAAGTTGCAGGTGCTGGAGGTATACCTGTCAAGATAACAGAATAAATATCTTCATCAATAGAATTCATGTATAACTTGATTCTTGCCTTCTAGATGGCAAACTTGTTGAGGTTGCACACTGGAGGTCTGATGCTTGCATAGTCTTTGTTTTGGGCCATGTCTGTGAAGAAATAAATCTAATAACAGAAGCAAGCAAACAGATCTAACTAGAGGGATCTTTGTGGTTCATGTGTTAGCCTGTACAACCACTAAGGTGTGGTATTTTTAACCAACCTCGCTCTGATACCAATTGAAAGTGCAGGTTAGATCTGAAATACTCTGGGGGAGGGGGGGGGGTGAATAGTATTGTGCTCACTACAAATTTTTTACAACTTTTGTTGTAAGCCTAAGTGAACAATTCAACAAATAAAATAAAACAACACAGCAAACTAACTAATCACAGAACAGCACAGCCAAAACACAAAGAAAGGTAACAAGATGACACAAGAAATTTTTATAGTGGTTCCCCAACCTTGGTACATCCACTCTTCTACCACCCTGGTAGGAATCCACTCAGGTTTTTTATCAGGTGCCTGACACTAACGAGCTTTTGTTCAGGTGCTCAAAAACCAAAACCTCAAGTCTTTTGGAGGGAGACTTGCAACCAGAATAATTTTGAAGGGAATTAAAACCCTGTACAGGAATTGGAAATAAAGAGATGGTGTCTTCTCTTTCTCAAAACAGTTGAGAAGACTTGTGGATTGATTTTAGCTGGTCTTGCTCCCCCTGAGATCTTAAATTAATCAGGAATGCTGGAGTACTGCTTCAGGGTGATAGGTCTTCAAAGACCTAGAATGCCTGGACCAGAAATTGTTTCAGGAACTCCTTTGACATAATGAATAATTGTTGTCCTTTGAAGTTATCCTGTAGAGTTGAAGGAAAGAAGAAAACTCTTGATAGAATTTGATTGTTCTTCTTATCCTTCTAGAAGATGTTCTCTGGTCAGGCTGATTGCAGTAGAACTTTTGATGTTTAGTATGGTTGTTCTTCTGTGCAATCTGAGTGTGTCTGTCTAATTGTCTATATTACTTCTGGTACAACTGCTGATTGATTATATTTCTTTCTACATGTGTCTCTGACTGAAGAACATTCAAAAATTTGAATGAATGAGCAGTAATTGCAGTCGGCCTTGGAAGGAAGCGACAATCAATGATTTCCCCAACTGTCCCATACAAAAATGGCATGTAATCATCCATAGTCAATGCGCGTTCTAACGGTAACATTCTGACAAGATATGACATTAATAACTCCGGAATCATCGCCAAGAAACGGGACGGGAAACTGAAGAAGACCTAGTCTGGAATCGTCAAACAAAGAACACAATTCGTCGAGCTGAGTTTGAGTTCGTCAAGCTGAGCTTGAGTTCGTCGAGCTGAGCTTGAGAGAGTTCGTCGACCAGACAATCTTCATTTGTCGAGCTGAGCTTGAGAGAGTTCGTCGACCAGACAATCTTCATTAGTCGAACAGACAATCTTCATTAGTCGAGCTGAGATAATTATCACTGTCAGACAGTATTCATCGAACTGAGAAGCTGACTTCGTCGACCTGAGAAGTTGAGAACTTGAGGTCCAAGTTCGTCGAGCTTAGAATCAAATTCATCGACCAAAGATTGAAGCTGGACTTAGAAAAATTCTGAAGTTGTCCTGACTTTGTCTTGATGAAGAACCTCAACATTCGTCGAACAGAGAACTAAGATTGTCGAGCTCAGCACCACGAATTATCTCACGATCGTCGAGCGCAGAACTCCTTTCGTCAAGCTGAGTTCGACGAACGTCGAACTCACTTTACTTGGTCTTGAAAATCTCTAAGTCTGAAGTCTCTGATGGTCTTGATGATAGCTGGTCCATCTGAGGTTGAACCTAAGGACTTGCCCTGGACTCTAGGACACAACTTGACCCTGGCTATACAAGATGGGTCACATCCTAAGTCAGTGAACCTAGCCCAAATCAACTAGGGATCCAACATATGATTCTCTTTCTATACTGAGTAAGGGCTTGAGTGCAGATAGAAAAGGCATACCGAGAAGTACATCATGCTCAAGTCCATCCATTATTCTGAAGTCACTCATGCTTCAGACAAACATGAAGAAAAGAGGTTCACCAGGGCCATGTATTTGATTGGTAGTAGTGACCATCTATGGCAGAAGCCTTTTGTATATTCTTCAAGAAGTACTGAGGCGTTCTTCTTGATGAACTTGAAGTCCGATCCAGAATCAATCATAGCAAAGACAGACTGCGTACGCCCTCGTCTTTTCATAGTGATCTTGATCATGCCCTGATCCAGAGATTTTCTTTTTCTTCAGAGTTTCTTCAGTCAGCTGCTTCCTTTGCCCGGACGGAACGGGATCTGGACTAGGAAATCGAGAAGTTCAAGTAGATTGACTTGAACCATTTGTTCCATCGTCTTTGATTGAATTTTGAGTCAGAATGGAAAAGCTATCCTTCTGTACGTGTACGCCTGAACAGCCATATAATATCCTCTTTTACTGCTGAAAGACTAGTATGACTCCTTGCTGACTAGACCCTGACTGCTGGGGGCTACTTCTTGCTGTTCAATGGGAACCCGCCCGATCTGGCCCATAGGCTTGCTATCCTGACTGTGAGAGCTAGCAGGCTGACCGCTGCTTCTCACCGACTAGCAGACTCATCTGACTGCTGTGAAGTTGTCCTTTTCTCTCGTCTTCAACTCAAAAGTCCTCCGAAGAATCCGGTTTCTCCGAGTCAGCGAGAGAAATCTCCCTCATACCACCCGAGCTCCACACCTAGACATGTTGAATCTTCAGGGGCCCAACAAGGGGTGTTGGTGATATCTCCTACTCCCGCAGGCTTGATGAGTGAGATGTTGGGGAGTACGCCTGCAGCACCCTCTAGTGCTGGCTCTGCAGACAACGTAGCCAGGGAACGGATTGCTATGGCGAAATATATTCGTATGAGTATATAAGCTGTCAAGCTAGGGTTTCTCCACTTTCAGGGGCAGGACATTCGAGAGCCCCAAGTGTGAGTCATCAAGAGCCTACAGTGTCAAGCCGAGCTCCAATGCCAGCGGCGTCGATTGCTTTGGCCCTGAGATCCTAATTTGTCAGCAAATGGCCAATTTCTCACTGCAGTGCTTCATAGAGTCAATTGGAGAGATGTCTTCGGAGGGCCTATATACTTATAGAAATAGTGAATTCTTGCTGGATTCGGTACTGGATTGGATGCTGCTCACAAAGCTCCATTTGATACCTTTTGTCCAGGCCGTTTCTTCTCTGATTGCTGTGTCTCGCAGAATCTATACCCTCTTTGGTGCTGGGGAAGAAGAAGAATTTGTACAAGAGAGGTATCGGAAGCAGATTGATGATGCTTTGAGACGCGCTCAGGATGCCATTGCCCAGTATTCATCGCTTTCATCTTCTCTTGCTGCTACTAGATCGCGTCTCTCTTCTCAGAGATTTACTGCACAGTAGGTCTCGATCGCTGAGATCGAAGCCACACTCAATTCAATAGGTGGGTCTGTAGGTAGTGATGTGATCTCCCTTCTCGATGACTAATGATCGGTTAAGGGAGAACGAATCCTTTTTTTTGACGGCAGAAAGGGAAGACGAAAGGTGGTCATGCATGGACTCAGTGAACACGGCTAATGATCCTGCAAGGCAGTACTCTGTCCATCAATCAATCCAGCCCTAGGAGAAGAAGGTGAGCAACTATGAATCTATATATATAGGGATCTCTTTCTATCCCAACCTCATCTTTCGAAAGTTGCGCTTATGCTGCTCAAACACTTTCAAAGAAGCAAGGGATGAAGGGGAAGATTTTCATACTCAAATCAATTCACTCTGAAACTACCTTCACTATAGGAGCGGTACGAGCCTACGCGAAATGACTCTTACCCGAATCCGAATTACATATATCGATTCACTACTTTCCAACCTATCCCTAGACCGACTGATTGAAATCAAAGCAAGGTCTGAGACCAGAATGGGCATAAAGAAAGAAGCATTCGCTTCGAGACTCAACCTCTACCGTACCACACCACGGAGAGAAAGAATAAGGCATACCACTCTCACTGCAAAGATCCTCGATCAAGCCAAGCACTTTCTATTTGCTTAAAAGCTCCATTAATGGGTTGGTCTCAAACTAGAAAATAAGGGCTGAAGTTAGGATAAAAAGGTCAAAGCTAGGACTTTCTTCCCTAAGGGATGCATTCTGACTTAGACCAGCAAATATGGCCGTTATTAGAGTCTTATAAGCCGCTGGGATAGTGCTTTTCAGCGAAGATAAAGTAAGGTGGCCAGTCAGTCAGCAGGCATTGAGGCAAGCAGAGATTCTTTTCTTTTCATAAGAGTGATTGAAATGATTTTGCATAGCCGTTTAGGAAGCCGGAAAGGATTGCACTTTAGAAACTAAACTAGGTCTTTCAAAGACCTATGTATAGATTGATTGGAACTTGTCTCTCAGACGATTAGACCTCGCAGCTCTCTATCGGAACAAAACAACAAGAGTCAGGAAGAAAAGAAAGCAAGATTCTCTCTTTCTTATATATGAATGTTCAATTTCATTCTCTCTAATCCGAAAAGCCATAAAAAAGACAAGACTGCAACTCATGCATACTTGCTTAGACTTGGTTCAGTAATGAATTGAATCAGAATCAGATGAGACTTCGAAAATCCACCTCAATTGAACTCACGTTGGAAACAAGATCTTTCTAGTTTCACGTGATATAGTGAACTCACTATCTTTTCCAAAACCGGAAGAACTACTTCTCACTAATCTAGGAAGTCGAAGGTGACATGAAGAGATGATAGGATTGTGAGTCCTGATTTGATTCAATGTTCCTATTTTATACTATGTAGAGATCTGAGTTCAGTAAGATCTCAGGGAAAGAACTGTGAAATAGTTGCCTAAAATGGTATTCATTACCCACGTTGGCCAAGGTAAGGTGGCTTTTAGACCTAAGCTTGTGGAGGAAGGAAGGATTCTTCTCAGTCTTAAGCCAATACACATTCTACCCAGCTACACTTCCAAGAAATGGCCATTTCCCTGCATCAATACGCCGTCTAATAAGGGGGGAGTCTACGGGGAGAACATATCAAGGTCAAAGGTGAAAAACTCGAGAAAAGAATCCTTTTGTGGAATCGTATAGTTGAGAACGATTGATTTTCTTTTAGAAGTGATCCTTCACGTCTGGGCTCGAAACGAAAACCATCCTTCAAATAATGAAAAAGACTGGCGGACCGCATACGCACTTACTTTCTCTCTGGTTGCCTCATTCCACCACTGATGGATTTCCTTAAGTCAGCGCAGATTTACATTGTTACATATAGCAAATATGTGTATCTTGACCCCCACCTTCTCTCATCTGGTTGTTGCGGAAAGGGAGCGCGGAAGAAGTGCCTGGGCTTCCTTGCTCTTGGTAGGCCTACGCCCCCTAAGGCCCCGGGATGCAGAGTCAATCCTCTCTGGAAACAAGCCTTCTTCGTCTCTCGATTTGTCGAAAATATGAAACTCTTGAGTTTTTCCGCTGGCTAAATTCTCACCAGGAGAGTCCATTTTTCACAAGGCGTCGCCAGAAAGAACAACTAGCTGCTGGGGGCGTCTAAGTCCCCATCCTATCGTGCCTTTGTTTCGTATTTGTCTTCTGTGTCCATAAGCTTTCGATTCGTTCTATCCCATATGCATAAGTTTCTGCCATCCAGTCATCACTCGAGTACAATCCATTCTTGTCATATATCGGGCGAAGCACCTTTCCTTTAGTTGCCCTTTCGGGGGAGTAAGCCAAAGCGGGTCTTGCAGGTCTAGTTGCATACCCCTACCATCTTCTTGTTCTATTCGCTACAGACTCTTCTGGATACTAAAGAAAGAGCGTTTCTAATAGATGGGCTCGTGTATCTTTTCTAGTCAGAGTTCTCACTCCTTCACACCTCATCGGTCAAGTGGCTTCGCTCATCAACTCAATCAGTAAAGTGGCTTCCCTTCTAGTGACCTATTGTATGGTAAAGTGCAATATTCTAAGAAAGTCATGCCGGCTGTTAGGTTGTTAAATCGAATCATTCTCTATCAACAAAGAAAAAGAGGGCTCTTGAAGAGGAAGGACTGAGATTCTATGAAATCGGTTGTTCTTGTAGCCCGCGTCAAGCCATTTTTCCAGAACCATACTCTCCGGACCTTTCTTTGTATGAGTACTTGGTAAAAGGAACCTCGTTCATGGGAAGAAAGCAATCTACTTTCTCGTTTCTCTTATCCGATCCCTTAACGGGCTTGGGCCTAGATGTTCATTCCCTCTTTTTTCTCGTGTCCGATCATATCCTTTTTTCCGGCTACTTCACTATGCTACGCTATTCCATTTGCATCTCGAAAGAAATGGTTCAAAAAAACCTCTTCTCTGAAAGAATGAATTTGAAATGTCCATTCCCTTGTGGGATCAGCATCCGCCACTCACTCCTTGGTCTACGCCCCTCTGTCCCTCGAGAAAGAGAAATCAATAAAAGGGGATTCCGGTGAACTCTGAATGGGAGACCTTATCCGGGCCGGGTACTAGTCAGACCGTTTCTTACAGATCAATCAGTTCTAAGCTTGCCTTAGTCTAGTGCGACGTCCTACTCCGACTCTTTGCCATACCACTGCGTGGAAAAGGGGCTTTGACGCAGGGATTCCCTTGTTACAGTCAAGCACTAAAGCAAGCAGGAGAGGAAGAAGGTGCGGCCTAGTCTCTATCAGGCTTAGTCTACTAGAGAGAGAGGAGAGTGAAAACTCAGGTAGCTTGCTTACTTAGTGCTTGTGCTAAGGAGGAAGAGCAGTTTATGAGCGGCCGGAACATCCAATGTCTCCCACGAGGGTGCCGGAAACTACTCTAGGCGGAGGTATAGCCACATTTGAGTTGGTGCTCACTTGTAGGAAGATTCCCCGCTCTGAAGTCCAGTCTTTTTGGACCTCCTTCACAAGAGGTTGGGATTCGAGTTTCAATTGGATATGCCCTGGTCAAATCGTTAACGACGGCCTGAGACAGGGCATGCTCTCCCCTCTTCGTATCGAGAGAAAGAACTTGCAGAGGGCACGAAAAGCTTTCTTTTTTGAGAGAAATTCATACATACAGTGACTTCTTTGCCTTCCCTTATGTTTTTGAACGACTGCTTCATCCCACCATCTTCATCCTATCTTCATGTCCGAGAATCTCTGCTGTTTAAGCTGTTGAGAATCGCCTCTTTTACACTACCAGATCAGCATCAGCTAACTCTCCAGGCTAAGCCAATAAGATATAATAAGAGAGGAAGTGTCTCTCAGAGAAGGAGGTCATGTGCTAGCCCTTATCCCTCTCAGGACAGCCTTTCTTCCCTGTTTCCAACCAGGACAGTTACTTCGATGCATGAATCCGATGAGATTTCCCCCGCAGCCGCAGAGTGAGGACAGTCAGGTCCCTAAGAGCTCTAGTGGTTTTTGAATTTGTCAATCCATTTCTGGGCATCCCCTTCTTTTTCTTTTGATCTGTGTATGTCTGATTCTTGGATCTACCTCCTATCTGTACGGTATGGCTCCGAAAGGCTAATTGAAGCAACCTTTCCCCTTCCTCACACCAAAGCATTTCTTTCGATGTGAAAAACCTGATTCTTTAGCGGTCTCAATGAAAGCTATCTTTCTAAACTGTGACCCTGGCTAACTCCCCGTTTAGGGCATCATTTAGTTGTAGCGACTCGTCAGGCATCTCCCCACCCCTCCTCAACCCACCATTCTCGACCGATTTCTTAGCCAGAGCTCTTCTTTTATACCGGTGGAAATGGAACGAGGTTGGAACGGTTCCTGTGTACTCGCACTAGATTCAACGATCTTGTATCAAATCCTAGCTCAATGGCCCTCCACTCTTGGTTGTATCGCCCATGAAGAAACTCGCCCCTACGTCTTCAGCTCAATTGCATTGAGCCTTCGTTTCCCATCCTTTTGTCTTTCGATTTGTGCTGTGCCCCCGGTCCGTTCCCGAAAGCAAGTCAAAAAACAAAATGTCGCGTCTTCGGTCAAAGAAATGCTTTCAAGAACAAGAAGAAGGACCTAGGGCTGGAAGTAATGAGTGAAGAAAGGCTCGTAGCCACCCGGCTCAATGAGCCACTTTGATTGATGGTGGATCTCTCACTTCAAGATCAAGAAAATAGCCACATAGATTCGAGTCTTTCATACAAAATGACTCATTACTTCTTTTTAAAGTAAAATAAAGCACTTGCTCCTGTAGTTTGACTGCCTACGCTAATGCCCCTCTATAATAGAATCAATAGAATCTCTTAGACGTTAGTTAAGAGCCAGACCAAGACTCGGAGTAAACTTCTTTAACAACTGATGCCTATCTCAACATATTTTCCCTACTTGGTTGCTTAAGTTAAGTAGTGATGATGTGGCAAGCGGTGCAAAAATCCTCAAGGTAAAAAGCAAAGAAAAACAAATTTGATCTTGGCTCAGTCTTATTTTCTTTCCAATTCCGTAACGGTGGCTAGAAAGGGGAGTTATCTTAGATGAAGGTGCCGATACGCCGATACAATGAGTGAAGTTAAGGACAAGCAAGCCGCAACCTTCCCACTTGGAGAAAGACTCTATGTTTTTTCTGTTTTTTTTGATTCCTCATATCAGTCCTTTCTTGTATCTGTTCACTCTCTTCGTGAACCTATGAGTTAAAACCCCGATTGGCGACAGCCATTGAAGAATCAATCCAATCGTCGAGGCACTCAAGAACATATTGTTGAATTTTCATAGAAAAGAGATCGGCAAAGGGGGGATTTCTATTTGAATCCACAAGAGCATCCGCCCTTTATGAAGCATATACGCGGCTAGCATCTCATTCACTCAGCTCTCTTCTCGTTCTTCCCGTTGTCGCGCGGGAGAGCTCTTTCAGGAGCGGATTGTCTCTTCACTCGTTGTGGAGCGGGGGTTGCAGTCTACCGCTCCGTGGGCTCCTATATCGCTAGTTTGATGGTAGTGACTCGGGGTGCTCGATGCGGCTGCTCTCTTTGTCTTTTCCCCTTATATGCCTTTCCTTTCTCCCCCCGCTGAGATGAAAGAATATAAAACACCTACGGCTACATGCCTCTTAATACCACGAGTCGAGCTAACTGCCAGAGGTAGAACCTTATGTTGATTGATCCCGTTTTCAATCGAATCCTATTATCACCCGGAGTGATTGCCCTAATGGTTGTTCCTTCGCTAGCCAGTAAGCCCTTTGAAAGCAAGTCAAGCATTCCCAGCGGATGAGTCAATGCTATTTAAGATAGGATTGGAAAAGCTTCAATCAAAGAGAAAGCCCTTTAGAGATAGGGAAGGTAGTTGACTTGCTTTGCTGACTTGTCAGAGTATGGTACGTAGTCGCTTTCGCGAAGCTAAAGGGGAAAGGTTTTCTGGTTGGGGCTGCTACCACGGCCCACGGGCAAGCCACCTCCCGCGGGTCGTACGGGGCCGGAGTTACGGCGGTAGATTCCCATTCCATCTTTTCCAGATTGAGTTGAAAGGGCTTTTTTGCTAACGTACGTTCAGGAGTCAACTACCTTCTCATCTAATGAGGTTCCCAGTTTTCTTGCTATTATGGTTTGGTTTTAGCGCCTTGGCTGCATTCTGTCCTCCCTGACGCTACCATGCTTAGTTCTTGTACCGGATTTCTTTCTTGTTGGCAGCCCTTGGTTGCCCCTAAGGGAAGGGGGTATATGAAGTATACTCCGAAGTCGTGGAGCGAGGGGATAGGCTTTTGAAAAACCTTTCGTGTTGAGTACCAGACCCCCTCACCCTTCTTTCATGAGTGAAGTTTTCCCGCTTTGGGAGCTAGGGCCTTCTTTAATGGTTTCCCCCGAGAAGAAAACTGTTCCACTATTTCTACTGGGCGCGGAGCTGTCATTCACCATCTTTGCCCCTAAAAAGAGAAGAGTCCATAAGAGGCGGAGCCGGGAGGACTCCGTAAAGAGCTCCTTTTCATCCTTAGACTTCTCGAGCCCGGATCGAAGAGCTAGCTTAGAGCTTTCACTTCGCATTCATCGATGAGATTCGATTTAGAGATCATATAAAAGAAGTCGCCAGGTCTTTGTCTTTCTTCTTGCATTTTCAGTCAAAGCGGAAACCTTAGAAAGAAGTGAATTCCTTAGAGCTAAGAGCAGCGCAAGTGCTGAAAAAAAGAAAATCAACATGAGTTTAGGCTGTCGTTTGAGTCGCGTGCCGTACTAGGGTGAACTGATGTGGTTGCTGCTATTAGAGGTGCGAAGCGGGAGTAACCGTTGTTTGCCCATATTTCATTGAAAGGCGGAGTAGAGAGCCGGGTGGGTGAACTAGGGAGCGAGAGAGTCAGGCGATCGGGCACATTGTGATAGAGGGTCAGAATGGAAAGAAGCCTGAGAACTGAGAAGAAAAGAAATCTAAATGAATGAAATGCTCCCAAGTTGAAAGCAGATAATCAACCTATTCCTCTATCCTATCTCTCGCTCTACCCTTCTTATCGAAAAGGCATGACTCTTTCTCTTCCTCCCGGTGCGTAATATACAAAAACGTCCCGGTTGGGGATAGCAATTTCTCAAATTTCAACTCAGGTTATTAGAAGCGAAGCTTTTCAATTCAATCTTCAATTGTAGTTTTCTTTGAAAAAGAATGAAGAGAAAGAACTGGGGGAGCTGCTTACCAAGCATAAGATAGTCCAATGGCTTCGCTACTAAATTAGTGACTACGTACCATTTCACTAAAGCGACTTCATACCTGACCTCTCGCAAAGCAAAGCTTCAGCGACTTGTCGGTCGACTGCATGAAGCGCTTTGCTAAAGCAGACACCTCCAATTCGATTAGGATTTTTACTCTTGTCTTCTATTTATAGAAAAGAAATCTTACTCTAAAGAAAAACGACTCACTATCAAAATGAAAGACAATCTCTTTTCTACCCAATAATCTAGAGAGTACCACATACGAGAAAGGGTAAAAAAGAGAGTTGAACCGAGTAAGATTGCAAAGGCATA
Source organism: Platanthera guangdongensis (assembly GCA_039583875.1). Lineage (NCBI taxonomy): Eukaryota > Viridiplantae > Streptophyta > Magnoliopsida > Asparagales > Orchidaceae > Platanthera > Platanthera guangdongensis. Next base: position 77,465,826 of record CM077148.1, read on the forward strand.
ATGAGAGTAGGGTCGGGCCGCCCTCCGAACCGGACGTGAAGGTCTCCCCTTCATCCGGCGCGGGGGAATCTTTGCCCACTGCTTCCACTAATATCGTCCCTTTACCACATCATGGGGGTTTATAGGAGATCCCTGAGGCTTTCTCGGAAGCGTTGTGACTTCACACTCGACTCACTATACTAGATACTATATATAGTAGTCCCGTCCAGCTGCTCTTGCAGAAATCATTTCTCTTCACTCTCTCGTGTTCTAGCAATTGCGCTCCTGAGACCCTGGGGACAAGAAACCCACCGGGAATCCAGGGGGATCCTATCCAAAATTGTTGAATCAGTGACACGACCTTCTCAATAGATGTATCTGGTACACGATGAAATGCAATGGAATGATAGTGATGGGTAGGTAGGGGGGCCCGTCCCTTTGTCCATAGGGGCCTCGTGGCATACAACCGAACCAACTCCCACTAGATAGTCGCTTCCTATGTTTTGGATTTCTTTTGACAGCCTCGTGGACGGACTAAAGAATGGAACACGAACGGGGCATAGTGAGGCTGAACGCAATTGAGCTTTAGCGAAACTACTGGGCAGTAGACAGCAAGCTATACCTCTCTTAGTAAGAGTAAAGCACTAGCGAGCAATAAAATGGCTAACGCGCAAGCAACAGTGATCTAGGATATGATGGGCATCCGTTACTTGTGGCTCATTGTATAGAATATAAATAACAGAACATGAGGTTTCGCGTTGTAGAGCGATAGAAATGACTACTAGAATAGTCGAATAGATAGAATAAGAGAAAGTAAAAGAAAAGGAACCGGTCTCTCTGATTAGAAAATCATAATCAAAACAAGAAGTTGATCGACCTAAAGAAAGCACTCTTTGATTTGGCACCAGGATTCCATCTGTTCGCCTTCCGAAAGAAAACTTCGTCTTCTTTCTTTCACACTGACTTCATTTGTCTTTGTGCACTTAGAACTTCTTTGGCTCCCCGGTTGAGCCTTTCCTTTCCGGACTTTTATATCGAGTATATAGCACTTTCATAATAGGGTATATAAAGGGGGGCATCTCGGAGGAAGTACGAGCCGGTGCTGTTGATGAAGAATGTGCCCAATGTCTTGGAACCGGGCTTCATGCTTTTTTGTTATCTTGGTCAGAATGATCCCTTCGTTGATCAATCAACACTCATTCATTGTATGAAATTCCCTCTTATGGCTTTCTCAGTCCTTAATAAACGTTCTAACGAGAAGCTATTCGTTCAGGTTAAGTTGGTTCCGTAAGGCTGTTTCAACCATTCCTCTTAAGCGCAAGGGACTGAAGTTTGGCACGGGACTCTTCTCTCTCTAAGCAAGATGATTCCCCCTTATGGGGCTAGAAAGCGCCTCTGATGGGTGGAATGTTGGGTGGTAAAAATTGTGAAAGAGGATTGAGAAACCAATCTATGAGGAAATCAAGGATGATGAGTCTAATCAATGGGTCTTTCTTAGAACTGCCGCAAAAGATTCTCTTGATCCAGATAGAAAGACTCTTCTTGATCAATATTGAAAACATCTTCTCCCGGCTCGCTCAACCGAAGGAAGAGGAGCTAAGCAGCTCGCCATAATAGATAGTGTAGAGGAAGGAGTCTCTCTGTCAGCAATTGGAAGGAGTGAAGTGAGTCTGTTACGCTATGGGAAGGAATTGTGTTGTAAGTAGTTGCCACGTTTCTATTGCGATTCTGCTGCTATACCCACTTTCTTCGGCCGCTATATGATGAGTCCACATTTTACACTGATTTTTGGACTCATCTGGGCTAGTTTTATCGTCTTAGCACTACACTTGAGAGCCTTTATTGCTTATTTGTGCTTATGTACCTATTTCACGATTAAGTGCACTGTAGGCCCGCTTCTGTGTGCTTTCTGTGATTCTATATTGTTGTTATTCTTTAGCCCTAACTCGGGGATGTGGTGTGCACGTTCTGGTGGCCTATCTGCCCCTTCTGCTGGTACAGTGGTCGTGTGCATGCTCCGGAACCGCTTGGGAGACACCGACATTGCAGGAATACTGCGCACGACCACTGGACTTATTGTGCACGACCACTGGTCGTGCGCCACCGATCGTGCGCATTATATTCCCTTTTTCCTAATCCTGTCTCGATAATTGCACGAGAACTGGCCGTAGTGCGCACGACCACTGGTCGTGCGCCACTGCTCGTGCTCATATATGCTGATGCTTCTTGTCCAGGTTGCATGTCTATTTGTAAAAGTCGCACGATCATCGACCTACAGTGCGCACGACCACTGGTCGTGCGCCACTGATCGTGCACACTACTTCTGTTTCCTCTATATTTAAGGCCCTGCTCCGCGATTTAGGTCAACGCTTGTCATTTGCTGCGATCAGAGAGTGCGTGGGAATCGCCATTTCACTTCTCCAGCTGCTCTATCACCTCCACCTTCGTCGGGAGTCCATTGCCAACTACTCTGAAGTTTTCAACTCTCCGGCGAAGCCCTCGGCCATTGATATTTCAACTCCAAGCTTTCCTGCAGAGTTGTTGAAGTAGATAACCTAGAGAACGGACTTAAAGGCCTTCGAGGTGACAGCTCGTTGGTACCGGAAGCCTCCTTGGATTGAGCCCGGAAGCGGATTGACAACTCGCTACTCCGGCCATGACCCACGGTGGATCTTCACTCTCTTTTGGTTTACTCCTCTTCCCCTTCCTCTGTAGTATGGAATGTTTTGAGCAGTGTAATGAATACTTCCATCCATGAACATCAAGTTTATTTTATAACTAACGAAATGTTAGTATCTTCTTATGCTTGTGAGTATTGTCTGTGAATGTGCCTCGCTCACCCCACATACACTTCATTCTCGTGTCTTGTCCGATTGCAATCCACACAAGAACACTGCAATCCATTAGCTTCCCTTCCACTAGCCCAACTGAAGTTCGGCATCGCGGCCGACAAACCCACTCCACCTTGCGAAGCACTGCCGTAGACCCGCATAGCTTTTACTAGTTCCGTAGATCAAACATCCACAATCTCCCTAGTCCTCTATTTCCTTTTTTTTCTATTTATAACTCTCATAACGATATTCTCTATACTATTGCCGTTCTACGCTAATTGCATTCCTCAAGAGACCGACACTCGGGGATTTATTCCCAAAACTTTATTACTTGTGCGAGTGGTGCGCTTGCCGATTTACACGCATCAAGTTTTTGGCACCGTTGCCGGGGAATGCAACTGTAGAGCGACTTCGGATGACTTCAAATATTGTTATAAGAGTTAGTATTATTTTGTTTTGACTGTTGTTTCCTTCTAGTGTGTAGTGTTTGCCACAATGAATGCACAGCCGAGCTACAAGAGATTTTGTCGCCTACGACCCAGAGATCGAACGTACTCTCCTAGCACGAAGACGCGCTGCAACCATCATTTTTGCCCCAATGGGAGACCAGCTGAATATTGATGCAGGCAACCGAGTTGGAGGGATACCTCATGTCGACAGAAATGACGACAAAAATGAAGTGAATCCTCCCCAGGTTCGCACCATGAGGGATTATACTACACCTACTGTCGGGAGCATATACCCCGGTTTCGGACCTGCTATCACCAATCCACAGTTCGAGATTAAACCAGCTATTCTGAAAATCATTCGGAACAACGCTCAGTTCTCCGGAATGTCCACTGAAGACGCCCATCTTCACATTACAGAATTCTCCGAAATCTGCGCCACGTTCCGCTACGCTGGAATCCCAGACGAAACAGTCAAGCTCCGCCTCTTCCCTTTTTCATTAAGGGACAAAGCCAAGACATGGCTTCACTCCCTCCCACCTGGAACAGCCCCCACCTGGGAGGCTTTGACCACAAAATTCCTAGCTAAGTTCCATCCGGTGGATCAGATCGTGAGCATGAGGCGCGCAATAGCCAACTTCCGGCAAGTCGTTCAAGAAAGTTTAGCCGAAGTTTGGGAGCGTTTTAACGAGCTGCTGAGGAAGTGCCCTAATCATGGATTCCAAACATGGAACCTCGTCGAAAGTTTCTACTTCGCTATTGATCCCCACCAACGAGCCATGATCGATGCTGCCTCCGGAGGAACCATCATGAATCTTGCTCGAGATGATGCTCTGAAAGTCTTACAAGACACCGCCACCCACAGTGCTTACTGGACCACTAGAAGAAATATCCCACAAAGCACCAGTGGAGTGTTTGCCTTGGATATCCCCAAGCCTGCTCCTGCCGCCCCAGTGATGGCAATCTCATGTCAAGGGTGCGGAAGCACCGATCATCACAACTTCGAATGCTTAGGAGTTGAGGTACCAGACGAATCTTTATTTCTGAATGAGTCCGTTAATTTTGTTGCCAATCAAAACAGGGGAGTGCCTTACGGGAATACTTACAACCCGGGGGTGAGAAATCACCCCAACGTTTCTTGGAATCCTAACGCATTTTGCCAAAGATGGCAACCGTGGCAGCATCAAAACGATGTGTATACTTCCGGTAGCCAACCACAGCCGCCTCAACTGAATTATTCCCAAGCCCCCCCCCCCCCCCCCCCCCCCCCCCGTCGTTAAGAAAAATTCTTTGGAAGAGATGTTCGAGAATTTCGTTCAGATTTCCAAAACCAACATGACAAATCAGGCCGCCTCGATGCGCAAACTGGAGGCACAATTGGGCCAATTGGCTCAAGTGGTTTCCGAGCGCACCGAAGGCACCTTACCGAGCAACACCGAAAAGAACCCCCATGAACAAGGAAAGCACCTTGGGGAGGACACTTCGGTAAACCGCAACGAACTTGTCATTAATTGTAAAATCAATAACATCGAAACTCCAGCATTTTGCGATTCCGGGGCGTCCAGCAACATTCTCACTTTGCAAGATGTTGCGAAGATGCACTTACAAGTTGACATTGAAAATCAGAAATCGCTTAACTTAGCTAATGTCAATTTGGTTGACACTGAGGGCGGTGTTCAGGACGTTGAAATCGAGGTTAACGGCACAAGTATCACCACTAACTTCCAGGTTTTGGAACCACAGGACAATAACTCCATTCCTATATTAGGAGTCCCATTCCTAACAGCCAGTGGCGCATCCCTCGACTTTTCCAAAGGCCGTGTCACGTGGCCAAACGAAGAGTCCACCCTCGATAACACATCCATACATTCTTCTCCCATCCAAAATAACAATTCTCAGAGTGTCACAGATATCAAACTGGATTCAGGTCTCCCCGTATTGGAAGCACATCTGGAGGAGACGCCAAAGAAAGGACTCCCTCAGGAAGTCGATGAGAAACAAGAGCTACTGGTCCACGAAGGGATCAATTGTACCAAAGCCACGACCACCGTTCTACTGCTAGCCAACTCTGTTGTTGAGCATGACAAACCAAGTTTTATTTGGGATAAATCCCTGGACACTAATTTGTATAATTCTGTTAAGAGATCTGTAGCTTGGGCAGATCCGGTTGCCGTCACGGTGCCGGATAGGCCTCTAGAAACCACGACACCAGGAAACCCCACAGCCTACCTCCATTGGAAGTCTCCCACGGTGGAGAAACTGAAAGAGGCCAAGCGTTTACGTGAAGAGCACTACGCTGCCTTCCGGCGCGTGAAAGAGTACACTCGCAGTAATGGGACAATGCCTACTCCAAATGCAAAAAGACACTCTGCTGTTCTCTCGCATCCCACCGGGGAGACTTACCATAAATCTGCTTATAGCTGATTGTGCCACCCTCATTCCTCTTTCCATCCTCTTTCTCGCTACTTATTGAATGTTGGTTGCTCTACTTTTAATTTTATTTCCTTTTGCTACTGCCAAGAACTCTCTATTTGAACTGCTAATACAGGTATTTGGTCCACCTTAAGGACGGTAAACAAAAGGGCTTTCGGGAGACAACCCAAGTTGGACCGTTTGGTCCTATGCTGTGTTTTGATTTCTTTTTATATATTCATATATTCCTGTTTCCATATTTTGTTTGGCTGGCATCCTTTAATCGCAGGTGCAGGAATATTTGAGGCACGACAACTTGGCCGCACTTGGACATCTCATTGCACGTCTGGTATGCTCAATTTTGAGCATAGGTAATTCCTACCCTAGCTGTTTATCAAATATGACTTGCTGATTTTTACTAGTTGTTGACTTTAAGTCTGGGGGGGGGAGAGCATGCCTATGGTCACTTCACCACACTTTCTGTTGCATAACAGTTTCTTGTTTACTTATTTCTTGCTTTATGTTGCACACACTGAATCACCCACACGAGTGCTCTCTTACCCACGCGCACAACCCGAGTCAAATTTATTGCTTTTGTGTAAACTTTAAAATAGTGGTACTGGCTTAGGATTTCAGGATTGAGTAGTTCGAAACTCATGCAGTGCTCCTAATTGAATACTCATGGTTTGTGTAGAGTTAGGATAGAATTAATTTTTCTTTATGCTCGTAGATTTATTTTTTTCTACACACGTAAATATTGTTTGTACTGCTCAAAATCTGAATATGGGATAATCGAACAATAATGTAGGAATGTGTGTAGCCGCCACTAGACTCGTATTTCTCGAGTTGGGAGGAAGGATCATCTTTCTCGGTGGCTAAGAACTTTCCCTAAGATACTCTCGAAGCATTGGTGCATGATTAGTCAAGCGTGAGCATGACGTAGGCCTTCATTTTGGCTAGTTTGAGCCTTATTTAGCCTTTCCTACCTGTTAACCGTTGCATGCCAAATTTGTGCCTACCCTTCCTTTGATCCAGCTCCACTCACTTTCACCAAGGCCTGAAGCTATACCCACCATCGCAATCAAATGCTTGAGCTGATTTGTATTTACTGTTTTGCCGAGGTTGTGATAAGTGGACATTGTTTTTGGGGGTGCTGAATTAATTCACGTTTTGATTGCTCCGTTTGGGGATTGCTAGCGCAGAAAAGAAAACAAAATTTACGAAAATAAAAAGCTGATTCGTGCAAAAGAGAGAAAAGTATGAAAGAATTGCTTTGAGATTTCGATCCCCATCCTCTTTATTGAATTTGGTCGGGTTCAGCCATGTTCACACCCGGATTTCAAGCTAAGTCTAGGGTCGTGTGCCCCATTCATTTCTAAGTGGCTGTTTTCGTTTGGGTTTTATTCGCTCGCTTTGGTTGCATAGAGCCTTCATGTTTATCTTTGACTACCAAGTCGTCTCCTAAGCCCCATTTTCTCCTACAAGTCCTACTGATTCACGCTTGAGTCTAACCCGCGCCGTGGAGAGAGTGTGAACGTGCAAGCGTATGGTCCCCGACATTTGTGGATTCCTTTGGAGGTGATCTTGAGTCCCGAACTTTGGCAATGCTCACCTTAGTGGCCTGCCTACTTTCTTCCTACACATGATCGCAAAATTCTCCAGAATTCTAATTTTGAGCAATTGCAATATTTATTTACGGCTGTCGAATAGTTTAAACTACGTTGTATAATTAAAAAGTTTTTCTATTATGTCTTCTATACCCATGATATATTTGATTTCTCGTCTTACTTCTTTTTGAAATTTCTGAGCCAGTTAGCTATCTTCTAGTCCACGGAGTAATGATTTGCTCGGGACGTGAAAATGGTTAAGTCTGGAGGTGTGATGAGTTCATATTTTACAGTGATTTTTGGACTCATCTGAGCTATTTTTATCGTTTTAGCACTACACTTGAGAGCATTTATTGCTTATTTGTGCTTATGTACCTATTTCACGATTAAGTGCACTGTAGGCCCGCTTCTGTGTGCTTTCTGTGTTTCTATATTGTTGTTATTCTTTAGCCCTAACTCGGGGATGTGGTGTGCACGTTCTGGTGGCCTATCTGCCCCTTCTACTGGTACAGTGGTCGTGTGCGTGCTCCGGAACTGCTCGGGAGACACCAACGTTACAGGAATACTGCACACGACCACTGGACTTATTGCGCACGACCACTGGTCGTGCGCCACCGATCGTGCGCATTACATTCCCTTTTTGCTAATCCTGTATCGGTAATCGCACGAGCACTGGCCGTAGTGCGCACGACCACTGGTCATGCGCCACTGCTCGTGCGCATATATGCTGATGCTTCTTGTCCAAGTTGCAGGTATATTTGGAAAAGTTGCACGATCATCGACCTATAGTGCGCACGACCACTGGTCGTGCGCCACTGATCGTGCGCACTGCTTCTGCTGCCTCTGTATTTAAGGCCCTGCTCCGCGATTTAGGCCAATGCCTGTCATTTGCTGCGATCAGAGAGTGCGCGGGAATCTCCATTTCACTTCTCCAGCTGCTCCATCACCTCCACCTTCGTCGGGAGGCCATTGCCAACTACTCCGAAGCTTTTCAACTCTCCGGCGAAGCCCTCGGCCATTGATATTTCAACTCCAAGCTTTCCTGCGGAGTTGGTGAAGTAGATAACCTAGAGAACAGACTTAAAGGCCTTCGAGGTGACAGCTCGTTGGTACCAGAAGCCTCCTTGGACTGAGCCCGGAAGCGGATTGACAACTCGCTACTCCGGCCACGACCCGCGGTGGATCTTCACTCTCTTTTGGTTTACTCCTCTTCCCCTTCCGCTTTAGTATGGAATGTTTTGAGCAGTGTAATGAATACTTCCATCCATGAACATCAAGTTTATTTTATAACTAATGGAATGTTAGTATCTTCTTATGCTTGTGAGTATTGTATGTGAATGTGCCTCGCTCACCCCACATACACTTCATTCTCGTGTCTTGTCCGATTGCAATCCACACAAGAACACTGTAATCCATTAGCTTCCATTCCACTAGCCCAACTGAAGTTCGGCATCGCGGCCGACAAACCCACTCCACCTTGCGAAGCGGTGCCGTCGACCCGCATAGCTTTTACTATTTCCGTAGATCAAACATCCACAATCTCCCTAGTCCTCTATTTCATTTTTTTTCTATTTATAACTCTCATAACGATATTCTCTGTACTGTTGCCGTTCTACGCTAATTGCATTCCTCAAGAGACCGACACTCGGGGATTTATTCCCAAAACTTTATTACTTGTGCGACCGGTGCGCTTGCCGATTTACACGCATCACTATACACTGTCACCCTTTCAAAAACCTTTGATTTGAAGCCCTCCTCCATCGCAACTAAGAACCTATCTGATCTGCTGGATTTCATATGATGCCTTTCGGTGGTTTTGAAACCACACACTCAATCCAATTCATACATAAGGAAGACTGAGAACTTTCTGAGCAAACGAGGCCTCAGCTTCATACTCTACCAAATGTTGACCGGCTCAAGCACCTTTTGGCGCTGGCTTTTCCTAAATAGATAGAGCTTAATAAGAGACAGACGTCAGATCTAAGTAATCTTCCTTGCGCTATACGAAATTGGAGTGAGTTTACTTACTTGACTTTCTAGGAATCTCTCTCTTTCCACTCTTGCCTGAAAAGTGGCCCACGGAGCGGTAGCGCTCAAAGCAAGATAGGTTGCTTCTTTCTTTCTCTATGGATCAAGAATAGGTAGCACAGGTAAGCAAGCAGAGCTAGATTAGAGAAAAAGGTATCTATAAAGTCTATCCTAACCCACCACCCTTCTTGTTTTGGTTCTTTATACTCGAATCGAGGGGGGGTAGTCTCGATCAGAGAATTGGGTATGGAAAACGGACTCACATACGAAAGATTCATGCGAAAAGCAAGCTGACTTTGACTGGATTCTGTGTATTCTGTCTACTAGCAGCTATTGGAATGGGAGACTGGCCTGGCAATGTATCCAATCATTTACCTTACGCTTCTTTCTTGTTTCCTTTCCGATTCCCCATCCCAAGCATAGACCGGCTCCGCTCAACGTCTAATCAGTCTCCCTGGAGCGCCCCAGTGAGCTAGGGACAGTGATGTCCCCAACATGCTTCTGGTTTCGGCTTGAGACCAACCTAGAGCTGGTCGTGGTCTACCCTGGGCGTCTTATCGTGGTCCCTAAAAGATCAGATAGTTGCAGATAGTTGACTGATATCTTTGTCCTACTTCTCACCCTGCTGAAAAAAAGTAGTTGACTTGACCGGGCTCACAAGTTTTCAATGATACCTAAAATTTTGCTTGACTCCCCTGGCAAACGGAGCTACGAAACTCTGCGGACTTCGCCTAGAATACCTTTCTTTTCTTTGTTAGAGTCCTGCTGCTGCGTTGGGCCCCGAAAGAGAAAGCTAGGAGCCTCCTTTTTCCTTCTTGCTACCCACTGCACTTGAACCGTTGATGCTACCGCCTCTGCATCCCGTGCTTCTTCAACACAGAGGCGCCAATAGAATCACTTCTCCCTCGGTCACTGAGCTAACTCCTTCTCTTCCCGTCTCGAAAGAATGAGCCCAGCCGCTTATCCACCTGCAACCCTAACTCGACTTCTTCTTTCATAGCACCTTGTAGCATCCCTATCCGGCTTACCATTTCACTTAACAAGGGCTGTAAGGGAATGCTTGGTATGAGCTTCCTTCTACATCTTTGATTGAGCTCAACTAAGAAATCCGCGTAGCGGCTAACTACTATGCCAAGACTTGCCTCTTCATAGGGAATCTATTCAGTGCGGACTGCATTTTTGTTATCCGCTCAGTCCACCAGTTTTCCTTGGGTTGATCGTATAGCTTATGGCCCGGTGAGAAAAGTTATGCCGCTCCGGCCGCACCTGCCCACTTGGTCACAAGCTATAGATCATTTCATCTATTCAGTGCGGACTGTATTTTTGTTATCCGCTCAGTCCGCCAGTTTTTCTTAGGTTGATCGTATAGCTTGTAGACCGGTGAGAAACGTTATGCTGCTCCGGCCTCACCTGCCCACTTGTTCACAAGCTATAGATCATTTCATTTATTCAGTGCGGACTACATTTTTGTTATTCGGTCAGTCCACCAGTTTTCCTTGGGTTGATGTATAGCTTGTGGCCCGGTGAGAAAAGTTATGCCGCTCCGGCTGCACCTGCCCACTTGGTCACAAGCTATAGATCATTTTTATTAGAATATGTGCGAACTGTGAAATTATAGTCGCCTAGTCTACAGGACTAATCCCCAGTTTGTCTTTTCAGCTCGCAGTTTGACAGTAAATATAAGGCCGCCAAGCTTGTTATCATTAAGCTTAAAAGGTTTATTGACAAAGAGAATCACAGACTGTTATTGGAACTCATCAGAGTCCCCCTGATCATTTCGACAACCAACTAAACTTGTCTCATTTTTTTTGCTACGGACAGTGGTCGAATTATTTAATAAAATTTCCGAATTAGCAAGTCAGAAACTTATACAGTGCGGATGATCTTTGCATTACACGGACTGTTACATGGAGATCGAACTTAACTGCGTCAGTACAAAAAGTAGAGAACATTGCCGGAGACACACTGATATCGGAATATCCTTTTCTATTTAATCAAAAATCAAGTTACATCTTTCATGTATTCGACAGACTCCAAACTTGAGTCCGCTCTCTTTACAAAAAATAAAGACAAAAAATACAATATTCTGCCTCGACGATCTTCTATTTCTTCTCTGTAGGGAGTGCAGTGCTTAGGCTTTCGACATCAATCTCCGGACAATAGCCCCCCCGAGCCACTTCCACTACTACCATCTGAACCAGTGCTTACCACGGACTCGCTATGCGAGCTCTTGCCAACAGAGGAAGATGCAGAGGTGTCAGACTCGGCGGACTGTTCTCCGCCTTGTTGGCTCGAACCAGTGTCGTCAGCTATTGTCTTGGCTTCCCCGCCTTATTCTTCTTCTTCTTCTGCTTCTTATTCTCCTTCTTCTTCCTCCTCAACAATGACATCTTTTCCTTTGGCAGCCAGCTCCATCGCCGCAACCTATTCTTTCAACTCAGGGAAGAGATGCAGGAAAGGAACATCATCCACCCCTTCCTTTGCGAAGCCGTCGCGGACAAATCGCTCGATAGCGATCTCAACGGTTTCCTCCATAAAGGGGAGCATAACGACCTGGAAGTTATCATTTTCCAAGTCATAGGCGACCTGCGAAAAACAAAGGAACAAACATTAGTTCGCGACGGATTTCAAACTGAGACCACTGCAAATATAACTTACCCCCGGCTCTTCCTTCTGCTGAGCCACCTTTTTACCTAGCCACATGTTTCTTTCCTTGATCACCCTTTTTTCTTCTTGAAGTTGCTCGTTTTGTCTGAGCAGGTCTCTGGCCAGGGAACAAACGAAATGGTTCGTCATCACGCTGTTCGCGCTTGCCTGGGCAGCCAGCAGATGGAGTTCGGCAGCAGCAACCTTCTTCAAGTCGCTCAAGTTACGCTTCACATAAAGCACGAAGATCGTGACATGAGCATTGCGGGTTATCTTTGGACTTTTCCATGATGGAAGCGCTGTCGACAAGCGGACATGCTTGTTCTTATTGTGCCAATGGATCATCGGGTTCACCCTCAGATCCTTTTGACGATTGCCAAAGCCCTGCATTGCAATGCTTTCAGAAGAGTAGCAGTACACCGCAGGATCTCCGTCTTCTTTCCTCTTTCTTGTGGTCTCTTGTTTCCTCTCCCTCTGAGTAGGTGTGAATCCGCTCGGGGTCTGTGGCATGTTGGCAGGCATAGCCAATGTTGCTGCAAGAAGAGAACAAGAGTTAACACACAGGTCGCTGCGGATGCAAACCATAAGTACGCAGAAGATTACTTTCTCCGTGTGAAATGCCTGCCAGGCTCGCCAACAGCGGGATGTAGTACTCGATGTCAAGCCCGGCATCAGCAAGAAATTTGACAATGGCGGACTCCATCTCATCCAGCCGGATACTCTTGAAAGCGGAGTCCGCGCGCTCTTGCGGATGAGTATGCGCGAACCCGAGGTCGCCTTCGAAGATCAGAAACCTTGAGGTCCAGTTATGGATCTTGTTAGGAAGACCCACGACCTTCATTCCTCTGCAGTAGAAATAGATCACTCCTTTATAAGGGCGGTCTCCGAACGGTGTTATCGAGCGGACTGAGAAGAATTTGCGGAAAATATTCATTGAGAAGGCGATCTTCTCATACCGCAGATAAGAAATAAAGTTGTAAATGGCGGCAAGGGTGTTGGGTGCGAGCTGGCCCAACACCATCCCACAGTGTTCGAATATTTCAGCAATCTCCCATAATAATGGGAATTTGAATCCGCTATCGAAGTGGTCGATGGGTTTGGCGATCTGAGTCGCCGTTGAAAAGTTTAATCTTTCCTCCTAGGCGGGAAGGCGGACAAGCAAATTAGAGTCCGCCATTTTTCTTTCAACAAAGCCCTCAAGGTCGGCCTCCGTTAGTGTGCATTTTCTATGGTCGGCAGCATAGAAAGCAACCGCAGCATCAGTCCAGGCGGACACCATTTTTGCAAGCCGCAGGGTCTTCAGCTACACCTGTTTCCCTGCATAGAAGAGGCAACGAGACTATATTTATAGTAGTGGGGCCTGACACCTTTTTTGGCCAGACCGCACAGCTCGCTTATTCAGTCCGCATAATCGACCATAATCCAATTGTTCATGTAGCAAAAATTAAAAACAATGCGGACACAAACTTAAATTCACACTACTGCTTCGAGTCGAGCACCTGCCAATCAAAGTTCAAAGCACAAAATAAAGCGGACACGGTTTTCAGTCCGCCAACTCGTAAACGTTTTCCACCTGCAGGATAATTAGTTGAAATACAGAAGCAGCATTAGTCTGCCCAGTTCATCACAGATCACAACATAAGCACAAGTTAACAATACAATGTGCAGATATCTAATTTAGTCCGCATAAAGCACAGTACAGTTCATCACAATCCACAACATAGATAATTGTTTAAAGCACAAATAATTATACATCAACAAATCAAATAGTTCACAGTTTTGCGAACTCGGCGGTCTTTATTTTCAGTTCGCATTGACCTCTCCGTCCTGTCCCTGCACAAGTGCGCTACCTGGTCACTTATTTGAAGAACTTCACTATACAAGCGACAGATGTGATGATGAATGGAGTTAATGGTCCGATGCATGTGAGAAGCCTCTCGGTCTACCCGACTCAGGGGAATCATCGGCTCCATTGCCGGCCTCAGCTCCTCGTCTGTTGCATGTTGGCTACCCTCTACTAGTGCTGCCGCCTCCGGAGCGACGCGATCTGGCAATCGCGATCTCTGCTCAACAACCTCGGCAGCCCGCTTCCCTTTCTCTTCCCGTGCCATCGCCAAGTGCTTTCCTTTGTAGAAGCGGGCATCATCAGCAACCTTTTCTTCTCTCTATCAGACCTCTCCAGCGCCCGTGAGATGCTGGAGATCTGGTCCTTTAAGGCTTTCTCGCGCTCCGCCGATGCCTTCTCCCTCTCTTCCTCCTTCTTTAACTCCGCTCTAATTTTTTGAATTTCAGCTTGAAACTTCTTTTCAAACTCTCTGATGTTATCCGGGCTGGGCTGCTTGCCTCTTACGGACTCATCATGCGAGCCCGTGTCAACTCCGGTATTCGGTGTAATCACAATCTCCCACTCTCGATAGAGCCCGGTGGTGACTTTCTACCTGCAACAAAGAAGGTCAATTTCACATTCAAATACAGTCTGCAGCGGACTCAACGTACCAAGATAAAAGATCACTTTTGGAAAATGCAGCAGCGAGTTGCCGGCTATCGAAGATAGGCCGCCTTGCCCGCTACGGGTCAAAGGCACTTAACCGTTTCTTCCATTCGCGATGGACTTTGATTCTTTTTTCAGCCACAGAGCTTGTTGAAACAACAATTTCATCATTCTCGGTGATGATCTTTATCGGCCTCGATTTCCGCTGCGGCGACCTGTAAATCCACTGAAGTTTAAAATATTTAGGCGCTGGTTGGAGGTTACCTGTCTGCAACAGCTCTTCGGTAGTCCGCAGATCCTCAGCGTTTTTGTCCGCTGCGGCCTGCTTCGAGGCCGCCTCGACTGTATCCACATGGGCACCGATTTGTTTCTTCTGCCCTGCTATCCTATTTTTCAGTCTTTCCTTCTCTTTTTCCTCAGCAGCGGATAAAGAGGGGAGCTCGCCGATCTTAACCCCATGGATTTCCACCTCAGGATGCAGCACACCCAACAAGGATACATTGATGAGATCAAGTTGTTCGACGTCTATGGAATTTAGTATCTCGTTAGTGGACAAACTGACCGTGGAGAGGGAATTGTCTCCCTGGACTTGGGCCTTTGGTGTAACTAAGTCGCTTTCAGGAACTTCTTTTTCACGCGGCCTGTGCCGCAAGTCCGCATCTCCAGTTCGCACAGAGATATTTTTCTCTTTCATCGCTCCTAGCTTCTTTTCAACCCACTCAGCCACAGTGGACTTGTCCCTCTTCCTCTTATTTCCAGAAGGGCCCGTTTTCTCAGCAGAGTCCGCGTCAGCCTTCCCTAAATCTGGCTGGCTCTCGCGGACTGTCTTAAGGTTTGCATCAACCAATGCCTTTGAAGGCACATCTTTCCCAACTTCTTCTCCCGCAGACCGCCAATCTTCATCAAGGTTAACAATGGGCTGCTGGACGTCGGGGGATGACACTTCAGTTTCATTATTTTCGCAAACCGTGTCTGCCGAGTTCGTGGTTTTCTGAGTGGGGACAGTGTCCGACAGATTTAATGTCTTCTCACTTCTTAACGGCTGTTCAGCGTGAGAGAAGACAGCATCCTCCTTCTCGCGCACATGCATATCAGCATGGCGGACTGCTTTCTCAGCAAGCTTCTGGCTATGAGAACTCTCTCCAGTAGAGCGGATAGGCTCCCCTCTCGTCACTCTCTTTATTACTTTCTAAGTTTTCATTGCATTATTGTCTTCTCACATTTTGCAGTAAGACTAGTGAAGAATATACCGAGCCTCGCCATGCTGGACTGCAAAGTTGAGACCGCAAGCGGTGAATAAGGCCCCATGTCGATCGAAATTTTAACAGTTCCAAGCCCTCCAGCAATTTATAGCGATGACAGCATTAATGAGGCTCGCGACTCGGCGGTTTTAAGCAAACATTTTCGAAGTTTTCTGGAAACTTAAAAATGTGGGGGGATTATGTTAACCCCTCAGTCCGCAACACCTACAAGATGCCAAGGTCCTGTTTCATTATCCGCGGTCTTAACTTTGCAGTCTGGCATGGCGAGGCTCAGCATAGTTCTAAGGTCCCTGGCTTATCATAGGCGGACTCGGTTTGGCAGTCCGCCAAGTTCGGCAGAGAAGCAACATTCAGCCATCCTAAGGCTGATCCCACTTCGGCGGACGCGGTGTCCAGTCCGCCCACGCCGCCGTCCTCCAGCAGGATCACGCCTTGCAGCAGCAGATGGAAGCTCCAGCCCGCGAGCCCAGTCCACCCATTTTGCGCGGACTGGCATGTTCTTTCATTTTTGCTTCCCGTCACCACTACCTGGTTCTCCTGTACCCCGGGGAGTCAGTTATTTTAGTCCTGCCCGTTTGGGCACGCCCCCATCCTCTAAATAGGGGGGAGGTGGTGCATCCAAGGCACGCTGACACGTGCCCAGGAGCCCACTTGTTAAAGGCTGTGGACTCGAATCTCATGCTTTGCGGACTCCAACTTGCTCAGCTCTTGGCTCTTCCTCTTTTCCTTCACTTGTAATCAAACCCTTCTTCAGTTAAAGAAAATCCCGCCACTAGAGAGTCATTCAGGCCGTGACGGGCGAAGTCTGTTGTTGCCGTGGCTTACGGCCATGCTGTTCTTCTTGCTCTCGTCTGCTTAGTAGATTACTACTCGCAGTCTCTCTTTCACCTTCTATTCCCCCGTGCTCGAACTGTTAGCTGGTGGTGCTCGACCCCCTTTCCATTTTCATGCATCAACAGTTAACACGCGACTTTTAGATTTGAGTAGTATTTCGAATACAGTGGACAGACATGTCAGACCGCCGAGCTCGCTACTCAGACCGCTCCAGCTCTTCTGAATATTCTCTTTGGGATGCAATCGAGCAGGCTCATTTTGAGGCCGAGCAATCCCGCAGACAGACTGATCAGCGTCTTGATACAATCAGCCAGGCCTTGCTTGTGTTGATGTAGCGACTTGCTCCCCAGGCCGCAACAGAGCCTACAGACTCGCCAGTCCTCCATACCCCAGCTCGCCGAACTCCACTTTGGCAATCTCCAGTCAATCCTCACCATCTTGCTCAGTACGCCGCCCCTCTGCTCCCTCAAGAGGAGCAGTTCGCCGCCTTCATGAATTTTTTCAGAGAAGCAGCCAGGGGCACTCCTGCCCGCCATCTCCATTTCGCTAATCGCCAGTCCGCCGAGCCCGCGGACTCCCCTGCTTCAGTCTGCCGTTTTTACCCTACTGAGTTCGAGACTCTATTTCCCTTCGTCGATTGAATCTGATGGGAGTCGTCTCCAAGCAACTTCAGGGAACCCCGTCTTCCATTCTCCTCAGGGGAGACTGATCCAATCGCCCACCTCCAAGTGTTCGAAGGGGTATTTGCACTGAGATTCCTCTCCGACGCCATCAAGTGCAAACTTTTGGTTGCCACTCTCGAAGGACAGGTGAGAGAGTGGTTTTATGAGCTGCCTTCGGGCACGATTTCTTCCTTCGCTGAGCTTCGCAGCGAACTGTTGCTGAGGTTTGCTACCTCAAGAAAGAGAAAAGATGGACCGGCTGCTCTCTTCAAGATCAATCAAAGGGACAACAAATCAGTTGCATGATTTGTTGATCGCTTCCAGAAAGATATTCAGTGGGTAAGGAATGTGAACCCCGACTACTATAAGGTTGCCTTGATTCATGGCCTCCGTGATGGCCCCTTAAAGTTTAAAGTAACAACGAAGGCACCGGCAACGTACTAGGAGTTGATAGCCATGGTTAATCGCTTCATTGAAGGCGAGAATGCTAACCCCACCTATGTCTCATCCATGACACCTAAGGCTGAAGGAAGGGATGCGCCCGACTCTTCTTATCATAGCAGCCGCCATCACAGCAAACCACCTCGCCTAGATTTCCAGCCTCCTTCTCAAAGGGGCCGGAATTTCCGCCACAAGAAACCCTTTCTCGGCCATCAACAGTTTCAAGATCAGAGACTGTTGTTGGCCGCCACTCCCGCCATACCGCTGCAAGCACTTCCCATCCTCTAGTAAGCAACCCTGCCTGCTCCGAGCCAGTGTGATACCAACTCCGTGGAGGAGATTACAGGTCTGGATCTTGACGAAGTCATCCAGATCTTGCAGAAAAAATCGGAAGAGAAGAAACAAGGGCCTTAGAGAGAGTGGAGGCCAAGACGCAACGTGCATTTCTGCCAGTTCCATAAAGAGAAGGGTCACATGACCGAAGATTGCAAAGCCCTTCGTCTGCTGATAGAGAAACTGCTTGCTGAGGCAAGATTGATTTGAGCAAGAAAGACTCTTCTTCGAAGCCGTCCACCTCCAAAGGAAAGGAGGTAGATGAAACTTATCAAGAATGTGTGGACGTAGAGAACAAAGGCCGTCTGGGGACAATCAATGTTCCGGTTGAATGCTTTGATGCGGATGATGGAGTCCTGGGGAGACTCTTCTTTATTCACGATGGGGCAGGAACTGAGTCTACTCGGAAGTCCTCGATCTCAAGGGTAACTCGAGCAGAGGTGTCCTCTTCCTCTTCCACTGCTCCACCGAGCGAGGTCATCACTTTTGGCCAAGCTGATCTGCCTCAAACAGCAAATCCATTCGATGATGCGGTTGTGATTAAGGCGGTTATTGGGGATTTTACGGTTGACAGAATTCTCATTGATACTGGAAGCTCAGTCAACCTGCTGTTTAAATCAACCTTTGAGGCTCTGAGGACTGGAAATCCTCTGCTTTCCACCGAAGGGCCACTCTACGGCTTCTCTGGTGAGAGAATAGAAGTTGAAGGAAGAGTCACCCTGCCAGTAAAGCTTGGAGGAGCAACCAAGCAGGTTCAATTCATAGTGGTTGACTCTCCCAGCAGTTATCACGCCATCTTCAGCAGACCTTTGTTGAACAAGAATCAAGCGGTAGTTTCAACTTACCACCTCGCGATCAAGTTTTTTGCCGATGGACGGATGTGCCGGGTCAGGAGTGACCCAAGGAGAGCAAGGGAATGTTATGTTCTCACTGTGAACATGGTTGATGCCAGTACTTCCATTACTCCAGCAGTAGCAGCAGAAGCCTCTCCAAGTTCAGAAACTGCTGCTGATGGAGGAGCTCACCTGGAACCTGCCCAGGAGACGCAAGGAGTCCCCATTGCTGAGGGGGATGAGAGAAAGCTCTCCATCAACTCGGAGTTTCCTGAAGATCAGAAGGCCGAGCTGATCTCCTGCTTACTGAAGAACCTGGATGTCTTCGCCTGGTCAGCGGAGGACATGCCGGGCGTGGATCCGGATGTTGCTTGCCACCACCTTAATGTTGATCCCAACTTCAAGCCTGTACAGTAGAAGAAAAGATATATGACAACGAAGCTTGCTGAACCAATAAGAGAGGAGGTCGCGAAGCTCCTCAAGGCAACTTTTATTAGTGAAATTCAATACCCTACCTGGATATCCAATGTTGTAATGGTTAAAAAACCCGGAGGGAAGTGGTGCATGTGCGTAGACTTTACAAAACTTAATAAAGCGTGCCCCAAAGATTGTTACCCCTATCCTCGTATAGATTCTTTAGTTGATTCTACGGTAGGGTACTCCTTTATGAGTTTTTTAGATGCATTTTCTGGTTATCACCAAATTAGAATGCATGAACCTGACGTTCCTCATACGTCATTCATTACCAATGATGGTTGCTACTGTAACCTTGTAATGCCCTTTGGGCTTAAAAATACTGGTGCAACCTACCAACGCATGATGGACCGTGTATTTAAGCAACAGAAAGGAAGAAACCTAGAAGTATATGTAGACGATATCTTGATCAAGAGCAAGTCTTTCTCGCTGCACTTGCAAGATCTAGTAGAGACGTTCGCTACTCTGCGTAGATATAAGATGAAGCTCAACCCATTGAAGTGCACCTTTGGGGAAAGTAAGGAAAAGTTCCTTGGTCATCTCCTTACTCCAGAGGGACTTTCCCCCAATCCAGACAAAGTAAAATCTATTCTTGATATGCCACCCCCCCCCCCCCCCCCCCGTTCACCTAAGGAAGTTTAACAGTTAGGGGGGAGGTTAGCAGGTCTTGGGAGGTTCCTCTCTCGGGTTGGAGACAAGAGTGCTTCTTTCTTTAAAACTCTTCGAGGAGCATCCAAGTTTGAATGGACAGAAGAGTGTTCTCAGGCCTTTGAGCAGTTAAAGAAGCAGCTGACTTCAACACCTTTGGTCCAGAGTCCCCGGTCAGGGGAGATGCTTTTCTGGTACTTAGGAGTTGGCCCTGAGGTGGTCAGCTCTGTTCTTCTTCGAGAAGAAAGCAGGAAACAGTTCCCGATTTATTATGTTAGCCATATTCTGAAAAGTGCAGAGACACGATATCCGATTCTGGAAAAGTTAGCCTTGGTACTAGTCATGTCTGCTCGCAGACTCCGTCCGTACTTTAAGGCACACTCAATTCAAGTTATTACTGATCAACCTTTGAAAAGTGTGTTGGAGAAACAAGAGCATTCCGGCAGATTAGCCAAATGGGCAATAGAATAGAGTGAATTTGAAATTTCTTATATGCCCAAGACAGCCATCAAAGCTCAAGTTCTAGCAGACTTTCTGATTGACACAGCAGAGTCCAGTTCTGATCAAGTAGAAAGGTCTCCTTTGGCTTGTACCATCTATGTTGATGGTGCCTCAGATAGAAATTCTTCTGGATCAGGAGTGGTTCTAATCAACCAAAACGACATCAAATTGGAGCAGGCCATCAAGTTCTACTTTTCGGTGACCAATAACCAGGCCGAGTATGAAGCTTTGCTAGCAAGCTTGAGACTTGCAAGAGAACTCGGAACTGATCATGTTCATATCAAGACTGATTCTCTGGTGATGGCGTCACAAGTCCTTGGTAACTTTGAGACCAGAGAGCCGATTTTGAAGAAATATCTTGATCTTGTGAAAATAGAAGTCGGCAAATTAAAAAGCTTTACCATTGAGCACATCCCTAGAACAAAAAATGAGGAGGTAGATGTTCTTGCCAAGTATGGACTGCCGTTAGGATGAACAACTTCCGAACTCTTCCACCCGGCAGTGTAGGAAGGAGAGTTGATGCAGGTTGATCAGCGTCCCTCCTGGATGGGCCCATTCATTCTTTATCTGTCAATATGGAACTTTCATCATTCAGTCAAAGATCAGAAAAAGTTCAGAATAAAAGTAGCTTACTAATACTTAGTAGCAGGAATCCTCGACAGAAAAACATTCCTCTCTGCCTTGGCAAGGTGTGTTTTAGAAGAAGAAGCTCCAGCTATTTTGCAAGAAGTTCGTTCAGGAGAGTGTGGAAGTCACTCAGGAGCAAGAACTTTAGAAAGACGGATCCTACGGTAGGGGTATTTCTGGCATACCATGTTTGAGAGACTCTGAGGCTTATGCCAGAAAGTGTGTTCAGTGCCAGAAGTTTTCTCCACTTCAACACCAAGCTGCTCAGTCACTCAGATCAATTGTAACTCCTTGGCCCTTTGCAGTTTGGGGGATGGATCTCATTGGTCTTTTTCCCATGGCAAGCGGACAATGACGTTTTATCATAGTGTTGATTGACTACTTCAGCAAGTGGATTGAAGCAAAGGCATTGGCAAAGACAACAACTCAGGTCATCAAGAATTTCATTTGGGGAGAGATTGTCTGCCGGCACGAAATACCAATGGCTATAATCACCGACAACGGGACACAATTCAACAATGCAGAGATGATTGATTTGTGCAAGCAGATCGGAACAGAACTGCGGTTTGCATCAGTCCATCATCCCAGAAGCAATGGCCAAGTTGAAGCAGCCAACAAGCAGGTCCTCAATTTACTTAAGAAGAAAGTGCAGAATCTCAAAGGAAGCTGGGCTGATCAACTTCCATCGGTCCTTTGGTCCTTAAGAACAACACCTTCATCCGCAACTGGTGAAACTCCGTTCAAACTTTCTCATGGCTCAGAAGCCCTCATTCCAGTGGAGTTTGAAGTTCCATCACCTAGAGTTCTTCTTGCAAAGCAAGGTTTTGAGGACTGGCTTGAGCTGAACAATGAAGAGATGAAATTCAGCCTGGAACACATTGAGGAAATTAGAGACAAAGCAACAATAAGGCAGGAAGAAGTCAAGAGAAGGATGGACCTATACTTTGATAAGAACGTAATGATCAAACACTTTCAAGTGGGAGATCTGGTTCTTAAAAAAGTTGATGCTGCTGCAAGAGCCGGCACAGTTGGAAAACTTAATCCGAATTGGGCTGGTCCCTTCATTATCAAAGAAACATTAACGGGCGGTGCTTACCGCTTGCAAACTTACGAGGGGGAGGATATGCCACATACATGGAGCGGAGATGATTTCAAATGGTTCTATTCCTGAACCTTATCTTTTCATTTCCATTCTATGTTATCTCTTCAAGAATCATTATGAGTAAAAGCTGCTTGCTAACATTTCTTCAAGTGTTTACATCTATTCAAATGTAACAGCTAGCACGTCGAGCAAGGAAGATTCCAAAACGGTTCGATTTTTGAACTCTCTTTTCTCTCTAATGCTAACTTTTCAAAAGCCTCTCATTAATCAAAAAATTCATACTAACACTTTTTGTAATGTTTTCTCTTTCTCTCTCGAACATCAATAACTGTTGCCTGATACTAGGAGACATTGCCGAGTTCAGCAAACCTCCCCTAGAGCCGTTATCATTAGCGTAACACCACGAAGACCACGTGTTGCGAGGAGATTTCGCACCGTGTAGTGGGAGCTTGCAGGTTCTAGTGCGGTAGGATACTGAACTTCGGATCCCGGCTAGAACCTGACCCCGTCTCTGTATTATGGAGGGACAGGGTGGGAGTTAAGCTCTACCATGCCACTTTAGGGATATCGTTACAATATCAATGATCGCGTGTGGAAAGCTATGCCGCTCCGACCGCACCTACCCACGGGTATTCTTAGTTTGTAACCCTCGAACAATCCATGGTACCCTGAAGCAGTTCCTGCAGCAGACCCACAACCTGGTTGATCTTGGAGGAAAGTAATGCCGCTCCGGCCGCAACTGCCAAAAAGATCAACTTAGGTTGTACTCCAAGCAAGAGGGCAGGGGACCGTTCCGTTAAGTGTGCAAAGATTGTGGCCCGGTGAGAAAAGTAATGTCGCTCTGGCCTCACCTGCCCACTTGGTCACAAGTCTGCAGCTTACTCTTCACAGGGAATCTATTCAGTGCGGACTGCATTTTTGTTATCCGCTCAGTCCACCAGTTTTCCTTGGGTTGATCGTATAGCTTATGGCCCGGTGAGAAAAGTTATGCCGCTCCGGCCGCACCTGCCCACTTGGTCACAAGCTATAGATCATTTTATCTATTCAGTGCGGACTGTATTTTTGTTATCCGCTCAGTCCGCCAGTTTTTCTTAGGTTGATCGTATAGCTTGTAGACCGGTGAGAAACGTTATGCCGCTCCGGCCTCACCTGCCCACTTGGTCACAAGCTATAGATCATTTCATTTATTCAGTGCGGGCTGCATTTTTGTTATCCGGTCAGTCCACCAGTTTTCCTTGGGTTGATGTATAGCTTGTGGCCCGGTGAGAAAAGTTATGCCGCTCCGGCTGCACCTGCCCACTAGGTCACAAGCTATAGATCATTTTTATTAGAATATGTGCGAACTGTGAAATTATAGTCGCCTAGTCTACAGGACTAATCCCCGGTTTGTCTTTTCAGCTCGCAGTTTGACAGTAAATATAAGGCCGCCAAGCTTGTTATCATTAAGCTTAAAAGGTTTATTGACAAAGAGAATCACAGACTGTTATTGGAACTCATCAGAGTCCCCCTGATCATTTCGACAACCAACTAAACTTGTCTCATTTTTTTTGCTACGGACAGTGGTCGAATTATTTAATAAAATTTCCGAATTAGCATGTCAGAAACTTATACAGTGCGGATGATCTTTGCATTACACGGACTGTTACATGGAGATCGAACTTAACTGCGTCAGTACAAAAAGTAGAGAACATTGCCGGAGACACACTGATATCGGAATATCCTTTTCTATTTAATCAAAAATCAAGTTACATCTTTCATGTATTCGACAGACTCCAAACTTGAGTCCGCTCTCTTTACAAAAATAAAGACAAAAAATACAATATTCTGCCTCGACGATCTTCTGTTTCATCTCTGTAGGGAGTGCAGGGCTTAGGCTTTCGACATCAATCTCCGGAGAATAGCCCCCCCCCCCCCCCGAGCCACTTCCACTACTACCATCTGAACCAGTGCTTACCGCGGACTCGCTATGCGAGCTCTTGCCAACAGAGGAAGATGCAGAGGTGTCAGACTCGGCGGACTGTTCTCCGCCTTGTTGGCTCGAACCAGTGTCGTCAGCTATTGTCTTGGCTTCCCCGCCTTATTCTTCTTCTTCTTCTGCTTCTTATTCTCCGTCTTCTTCCTCCTCAACAATGACGTCTTTTCCTTTGGCAGCCCGCTCCATCGCCGAAACCTACTCTTTCAACTCAGGGAAGAGATGCAGGAAAGGAACATCATCCACCCCTTCCTTTGCGAAGCCGTCGCGGACAAATCGCTCGATAGCGATCTCAACGGTTTCCTCCATAAAGGGGAGCATAACGACCTGGAAGTTATCATTTTCCAAGTCATAGGCGACCTGCGAAAAACAAAGGAACAAACATCAGTTCGCGACGGATTTCAAACTGAGACCACTGCAAATATAACTTACCCCCAGCTCTTCCTTCTGCTGAGCCACCTTTTTACCTAGCCACACGTTTCTTTCCTTGATCACCCTTTTTTCTTCTTGAAGTTGCTCGTTTTGTCTGAGCAGGTCTCTGGCCAGGGAACAAACAAAATGGTTCGTCACCACGCTGTTCGCGCTTGCCTGGGCAGCCAGCAGATGGAGGTCGGCAGCAGCAACCTTCTTCAAGTCGCTCAAGTTACGCTTCACATAAAGCACGAAGATCGTGACATGAGCATTGCGGGTTATCTTCGGACTTTTCCATGATGGAAGCGCTGTCGACAAGCGGACATGCTTGTTCTTATTGTGCCAATGGATCATCGGGTTCACCCTCAGATCCTTTTGACGATTGCCAAAGCCCTGCATTGCAACGCTTTCAGAAGAGTAGCAGTACACCGCGGGATCTCCCTCTTCTTTCCTCTTTCTTGTGGTCTCTTGTTTCCTCTCCCTCTGAGTAGGTGTGAATCCGCTCGGGGTCTGTGGCATGTTGGCAGGCATAGCCAATGTTGCTGCAAGAAGAGAACAAGAGTTAACACACAGGTCGCTGCGGATGCAAACCATAAGTACGCAGAAGATTACTTTCTCCGTGTGAAATGCCTGCCAGGCTCGCCAACAGCGGGATGTAGTACTCGATGTCAAGCCCGGCATCAGCAAGAAATTTTACAATGGCGGACTCCATCTCATCCAGCCAGATACTCTTGAAAGCGGAGTCCGCGCGCTCTTGCGGATGAGTATGCGCGAACCCGAGGTCACCTTCGAAGATCAGAAACCTTGAGGTCCAGTTATGGATCTTGTTAGGAATACCCACGACCTTCATTCCTCTGCAGTAGAAATAGATCACTCCTTTATAAGGGCAGTCTCCGAACGGTGTTATCGAGCGGACTGAGAAGAATTTGCGGAAAATATTCATTGAGAAGGCGATCTTCTCATACCGCAGATAAGAAATAAAGTTGTAAATGGCGGCAAGGGTGTTGGGTGCGAGCTGGCCCAACACCATCCCACAGTGTTCGAATATTTCAGCAATCTCCCATAATAATGGGAATTTGAATCCGCTATCGAAGTGGTCGATGGGTATGGCGATCTGAGTCGCCGTTGAAAAGTTTAATCTTTCCTCCTAGGCGGGAAGGCGGACAAGCAAATTAGAGTCCGCCATTTTTCTTTCAACAAAGCCCTCAAGGTCGGCCTCCGTTAGTGTGCATTTTCTATGGTCGGCAGCATAGAAAGCAACCGCAGCATCAGTCCAGGCAGACACCATTTTTGCAAGCCGCAGGGTCTTCAGCTACACCTGTTTCCCTGCATAGAAGAGGCAACGGGACTATATTTATAGTAGTGGGTCCTGACACCTTTTTCGGCCAGACCGCACAGCTCGCTTATTCAGTCCGCATAATCGGCCATAATCCAATTGTTCATGTAGCAAAAATTAAAAACAACGCGGACACAAACTTAAATTCACACTGCTGCTTCGAGTCGAGCACCTGCCAATCAAAGTTCAAAGCACAAAATAAAGCGGACACGGTTTTCAGTCCGCCAACTCGTAAACGTTTTCCACCTGCAGGATAATTAGTTGAAATACAGAAGCAGCATTAGTCTGCCCAGTTCATCACAGATCACAACACAAGCACAAGTTAACAATACAATGTGCAGATATCTAATTTAGTCCGCATAAAGCACAGTACAGTTCATCACAATCCACAACATAGATAATTGTTTAAAGCACAAATAATTATACATCAACAAATCAAATAGTTCACAGTTTTGCGAACTCGGCGGTCTTTATTTTCAGTTCGCATTGACCTCTCCGTCTTGTCCCTGCACAAGTGCGCTGCCTGGTCACTTATTTGAAGAACTTCGCTATACAAGCGACAGATGTGATGATGAATGGAGTTAATGGTCCGATGCATGTGAGAAGCCTCCCGGTCTACCCGACTCAGGGGAATCATCGGCTCCATTGCCGGCCTCAGCTCCTCGTCTGTGGCATGTTGGCTACACTCTACTAGTGCTGCCGCCTCCGGAGCGATGCGATCTGGCAATCGCGATCTCTGCTCAGCAACCTCGGCAGCCCGCTTCCCTTTCTCTTCCCGTGCCATCGCCAAGTGCTTTCCTTTGTAGAAGCGGGCATCATCAGCAACCTTTTCTTCTCTCTATCAGACCTCTCCAGCGCCCGTGAGATGCTGGAGATCTGGTCCTTTAAGGCTTTCTCGCGCTCCGCCGATGCCTTCTCCCGCTCTTCCTCCTTCTTTAACTCCGCTCTAATTTTTTGAATTTCAGCTTGAAACTTCTTTTCTAACTCTCTGATGTTATCCGGGCTGGGCTGCTCGCCTCTTCCGGACTCATCATGCGAGCCCGCGTCAACTCCGGTATTCGGTGTAATCACAATCTCCCCACTCTCGATAGAGCCCGGTGGTGACTTTCTACCTGCAACAAAGAAGGTCAATTTCACATTCAAATACAGTCTGCAGCGGACTCAACGTACCAAGATAAAAGATCACTTTTGGAAAATGCAGCAGCGAGTTACCGGCTATCGAAGATAGGCCGCCTTGCCCGCTACGGGTCAAAGGCGCTTAACCGTTTCTTCCATTCGCGATGGACTTTGATTCTTTTTTCAGCCGCAGAGCTTGTTGAAACAACAATGTCATCATTCTCGGTGATGATCTTTATCGGCCTCGATTTCCGCTGCGGCGACCTGTAAATCCACTGAAGTTTAAAATATTTAGGCGCCGGTTGGAGGTTACCTGTCTGCAACAGCTCTTCGGTAGTCCGCAGATCCTCAGCGTTTTTGTCCGCCGCGGCCTGCTTCGAGGCCGCCTCGACTGTAGCCACATGGGCACCGATTTGTTTCTTCTGCCCTGCTATCCTCTTTTTCAGTCTTTCCTTCTCTTTTTCCTCAACAGCGGATAAAGAGGGGAGCTCGCCGATCTTAACCCCATGGATTTCCACCTCAGGATGCAGCACACCCAACAAGGATTCGTTGATGAGATCAAGTTGTTCGACGTCTATGGAATTTAGTATCTCGTTAGTAGACAAACTGACCGTGGAGAGGGAATTGTCTCCCTGGACTTGGGCCTTTGGTGTAACTAAGTCGCTTTCAGGAACTTCTTTTTCACGCGGCCTGTGCTGCAAGTCCGCATCTCCAGTTCGCACAGAGATATTTTTCTCTTTCATCGCTCCCAGCTTCTTTTCAACCCGCTCAGCCACAGTGGACTTGTCCCTCTTCCTCTTCTTTCTAGAAGGGCCTTTTTTCTCAGCAGAGTCCGCGTCAGCCTTCCCTAAATCTGGCTGGCTCTCGCGGACTGTCTTAAGGTTTGCATCAACCAATGCCTTTGAAGGCACATCTTTCCCAACTTCTTCTCCCGCAGACCGCCTATCTTCATCAAGGTTAACAATGGGCTGCTGGACGTTGGGGGATGACACTTCAGTTTCATTATTTTCGCAAACCGTGTCTGCCGAGTTCGCGGTTTTCTGAGTGGGGACAGTGTCCGACAGATTTAATGTCTTCTCACTTCTTAACGGTTGTTCAGTGTGAGAGACGACAGCATCCTCCTTCTCGCGCACAGGCATATCAGCATGGCGGACTGCTTTCTCAGCAGGCTTCTGGCTATGAGAACTCTCTCCAGTAGAGCGGATAGGCTCCCCTCTCGTCACTCTCTTTATTACTTTCTAAGTTTTCATTGGCATTATTGTCTTCTCACTTTTTGCAGTAAGACTAGTGAAGAATATACCGAGCCTCGCCATGCTGGACTGCAAAGTTGAGACCGCAAGCGGTGAATAAGGCCCCATGTCGATCGAAATTTTTAACAGTTCCAATCCCTCCAGCAATATTTATAGCGATGACAGCATTAATGAGGCTCGCGGACTCGGCGGTTAAGCAAACATTTTCGAAGTTTTCTGGAAACTTAAAAATGTGGGGGGATTATGTTAACCCCTCAGTCTGCAACACCTACAAGATGCCAAGGTCCTGTTTCATTATCCGCAGACTCAATTTGGCAGTCCGCATGGCCCGGCGACTCGGCATAGTTCTAAGGTCCCTGGCTTATTATAGGCGGACTCGGTTTGGCAGTCCGCCAAGTTTGGCAGAGCAGCAGCATTCAGCCATCCCAAGGCTGATCCCACTTCGGCGGACGAGGTGTCCAGTCCGCCCAGCCCACCATCCTCCAGCCGGATCATGCCTTGCAACAGCACATGGAAGCTCCAGCCCACGAGCCCAGTCCGCCCATTTTGCGCGGACTGGTGTGTTCCTTCTTTTTTGCTTCCCGTCACTGCTGCCTGGTTCTCCTGTACCCCGGGCAGTCGGTTATTTTAACCCTGCCCGTTTGGGCAGGCCCCCATCCTATAAATAGGAGGGAGGTGGTGCACCCAAGGCACGCTAACTCATGCCCAGGAGCCTACTTGTTAAAGGCCGCGGACTCGAATCTCAAGCTTTGCGTACTCCAACTTGCTCAGCTCTTGCCTCTTCCTCTTTTCCTTCACTTGTAATCAAACCCTTCTTCAGTCAAAGAAAAGCCCATCGCTAGAGAGGCATTCAGGCAACGACGGGCGAAGTCTGTTGTTGCCGTGGCTCACGGCCCTGCTGTTCTTCTTGCTCTCATCTGCTTAGTAGATTTCTACTCGCAGTCTCACTTTCCCCTTCTATTCCCCCGTGCTCGAACTGTTAGCTGTTGGTGCTCGACCCCCTTTCCATTTTCGTGCATCAACAGATGACTTGTTCGATCAGCTCGTGGGCTCAACGTTTACTGTAAGCTGGACCTAAAGTCTTGATATTACTAGTTGAGGATTCAGGAATGTGACATTCCCAAGATAGCATTTGGAACACGCTACGATCAATATGAGTTCATTGTAATACCATTTGGATTAACAAATTCACCATCGGTGTTCATGGACCTAATGCACCAAACATTTTGAGAGTACTTCGACTTATTTTTGATCGTCTTTATTGATGACATTTTAGTGTTCTCTCAGTCTGTAGAAGATCATGTGAACCATTTGTGGATGGTGTTTCGCACCCTGAGAAGAAACAAGCTCTATGCTAAGTTCTCAAAGTGTGAGTTCTAGCAGTCGTCAGGGGCCTTTCTTGGCCATGTGGTGAGTGGAGAAGGCATTGTGGGGGATCTGTCAAAGATAGTTGTGATACGGGAGTGGGCGATGTTGTCTACTATAGTAGAAGTCCAGATTTTTCTTGGACTGGTGGGATACAACAGATGTTTTGTAGAAACATCTCACGGATCTCCTTGCCTCTTACCACAATAATGAGGAAGGATCATAAGTTCATATGGACGCGAGAGTGCGCATGAGCTTTTGAAGAGCTGAGGAGTCGCTTGACCACGACGCCAATTTTGACCTTGCCATGTGGTTCAGACGACTTTGAAATTTATAGTAATGCATCAGGGAGCGGCTTAGGCTGCATTCTTCTTCAGTTTGGAAAGGTGATCGCTTATAGATCACGCAAGTTGAAATTACATGGGCGAAACTATCCAGTCCATGAATTGGAATTGACGGAGATGATATTTGACCTTAAGCTGTGGCGTCATTACCTATATGGTGTGAAAGTGGACATATTCACGGACCATAAGAGCCTTAAGTATATTCTGGATCAGAAGGAACTAAATATGCGACAGCGGAGGTGGATGGAGTTCCTCGGAGACTACACCTTCTAGATTCATTATACTCCATGAAAGGGAAATGTGGTTGCAGATTCCTTCAGTCGTAGGACTCCGACAAGGGCGAGTTGGTTGCAAATGAATGATGAGCATCTAATCCAGGAGTTGGGGGCCCTATACATCTCTTGTGTGGACAAGAATGCTA
The DNA here is from genome assembly GCA_039583875.1 of Platanthera guangdongensis. NCBI lineage: Eukaryota > Viridiplantae > Streptophyta > Magnoliopsida > Asparagales > Orchidaceae > Platanthera > Platanthera guangdongensis. Next base: position 77,496,198 of record CM077148.1, read on the forward strand.
CTACAAATGCGTGCCTGAACAGGACGGAGGTACAGTATGACCTTGCGGACAGGGTTCTGCGAGCAATGGAGCTAGATGAGAATCTACAACGCTATGCAGTGGATGGGTCAAATGCCCAAATCTCCTGTGATGATGACCTTTTGCGGAAATATGGTCGTTTGTGCATGCCGGATGTGGGTAAACTATTCAAGGAATTAATGTACGAAGCACATTTTATAAGGTACTCAATTCACCCAGAGAGCACAAAAAAGTACAAGGGCATGAAAAAGGTGTTCTGGTGGACAGGTTTGAAGAAAGGCATTGCCCATTACGTGGCAAAATGTCGGAATTGTGTCTTAGTAAAAGTGGAATGTCAGAAACCTGGAGGTTTCCTGAAGTCGTTACCAATCCCGGTATGGAAGTTCGGCGACATTTCTGTGGATTTTGTGCATGGACTGCAGAGATCTCAGAGCGGAAATGATGCCATGCGGGTGATCTTTGACCGATTAATCAAAGTGTCGCACTTCATACCAAATAGGAAGGACGATTTAGTGGAAAAATTGGCCAAACTGTATGTGGATAACATTGTACGATTGCACGGCGTGCCCCGTAGCATCATCAGTGACCAAGATGGGCGTTTTACTTCAGGTGATTGGAGGCTAGTCCACCAACTATTGTGTACCAAGTTACAGTTCTGTACGGCCTTACATCTGCAAACAGATGGGTCGACCGAAAGGACCAACAAAATAATGGAGGATATGCTCTGTATGTGCACTCTGGATTTCGGGAAGAGGTGTGAAGATCACCTATATATGATTGAGTTCACCTACAATAATAGCTATCAAGCTAGCATACAAATGGTGCCCTTTGAAGATTTATACGGTAGGAAGTATCGTACACAATTAGCTTGGGCAGAAACAGGCGAGTAAAAACTATATAAACATAAAGAGGTCGAACACACAAATTCGACTATACGTACTATTCGAGAGCGGCTACTGATAGCCCAAGATATGCAAGCAAAGTAATACAACCACAAGCACTAAAATGTGGTGTTTGTGGTTGGCTAGTGGGTGTACTAGAAGATTAAGCCCTTCAAAGGTCTATCTAGGATCCGACGCATGGAAAAGTTGAGTCCGCGATATCTTGGTCTATTTGTAGTGGTTGAGCGAGTTGGAGAAACTGTCTATTGGTTAGCTCTATCTGCCGAGGTAAGTGGGTTGCACAATGTGTTTCACATATTTGTGAAAAGCTGTGAAATAGCCAGCTTAAATAGTTGTGGATGACTAAGTACCGATCGATAGTCGTCTGACGACAAAAGTTCGGCCCATTCTTATAGACGATACGGAGGTCAAGCAACTGCAAAACAAGACAATCGGGATGGTCAAGTTCCGTTGGGAAAACTGTGGCCATGATGAGCTGACTTGGGAGCGAGAGCAAACCATGCGCGAAGAATATCCCGAGTTATTTGTAAAATGATGTTGTAACATTGTTTTGTGAAATGAAAATATGTTGTAACATATTAGTTGTTGGTTTTCCTTATAGATGCGTTCTTTTTCGGGACAAAGTTTCTGTAAGGAGGGAAGGGTTGTAACATACCAAAATGCGAAGTTGTCATTAGGGATTATCGCACAGCGATAGTCTTATCGCTGTCGATAGCTCAGTGAATTAAAAGACCAAGGGCTCGGGTTGTTATCGCCTGGCGATGGGAAGCTAGGGCTCCGCGGCAACACTCAACGCTTTTGGCAAGACCACTCCACACTTTCAATGCTGTCAATGAAGTGTTGAGTGTGCTATCGCGCGACGATAGAGAGTTATCATGGGGCGATAGCTCTAGATAGCGGCGCCGGCTGGTCAAAGCGTCACCGCCTGTGATACTGCGCGGTCGTATGGCTTATCATATGGCGGTTGCTTTAATATAAAAGCTGGACATGAGATTTCATTCTCATTTTCGTTCACACACTCTCTTTCTTAGTTCTAGAGAGTGAAGAGGTGGAAAAGTCCAGGAGCTCAAAAGGAGAATCGATCCAAGGTGTGCTTGTGATCAGAATCGCGAGTCGATGCTAGATTCACGGAGTGGAAGCTGTGACAATCAATTCCATCCAGTTCAAAGAACCAGGTCATGGATCCGAAAAAAACTACAAGGGTAAGAATCATCCTTCTTGGACAAGTGAAGTACTTCTTTTGGTATATGCATGTAATCCCCCACAAAAAGTAAGAGAATTGAGGGAATTCCTTTAGGTCGATTCGTGAAATCCCGAGTGAGCCTTGCATATAGATCTGGAAATATACTGTACGGAATAGGAATTCTGTGTGAAGCCCATTTGGACAGGTTGGTCTGGATTAGTGATGTTTATTTTGCATGCAGGAGAAGACTCCGATTATGAACGAGTAGTTTACGGGGTCTGCGGGGTTATACCTGTGAACTTGAAGTAGCATGAAGTACTAGAGCTGCATTCCAGAAAAATAACCATGAAATACCATAGTTTGAATACTGTTGGATATTATTGGGAGATAGTGAGTATTGCCAACGGCTATAGATCTTGGTGAGCTATTTGTGCCGTGTGCAATGAAAAGACCGGTGTTTCTGGCACTACTAGTAATTGCAGGGTTTTTGGCTGGGACTGGTACAGAAAGTGAATTTTGTAGTTAATGCCTAGCGACAGTAAGTATTGCTGGCGATAGATTCCAGATACCCTTTTGATTGTAAATACTGTCTCTGTGAGACTGTGAGGCTAATCTGTGAGCTACGAGCTCCTAAAGGTCAGTGAACCGAACAAACAAGGGGAAGCAGACCCGTGTCAGACTAGACATTAATTTGATGATTTGAGCAACGACAACGGCTAAACTATATCCGCGTTATGGTTGTCTAACTCGAGTGCCTAAGTTATTAGATCGCATAATGAGAGTCTGAGTTTGTACGCCGTCAAAACTAAATTCTCAGGTCGGGGGCCGTGGAGACTGAGAATGCTCAAAGATAACTGTTATGTCTGGGACTTCTGAATGGTGGTGGGACACTGACAACAGTTACACCGAAATGTGCCCTAAGTTCATTAAACGTTTGGCCGTTGAGGCATTCTTTTATGATATATTTTACTGTGTATGAGTGCACGTTCTTGTGATATATCTGCTTGTGCTAATGCTATGGATGCAGGGAAGGTATACCACTTCCCCGAGAATGGTGTAGGGTCGTTATAAATTGGTTAGCTGAACGCTGACCGTTGCTTTATTTGCCACCATTGCGGTGGATTGTCCTTGTACAGGTGCTGGAGAGACGATCGGTAAATAGCGGGCTAAATCCCTTGATGTTGCTATGCTGGCCCTCGAAGGCCGAATGAAGAATTTTACTGTTTTCATGTGTTGTCGGCCTGCGTGCCTATGTTTGTAATACACACTTGTAAAATGTAACTATAAGGCCTTAAGGCCATTACTTTGTGTATTTGTAAGTGACATTCCTATTTTATATATAAATGGTCTGGTTTATATAGTGTGGACATTCAATTACTATGAGTTCATGCAACCCTAAAGCATCAGCTAGAAAGCTCTGAGTTAGGATTCGAGTAATCTTTGATATTAACCTGGAATCCCGCCGACTGTTTGTGGAATATGGTGTGGGGCCCCGGCCAGACCCTCTAATGTATTTTATGTGACGGACGGAGGTGTTACAATAACTTCAATTTATTAGGGATGTTACATTCAGTTACTCTTAGTAGAAACCCCGCAGGCCTAACATGAATTTCGGGGACGAAATTATTATTTTTGTTAATTGGGATTTGTAACATCCTTCAAACAAGTCTCCCTAGACCTTATGGGAGGCTAGTGAGTCACTAACGACCCATTGGGTTCAACCCAAAAGGTCAAATTGACCAAAGTCAACTCAACCCTAAAATAGGTCAAGTTAACTCAAGTTTACAGAAACAAGCCCAACCCACTTGGGCTATTCCCAATTGAGTTGACCCATTAGTCCATGAGGTTGGAAAATATCTGATTTGCCATTCATTTTATATAAATGATGACTAGGAGAGAGAAATGAGGGTTTCCCCTTAATGGAGCGAGAGAAAGAAGAAAGAGAGAGAGATAGGTGCTATGGAGGAGGCCATGGGTCACTCCTTCCACCTCCCCTAAGAAGCCTTTGGGATTCGCTGATGCTTAGGATTCATCTCCCCATCAACTCCAACTCATAGACATCAAGAGGGGAGACCAACCACCATGGCTGGCCACCCCTTCACCTCCACTCCATGGAAAAATTATATATCCCCATATGCAGCCCCCCTTTCCCACTTTTGACCATTCCATCACCTTCAAAACATCCTTAGAAGTCAAAATAGTGTATTGGATCAATGGTTTTGGTAGAGGATTGAGTAATCGGGCAGGCTCGCCGGAGAGGATAAACGCCATGGCCGAACGCCACCGCCAACGTCGTCGAACCCCAAACAAGGTTCGCTTCTCCTCCTATCTCCTTGTGCTAGTATCTAGATCAAATTAGGCTGAGAAGTTTGGAAAAATTGAAATTTTCATGTTTTTCATGGTGTCGGGTTCGCCCGAAACCACCACCTCCGGCGGAAGTGCTGCCGCCTGGCGATAGCCACCACCTAAACGGAGGTGGTGGAGGCGGTGGCCGGCCAGGGAGGTGGTCGGATGGCTGGCGGTGGTTCACGTAAAAGCTACAGGTTTTGGTTCTGTTCGGGTTTTGGAGAAGATGAATAATGCATCAACCTTTTTATTATTAAATATATATAAGTAATATAGTTATTAATTACCTCTTTACATGCACATTTTGATGTTGTTAAATTAGGCCATTTTAGGAAAAGTTGCCAGTCACAAAAATTGTGGAAATTTGTGACTACTATATTTTAAAATTGGTTTTGAGCCATTTGGGTAAGTGGTCTGAGCACAACACTCAATATGATGCAGTCTATACATAGGCTTGACTAGAGACTAATTTGAGTGCCCCCACTAAACCATTTTGGAAAATTCTTTGAAATTTGGACCATAGACTAATTATACAGACTCACTCATCATATCCAAAAATGGGAATTTTTGGAGAATACTTTTCTATATTTTTGGTAAACGTTAATAAATCATGTATGATTTAATTTGAGGATCTAATGACCTCACAATTCCACAAACCCTTGGTGGATGACCCTTAGGGTCATGATAGGTAACTTGTAGAAATCTCAGCCCATTTGGGTAGTTATTGGTGTGAACAAAATTTGGTCCCTAAGGGGGCAAAATGGGGCAAATGGTGTTTAATGGGTTGTGTGGACAATCCTCACCAAAAGGGATGGATCTTTGGCCACTGATTTATTGTCATACAAAATACACTTACAGGAGATTTTGGGTGGTTTAGGGTTGGTGTGCCATAGAACCTTAGTGTTAGCCCTAGGGTTGGATTTTGAGCCTATTGAAGGACATGAGATCATATGTCCCTGGAATGTCTTGGAAATTGATAGATGAGTTCATAGGGTGGAAATAAGCCCCAGAAAATATTATTATAATTTTTAGGAACATAAATCACCTATAAAATAGTTTAGAACTAATTTGGGCACTTCTACTCATAATTTGATGTACATGCTTAAATGACCTTGGATGCTCATGAAATTTAGGAAGTAAACTTATTTAGATAATATTGTTCCCTAGAAATTTTATTGTGAATTTTTTGGATATATAATTTTAGTACTTCATTCACAAAAACTAACTTTGATTCAATCACAAGATAATTATTTTGGAGTTATTTGCTTAATAGAAAATTGTAAAACTTGGTCAGGTATCATTTTAGTGCATTATAATACTCTGTAAATTTTTATAAAACTATTGGAAGATATTTCATATAGGATCCTTCACAAGTGACCTTAGTTGAATATTTTTAAATAATTTATCTAGGTGACCAATTTTAGGTAGAAAATTAAAATTTTTGGTTAGTAGCCTTTTTTGGTCATATTTATCATCTAGTAATTTTATCATAATTTTTGGATCGATGGTTTAATTTTTCCCTATTTATCTTAATATTGTGGTTATTTAATCAATAATTTGTTAGAGGTCAAAACCTTTTTGGGAAATTCGGATTTTTTTTGATACTTACTGTTATTTTGATGTCACCAAATTGTCATAATTTTTCTAAGGTCATGCCTAGTCAGAAAAGTGTACTTGGTGTTCAAAAGCATAGGTGGTCAGATTTTGTAGAAAATATAATAAATACCAAATAAAGTAGAAAACTTATACTCTTCTAGATTTATTCTTAGAACATCATGATAGACCCCCAATAATAATTTTAGGTCATTTGGATGATTATTTGGAAGGTCAACATTCTTGCACATCATATAGTCCATTATGTATGCACATGACAAAACCGTAGAATTAGGGAAACATGTGAACCTTAGTATGGGGTATTTGATGTACCTGGTCTGGTTGAGAATGAATATGGTCACCAATGGAAGGCAGATTGTGAGAGCCTAGTTGACTAGGGGCAAGGTTGTGCTCGGGATCGACGATGGATTGTCTTTCCCTCGAGAAAGAGTTTAAATACACTTAGGGTTAGATCAAGTGTAAGATCAGTAGAGTCGGGATATGGGTATATACAAACAATAATAAGTATTTTGCGAAAGGGAGCTTTGGGCTTCAACCCATCGTAGTTCTTAGTGCCCTCGAGAGCCCTTCAGAGGGAATGTCCTGGGCAGTCCAAGGTTAACCTTAAACCGTAAGACTAAAATGATTAAAGAGCAACTGTAATTCTAAGTACTTCACTTTGAATCACCTCGTACTCACGGGAGGCTAGTTTGGTTTAGACTCACGAGCAGTAGGCTCGGCGGTAGTAGGTGTGGACTGGTTAGTCCGGGAAGCCAGTGGCTCGGAAGGTTGTTGTGATGGACATATTAGTTCGGGGAGCCGATGGCTTAGAGATTTATATCTATCATAATTGCATGTGCATAAAGGTGGTGGGTCTTCGGTATTAGACTGTCGATCACATCGACGTCGGTACATTGACTCGGCAAGTGTGGTTCTCACTTAGCTAAGGAAAAGTCTAGCGGTTTTGTCAGCATTAGTACGTGGTGACTCTGGTGTGTCCTTCTGATGCGTACGTAACGGCTAGGCCTAGTAGTGCGGATACCCATCTAGGAGTGGTGTAACGCCCCAAAACTCGAATATGTATGGGTAGTCTTTTTAATGACTTTTAGAGCACTTGAAGTTACACGTCCTGTGACACGGGCGTGTCCAGGGCGGACACGGGCGTGTCCTAAGTCGTGTCTTGCTCATTGTTTGTCGGGCTGTGTCGAGTGAGCAACAAGGCATGGGACAGGGGCGTGTCCAAAGCCGTGTCGAGCTCTGTGTTTGTCGGGTAGTGTCAAGTGAGCAACACGGCCTGGGACACGGGCGTGTCCAAAGCAGTGTCCTATTCTGGCTTGACAGTTTTAGAGTCGTTTGAGGCACGCGGCCTATGACACGGGCGTGTCTAGGGTTGACACGGGCGTGTCCAGGGTTGACACATGCATGTTAGGGGTCATGTCCTATTCTGAAATCGACGATTTCTCTTATGATTATGAGACACGGCATGTGACATAGGCATGTTACAAGCCATGTACAAACCCAGGAAGATGATTTTAAAGGCGAATCAGGGCCTTTCGTTTCATGTAAGTAGGATCCGACGACCCATAATCCTCTCTGGTTGTATAAGGTTGGGAAATGAGGGTTCAAACCTCATTTCCTTTGGACCTTTCTCTTTCTAAGAGGTAGAGAGAGTGGAGAGCAAAGGGAGAAGAAGTATGAGGAATCCCGCAATTGTTGGAGCTTTGGAGCTCCGAATCGCGAGCCGAGCCAAGATCTGCGGAGTCAAGTCCATTGCGGTGGTTTTCATCTGGCTAGTTTTCTATGGCGCCGAAGCGAACCTGTAGGGTAATAATTCTCTACTTGGACATATGAAGTCCTCTTCCTTTTGCATATGAAACCCTCTCCCACGAGTGGCTGGTGAGCGTGAGATATTCCTTCGGGTAGATATGGTTTATCCCCGTAATCTTGCATATAGAGTCCGGAATCGAAGTACGGGCATATGCATGGTGTGTGAAACATATCCGGACATGTTCGTCTCGATCGGTGATGTTTTCATTATGCATATACTGCCGGAGAAGACTCCGTGCTATTTTTTTTCTGGTTTCTACGCGGTAGATTGCAGTAGGGAGCCTTGGGGACTAACCCCAAGGAGCACCCAGAAAACTTGGCAGAAACGTATTTCATCCAGGTACCGTGCGACGTTAGTAATACTGCCGACGCTAGCTCTGTTATTGCGAGGCCTGTCTCTTTGAGACCAAGGGGCCAGTGTTGTGTGGCAGTGTGCTCTAGGAGCCCAGTTTATTTGGTCAGCGAGCCAACCTTATGCATAGCCGGGTTATGTACTATTGTATGATCGATACTTCGGGATTCAGGGAATCTTGACCCGCGCCGATGGCTTAAATTGACATAACGATGTCAGCAATGGGTTGAGTGGAACAGTACCCGCTCTATGTGGTTCGGTTAAAGAGACCAAATGTACGTGACACTTAGCGATGGCATAGAGGTCATGTATTAGGCTTCGGCCACAAAGACTAAAATGCATGGGGTATGTGTCTGTGTGTGCCTACGCATGTGGTGAAGTGTCCTTAAATTGAACTTTCACTATCATGTTGATGATACTAATGAAATGTAGGGAAGGAGCACCGCCGCCCCAATTAAGGGGTGGGTTTGTTATAATTTCGTCAGCTTTAGCTGACTGTTTCCTTGTTTTACCACCATTCAGTGGATTGTTTGTATGCAGGAATAGGTGAGCCTAATGGCAAGTAGCGGGCTGAAGTATTTGATGCTGTGCTGGCCCTTGAAGGCCAAAGTGAAATGTTTACTTTACTATATTCATGTGTGGCCGGCCTGCGTGCCGAAGTATGGAAAACATGTATTGTTTAAGTAAACACTTGTAAGGCCCTAAGGCCGAGATTTTGGTGTATTTTGCTGTCATTCCTACTTTGGGTTCTTATAACTATATTAAAAGCTTTCGCTAGAATGCTCTGAGTTAGGATGAGTATTCCTATGCTATTAATTTGGTATTCTTATGTAATTCCACTATATGTCTGAGGAATATGGGGTGGTGCCCTGACCGGACCTTCTGATATATTCCATGTGATGGATGTGGGTGTTACAATTTGGCATCAGACTAAGGCATCGGTCTTGCTTATTTGAATTTGTGGATGAATTCTTTTAAGGGGTGGTGAGCACATGTTTGTGCGTCATCGTTATAACATGAAAAGAACCCATGAATGTCCACTTAGCAATGAAAATACACTTGTTTGAGGAACCTGAGTTTTCCAAGGATTGCCTTTTGGCAATTTGTGTGTCACTGAATTCAGCATTTTTACAACTATGGGTGACTCGGAGCGGTGAGCGGCAGTTGAAACAACAACATTTCATAGAGAGTAGTGCACCTAATGACGTGCCTACAACCCCTCCTTCTATAGAAACCATTCGGATGGTGGTTGAAGCGGTGTTCGCTATGTTCAATGCCCAACATGGAGGGCATGTACAGCCCCCTATCCCTGGGATGGCTGCAGTGCCGATTGGCGCGCTGGAGCAAAGGTAATGTTGTAGAACATCAGAGCAGTAGTTGAATATGCTTTTGACTTAGGGAACGCACTCAGTGGATGAGCATTTGCATGCATTTGTCTTGACAAGGAGATACCTAGGGTTTGAGATGGAGAATGAACATACCACACTTAATAGATTTTACAATGGTCTGCATGATGATTTACGACTGCTGTTGGTATTCCCAAAGCTACTTGGATTCTGAGCGTTGGTGGAGTCGGCTAGATCTTTGGAAGAAGATTTGGCAAAAGTCAACCAGACGTCAGAGTTCAGGGTACCAAACTCTGCAGGATCAGCAAAGTATGAACACCGCAGGAAGGGGAATAAGAGATCTAGAACACTTACTAGTCGAGCTCCATATACTTGCTATACTTGCGGCAAGTTAGGACACTTAGCCCGAGATCTTCGTGGTGATGCCCCAAAGACATAGAAAGCTAAGTCGGGAGCCGTTGCAGGGCGACTTCCACTTACTTGTTATACATATGACAAGATAGGTCATATTACAAGAGATTGTTGGAGTGGTACTCTGGTGGAAAAGGGGGTAGGTTCTGGAGCAACAGTTGGGTAAGACCCAATTATATGCTATACTTGCGATGAGCCGGGTCATATGGCTCGAGACTGTTGGAGCGGCAAATCAGAGCGGAAGTCAGGGGAAACTTATGCTAAAAAGGGAAAGGCAATAGAGTCAACCGCATCCCATCGAGCTCCAGCCCAACCGAGAGTCTATAACATTGGCCAGTAGGAGGCCATCAAGCAAGGAGACATGGTGTCAGGTATGCGCTAGAGTTTAGCATTAGTGTTTTCCATACCTTACGTATTATGCTTTGGTTGTATGATTGCTATGTTTTACAGTTCGTTATGATTTTGGACGTTCCGACCCGAGAGCTGTTCAATATAGGGGCTTCACACTCCTTCCTATCTGAGATCTTTGTGTCTCATAACGGAGTACCTACTTCAGTGGAGAAAGATAAGTTGGATGCATTATTACCGAACGGTTGTTCGATGTTCGCGAAAAGAGTTTGTTGCTTGAGAGTGGAAGCGTCTATTCTGCCTAGTGGAGTTTGACATAATCTGTGGCATGGACTAACTCTCGGAGTAGCGTGCTTATATTTTTTTACAACTCAAAGGAGTCGCACTAGGACTGAACACCTGGCGCAAGGCTAAGTTAAAAGTACGTTAGTGTGTGGAATTGTTCTCCACCCCGTTAGAGTCTAAGAACCCCAAGCCTAATTTGCTTTGTATTCCGATGGTGTCAGAGTTTGCCGACCTGTTCCCTGAAGATCTCCCTGGAGCTCAAATTCAAAAGGAGATCCATTTCACCATTGAGTTGGTGCCAGGTGCCAAACCAATGTCGCGGTATCCTTACCACTTAGAACAGGGAAATGGAAGAGTTGAACGCATAACTTCAGGAATTGATATAGCAGGGGTTATGTGCGTCCAAGTTCGTCGCCTTGGAGCGCGCCAGTTCTCTTTGTTAAGAATAAATATGGAACCTTATGACTATGCATTGATTACCAGGAGTTGAATAAGCTAACAAAAAGAATAAATATTTGATCCCAAGGATTGATGATCTGTTCGACCAGCTGGTGGGGTCGACTTTGTACCCAAAGTTGGATTTGAAATTCGGATACTATCAGCTACGAATAAGGGAAAGTGACATTCCCAAGATGGCTTTCAGCACACATTAAGGGCATTATGAGTTCACTGCCATGCCATTTGGGCTGACGAATGCGCCATCCGTGTTTATGGATTTGATGAATAGAACATTCAGAGAATACTTGGACTAGTTCGTGATAGTCTTTATCGACGATATACTGGTATACTCGTAGTGCGAGGATGATCATTTCAAATACATGCATAGGGTGTTGGAGACATTGAGGAGGAACCAACTGTATGCCAAGTTATCCAAATGCGAATTTGGGTTGTCCTTGGTAGCGTTCCTTGGTCAAGTCGTTTGTGGAGAAGGTATTACGGTAGATACGACAAAGATAGTTGCTATACAGGAGTGGCTTGTATTGTGTACGGTGGCGGAAGTCCGGAGTTTTCTGGGGCTTGCCGGCTATTATAGGCGCTTCGTAGAGAACTTCTCACGGATAACATTACCCCTCACTACTCTGACAAGCACGAATCGGAAGTTCGTTTGGTCGCCTGAATGCGCACAAGCTTTCGAAGTACTAAAGTGTCGTTTGACCACGGTAGCTGTGTTATGTTCGACTTGTGGTTCTTAAGGATTTAAGGTTTACATTGACGCCTCTGGGAGTGGGTTAGGCTATGTTCTGCTTCATCACAGGTCGGTGATAGCCTATGGATCACGTCAGTTAAAAGTGCATGAGAGGAACTACCCGGTCCATGACTTGGAGTTGGCGGCCGTGGTATTCGCTCTCAAACTTTAGAGGCATTACCTGTATGGAGTAAAGGTCGACATATATTCAGATCACAAGAGTCTAAAGTATCTGATTGATTAGAAGGACATTAACATGCGCCAACGTAGGTGGATGGAGTTCTTTGGGGACTACACCTACAAGATTCATTATATTCCCAGGAAGGGGATTGTTGTGGCAGATGCTCTGAGCCGTAAAACTCATGCACAGGCCAACTGGTTGTAGATGCATGACAAGTGGCTCATTCATGATTTGGAGGCTTTGGAGATTTAGTGTGTTGACAAGGGATCTAGTGCTAATGCATGTTTGAGTTGGACAGAGGTTCAATACAACCTCGCTGACAGGATTCGACAGGCCTTGAAGTTGGACGTAAGCTTGAAACATCATTTGGCAGAGTCCGTGGATGGGTCAGATGACCAGTTCTTTGTTGACAATGGCCTTGTATGGAAAGGTGGACGGTTGTGCTTCCCTAACATTGGGTCTATAACATTGGCCAGCAGGAGGCCATCAAGCAAGGAGACATGGTGTCAGGTATGCGCTAGAGTTTAGCATTAGTGTTTTCCATACCTTACGTATTATGCTTTGGTTGTATGATTGCTATGTTTTACGGTTCGTTATGATTTTGGACGTTCCGGCCCGAGAGCTGTTCAATATAGGGGCTTCACACTCCTTCCTATCTGAGATCTTCGTGTCTCATAATGGAGTACCTACTTCAGTGGCGAAAGATAAGTTGGATACATTGTTACCGAACGGTTGTTCGATGTTCGCGAAAAGAGTTTGTTGCTTGAGAGTGCAAGCGTCTATTCTGCCTAGTGGAGTTTGACGTAATCTGTGGTATGGACTAACTCTCGGAGTAGCGTGCTTATATTTTTTTACAACTCAAAGGAGTCGCACTAGGACTGAACACCTGGCACAAGGCTTTGTTAAAAGTACGTTAGTGTGTGGAGTTGTTCTCCACCCCGTTAGAGTCTAAGAACCCCAAACCTAATTTGGTTTGTATTCCGATGGTGTCAGAGTTTGCTGACCTGTTCCCTGAAGATCTCCCTGGAGCTCCACTTCAAAAGGAGATCCATTTCACCATTGAGTTGGTGCAAGGTGCCAAACCAATGTCTCGGTCTCCTTACCACTTAGAATGAGGGAAATGGAAGAGTTGAACGCATAACTTCAGGAATTGATATAGCAGGGGTTATGTGCGTCCAAGTTCGTCGCCTTGGAGCGTGTCGGTTGTCTTTGTTAAGAATAAATATGGAACCTTACGACTATGAATTGATTACCAGGAGTTGAATAAGCTAACAAAAAAGAATAAGTATTTGATCCCAAGGATTGATGATCTGTTCGACCAGCTGGTGGCGTCGACTTTGTACCCAAAGTTGGATTTGAAATCTGGATACTATGAGCTACGAATAAGGGAAAGTAACATTCCCAAGATGGCTTTCAGCACACATTATGGGCATTATGAGTTCACTGCCATGCCGTTTGGGCTAACGAATGCGCCATCCGTGTTTATGGATTTGATGAATAGAACATTCAGAGAATACTTGGACTAGTTCGTGATAGTCTTTATCGACGATATACTGTTGTACTCGTAGTGAGAGGACGATCATTTAAAGCACCTGCATATGGTGTTGGAGACATTGAGGAGGAACCAACTGTATGCCAAGTTCTCCAAATGCAAATTTGGGTTGTCCTCGGTAGCATTCATTGGTCAAGTGGTTTGTGGAGAAGGTATTGCGGTAGATACGACAAAGATAGTTGTTATACAGGAGTGGCTTGTATTGTGTACGGTGGCGGAAGTCCGAAGTTTTCTGGGGCTTGCCGGCTATTACAGGCGCTTCGCAGAGAACTTCTCACGGATAACATTGCCCCTCATTACTCTGACAAGCACGAATGGGAAATTCGTTTGGTCGCCTGAATGCGCACAAGCTTTCGAAGAACTAAAGTGTCGTTTGACCACGGTACCTGTGTTATGTTCGACTTGTGGTTCTGAATGCTTTAAGGTTTACACTGACGCCTCTAGGAGTGGGTTAGGTTGTGTTCTGCTTCAGCACAGGTCGGTGATAGCCTATGGATCACGTCAGTTAAAAGTGCATGAGAGGAACTACCCGGTCCATGACTTGGAGTTGGCGGCCGTGGTATTCGCTCTCAAGCTTTAGAGGCATTACCTGTATGGAGTAAAGATCGACATTTATTCAGATCACAAGCGTCTGAAGTATCTGATTGATCAAAAGGACCTTAACATGTGCCAACGTAGGTGGATGGAGTTCTTTGGTGACTACACCTACAAGATTCATTATATTCCCAGGAAGGGGAATGTTGTGGCGGATGCTTTGAGCTGTAAAACTTCTGCACAGGCCAACTGGTTGCAGATGCATGATGAGTGGCTCATTCATGATTTGGAGGCTTTGGAGATTTAGTGTGTTGACAAGGGATCTAGTGTTAATGCATGTTTGAGTTGGACAGAGGTTCAATATGACCTCGCTGACAGGATTAGACAAGCCTTGGAGTTGGATGTAAGCTTGAAACGTAATTTGGCAGAGTTCGTGGATGGGTCGGATGACCAGTTCTTTGTTGATGATGGCCTTGTATGGAAAGGTGGATGGTTGTGCTTCCGTAACATTGGAAAATTACGAGAAGAATTGATATACAAGGTGCATTTTACCAAGTACTCAATTCACCCTGGGAGCACAAAGATGTTCAGAGACTTGAAGAGGATATTCTGGTGGCTAGGTATGACGAAAGACATAGCGCTATGAATGGCGAAGTGTCAGACTTGTGCCTTGTTGAAGGCTGAATGCCAGAAGCCAGATGGATTTCGAAAGTCTCTGCCTATACCGGAGTGGAAGTTTGATGACATCTCTATGGATTTCATGCATGGTTTTTCGAGATCGCACAAGGGGAACGACGTCATTTGGGTGGTCGTTGATTGTTTAATGAAGGTGTCATATTTTATACCAAATAGGAAGGATGATTCAGTGGAGAGGTTGGAAAAGCTTTATGTGGATAGCATAGTCTGTTTGCATAGTGTACCCCGGAGTATCATTAGTGACCGTGATGGCCGGTTCACATCTAACGATTGGAGGCTCATTCATCAGTTGTTGGGTACCAGGCTGAACTTAAACACAACTTTTCACCCGCAGACAAATCGGTATACTAAAAGGGTGAACAGGACGATGGAAGACATTCTTCGTATGTGTGTATTGGATTTTGGTAAAAGGGGGGAGGACAATCTTTACATGATTGAGTTTGCATATAATAATAGCTACCAAGCCAGTATTCGGGTGGCGCCTTTTGAGGCTCTATATAGGAGGTGTCGTACACTTTTGGCTTGGGTAGAAACGGGTGAGTCAAAGCTTTATAAGCGAAGAGAGGTTGATGATGCTACGTCAACGATATGGTTGATTCGAGAACGGCTACTGATTGCCCAAGATAGACAGGCCAAGTACTACAACGCCAAGCATCAGAACGTGGAGTTTGCAGTGGGCGACTGGGTATACCTCAAGATAAAGTCATTTAAAGACGTATCAAGGATTTGACGCTTAAATAAACTTAGTACGAGGTATGTTGGGACTTTTGAGATCTTGGAGCGAGTTGGTGGAGCCGCCTATCGGTTGGATCTTTCGGTAAAATAGAGTAGAATGAATGATGTATTTCAAATTTTGGTCCTACGCAAAGCCGTGAAATAACCATTGCAAGTAGTTGTTGCGGATCAAGTGTCGGTCAATAGTGGGCTAACAACAAAAGTTAGACCCATTCGGATCGAGGATATGAAAGTTATATAATTGCGGAACAAAGCTATCTGGATGGTCAAAGTCCGATGGGACAATTGCGGTTGTGAGGAGCATGTGTGAGAGCAAGAGTAGACCATGCTTGAGGTGTACCTCGAGCATTTCTACTCTGGTACCATTTAATTTTGTGAACCTTTTCGTTCTCTAATTTCGGGACGAAATTAAATTAAGGGGTGGAGAATTGTAACGCCCCAAAACTCTAATATGTATGGGTAGGGTTTTTAAGGACTTTTAGAGCCCTTGAAGTTTCACGGCCTGTGACACAGGCATGTCGAGGGCGGACACTGGCATGTCCAAAGCCGTGTCCTACTCTGTGTTTATCGGGCTGTGTCGAGTGAGCAAAACATCCTGGGACACGGGCGTGTCCAAAGCCGTGTCCTGCTCTGTGTTTACCGGGCTATGTCGAGTGAGCAACATGGCCTGGGACACGGGCATGTCCAAAGCCGTGTCCTGTTCGGGATTGACGGTTTTAGCGTCATTTGAGTCACACGGCCTATGACACGGGCGTGTCCAGGGTTGACACAAGCGTGTCAGGGACCGTGTCCTGTTCTAAGATCGACGATTTATCTTATGATTGTGAGACATGGCCTGTGATACGGGCGTGTCACATGCCATGTAGGACCCCGGAAGATGATTTTAAAGACAAATCAGTGCCTTTCATTTCATGTAAGTAGGATCTGAAGGCCCGGAATACTCCCTGGTGGTATAAGGTCTGGAAATGAGGGTTTAAACCTCATTTCATTTGGCCCTTTCTCTTTCTAAGAGGTAGAGAGGGGGTGAGCAAAGGGAGTTGTAGGAGGAATCCTGCCATTTTTGGAGCTTCGGAGCTCCGAATCGCGAGCTGAGCCCAGATCGGCGGAGGCAAGTCCGTTGCGGTGGTTTTCATCCGGCTAGTTTTCCATGGCACCGAAGTGAACCTCTAGAGTAACGATTCTCTACTTGGACATGTGAAGTCCTCTTCCTTTTGCATAAGAAACTATCTCCCGTGAGTCCGCGGTGAGCGCGAGATATTCCTTTGGGTAGATATGGTTTATCCCCATAATCTTGCATATATAGTCCGGAATCGAAGTATGGGCATAAGCATGGTGTGTGAAGCCTATCCAGACATGTTAGTCTGGATCAGTGATGTTTTCATTATGCATGTATTGCCGGAGAAGCCTCCGTGTCATTTTGTTTTTCGGGTTTCTATGCGGTAGATTGCAGCAGGGAGCCTTGGGGACTAACCCCAAGGAGCACCCGAAAAACTGGGCAGAAACATATTTCTTCCAGGTAACGTACGTCATTAGTAATACCGCCGACGGTAGCTCTGTTATTGCGAGGTCTGTCTCTTTGAGACCTGGGGGCCAGTGTTGTGAGGATGTGTGCTCTGGGAGCCCAGTTTGTTTCATATGCGAGCCAACCTTGTGCATAACCGGGTTATGTACTATTATATGATCGATACTTTGGGATTCGGGGAAGCTTGACCGGAGCCGATGACTTAAATTGACATGGCGATCTGAGCAATGGGTTGACTGGAACCATACCCGCCCTATGTGGTTCGGTTAAAGAGACCTAATGTACGTGGAACAAACTGATGGCATAGAGGGAGGGTATTAGGCTTCGGACAGAAAGAGTAAAATGCTCATGATGTTTACCGTCCTGGGGGCGGTGGTGAAGCCTCAAAATTAACTGAATTCACCGAGAATGTGCCCTGAGTGCACGGGGTGTCTGTCTGTGTGTGCCTATGCCTGTTATGAAGTGTGCTTAAATTGTACTTTCACTATCATGTTAATTATACTAATGAAATGCAGGGAAGGAGCACAGCCGCCCCAATTAAGCGGTGGGGTCATTATAATTTGGTCAACTTTTGCTAACCGTTGCCTTGTTTTACCACCATTCGGTGGATTTTTTGTATACAGGAACAAGTGAGCCTAGTGGCAAGTAGCAGGATGAAGCAATTGATCCTGTGCTGGCCCTTGAAGTCCAAAGCGAAATGTTTGCATTACTATGTTCATGTGTGGCCGGTCTGCGTGCCGAAGTATGGAAAACATGTATTGTTTAAGTAAACACTTGTAAGGCCCTAAGGCCGAGATTTTGTTGTATTTTGTTGTCATTCCTACATTGGGTTCTTATAACTGTTTTAAAAGCTTTCGCTAGAATGCTCTGAGTTAGGATGTGTATTCTTATGCTGTTAATTTGGTATTCTTATGTAACTCCACTAACTATCCGAGGAATATGGCATGGGGCCCCGACCGGACCTTCTATTGTATTCCATGTGACGGATGTGGGTGTTACAAGTGGGGTGGCCCAACCCACTGTCTCCGTTGGCCAAAACGGAGGCTCCCAGGAGTGAAGCTAGCTTCCAAAACTGGGGAACTAAAGGTCTGTACGCATTGAGTAGTGTGCGTGTGTTGCACTTTTATGAACATATCATTAAACCAGCATATCATAGCATATCATGTCAATATTGCATTTAAACCCTTACCTCTATCGCATGAATTGGTATGAGACTTTTTATATGATAGACCTTACAAAATGACCCGTTAATCTATAAGTTTGTATGGACATTATTATAAATTAAGGTGCTTTTTAATATAGATTATTCACTTTACTATTTTTCTGCTTTGTACTTTACTTTGTTTACATTACTGCTTCATTGTTATAGTTCTTTTATACATACTCCTGCTACGGTAGTTGTCACCTGCTTGTTCCACTCTACTTTGTTGTCCTCCGCTTTCCTCCTCCCAGCACGGTGCCTAAGAGTCGCGAGGGTGAGGCGAGGATGGTAATGGATTAGTATTTTTTCTAACGGTTGGTGGACCACATCATTTTAAGGGATCGAGCAGCAGGAGCATTAGCACCGACAGGATAAGTAGGTTAGACATGAGGAGTAGTTGTTGCGCACCACCGCTATTACACGACCACAGGTCGATGATGGATATCAGTTTTCTTCCACTTAGATGTTGTGAGTTGTGTGAGAGAGATCATTTGTATTAGACATGTACTTGGCTCTAGCCCATTTTCTACTCTTTTTCATACTTTGTACTCATTGTGGACTATTGCACTTATATATATATATTGATAGTGAGCTGTGATCTCCGGACTTGTATTACTTACTTCTCCTTTGTTGATACACTGTGATGTGATCGTTTTAGCCGGCAGGATCGGCGCACTGCAGTGGTGTATATCTTGTTAGTTGGAGTCACCATATGGCGACGGTTCTGGGCGTAAAACCTGGTGGTGAAAAAAATTGGGTCTTATAGTAAGTACTTGACTTACTCTGAACTTCGTCTACAACGACCTACTTTTGATGCAGGCTACGTCTCCTGATGAACAGCAATGGACAAAGGACACTGATTCGTTCTCTCACGTTCCAATTCTATGCTCGCACAATCTAAAACGCAACTCACTGATTAAAAGTATCTAGCATCTGCCTAAATCACCTAGAGGGGGTGAATAGGTGATGTTTTTGTCTTTTTGCGGAATGGAAATTATCTAAAAATTCAGGCTCACAAACACACAGATTTATAGTGGTTCCCAGTATTGGGTACGTCCAATGTCCCGCCTTGCCTATCTACCATGAAGGGTAAGATTCAGCTACTTCACCTTTCTCAGATTTCATCAAATCTTATAACTCGGAGCAATGCTCCTACACCTCGAAGATAACACACTCCTACACCTCGATCCACACCCGGATCTACGACTCTATCCACAAACCGAATCTACAACTCTCGATCCAAAAACGAATCTACAAATCTTGATCCCCAAACGGATCTACAAATCTCATAGACAAAGCTCCTATAAAAGTTAAAACAATTTTTGCAACTATAATAAAAATTGTACTCTTCTAGATCTGAATACTTCAAGGATCTTCCTTCTGAATACCGAGAACCTTTGTGAAGAAAAGTTGAGGAAAAAATCTCGAAAAACCTTTATCTGAAAACTTAGGATCCGACATGATCAAGTGGATGTTGAAGAATATTTTAATCTTGGATCTGTCGAATCGTTTCTCCTTTTGAATCGCTAGATCGAGAGATGAACGACAGAGAAGAATGGCGATGAATACGGTGCAGCTTATCACAAATTTTGGAAAGTGCGAATGTGATTCTAATTTCTGTAATGATTCTCCTTGTGATTCGGGTTAGCGATTCATCTGAAAGGATTATTTATAGAACATCTTCTAATGATCGTAAGTCATAAAGGAAATATCCACGTGGATCAATCATGAGGAACTTAGGTTAACTTGAAATCCCGTCAGAAGATTTGAAAAGAAAATTCTGTGACTTTATTTCTTAAGAAGAAATATGTTTCTCAAGAAATCATTAGCTTTCTCGAGAAAAGACATGACTTTCTCGAGAAAAGACTTAACAAAATTTCTTTGAAGTGAAAACATGATTTCTCGAGAAGGATAGGATTTCTCGAGAAAAGTACTTAGCGCAAATTTAGAACTGGAGGCAGATTTTTCGAGAAGAATATGATTTTTCGAGAAATGAATTGCTTTCTCGAGAAATGGCCTGAACTTCTCGAGAAATTTACTTAACGAAAATTATGTGAACTTAAAGACTTATTTCTCGACAAAGAACTTGATGTCTCGACAAATATACTTGGCTTCCGGAGAAACACATTTGATTTCTCGAGAACTACTTTCCTTGCTCGAGAAATGGACTTGGTTTCTCGAGAAATCTTTAGGGCTTTTCTTGAGAAAAGACTTAAGAATATTTTCAGATAGTTTCCCGACAAGTTTTTTGGTTTCTCAAGAACAGCTTTGCTTTCTTGAGAACAACTTTGATTTCACAAGAAATGTACTTACACTTCTCGAGATACACTCTTCAATTTCTCGAGAAATGTACATAGAAATTTTTCAGAAAAATTTTCTTTTCTTCTTTGTTGAACATCAACAACCCTTACTTTCTTCTTTTGCTCTAGTTATTGAAGCCAGTGACACTGCCTCACCAAGAGTTCGGACTTGAAGTTGCAGCCCGCACCTACTCTTCTCGAACCACCCTCTTGATGTGAGTCTCAGAATCAGAAACAAACTAAGGGCCTCATCTTGGAGGTCCCACCTCTTACCCGGAAGAATCAGAGGTTCTTCCCCTCCCTAGCCCGTGCTGTGCTAGGTGACTTGGAGGAAGAAGATAAAAAGAGTTTAACAACATTTTCAAGGCACCTTATCAGTATATTTATAGGCCTCTGAGTTTGACATGCCAATAACCAAACTCAACCGACCTGAAATTACCAAAATACCCTAGGTTGGGTCTGCCAACAACCAAACACTGTTGTTCTGAAGGGTTATATGCAGACCACAAAGGGTAAAGGGTAAAATTAGCCGGGGTAAAAGAGTAAAATCCCATATTGGGGGCAAGAAAGTAAAAACACCTTTTCCTCATATGGCGAGTGAGAAAATAGTCGGCGGGCGAGACGAGCCAATCTGCTCGTCTCGCGACTCCCCCGCCTTGCGAGAGGTGTCCTGCCACAAAGGACCAGCGTGTGACGCGAGAGTCTTCTCGCCGCTCCGATGTTCCCGTCTCGTAAATCATATTTTCCCTCTTTTTAAGATATCCCCGAGTTGACCCTATGATCCCACTCGCCCCTGCTGTCCTCTCGGCCCTCTCGCCCCTAACTTAACACTCATCATCGAGTTGCCTCCGGCGAGCCCGGGTTTGTACACAATACCCGCTCTTTTCGAGATTGTCTCAAGCTCAGAAAGAAAGTCCAACCGAGGCTCGCAGGGTTGAGATTCATTTATGACAGAATCTTTTGCGGGGCCCTCCTCTGGGGCCTATAAATATGCAACACTTATCCCCATCTTGGAGATTGCCCCCTCACTCATTTCCTCATCCCTTCTATTATCAACATGTCTCATAGTCAGAGTTTTCATGAGCGACTCTAGATGGCTTGCAAGCAAAACAAGGCCAATGTGGCTGCCCTAGCCCTCGCTCTGGCTCGCACCCCAGCTTCTCTACCTTCTTCGTATTGCCTGAAGAAGGAAAAAATTGCCGGTGCTCCCTTCTCGGCCGATGCGACTACTCCCTCATCCTTGGGAGTCCCTGAAACTCCTCCCGCATCCTCTGGAGAGAGACAGGTGATTCTTATTAACCCCTCAGTCCACAACACCCTCAAGATGTCAAGGTCCTGTTTTATTATCCGCGACTCAATTTGGCAACCCACATGGCCCGACGGCTCGGCATAGTTCTAAGGTCCCTAGCCTATCACAAGCGGATACGGTTCGGTAGTCCGCCCAGCTCGGCGGAGCAGCAGCAATCAGATGCCCCAAGGATGTTCCCCCAACGGTGGATTCAATGCTCCGTTCGCCCGGTTCGCTAGGCCTTTGGATCTCCGGATTGATTCCGTTTCGGCAGAGGCAGTGTCCAGTCCGCCCAGGCCGCCGTCCTCCAGCAAGATCGCACCTAGCAGTAGTAGATGGAAGCTCCAGCCCACGAGCCCAGTCCGCCCCTTTTGCTCGGACTGGCGTGTTCTTTCATTTTGCTTCCCGTCACCGCTGCCCGGTTCTCCTGTACCCCGGGCAGTCGGTTATTTTAGCCCTGCCCGTTTGGACAGGCCCCCATCCTATAAATAGGGGGAGGTGGTGCACCCAAGGCATGCTGACTCGTGCCCAGGAGCCTACTTGTTAAAGGCTGCGGACTCGAATTTCGTGCTTTACGGACTCCAACTTGCTCAGCTCTTGCCTCTTCCTCTTTTCCTTCACTTGTAATCAAACCCTCCTTCAGTCAAAGAAAAGCCCGTCGCCAGAGAGGAATTCAGGCCGCGACGGGCAAAGTTTGTTGTTGCCATGGCTCGCAGCCCTGCTGTTCTTCTTGCTCTCGTCTGCTTAGTAGATTACTACTCGCAGTCTCTCCTTTCCCTTCTATTCCCCTGTGCTTGAACTGTTAGCTGGTGGTGCTCGACCCCCTTTGCATTTTCATGCATCAATAGTTAACACGTGACCTTCAGATTTGAGTAGTATTTGAAATATAGCGGACAGACATGTCAGACCGCCGAGCTCGCTACTCAGACCGCTCCAACTCTTCAGAGGATTCCCTTTGGGATGCAATCGAGCAAGCTCGGTTTGAGTCCGAGCAATACTGCAGGCAGACTGACCAACGTCTTGATACGATCAGCCAAGCCCTGCTTGTGTTAACCCAACGACATGCTCCTCAGGCCGCAGTAGAGCCTGCGGACTTGCCAGTCTGCCAGACCCCAGCTCGCCGCACTTTGCTTCGGTAATCTCCAGTCACTCCTCGAAATCCTGTCCAGTCTGCCGCTCCTCTGCGCCCTCAGGAGGAGTAGTTTGCCTCCTTCATGAATCTTTTCAGAGAAGCAGCCAGGGGCACTCCTGCCCGCCAGCTCCATTTTGCTGATTGCCAGTCCGCCGAGCCCGCGGACTGCCCAGCTTCAGTCCGCCCTTTTTACCTGCTGAGTTCGAGACTTCGTCTCCCTTCGTCGATCGAATCCGATGGGAGTCAGCTCCGAGGAACTTCGGGGAACCTCGCCTTCCATTCTATTCAGGGGATATTGATCCAGTTGCCCACCTCCAAGCGTTTGAAGGGGCAGTTGCACCGAGATGCCTCTCCGACGCCATCAAGTGCAAACTTTTGGTTACACTCTCGAAGGACAGGCGAGAGAGTGGTTTTATGAGCTTCCTTCGGGCACAATTTCGTTCTTCGCTGAGCTTCGCAGTGAATTATTGCTGAGGTTTGCTACCTCAAGAAAGAGAAAAGATGGACCGGCTGCTCTCTTCGAGATCAAGCAAAAGGACAACGAATCTGTTGCACGATTCGTTGATCGCTTCCAGAAGGAGATTCAGGGGGTAAGAAACGTGAACCCCGAATACTATAAGGTTGCCTTGATTCATGGCCTCTGGGAAGACCCCTTGAAATTTAAAGCAACAACAAAGGCACCAGAAACATACCAGGAGTTGATCGCCATAGTTAACCGCTTCATTGAAGGCGAGAATGCCAACCCCACGTATGTTTCATCCTTGACAGCTAAGGATAAAGGAAGGGATGCATCCAGCTCTTCTTCTCACAGCAAGCCCCCTCGCCCAAATTTCCAGCCTCCTTCTCAAAGGGGCCGGAATTTATACCACAAGAAACCCTTTCTCGGCCATCAACAGTTTCAAGATCAGAGACTGCTGTTGGCCGCCACTCCTTCCATACCGCTGCAAGCGCTTCCCATCCTCTAGCAAGCAGCCCTACCTGCTACGAGCCGGTGTGATACTAACTCCGTGGAGGAGATTACAGGTCTGGATCTTGACGAAGTCATCCAGATCTTGCAGAAAAAATTGTAAGAGAGGAAACAAGGGCCTCAGAGAGAGTGGAGGCCAAGGAACAACGCGCATTTATATCAGTTCCACAAAGAGAAGGGTCCCTTGACCAAAGATTGCAAAGCCCTTCGTCTGCTAATAGAGAAACTGCTTGCTGAGGGCAAAATTGATTTGAGCAAGAAAGACTCTTCTTCAAAGCCGTACACTGTCACAACCCGCATTTTTCTCATTAATAAATAGATCAGAGCACGAGATAACTACGAGCTGTGATGCCACGTCAAGCAGGGGATAACTGCTGACGCTCAGGCAACACTCTAATCCTTCAAATCATAAGTTAAAATGAATAGAAAACTGATTTTTAAATTAATTGGCGGTATCACTCGGCTCAGTGGATCAGATAGTCCACGGTTTGAAAACTATTTTTATACGTAGCGGAAAAATACTTCATTTATGCTTAACATCCTAAAAGAGCGCATAAGTGTCCTAAGAGGATAACTTACACTATGCAAGACCCTAGATTTCAATTTATAATATTTATAAAGAAAACAATCTTTTTACGCATTTGGAAAATAATGATTGAGCTTTTATAAAACATGCTGATCATGCAGTACATATAGTAGTTCTTTTTTATAGGTTTTAAAGTAACTGGCAACCTAGCATAAAACATTCTCAGAGAGCAAGTGAAACTACCACAAAACAGGTAAACTAGCAGCTAAGCAAAGACTTAGTATCACCAAGGAAAATCACCAACGAGCGTCAACAACCTGACACGAACTCGCTGGCGAGCATGCATGTCTGTACTACTACAAAGCTAAAGAACTACCTCAACAGGTGAGGAAAACACTGCCACAACGCAGTCCACAAGGGAACTCCTGAAATTAGCCGTTCAGCCGGCTACAGACCTAAACCTGAGGCATTCAAAAGAAGAACACCTCAGCAAGAAATAATAAAACAGGAGGCAAAGAAACATCAGATAATAATCGAATGAAAAGAGCAGAAAGAAAAAGGGTTACCAACCCTGCAAGAGAAATGCTGAAAATCTCAGCTAAAGAATCCAAAAAGGGACAAAATGTAAGTATAACAATCAGTAAAGCGAGAGAAATGCATCAAGTACTAAAACGTACCAAACTCCGCTCAAGCCTGCAGAGACAAAAAGGAAACCAATATGCATCAAATGAACAGTATGAAAGGAACTAACAGTCCTAAACTTGTAAATCGTTAGCACTGGCACAAATCCCAAACCTGTGTCGGAGACTAAGAACAGTCACAACCAAACAACCAGGTCCAGGTGTCTCAAGAGTACTAAAGGGGCCGCCACAGGGTCCACACACATAGAGTTCCAACCTCTTACAGGAACCCAAAATGTCCAAAGGAGGGAATGGTGGTGGCCACGGCTCGAACTCCCCCGGTACCATACTCCCTCAGAAACCCAGCTACCACATGCTAAGGATCCACGATTCGGCGCCAAAACTAGCCGACAACACCACTTAGAAACTACCAAGTTCTACAACCAAAACCCGCCGAATTATTTCCCCCTACCCGCCGAATTATTTCCCCCTACCCGCCGAATTATTTCCCCCTCCCCGCCGAATTATTTCCCCCTACCCGCGGAATTCAACTTAAAATAACTTCGATAACTTCCTAGTTTAGGCCGACTACAAGCCCTAACCTAGGAATATTTCTAATCTCACATATACTATTCCGGTATTCTACGACAAGGAGGATTAATAAAGCGAAATACAACCCATGGAGGCACGCAAGAGGGGAGAAATCCACTTGCCTCAAATCGTTCTTGAAAACGTCCACCCAAAATACTCCACCACGTAGATCCGTCCAAAAGGGGGCACGCGGAGACGAGATCGCGATCTCGAAGCTCTCGCCGAGAGCTTTCCAACGCCGCGATCGGATCGAGATTCCGTCCACCGGATCGGCGGTGGCGCCCGCCGGAAGGTTCGCGAACGAGAGGATCCGCACTCGCCTAATTTTGTTTCGCACAGGAGGGGGGGCTGCTGGTTCGGAGGAAGAAGAAAGGGTTTTTCTTAATCTTATATATATATATATACTTAATATAATTATAATTATAATTATATAATTATTACATAACAAAAGGGGGGCTGCTGTTGGTTCGACGGGAAAGGCAAGGGGGGGGGGGCCGCCGGGTTCTACTCTGGTATGAGGGGGAAAAAAGGGGGGAGGGGGAGGGAAGAGAAAGAAAAAAGGGGGGAGAAGAAAAGGGGGGGGGAGAAAGGGAGTTAGGATGCCTCTCTCTGTTAGGAATTTTTTTAATATGCGCAAAAAAATATACGCCGCTAATTCTTGAATTTTTTTGTGTGCATGTCATGATTTTTTGTGTGGCTGTCATAAATGCATGGATTAAACCGTCATTCGTTAAGGATTACCTAACAAATATCA
This sequence comes from Platanthera guangdongensis, assembly GCA_039583875.1. NCBI lineage: Eukaryota > Viridiplantae > Streptophyta > Magnoliopsida > Asparagales > Orchidaceae > Platanthera > Platanthera guangdongensis. Next base: position 77,522,594 of record CM077148.1, read on the forward strand.
TCCATTTCAGCATAAAAGTGGATGAAGTTCGTTAGGTGAGCATTAACAAATCACAATTTAACCCTTATGATCACGACCGTCACCACCATGCCAAACGGAGCCTAAGTTAAACACTACATGATAGCTTTGGTGTACTATTCTCAATATTTTCTACTTTTATTATTCATGGTCTTTATAGATTCCATATTTTCATATGCATAGAAGACTATTTTGATGTTTTAAGAATTTTTGGTGTTGAAAGTTGGGCAAAATCACTCTTCTCGAGTTCGAGAAAAGTGGGCTTATTGTACTCAGAGAAGAGTTGCTTGACCCAACTTTTAACATTTGGTTCCTTGCTACAACAATAAATTTTTCCTACTTCTAACTACATCAATGAGTAAATTTTGTTATCAATCACAAATTTGTGTTATGTTGTTGTCTGGATGTTTTGATTATCAATAAGGTTTCTGTTGAACCTGAAAATCAAGGTTCAAGAGGAGTTCGGATCAAAGGGATGGCTTGCATTTTCTTTTTTCTAGCTGATTTTTTAAAAAGATTTAGGCTCTGTTTGGCACGGTGGCGGCGGTCATTAACACGAGGTTGAATTGTCATCTGTTAACTGTTAACGTCCACCTAACGAACTTCGTCCACTTTTATGTTCAAATGGATAATGTTTGTTAGGTGATCCTTAACGAATGATGTTTTAACACATGCATTTATGACCGCCACCACCGTGCCAAACAAAGCCTTAATAATGGAAACTATCATTTGATTAACAAAAACAAAAGATTGGAATATTGGATAATGAAAATTGGCTTTAGGACTTCAAATTTAGAAACTAATTTAAAATGTTTGCCTAAATTTTAAAAAAAAACTATATTTGGTTTGGCGGTGGCGGGGGCATCCCGTGAGTCGAAACGTCACTTTGAAAGCGGAGGGGGAGAGGTGGGTGGTCGAAAAGGAGCGGATCAGCGCCGTTTCCACCTTGCTGTGGGTGCAAACGGAGCAAACGCCACAACCGACCATTTGTTTACCAGTCATCCGACAACAATTACTCCAAATGGAGACGGCAAAACACCGAACCAAACGAAGCTCTGGAAGTTATAACTCTTTGTTGAGATATCATTTCTTATTTAATATTATTTTTTTATTTTAAGTGTGATGACTGATGGGTGGGTTCATTGCGGAGCAATTATAAACGAAAAGCTGTCAAGTATCACTAATTCATATGTTGATTTTATTTCTTACCACTTAAGGCCCCATTTGGCACAATGGCGGTGGTCATGAACATAAGAGTTAAATTGTCATTCGTTAATGTCCATGTAAGAAACTTCATTCACTCTTATGTTCAAACGGATGATGTTTGTTCAGTGATCCTTAACGAATGACGATTTAAATCATGCGTTTACGACCGCCACCACAATGCCAAACAAAGCATGGTCGTAACAACACTCAAGCTGTAACACCCAGTTCTGCATCTCAAAACGGAGCCTGGTCGTAATCATCGGGCACCCAGTTCTGCATCTCAAAACGGAGCCTGGTCGTAATCATCGCTCCCCGACAAATGGGGGGGTGGGGGCGTGGAGTGTGCTCATGCAAGTCTAACCCCTTCAAAATCCCATCCCACCTAGGATAAGCCTAATGCAAGCAGTATGTATAATGGTTTGTCTTAAACTTTAAGTACAATGATTTTGGTAAACTTTACTTACACCCAACACTAAAAAAAATGATGAATTTCATATCAGTATAAATAACAAAGATTGACACAAATTAGGAAACACTAAACCATTTGGTGGTTGAAAGTCATGCAGAAGAAACTAGACTGCATCAAATTTGCTCGAATCTCAACCATGTAAAAGGAACAAGACGCACAATGACGACTCGAGTATTTTAAGCTTAACACCTCAAGTCGGTCTCGACAGAACAAAATAGTATCCATATATTGCATTTTAGGTACACCATGATAAAACAATTAAAGTTATTGAGTCTACCTTTGTGTATGATCCTCAAGTAATTTTCTAGTAAAATACATTTAGAGAGTGAGAGTGGCCCTTGATAAAAGACCCCCAATGAATCAAAGAAATTATCTCCATGAAGGATTGTCTATGAATTCAGTTCAGTTGGAAAGATGAAGTGGCTCTGCGGCAGAGAACTGTATGTAGAAACCAACCTTCATATTTTGATCTCAGCAATTTTTTCTTATGAAGATCTTGAATATGTGTTTGAATCTATACTCAAAAAAAGCAATGAAATCACCTCCTCACACCTCACGGACACCTGGAGCCTCTCATTGTGATCCCAAAATTCTGACTCAATGAACAGAAATTAGAGAGAACAATGCAATTATCAAGCTAAAGTCTCATACAGAATAGAAAAATGGCAGCAATGTTACAGATAATGGAATTGACAAACTTCTTCTAAGCAGTTAAGGCCTCACATTGTGGTCCTGTGGAAGAAATTAGGGCACGACTGAAGAAGAATCGTACCCTAGTTCGGGCGAGGGAGACGACTTCGGGCGAGGAATGTGGCTTCAGGAGAGAACAACGGCGATGGCAACTGCTAGGCCTTTAGGCGAGGCGGGTGTTGAGCCTTCCAGTGAGGAGGAAAGAAATGGGGAGGGCAGCGAAATCCATATGATACAGGGAGGCGGAGGCTTCGAGCAGAGGCGGAGAGCGGAGAGGTAGGACAGCGAAATCCATATGATGCAGGGAGGCGGAGGCTTCGAGCAGAGGCGGAGAGCGGAGAGGTATCGGAGTTGAAACCAAAGAGGGGATCGCCACTCCATTCGCACTCTGTGGAGATCGCCTGGTAGTAGGAAGGAGGAGATTGTCGTTCGCTTCCTTCGCCATTTTCGCGATTCTTTTATGCACAGCATGGGTATTTCCGGTAGAGGCAAACTTCGGTCCGATTCAGTCGGACTGATGATAGCAGAAACCATAGAGTTTCACAATGTTTTGATGTCAAATTACAATTGGAATCAAGTATTTCATCTGAATGCAAAATGTTTTATAATGCAAATGTTAAGCAATTTCGTTCATCCTGAATTTTCCTGTAATTTTCAGATCTGAAACAGAGACTGTGGCTATTCAAAGAAAGCTCTTGGATAATTAAACAAACTATAATCCGTGAGCTAGGAAGTAGTAATTTGAAGTGCTTCATGATTTAAAATTCATTCCAAATCTGCTGCAGCTAATCTAGTATACGAATTCTCGTGAATCTGTCGTTGATTTAACTCCGTACCTCTGTTTCACTTCCACATCTCAGGAATGTTCAATGCATACTAGCTAAATAGAAAATTTATTTCAAAACAATTATTCGAGATCGGAGCAAGCAGACTATGAAAATTGTGTATAACAGCTAGCAGATTGTCGAGTCCAATGAAAATTGTATATTCTTCCATGAACTTGACTGCAAAGTATTTGAACAGAGCTTCATCAAAATCCCTACCGCCCGGAGATCGATCATAAGAATGCGCCAAAATCTTCAGCTGTCCCTTCCTGAATCCAGCAATACAGACCTGCATACTTGCATGACCGACATCAATGAATGCCACGTTGAGGTGATCACTCTCGGGCAAATCACAAGCGCCGCAAGCACGATCATTCGGGTTCTTCTTTCTTGTTGCTGCTACTAATCAAAACTAGAGACGACGGACACTATGAATGCCAGAGAGAAACTCGAGGCTCTTGAGTTGGTGCAGAGAGTGGGTAGCGAGCAGTGCGAGAGAGGGCACGCGACGGGCTGTTGAGGTGCGGGAGATGAATGTCGTGGAAGACGCCAATTACCCTTTGAAAATTCAACAAAATGGTAGAAGGAACTGCTCTCTGCATATAAAACATAAACTGTTAAGATATATAAAAAGGAAAAATAACCTGAGAGACCTTGCATACTTCTGATTTCTGAAGGCCAGCCTATATATAATAACTAATAATAATAATTGACATAAAATCAATTTATTATGCAAAGAATGGCAATCTCCTAATCAAACATGCTCAGGAATTGTATTTGGTTGTGCATCAAAGTGGAATAAATCAAAATCATTAACCGTTAAACTCCTTAATTTTCTTTTATTCTCAAACTTGGAGCTACTACTAGCAGCTGCAAATTTATTGATCCATGAAGTACTGAAAGGCCCATAATCATTTGGCTGCCATAATCCATCATTTCCATACAGTAAAGTTAAAGATTCCATAACTATGTTGAACACAGGAGCTTTTGTGATCTAAAACTAAGCAGAACACAAAAGTTTTGGGTGCTTCGATTGTAATCATCCTTGACCGTGCTATTATAATTCAAAGGGCATATATTCCTCTTCTAAGCATAGTAGAAATGCATAATGAGAAAGTTATTTTTGTGCAATCCAACCTAAAGTGAGAGAAATCAAATTTTGCATTCCTGTTGTAAATAAATTTCCCATTATATTCTCAATTAACATGAAAAAAAATGAAGCGATCAAAAATCTGATACTAAAGTTCCCTTCCAAAGATTAACCCAAACCAGAAGAGAGCAATGAGGAGGTAACAGGCAATACAAGACATCCATGGCACGCAAAGCAGGTTTCTGAAGCCAAAACTCCATCTCCCTCCAAGACCGGGTACTTCCTCCTCATTTTGCAGAAAAAGAGAACAACGGGTAGGGAGAAGTAGAGAAGAGGTGGCGCTCACCGTGAGAAGAAGAAAAGGAGGGCTCGGTCCCTTGCCGTGAGGGAGAGTCTCCTCACGGGTGGATCTTCCCAAAACTCAGTTCAGGAGGAAGATCTTGAGCGAGTAGCAGAGGTTAAATGGAAGAGCGCCGGATTCATCGTCACTTATCACCAAATCACCAAAGCTGAAGGTGCGGGGTGCCGGAGTGAGTGTGGGTGGGCGAGTCTGGGCGGCCGCCCACACTCGTCCTACTGTAGGTCCGCCCCTGGTGCTTCCGTCCGAGAGAGAGGAGATCGGGAAGCTCGGGCAACGGTCGGTGTGGGGGACCTGCGGGAATGAGAAATCGCGACCTGCGGGAATGAGAACTGCGCTAATGGGGGAGAAATCGCGACCTGCGGGAAAGAAATCGCGAAAGCTATCGGGGGTAAAGTGGGAATCACGGAAATTCAGTCCGATTAAGTCGACCAAAGTGAGGCCCGACCGGGGGGGGGGGGGGGGGGGGGGGGGGCTGAATCGGTGAGAATCATTCTCACCGATTCCCTCTCCCCCTTTTCTCTATTTTTTTTTATAAATAAACTTAAGAATAATAATAATAATATTAATAATAATATAAAACAAAAGGGGGGGGGGGGCTGATTCGGTGAGAATGGTAAACCATTCTCACCGATTCCCTCTCCCCCTTAAACATTTCATTTTTTTATATACTTTATATATATATAATAATAATATTTATAATTATTAAAAAAAATGATATAACATTATATCGTTACGGAGGGCCAAACGCGCGCCGAATCGAACGAAATTCGCACCGTAGGCGAATGACGACGCTACGAATCCAACGGCGAAGTCGAAATCGAATTCCGACGCACCGTTTTCGAGATAATAATTTCTAAAGTTAACGGCGTACGCGAAAACATACAAACTTCAATCGTGCGCCGAGGCTCCAAAAATGCTCGGAACGCGACGAAACTTGACGAGCAAATCTAAAATTAGCCGATCTAATTTCCTAATGAAAAATTTTCCACTCCCGACGCAAATCCCAAAATTTGGCCGGTCAAACCTAACGAACGCAAAACGCGCTAACGACAAAGTCGGTAACAAAATCCGACGAACAAAACTCGGGCAAATTTCTCCCGAAGCCAAAACACAAGCATTCCCCAAGAGGCTCCACTGAGTCACCAAACAGACTCCGGCTCGCTAGGGAATCTTGCTACCAGGCATCACCAAGCCACGCAGGGAACCTAAAGAGCTAAGAGCACGCTCTAACAACGTCACATGACCAACACGTGCTAACATAACGCTCTGACGTCATAATACGTCAAATAAGAAATTAAATAAATCACTGGAAAATCGGGGGCGTTACAGTCACTCCCCCTAAAAGAAAGTTTCGTCCTGAAACTTTACGCATAAAACACTTCTACCATAGAAGGAAAAGAATAACCAAGGGTTATCGAATGCTTACCGAGCACAGCTAGGAGAACAAATGAGGATGCGCCTCCCTCATAGCTGACTCCAACTCCCAAGTCGCGCTCTCCACGTCTTGGTTTCTCCACAGAATCTTTACCATCGGTATTGTCTTTCTCCGCAACACTCGATCTTGCCCATCCAATACACGAATAGTATCTTCCACGTAGGAAAGGTTAGGCTCCAACTGGGGCACTGCATCCAGAACTTGTTTGTCACTTAGCACGCACCTCCGCAGTTGGCTCACGTGAAAAACATTGTGCACGTCAGGAAAATTTGCGGGCAATTTCAACTTGTAGGCTGACACACCAATCCGCTCCACAATTTCAAATGGTCCCACATACCTTGGGTCCAACTTATGGTTCTTACCGAACCACTTCACTCCAACCATCGGGGAAACCTTAAGGAATACCATGTCCCCCACAGAAAATTCTAAAACGGACCTACGCCGATTGGCGTTCTTCTCGTATCGCTCTTGAGCTATCTGAAGCTTCTCTCGAATAAGATTTACAGAGACTTCCATTTCTTCTAAGGCATCTGGACCTAACATCGGCCTCTCACCAACCTCAGCCCAAAATAGAGGAGTTCTACATCGTCTTCCATATAGCGCTTCGAAAGGAGCCATTTGCAGACTCTCTTGATAACTGTTATTGTATGCGAACTCCATCAACCTCAAGCGTTCATCCCACGCTCCTCCGTGGTCTAATATATAACAACGGATCATATCTTCCACAATCTGATTAACACGCTCCGTTTGACCATTGGTCTGTGGATGATATGCGGTAGAATATCTCAAGTCAGTTCCCAATCCTTCTTGAAGGCTCTTCCAGAAACGAGACGTAAACCTGGAGTCTCGATCTGATACTATACTTACGGGTACTCCATGTAACCTGATAACTTCATTCAAATATAGTTCCACTATCTTTTTCATCGAGTAACCAATCTGAAAGGGTACGAAGTGCACACACTTTGTTAATCTGTCAACAATCATCCAAACAGAGTCATGCCCTCGGGGAGATCTCGGCAAACCAGTAATGAAATCCATCGAGATACTCTCCCACTTCCAAGTTGAAATCTCTAAAGGCGCTAACTTTCCACCAGGCCTTCCATGATCAGCCTTAACTCTTTTGCACGTAAAACATTCTGACACAAACCTTGCAATGTCACCCTTCATCCCAATCCACCAGGCAATATGTTTCAAGTCCTTATACATTTTTGTAGACCCTGGATGGTAGGCCACACTTGAACCGTGTGCCTCACTGCACAACTTAACTCGAATATCTCGAAAATTGGGGACGCAAAATCTACCGCGGTACTTTAGAGTACCCGCGTCATCGATCGAAATGTCAGGCAGCTCTCCCTTCTCAATTCTATTATGAAGGTGCAGTAGATCAGGATCGTCCTTTTGATGAAGCCTCGTAAGAGAAATCCATGAAGGCTCAGACACTTCCAAACTGCTTGGCGAGTCACATCTACCAACTGAAATATCCATTAAAAGGAACTCTTCTACTAACAACTCAGTGGAGAGATTGAAAATTTTCCCTGTCTTCCTGCTTAAGGCGTCGGCTACCACGTTATCCTTACCCGGATGGTATAGGATCTCTACTTCATAATCAGCCACATACTCTAACCATCTACGCTGGCGCAAGTTCAACTCCTTTTGAGTGAAGACGTACTTCAAACTCTTATCATCTGTATAAATCTTGCACTGCGCGCCATACAACAAGTGTCTCCATAATTTCAATGCATAAATAACTGCTGCGAATTCCAAGTCATGCGTAGGGTAGTTCCTTTCATGAATCTTAAGCTGTCTTGACCCATACGCAGTCACTTTTCCTTCTTGCATCATCACACAACCAAGACCCACGTGGGATGCGTCCACGTAAACGAAATAGTCTAATCCTTCCGTAGGCAATGTCATTATCGGAGCAGTGCACAGTCTATTCTTTAGCTCTTGGAACGCTTCTTCGCACTTATCGCTCCACACAAATGCTGCATTCTTCTGCGTCAATTTGGTCAATGGCGCAGATAATGTAGAGAAACCCTCTACAAATATTCTAAAGTAGCCAGCCAACCCTAGGAAGCTTCTTATTTCTTTGGATGTGGCAGGTCTCGTCCATTCCATAACTGCGGCTATCTTTTCTGGGTCGATAGAGATTCCGTTCTTGTTAACCACATGTCCCAGGAAAGAAACCTGAGGCAACCAGAACTCGCATTTACTTAGCTTGGCGAACAACTTATGGTCCCTCAAGGCAGATAACACTAGACGCAAATATTGGTCATGCTCCTCAACATTGCGTGAATACACCAACACATCGTCTATAAATACGACTACAAACTTGTCCAGAAAGTCCTTGAAAACCCTGTTCATCATGTACATGAAAGCAGAAGGTGCGTTGGTCAAACCAAACGACATCACCAAAAATTCAAAATGTCCATGTCTGGAACGGAAGGCAGTCCACGGGATATCTGATTCACGGATCCTTAACTGGTGGTAGCCCGAACGAAGGTTAATCTTAGAGAACACGGCGCTGCCTCGCAGTTGATCAAACAAATCATCTATCCTCGGCAACAGATAACTATTCTTGATCGTTACCTTATTTAGCTCTCTATAATCGATGCACAACCTCATCGATCCATCTTTTTTCTTGACGAACAAAACGGGAGCACCCCAAGGCGAAGAACTCGGCCTTATAAATCCGTTCTCAAGCAACTCGTCTAACTGGATACGCAACTCCTCCAGTTCGCGTGGGGCCATCCGGTAAGGCTCCTTGGCAATAGGACGCGTACCCGGCTCCAAATCTATAACAAACTCCACGTCTCGATCAGGAGGGAGACCAGGAAGATTAGCTGGAAAGACATCAGAAAAATCACGAACCACCGGGATCTCCTCCAAACACGGCAAACTAACCTTGGTTTCTAAAACCGAAACCAAACAAGCAAAACATCCGGAATCTACAAGCTTCCGAGCACATACCGCCGATATAGTCGGAGAATCCTGGCGCGGATAACCGTAAACACTCCCGGGCTGACCATTGTCCATCCTGAAGTCCAAGCGTTTACCCTTGCATTGGATCACAGCATCATATCTGGACAACCAGTCCATGCCTAGGATCACATCGAAGTCTTCCAGATCCAACAGCTTCAAATCAGCAATCGCGAGAAAATCGCCTAGTAAAATCGGACAACTCTGAATACCCTGATCCGAAACTACAGATTCACCTGAAGGAAACTTGACACAGAACGCATCACCAACACGATCGAGATCCAAACGGTAACGCTCTACGAAGGCCCTAGCCACAAATGAGTGGGTAGCGCCGGAATCGAACAGAACACGCGCCCAGCGGTTCTTTACCTTAAATCGTCCTATAAAATTGCACACACGACTAAGGAAGCGAACGCTCAAAACTATAACTATGAGCTAAACATTAAAACTAGGGGAGAATCTAACCTGATACCACTTGCGTGGACGCCTGAGCTTCCTCCATAGAGACCACGTTCAACTTTTCTTTTCCCTTGTCCACTCGCTGCGGCGGCGGCAAAGCCTGAAGAGGAACTGGCTGCAGAGTAAGCTGAGCTTGCGGGCACTGATACTTGAGATGACCCTCTTGACCGCACAAGAAACAACTTCTCGCCTTCTTCCAGCAATGGGCAGCATCGTGCCCCGGCTTCTTGCATACAGAACAAAACAAGTCTTTCTTTGGGATACCTTGGATCGCATGAATCTGCTCTTTCTTATGAGCTCCTAATCTTTGATAGCACCTTTCCAATGGATGGCCCAGTCGGCCACAGAAACTGCATACCTCTTTGTTTCTCTTCCTCGGAGCAGCGTCAGGGACCTGAGTACTCTTACCCTCATCAGACTTTCTTTTATCTTTTCTCAGTTGTTGACCTCGATTCTTGGCGTTATCAATTGCCTCTACCTTTAAGGCAGCTTCCACCATAGCAGCATAACTTGATGTCGCATAGGCACTTGCTAATTGCTGGACGACACTCGTTAGCCCAGCCAGAAATCGCTTGCTTCTATTTTCATCGGAACTCACCAAGTCTGGGGCAAATCGGCTTAGCTTACTAAACTCGATTTCGTACTCACTAACCGTGAGCTGCCTCGCCTTTAAGTGCAGGAAATTATTCATCAGACGGTCCCTCTCGACCGATGGCAGAAACTTGCTCAGAAGTAGCTCCTTAAAGGACTCCCAGGAACACCCGTCCTTCAGACATTCTTTCTCCCTCAGCCACCAGCCCTTTGCCAACCCTTTGAGCTGATATGCGGCTAACATCACTTTCTGATTATCAGTGATCCCGGAGTATGAGAACATCTCCTCGATTGATATCATCCAATCGTCTAAGACCGTGTAATCTGCCTTGCCATCATACGTCGGAGGCCTAAGTCACTGAAACTGAGAAATAAAGGTCATCTCTGGTGGCACCACGACCGGAGGCACCAGAGGAGCGGGGGGAACAGGGACAGCTTGACCCACAACAGGGTCCTGAACTCTCGGAATTTGCCCTGCCACAACTGCTAACAAGGACTGGACCTGAGACTGCAAATCCACTACTTGCTTTGACAAGACTTCATTGCTTTGTCGCAGACCTTCTATCATTGCACTGCTCTGCGCACCTGAAGATTCTCCCTCCGATTGGGGAGTCAACCTTGTCGAAGGACGCCTCGACATTCTAATGGAACAATAAAACACTAATCAGACACCTAGCCCACCCACTAGAACCAAACAACATAGTACAAACAATACATACTTAAGTACTTGCTCATGCTGCTAACTTGCTCTGGGATTTTCAATAATGATGTTATGCTTATCCTACGATGATTCACTATCATCACACTAACTCTTGTGCCTAGATCGGGAATGCATGAATTTATATTCTTTTTGACTCAAAAATTATGTGTGTACACATGTCATCCTGCAAATCTTTAGCTTGGCACGTTGTGCTTATGCAATGTTATGTTATGCATGATTGTGCTATGCATTCTAAAAAGGCCCTAATGCATGTTATGAGCGGCGTACACATGAAAATGTTATGCATCCCATACTACATAACATTTCCATGCAACGAAAAAAGAAAATGTGCTAGCCGCATTCATGTGGTGAGGTTATGCATCCCATACTACATAACCCTCACATGTTGCCTCCTATGGTGGATCCATATACAAACACATAGTATGCATCCCATACTACATAATATGCCTCGTATACTTCATGTCATGCTATGAGTGTAGTGTTCGTGCTTCAGCCAAGACGTGCTGATGACATATCGGTGTGTGTATGATATGACTCTAAACACCTAATACTTACAGGGACAGGTTGCCCAACAATTTGTCAAGAAACCTCCCTCTGATACCAACTGTCACAACCCGTATTTTTCTCATTAATAAATAGATCAGAGCACGAGATAACTACGAGCTGTGATGCCACGTCAAGCAGGGGATAACTGCTGACGCTCAGGCAACACTCTAATCCTTCAAATCATAAGTTAAAATGAATAGAAAACTGATTTTTAAATTAATTGGCCGTATCCCTCGGCTCAGTGGATCAGATAGTCCACGGTTTGAAAACTATTTTTATACGTAGCGAAAAAATACTTCATTTATGCTTAACATCCTAAAAGAGCGCATAAGTGTCCTAAGAGGACAACTTATACTATGCAAGACCCTAGATTTCAATTTATAATATTTATAAAGAAAACAATCTTTTTACGCATTTGGAAAGTAATGATTGAGCTTTTATAAAACATGCTGATCATGCAATACATATATTAGTTCTTTTTTTATAGGTTTTAAAGTAACTAGCAACCTAGCATAAAACATTCCCATAGAGCAAGTGAAACTACCACAAAACAGGTAAACTAGCAGCTAAGCAAAGACTTAGTATCACCAAGGAAAATCACCAACGAGCGTCAACAACCTGACACGAACTCGCTGGCGAGCATGCATGTCTGTACTACTACAAAGCTAAAGAACTACCTCAACAGGTGAGGAAAACACTGCCACAACGCAGTCCACAAGGGAACTCCTGAAATTAGCCGTTCAGCCGGCTACAGACCTGAACCTGAGGCATTCAAAAGAAGAACACCTCAGCAAGAAATAATAAAACAGGAGGCAAAGAAACATCAGATAATAATCGAATGAAAACAGCAGAAAGAAAAAGGGTTACCAACCCTGCAAGAGAAATGCTGAAAATCTCAGCTAAAGAATCCAAAAAGGGACAAAATGTAAGTATAACAATCAGTAAATCGAGAGAAATGCATCAAGTACTAAAACGTACCAAACTCCGCTCAAGCCTGCAGAGACAAAAAGGAAACCAATATGCATCAAATGAACAGTATGAAAGGAACTAACAGTCCTAAACTTGTAAATCGTTAGCACTGACACAAATCTCAAACCTGTGTCGGAGACTAAGAACAGTCACAACCGAACAACCAGGTCCAGGTGTCTCAAGAGTACTAAAGGGGCCGCCACAGGGTCCACACACATAGAGTTCCAACCTCTTACAGGAACCCAAAATGTCCAAAGGAGGGAATGGTGGTGGCCACGGCTCGAACTCCCCCGGTACCATACTCCCTCAGAAACCCAGCTACCACATGCTAAAGATCCACGATTCGGCGCCAAAACTAGCCGACAACACCACTTAGAAACTACCAAGTTCTACAACCAAAACCCGCCGAATTATTTCCCCCTACCCGCCGAATTATTTCCCCCTACCCGCCGAATTATTTCCCCCTACCCGCCGAATTCAACTTAAAATAACTTCCGATAACTTCCTAGTTTAGGCCGACTACAAGCCCTAACCTAGGAATATTTCTAATCTCACCTATACTATTCCGGTATTCTACGACAAGGAGGATTAATAAAGCGAAATACAACCCATGGAGGCACGCAAGAGGGGAGAAATCCACTTGCCTCAAATCGTTCTTGAAAACGTCCACCCAAAATACTCCACCACGTAGATCCGTCCAAAAGGGGGCACGCGGAGACGAGATCGCGATCTCGAAGCTCTCGCCGAGAGCTTTCCAACGCCGCGATCGGATCGAGATTCCGTCCACCGGATCGGCGGTGGCGGCCGCCGGAAGGTTCGCGAACGAGAGGATCCGCACTCGCCTAATTTTGTTTCGCACAGGAGGGGGGGCTGCTGGTTCGGAGGAAGAAGAAAGGGTTTTTCTTAATCTTATATATATATATATACTTAATATAATTATAATTATAATTATATAATTATTACATAACAAAAGGGGGGCTGCTGTTGGTTCGGCGGGAAAGGCAAGGGGGGGGGGGGGGGGGGGGGGGGGGCTGAATCGGTGAGAATCATTCTCACCGATTCCCTCTCCCCCTTTTCTCTATTTTTTTTATAAATAAACTTAAGAATAATAATAATATTAATAATAATATAAAACAAAAGGGGGGGGGGGGGGGGGGCTGATTCGGTGAGAATGGTAAACCATTCTCACCGATTCCCTCTCCCCCTTAAACATTTCATTTTTTTATATACTTTATATATATATATATAATAATATTTATAATTATTAAAAAAAATGATATAACATTATATCGTTACGGAGGGCCAAACGAGCGCCGAATCGAACGAAATTCGCACCGTAGGCGAATGACGACGCTACGAATCTAACGGCGAAATCGAAATCGAATTCCGACGCACCGTTTTCGAGATAATAATTTCTAAAGTTAACGGCGTACGCGAAAACATACAAACTTCAATCGCGCGCCGAGACTCCAAAAATGCTCGGAACGCGACGAAACTTGACGAGCAAATCTAAAATTAGCCGATCTAATTTCCTAATGAAAAATTTTCCACTCCCGACGCAAATCCCAAAATTTGGCCGGTCAAACCTGACGAACGCAAAACGCGCTAACGACCAAGTCGGTAACAAAATCCGACGAACAGAACTCGGGCAAATTTCTCCCGAAGCCAAAACACAAGCATTCCCCAAGAGGCTCCACCGAGTCACCAAACAGACTCCGGCTCGCTAGGGAATCTTGCTACTAGACATCACCAAGCCACGTAGGGAACCTAAAGAGCTAAGAGCACGCTCTAACAACGTCACATGACCAACACGCGCTAACATAACGCTCTGACGTCATAATACGTCAAATAAGAAATTAAATAAATCACTGGAAAATCGGTGGCGTTACATACACCTCCAAAGGCAAGGAAGTAGCTGAAACTTATCAAGAATGTGTGGAGGTAGAGGACGAAGGCCGTCTGGGGCCAATCAATATTCTGGTTGAATGCTTTGATGCAGATGATGAAGGAGTCCTGGGACAACTCTTCTTTTTTCACGGTGGGGCAGGAGCTGAGTCTACTCAGAATTCCTTAATCTTAAGGGTCACTCGAGCAGAGGTGGCCTCTTCCTCTTCCATTGCTCCACCGAGCGAAGTCATCACTTTTGGCCAAGCTGATCTGCCCCAAACAGCAAATCCATTTGATGATGCAGTTTTGATTAAGGCTGTTATTGGGGATTTCACGGTTGACAGGATTCTAATTGATACTGGAAGCTCAGTCAACCTGCTGTTTAAATCAACCTTTGAGGCCCTGAAGACTGGAAAGCCTCTGCTTTCCACCGAAAGGGCCACTCTATGGCTTCTCTGGGGAGAGAAAAGTAGTTGAAGGAAGCGTCACCCTTCTAGTAAAGCTTGGAGGGGCAACCAAGCAAGTTCAGTTCATAGTGGTTGACGCTCCCAGTAGCTATCACGCCATCTTCGACAGACCTCTGTTGAACAAGTATCAAGCGGTGGTCTCAACTTACCACCTAGCGATCAAGTTTTTCGCCGATGGACGGATGTGCCGGGTCAGGAGTGACCCAAGGAGAGCAAGGGAGTGCTACGTTCGCACTGTTAACATGGTTGGTGCCAGTCCTTCCATTACTCCAGCAGCAGCTGTAAAAGCCTCTTCAAGTTCAGAAACTGCTGCTGATGGAGGAGCTCACCTGGAACCTGCCCAGGTGACGCAAGGAGTCCCTATTGCTGAGGGGGAGGAGAGAAAGCTCTCCATCAATTCGGAGTTGCCTGAAGATCAGAATGCCGAGCTGATCTCCTGCTTGTTGAAGAACCTGGATGTCTTCGCCTGGTCAGCGGAGGACATGCCAGGAGTGGATCCGGATGTTGCTTGCCACCACCTTAATGTTGATCCCAACTTTAAGCCTGTACAGCAGAAGAAAAGAGATATAGCAACGAAGTTTGCTGAACCAATAAGAGAGGAGGTCGCGAAGCTCTTCAAGGCAAATTTCATTAGTGAAATTCAATACCCAACCTGGATATTCAATGTTTTAATGGTTAAAAAACCAGGAGGGAAGTGACGCATGTGTGTAGACTTTACAAAACTTAATAAAGCATGCCCCAAATATTGTTACCTCTTGCCTCAGATAGATTCTTTAGTTGATTCTGCAGTAGGGTACTCCTTTATGAATTTTTTAGATGCATTTTTTGGTTATCACCAAATAAGAATGCATAAACCTGACGTTACTCATACGTCATTCATTACCAATGATGGTTGCTACTGTTACCTTGTGATTCCCTTTGGGCTTAAAAATGCTGGTGCAACCTACCAACGCATGATGGACAGTGTATTTAAGAAACAGAAAGGAAGAAACCTAGAAGTATATGTAGACGACCTCTTGATCAAGAGTATGTCTTTTTCGCTGCTTTTGCAAGATCTAGCAGAGACGTTCGCTACTCTGCGTAGATATAAATGAAACTCAACCCGTTGAAGTGCACCTTTGGGGCGAGTAAGGGGAAGTTCCTTGGTCATCTCCTTACTCCAGAGGAACTCGCCCCCAATCCAGACAAAGTAAAAGCTATTTTGGATATGCCTCCCCCTCGTTCACCTAAGGAGGTTCAACAGTTAGGGGGGGGGGAGGTTAGCAGGTCTTGCGAGGTTCCTCTCTCGGGTTGGAGACAAGAGTGCTCCTTTCTTTAAAACTCTTCGAGGAGCGTCCAAGTTTTAATGGACAGAAGAGTGTTCTCAGGCCTTTGAGAAGTTGAAGAAGCAGCTGACTTCAACACCTCTGCTCCAGAGTCCCCGGCCAGGGGAGATGCTTTTCTTATACTTAGGAGTTGGCCCTGAAGCAGTCAGCTCTGTTCTTCTTCGAGAAGATAGCAAGAAACAGTTCCCGATTTATTATGTTAGCCATATTCTGAAAAGTGCAGAGACACGGTATCCGATTCTGGAGAAGTTAGCCTTGGCACTAGTCATGTCAGCTCGCAGACTCCATCCCTATTTCCAAGCGCACTCAATTTGAGTTGTTGCTGATCAACCTTTGATAAGTGTGTTGGATAAACCGAAACATTCTGGCAGATTAGCCAAATGGGCAATAAAATTGAGTGAATTTGAAATTTCTTATGTGCCCAAGACAGCCATTAAAGCTCAAGTTCTAGCAGACTTCCTGATTGACACAGCAGAGTCCAGTTCTGATCTAGCAGAAAGGTCTCCTTTGGCTTGAACCATCTATGTTGATGGTGCCTCAGGCAGAAATTATTCTGGAGCAGGAGTAATTCTGATCAACCCAAATGGCATCAAACTGGAGAAGGCCATCAAGTTCTATTTTTCAGTGACCAATAACCAAGCCGAGTATGAAGCCTTGCTAGCAAGCTTGAGACTTGCAAGAGAACTCGGAATTGATCATGTTCATATCAAGACTGATTCTCTGTTGATACCGTCACAAGTCCTTGGTAACTTTGACACAAGAGCCGATCTTGAAAAAATATCTTGCTCTTGTGAAAATATAAGTCAGCAAATTCAAAAGTTTTACCATTGAGCACATCCCTAGAATAGAAAATGAGGAGGCAGA